>VONZ01000415.1:0-632599 GCA_012976165.1 Labeo catla
ATTAAAATAATTATATTCTAATGAGTTCTATTTATGATGTTTATATATATGCACCAACAATGGAAAACACAATCATGTAATCACATACAGCTGCTCTGAATGTGGGTTTTTGGGTGTAACTTGACCATAATTGCTCGTGAGTGTGAATGCAAGTGTGAATGGGAGATGGAGGTACAGGTCTGAGCACAATAAGAATTTGATATACCTGCCAGCCAGTCAAGCAGGGCTGACATAGCAGATGCCCGCAGGGCTGAATGCGAGTGTCCTTGTCTCGTTCTGTGCAGATCTTGCAGAGCTGAAAAGTGCTTCCAATCTCACAGTATAATTCATACTGCTCCTGAAGACAGAAATTCAACAAATAAAAGAGTAAAAAAGAATCTTGCATTAGAGAAAAAATGCATTTGCATTCAAGAATCATGCATATTTCAACTATGCAAAACAAAAAAAAGAGAGGAACACATAAAATTTATAGTAAATATTATTATTATTTACATTTTTCTTGTAATGTTGTGTTCCAAAAAAGTATTTAGGCATTGTAGTGATATTTTAGTATCATTGTCATGCTATTATAGTTTTTATTTATATTTTTAATCAGTTTTTATTTTTATATTTTTCATTTTAATTTTACTTTAAATTTTAGTAATTTGATGTGTTTTTGTCATTTTTGTAATTTTGTTTTTACATATGTCTTCATATTATTTTTTTAGATATTATGGTATGTATATATATGCATAGTGTATATATATTTTTAGTAATGTAGGCCTACTCTTATTTTAACTTTAACTTTCACTTACCTCTGTGACTTTGACTCGGCCCTTGTGAGTCGGACTGCACAAGCTGGTGAGGTCAGGGTTCACATCACGCCCATCAGGATATAAATAGCTGCAGATATAAGCATTCCAGATTATGTTAAAATTATGACGTCAGATTTCATTTCAGTGTGCTTTTTTCTATTCAACTGTGAACTCACCAGCCCTCCCTGAAACCTTGTATGAGTGCTTGGTAAAGAGGTGTATTTTGGGGAATGGTTTGCACAATGCTGCCATCAGTGGTCACATGACCAATCGCCCACTGACCCATTTGTGTGCAACTGAGACGAAAGATGTAGCTGTGGAGCAAGCAAATAAGAGTTCTAAGTATTACTCTCTAATACTTTGGTTTATTTACTAACGTATTTAGTTACACAGTTAGTTTTACATTTTAGGCCTGTTATTGTCTGCTGTGTGTCTTACCTGCCAGGGCGATGTCTGTAGTGCTCTAGTCGTACTCTGACCTGGTCGTAGGTGAGAAATGCCATGTATCCTGGGTGAGTTACTGCTAAATGATTCCAGTTTCTTAACAATGTTGACCAGGGCTAAAGGGAGAACAGAAGATTAAAGTCTGTGTAAAGCAATATGTGTTCTGAGATTGTCAAACCACAAAAAATGTGTTATTAATGTGATGGAAATTTTTATTTAATGGCCTTAGAATACGTCAAAAGGGTGTGTTCAACACAGACTCATTTAGAAAAGTGCAGTCTAAGTGATGCTCAGATCAAAGACCAGGTTTCCATGATTAAATAATCTATACTTACCTAAAAAGTGCTTAAACAGTAGAACTAAGTCATATGACAAACCAATGACCAGATCAGTGTAACCAATTCCAGTAAAGAAGACTTGAGTGATATTGATTTTTACTCAACTACAAGGTATAAATGTACATGTATCTTTCTGTTCAGAGAGTCTCTATTAGTTGTTGTGACCAGTGGGCTCCCGGCCGTGAATAAAACTTTAATTCCTGCAAAGAGCAACTTGGGATTGGTGTCTGGTATATGCTGTGCAGCTGAGTAATAGGAGTACTAAAGACTCTACGCTCAAAAGACCACCGCAAAGACAGTGATAGTGTTGGAAGACTATAGAGCCGTCCTCGGGCTGAGGTAACAGCGTACAGCTGAGAAGGGCGGTGAGAGTGTATAGATGCTAAAGACCTGCATGCCATGTGTGATTGAGGTAGTGATAGTAGCTTCTTGACGGGACGCCGTCACCATACTTCAGGGAAGTATTGGATTATATTGTATTCGAGGAATTCTGGGAATTAGCTCAAGATACAGTAGTTCTTTGGATTGTATTGCAAGTATTCTGGGAGTTCAGGGAATTAGCCCGAGATACTGTAGTTTATTTAGTTGTTTGAGTTGTCTGTGGTGAAGTCAGATTAGCTTTGAGAATTTCCACGACAGTAACCACAGAGGCAAATTTTAATAGTTAAAAAATGCTACCTAAATAAAACAAGTTAACAAAATCTTCAAAAAATAAGCAGTATTCTCTGCTCTCAAACCACGCCCACTCGCGGGAAAGTTGTCGCCTCCAGGGTTGCCAAGTCCATGGTTTTCCCACGGAATTGCACTACTTTAACACTGTTGCAGCAGGATGCTTTTGATGTCCGCAGGTTGAAGCAGCCCCAATAACGTCATATTTAGCCCCTGAAATGCGAATTTACCAGGGGGAACCAGACAAAAAATTAAAATTTTTGTATTTTATCCCTCAGAATGCAATTGTTAACGGGGGACCCTCCTCGAAAAGCATCTGGGCTAGTTTTGGGCTAGTTTTGAGTAGCAATTGGGTGGGTTTTGTTGTGAAAACCTAGCAACCCTGGTCGCCTCCCTTAACTGTCAAATACCACTACAGGTAATATGCATTTACATGACAAGGGCATAGTTAGCTAGCAAACTGTAGGCTGCAGTAACTAACAGCAATGACTCATAGTAACTCAGTAGTAACTCGTGACTAGGCGGGCAAACCGCTGATGCTAATGCGCTCTAGTTATTACAGTGTTAGGGGAAGGGCCAGTGCTTTATCGAGACATGATTTTGGGCCAGCCCAAAAACTCCTGAACACAAAAATAGTGAAAAACTGCTAAACTCCACAATTCAGTCCAACATAGTTTACTGTCTTTGTAACATGTTTTCAGCAATACATTTCTAACCTTTCTAACGTGTTTAGAAACATTCTCTGAATTGCCTTTACACTGACTTTAAAGTTTAATATTTAGATGTGATTACAGCATGACAAAGAAAATAACAAAAGAACAAAATGTAAAAAGAAAAACTCAACAAAAAAAAAAGAAGTACAGGAATGAGAGGACCAAGAGGTAATGTAGATTGGCTGGCACTATCCATTAATAGAGTACAAAATAAGGCCTGAATGTATTCTAAATACATTTATAATATATAAATGTTCAAATTATCTACTTTTTATACTTATTTATTTTACATGATTTAGTTTATCAAATTTATCTAATAAGTCTCACAAAAAGTCTAAATTTATGTAATATGCCTTTAAAAAATCATTTGTTATGTGAGAAAACAAAACATAGCCTATTGTAGGAAATATCAAACAAAAGTTCTCCTCAAGCCAAGGATACCTGAAAAAGCCTGGTGAAAATATCAAACTCAAAGATGGATATGTGATCGTTGCAAGTGAGATCGACAGTAGACTTCAAAGCCATGGCCTCCATTCCCTCTTCAAAGTAGAGAGAGAGGAGAGAGAGGAGAGAGAGAGAGAGAGAGAGAGAGAGAGAGAGAGAGAGATGATTTCAGTCTGAAAATAGATGCGTAGGGTTTTAATCTTCAGTACACATTAAAGTAAATCATTTTTTGTCATACTTGTGTCCAAAAGCTTTCCTCCAGAAGTCTTTGGCCTCTGTCTTTGTAATTCTATAAGTATCACCCTCAAATCGTCCCCCAGGAAACAACGTTCGTAGTTCATTCAACATGTGGCTGAAGAGGAGTGACAGCTTAGTAAGATTTCTCCTGAAAAAGAAAGCAAGTGTAATATTGATTTATTTTAAATAAGTATTTTGTGTTTGTTGCACAACAGCCAATTCCATAGTAGAGACGTGTACACATGGCCGCAGCCAGCTATGAGGTCAACGAGGTCTGGACCTCGGTAAATTTTTCATGTTAAAAAATAAAAATTGCTCTTTGAATGACTACTTTGCTCTTTAAAACTCCTCATTTGCAAGAATGTTTAGCATCTGTGGTATGAAAATGATCGCCTGAGAGAGTTGAGAGTGAGGGCGCGGACGCAGCCAGAGCAGCCGTTGTGTTGCCAGATCAACCTATTATAAGCGTCTTGGACTAGTCTTTTTCACCTAATTAGACATTTTAAACAGTTAATAAAGTGGGATGTTTCGGTTTAGTGTAAACGAAATCTTCATATAATCTTATTTACAAAATATATGAACTAATTTCGGTTTATCTTTTGTTTATTTTTCGGTTTTTATTTGTTTTCATAGCAATATCTGGCAACACTGCTATTGCTGCTGACAGGATACCACATTCGTTAAGACAAAGGCAAAAAAAAAAACCATCATGATATTATCTGTCAAAAACGTTATGCGATCAAAAACAATAGTATTTAACACTAGTACACAGATCTGTAGAACAAGAATGAAATGAAATATGCAAACAGCCAGGAAGAAATCTATGCTATTTCATTCAATAGCCTAACATTACTGTAGTTAAGTTTTCACAAAGTCATGCTAAAAACATTAATAAGATCATTAGACAAAGTTATCATCTAGATAGCACTGGCTGATAATGAAAACTATAACTACTGTTGCGTAAATAATAAACAGCTGATAAAATTCCCCACCCACTACAGGAAAGTATTAACAATTTTTGATGCAAAATGATTGCAATATGATATAATTTAACAATGTGCACCCCTTTTCAATCCTAGTTAAGGCTATATGTCTACATATAAAGAGGGAATAAATAGTAAGTGCACAGAACAGCTGTGGTTTTATTTGTTTTCTGATTTCTGCACATATGATATTTATGTGTGATATAATTGTGTTAACAAGTTGCACAAACATACACCGAAAAAGAAACAAAAGCCTGGTATAAGCACAATGCACTGTAACTTCTAGAAACAGGAAGTAGTACTTTGATGCATCCTGTCCTGAGTGTCTGTGGTCGGGCTGACAGAATTTTCCATTACTAATTGATCAAAGAGGTTGCCATAGTAGCGTCAGCATCCTCTACACAGCGCGGCACAGATCGGCACCTCTCATCTGTTATACTCTTTTTGTCAGTAAATCTGCAGTATGACTTAACATAAAGATTAAATCAAATTGCAGATTTAATTTTTATACAAGTCTAAATGTAGAGAAAATATGTATTATATTAACTATAAAACACACAGTAGGGCAGATGCCATATGCATTGTATTTAAAAATGGTGTAGTAAGTGATATTTGAAGAAAGCAATACTTAACATTTAATTGTAATATAACGACTACGGTGTTTGTTTCTTTGTTTTCTTAAATATTGGAGTATGTTTTATAGGAAAATACTATTTTATTCTTTTTATTTAAAAATGTCATTTAATTCAACATTTTACTTGCTCTTTCTCTGTAGTTATTATTTCTCTGAAATTTACTAGCATTGTTTTTAGTGTATTAACAGTTTAGTCAGTAATGAATCAGTAATAAGCCTCTTTCTGTTCGACTGTGGATAATGTGGCTTAGTGTGTTGAGATGCATATGCTTAAACTCTCTAACTTGGGTGCTAAACTGACCAACCATGTCTTGTACGCAACAGATTTTTCCACTCAGACAATATGACCGCTTTGTTTCTACTTTTATCTCTAGTAGCTTAGCCACAAAGCCCTCATTTTGTCTTCTACCTTTTATCTGAGCTGCTAACAGAAAGTATAGCGCTTCTGAGGCCTGAAGTTTCCTTTAGTCAGGCTCTTAAATTTTCCACCACATACTGTCCTGTCCACTAACCATGTTGACATGGTTTTCATCGTTGCCCAGCAATTACAAAGTAGGTTAAAGGAGCTACATTCACCCACACATACTGTATTAGGTTTGTGTGGTCATTTCGTTCTTTATTACAGTGAATAAATGAATGAATAAGTCACAGGGGAGATATAATATTTCATGCTTCTAATTGAAAAATCTAACTTTGAGGAACAGGGTCTGTCCTATTGTATCTCCTTATCAAATATGTGACCCTGGACCACAAAACCACTTTTAAGTCACTGGGGTATATTTGTAGCAATAGCCAAAAATACACTGTATGGGTCAAAATGATTGATTTTTCTTTTATGCCAAAAATCATTAGGATATTAAGTAAAGATCATGTTCCATGAAGATATTTTGTAAAATTCCTGCTGTAAACATATGAAAACTTAATTTTTGATTAGTAATATGCATTCCTAAGAACTTAATTTGGACAACTTTAAAGGTGATTTTCTCAATATTTAGATTTTTTTGCACCCTCAGATTCCAGATTTTCAAATAGTTGTATCTCAACCAAATATTGTCTTACTGTAACAAACCATGCATCAATGGAAAGCTTATTCATTCAGCATTCATATGATGTATAAAACCCAATTTTGAAAAACTGATCCTTATGACTGGTTTTGTGATCCAGGGTGGATTTGTGATCAAGGTGTTTAGATTATGTTTTTATTTTGTCAGCATGTCAAACATGTGTACACATAGTGGCACTGCTTGTTTTCTTTCAGATTTTCCTCAACGCTAAAGGTAACGCTGTGACATGCTGTGTGAAACGCTGAATACATTGCAGCTCAAGCGGAAAGTAAAAAAAAAGTTGTGAAGTAAATACATTGGCAGACAATGTGAACAAGCCAATTATGTGCTGCTAACTGGAGATGAATCAGGAATAGATCAAATATAATCTATTGCATCTCAGGTGTGTATTGTTTGAGGAGCAAATTTCACTCTCTTTTGCTATGCAGAAATTAAAATAAGAATAATAATAACATTTTGTGACCAGGAAGTAAACAGAACAGCCCCTGCTGTGCCGAAACAACATTAAACTGCTGGTCTTCATTGCCAGAGGAAAGTTTCCTCCATTTCCATGATAATGCCCCACTGTACACTCTGGTCATTAGTAGTCACAGCAGACTAGAAACTTGGTCAAGCCTTACAACAAAGTGTAAACAGGGAGTGCTATCTTTGGTTCCTTAAGAATAAAAATAAGCCGTTTTATTGCAGTCAGGTTGTTGGTTTACTGGGAACTTTATACTAGGATTGTTGTTTCCCTCGCAAAACTGATTATCATCTTTAAACATGTGTGGACATGTCAGCATTTATATTTACATTCTTCTGACAGACATTTTTGCTAGACATTGTGCTGTGAGTACATGTAACGTGCAGATGTTAAACATTATCAGTGTGGTCATTTCATTTGATGACCAAATTTGAATGCTTTTGAGTTTATGCAACTTGACAGTTTTTTTAAAAAAAATGAGATTAGTCCGTTTCAACAACCACTGAACCATTATTAGAAAACGGCGATAAGCCTTGAATTAAGTTGTATTTGGTATTCTTCAAAAATACCAAAAAACGCTTGCATTTCTGTTGTACGTATATAATTTGTACAATTCATGTTGCTATATTAAAGAAACATGTTAACCACTTTAATGTACACTCACAGACATGTACATATATATACACAGACAGAGACAAACACGTGGTTTACCTTTTTATGTCTATTTAAGTTAATGTTCTGACGTGTGTGTGAATCAACAGCCATTTAAAATAGTGCTGAAACCAATCGCTTCCTTCACATGGTTATAGTGTAGTTGGTGAAGATATCCTCCTTTATGCATGCCCAGGTGAAAACAAGTACACTTTTATAATGTACTTAAAGTGCTCTATTTTCACGCACTAATTTTGTACTTAATATACTTAAAATTATTCTTTACTACTTCTTAAGATATTTGATAAGTGTACTCAAATGTGCTATTTCGGGACACCATAAATATGAACTAAAATGTGCTTTTAGCGTACTATTTCTGTATTAAAAATATATTTAGATACTATTTGTAGTACATTTGAACCCATCTTTCATATACTAGCGGGTTCAAGTGTGCTACAAGTGATAACTAAATACATTTTTATACAGAGATAGGATGTTAAAAGCACGACCCCGGACCACAAAACCAGACATAAGGGTTTTTAAAAAAGCTAATAAATAAGTGTTCCACTGATGTGTGGTTTGTTAGGACATGACAATATTTGGCCGAGATACAGCTATTTGAAAATCTGTAATCTGAGGGTGCAAAAAAATCTAAATGTATAGAAAATCGCCTTTAAAGTTGTCCAAATAAAGTCCTTAGCAATGCACATTACTAATCAAAAATTACGTTTTGATATATTTACGTAAGTAAATTTACAAAGTATCTTCATGGAACATAATATCCTTTGGCATAAAAGAAAAATCAGTCATTTTGACCAAGACAATGTATTTTTGACTATTGCTACAAATATACACGTGCTACCTAGGACAGGTTTTGTGGTCGAGGGTTATATTTTAGTTCATATTCATGGTGTCCCAAAATAGCGCATTTGAGTACACATAGATGTTCTTAAGAACATCATCTGAAGAAGTATAGTATATTAAGTACAAAATTAGTGTGTAAAAATAGAGCACTTTAAGTATACTATGGAAGTGCACACTTTTTCACCTGGGTGTAACCGCTGATGATTGTTGAGTTTATATATAGCATCATTTTTAGCAGAGCTAGCATGAATGAAAATATGAGTACACACACACATATAACTCATTCTAGACATTATACTAAGTAATTTTACAACTATGTCACGTAACTCTCATTAATGTGCAACTATATGTAAAATAACCCTCATTAGAGAACTGTAAACTGTTTTGGTGTACTTGCATATGTTATTTATAGTCAGTAGAATGTCTGTTGGGGGGCCATTATAATAAATTGTTACCATATATATACAGTTATAATGAAAATGTACAGTAGTCAACATTTGAAGTGGATCAAAAAAAAATCATCAAAGTTGTCAAGAATGGGTATTGCTTTGGTTTTAGGACAACTTTGATGAAAAGTTTTGATCTACTTCAAATGATGACTACTGTATACCTAATCTTACAATTTTTTAATTTTTAAAGTTTTTTTTTTTGAGCATTTTAGGGTTTGTTTATTAATTTATTATTGCGTATATAAATATATATCACCAGCAAAACTTATTCACACTCTATACAACCAGTCCCATTTTATATGAAAGGTTTTCTTTGATGGTACTACCTAAAGCAAACAGGATTAATCTGCTTTATTTTCTATACCTCGTGTCTGTTTTTTTGAACTTTTAATATCATTCAGTCGTCTCAACTAGGATCACTTCTGAGTTTGAATATGGCCACCTGAACAG
Source organism: Labeo catla (assembly GCA_012976165.1). Taxonomy (NCBI): domain Eukaryota; kingdom Metazoa; phylum Chordata; class Actinopteri; order Cypriniformes; family Cyprinidae; genus Labeo; species Labeo catla. The sequence goes on from VONZ01000415.1 coordinate 9,198, forward strand.
CACAGATATCGAGTCCAGACTAAAAATGACCTCTGGTCTGCTTGGTTTTGTCTTACCTGTAGCTTGATGTCTCTTCAAACATCTTCTCCTTGCCATCCTTGAACAGCAGCACTGCTCTATCTGCCTTGTCCAGCAAGTGTCGAATATGGATCCTCAGATAATCGCCCTCGTCCCCTCGTGGCACGGCCATCATGGTCCCCCTGTAGGGAGCCCATACTTCTGTCAGCTGGACGGCGGTCTCTGATACTAATTCGGGAAGGTACGGCGGACTGTTTTTGAGGCCCAGCCTGGGGTCAGTGCTCAGTTTATGCAGTTTGTCCAGTCTCCTGAGAACTTTATCAAGAAGTTTACGATCCGCGCTGGTGGGGGACTGGGACACGGATTGAGAAGCGTCAGGCGTCTGACTTGTACGTCTAGCCGTTGCCATGATAGATGAGATATATCCAATGTGGCACACGTGGAGTGCTATTTAAGATTCTGACGTGTCTGAATCAACAGTCATTTAAAATAGTGTTGAAACCAATCACTTCCTTCGCACAATTAAAGTGTAGTCGATGGAGATATCCTCTTTTATGCGTGTGACAGCTGATGGCTGATTGAGTTTATGAAGAGTGGCATTTTTAGCAGAGCTAGCATGAAAAGCTGAAAACCTCTGATGCTATAACTTATCAAATGGTCAGATACAATAACAAGTGGTTTTGCGTCCCCATTATTTTCCGAAAAGAAATCTATTTTTAGGCAGTGTGATTTATCTGAAAACCACATCCCCAGTAACACTTTGTCCTGTTAACAGTGATGATGATGATATAAGGATAAAACAACAGCTCAAACGCAGATGTAACTGATGATTTTAAAATGAATAGTCATCTTACCACTGCAATAATCCAGTTTAAAAACCTTACGTTGTCCATGTTAAGGTCCACGGGTCAGATCAAGTGCAAAGAAGTGATAAGAGACGTTTGTCATCTTAGCCGCATGCGTTTCACAAGATACATTCTTCACGAGCAGAACAAGAAAATCTTACTTACCCAAAATACACAGACGTAACACCTGAGAAAAAAAAAAAAAAAAACTATGCAGGTTGTTTTCAGTGTCCTCAAAAAAAAAGTGTTATTGCACCATAGACAAAAGGTGCAAAGTTCCAGTCATGTGTCTTTTTGCCATGTCTCCATTACAAACAAGCAAAGAGAAACCCAAAACCATGACCCCAAAAATTCTAAAGCTTTACTCTCAGATCTACCGGCGTCCAGGTCCTACCATCACTCCACCCATACAAACATTCAGTGCTCCTGCTTAGCCATTATCTCTCTCATCCATATGGTTTCTCTCAGTCTGTCTGATTGTATCTCCGTGTCCTAAATTTTGAAGAGGCACTCACGCTCATGCTGGTTAAGGACAGGAACTCAACTGCAGACATTCACCTCTCTTTCTCCCTCTCTCTCTCTCTCTCTCTCTGTGATCAGTTTCCGGGTAGCTAACAGGCAGACAAACAGGTTTGTTTGCTTTGTGTGAGTGTGTGAGCCGAGCAACATGGGCTGTGTGCAGTTGGGACGCTGTTGAATCGTGGTGTTCTGGACCGACCATGTGTGAACAACTTCCTGAATACATAACAAATGACTATAGAAAGAGGGAGGGAGAGAGATTCTGCTGTAGTAGGGCTGGCCTTAAAATTACATTAGATTATTGCATAACTAAATAATAAATACTAAAAAGTATTGGCCTAACATATTGATATGTTTTCATGCTATAATGTTAAGTATATTTTCGAATTCAAATTTTATATTTACCATTCTAGTGTATAGTTAATACTTTTATATATATATGTTTAAAAAATAATAATAAATAATTATAAATAACTAATTAACAATCAGGGATGGGCAGTATTTTAGATAAATGTATTTAAAATACGTATTTGAAATACAAAATACTATTTTGTATTTTGTATTGTAAAGCCTTTGGGAAAAATCTAGTGTAATTTGTATTTAAATACATTTAAGATGAGTATTTTGTATTTTCAAAATACATAAAATACTTTGTGCCAATCAACCTCTTTATCAGGGTGCTGATTTAGTTCAGACACATCCCTCCCCGAACCTTAACACTCATGCACGTGAGCTGCCTGTAGCAGAGTCAGCATTGGATCAGCAACTTTTCTCAGTTTTCTGCATTAAGGTAAGGGTGTCATCATGATCAATTCCTTGTTGATTAAAGTTAAAATGGTGCATCATTCAGATTTGCCTTCAGTAAACATGAAAGAATAAAAAAGCACCGACACGTGTAGGAGAAAAAGAGCCTTAGCTGCCTGTTAGCCAATCAGTTTTGATAGGTTTTTTTTTAATTACTGCATGTTAGGGCTGGGTGATATGACAGAACTTTATATATCTTAGGCAGCGATGATATAAAGTGTGAATCGATTAAACTTTTCAAAATTGTTTACATAGGCCTAGGTCATTTAGAGCAAATAAATCCTTGCAGTGTTTAGTGGGGCAGCAGGAATTATTGGAACGTTGGGGTGGATGAAGAAGCATGAATGAATGAATGAATAATATAGTGTGATGTTCTTGGTTCAGTTGTACTTTGCTGTTTAAAGCGCGAAATGAGATTCATATTTACACTTGCACGTTTGCCAGGTAAAGTTGTTTTTTTTTTTTGTGCGCACACTCCGTGACAGAGTGGAATAACGACAATGTGCCTTGTTATATAATTCTGTAAATCGGAGGGGCAACTCGGTAATTGTTCTCCACACCAAAATAATCAAATAATCCCGTTAAACGCAGTATTTGAATTTGTAACTTGTGATTTTAGAAAAAAAAAAAAAAACATTAATCTGTGTAACACTAAATTGTATTTTTTTTTAATTCATTAAACATTTTCTTTTAATTAACGAATGTATGAAACATGGACCATTACTTTATTCAATATTTCTGCTATGCAGGCTCATTTAGTAAATTTTAGCATTTTACAAACATGGTGCTTAATGAAAATGCCATTTCCATGCCATGTAACATTTCCGAATTGTGATTATGTTCCCCCATCTATGCAAATGATTGATGTAGAGACAAAAGAAGGTTAATCACTGTCTGTCACCATCACTTTAATGTAGTGATTGTGTGCATTTGTTATGACACTGATGCATGATGCACAACTCTTCAGCTTTTAGATTTATTCTTCAAAAAAAAAAATATATATATATATATATATATATATTATAATTTTTTATAAACTTTCTAACTGTATATAGGAGCAAACTTTACATGAAATAAATATAAAAGTTGCTATGCTTAAAAAGTATTGTACAACCTGCAAAAAAAAAAAAAGAAATTCAGTTAGTTTTTGACGTGGTTTTAAAACTTGCTGCGAAGTAAAAATAATATTTTGGTCATATTGCCCATCCCTGCTCTTTGCTCACCACAAGGAATAGCCTGCATTGTAACCTGGTCAGAAGTAAGTATATAAATGGCTGCTATTTTTCACTACATAAGTTTATTTGTGATTAGCAGCAAGGAAGCAAGCACTAAAGAAAGAAAGAAAGAAAGAGAGAGGGAGATTATGGTGACAGAATGACAGAGAGAGCAGAGTTCTTGTTACTGAGTTGAAGTCATGATGGTGATAAAACGTAATAAAAGATGTTTGGGGAAAAAAAAATTAGTTTTGTTTTTCCTAGGGGAAGGGAAGATCATTTCTAATCAGTAGTACATCTAAATGTTTTTGTTTTGCATTCAGAATATGTCCAGATATATTTCAGCCTAATAGGGATGCCTGCACTTGATGGCCAATTTCACATGTATTTTGTGTATTTTAAAAATACAAAATACTGTATTTGTATTTAAATACATTTTTTTACACAGTATTTTGTATTTGTATTTAAATACATTTTTCCACTCAGTATTTTGTATTTTTATTTTAAATACATTTCTATGTATTTATGCCCATCTCTGTTAACAATCCTAACACAAATCAAATACTAAACAAATCAAACCAAAGGGGGAAATCAAATCAAATCAAATCAACAAATCAAACCAAAGGGGCAAAAACGACTTAGAGACTATATGAAACTCATACTGACGGCTAGTATTAGCTGACGACTTTTCTTGAGATTTACTTCAACTTGTTTTAAACTGTTGGTTCGTGGTGGCCCTCTAGTGGACAAAAATTGATTAGCATTTGCTTTTCTGATAAAGCTGTACCTATTTTATTTATTTATTTACCTTTTTTTATCCATCTCTTTCTTCCCCTAAGAGTGGGCGCGGCCACTTGTAAACTTTATGGGTGTGGCTTTGGGTCTCATCCATGTCCAGCTATTTTTAGCTATACAAAACAGCTTGTTATGCTGCTTGATATTGTAAATTGTTGTGTCTTACCATATTATTTTAATGTATTATCTTAACTATGAGCACACTGGTTTTTATTGTTTACTGCATGTTGTTATTGGTCTCATTATTTTCCTATAGTGGATAATGAACCGGAAGTCTCACACATAGTCTTACTTCCATGTTTAGGAAAACAGTGGATAGGGTAGATGCTATCCCCCTCTTTTTCCCAAAATAACCACAAGATGAAATCAAGATTCATTTTTATTGTAACTATAGACTACGTTGACAAGAGTGATGTAGAAGTTTTCACCATGAATCTTACACTGGTGATGCACTGGAAAGAAAACAGATTTCACAGGAAATTATCTAATTTTCAGCAGTAAAAAAAGTGCTAAAGCTTGTTGTTTTGTAGACCATCACAGTTGAGAACAGTAGGGCCTGTAGATAGGAAGTTTGTGTTATACGCCCCCAAGGAGCAATGAGCAATTACTGTAGTTACTCTGTTCTGAACATCAAATCCTTTGTTTTTCCATCAAATTAATTCTAACTAGTTGGTTGAATAAAAATATTATATTTTTTTGCCCCATAGGTGGGGTAAAACGCACCCTTGGTACAAATTTAATTTTTGTTAAAAATCTAATGACATGAAAACTTTTATTTTTAAATTTTTCATACTTTGTTGATAATTTCTGTCTTTTTACCTTTTAAAAAGATTACACAGTCCTTAAGGGGGGCGTTACCCCCCACTTTACCCTGCATTTTATTTATTTTTACTTTTTTAAATATTTAATTCGGGTATCCCATATTTTTTTATCTGGAGTTTTGTGATTTTTAATAATGCATATTCAACATTTAATAACTGCTCCATTGATCCAAAACAAATTCTTCTATATATAGAATGTATACATACATATATGTAACTACAGTTGTCAACATTTGATGTGGATTAAAACCTTTCATCAAAGTTGTCCTAAAACCAAAATAATACCAATTCTTGTCTTGGGACAACTTTTATGAACTTTTTTGATCCACTTCAAATAATATGTAGCATATATAATGACAAACGATAGTACTTAAGCTATTTGAATTTTTTTTACAGTATTTACAACTATTAAAGTCCCCCTGTGGTGAAAATCAAGATTTTTAAGTTGTTTATTTGTCTATGTGGTGTTGTTAATATGCTTTTAGACAAACCATGTGCCAGTCCATTAATCAACACCATTGCTGAGTATTTTCTCCTTAAAACTGTAGTTTCCCAAAGGCTGTCCCAGAAATGCGGTTTGAAACAGCCCTTTTATTTATTTTTTTTTGCTACGTCACAAACTTCAGTAACCAATCACGTCAAATGATAGATTCCTATCATTAGCATGCAAAATATGCCAATAGGATTATCAGCACAAAGCCAAATATTAAATAGAGCATTTAATAGAGCATACAGAGCATTAAATAGAGCACAACCACTAGGCGCTAACCGCTAACTTGAAAAAGAACCCGCCGCAACAGTGTAAAAGTAGCCCAGAGTCAGACGCACCTCTCCCGCATTGCCGTCTGCACTTCACTCGCATATGCTCGCGGGCGCGAACTGGAATCACAAACTAGGCTGCATTCGAGCCTTCAAGGCATTTTGAGGGCAGAACATCGTCAGGTAAGTAACTTTAACAAATGTTACAGTATCCACTGTAGTTGCCCGCTAGTAAAAACACAGTTTTATCAGCCGTGTCAGTTAGTGGATCAGGGGGCTCTGCCTGGTGGGGGCGTGGCTAATTTGCATATTCATAGATCCGCGTATAGCAAATTAGGCAAGGGGGGTAGAGTTACTTTCAACCAGGCAAAAGAAAAATATTTTTCACAAGAAAAAACATTTAAATATGTCATTCTGATGATCAAATATCAGTTTTAAGGGGTAAAAAATTTGACCACAAGGGAACTTTAACAAAAGTACATTTTCTCTAATCAGCAGAGGGCGCTGCTTTACAGCATTTCAGCATCAGTCAGCAACTCGACTGAGCCCGACAGCTTTCAAAAACGTGCAAGATGCTTTAATGTTCTGACTGAACGATTTTGGTCTCTCTGTTGCTACATAACACGTCCACCTTGTGTAGCAAAATAAATTAGGCTGTATGGTTAAACATGTACAAATTGACTACTATTGGTTTGAATGGATAAAAGTTTTTTCTCCTAAAGCAGGGGCGGGGAGTGTTGATACTGGAGGGCCGATGTCTCAGCAGAGTTAAGCTCCAACCCTGAAAAAAAATACCAGCCTGTATCCTGAAGACCTTGATTAGCTTGTTCAGGTGTGTTTTGATTAGTGTTGAGGCTAAACTCTGCAGGGACACCGGCCCTCCAGGATCAAAGTTCCCCACCCCTGTCCTAAAGGGAATGTATGAGTGGTACATGTAAATGGAACATGTTCAGCAAAAAAAAACTTAAAAATTAAATGTCCATAAGGCCGATGATACAGGGGGCAACTTTTTGAGCAATGTTGTCTTAAACGGACAACCAGGTGAGACGCAGGGCCTACAACCAATCTAAATCATCTAGATACCCATTCTGAATGGGTAAAAAAGTGCCCAAGCAGCTTTACTCAAAAAGTTGCCCCGTATATCATCAGCCTAAAATTGGATTAAGGTAGTCATATCAAGCACATGAACACTATGGCCTGGTTTCACAGACAGGGCCAGTGGTCTCAAACTGAATTCCTGGACGGCCACAGCTCTGCACAGTTTAGCTCCAACTCACACCTAAAAACCTTAAGTTTTTAGTAATTCTGAAGACCTTGATTAGCTGGATCAGGTGTGTTTGATTCGAGTTGGAGCAAAACTGTGCAGAGCTGTGGCCCTCCAGGAATTGAGTTTGAGACCACTGTCTTAGACTAAGTAAAGATTAGGCCATAGTTTAATTAGAAAATTTCTATAATTATAGTTATAAACATGCCTTAGAAAAAAACATTACTGGTGTCCATCTTGAGACAAAACAAAGGCTTTGATATATTTTAAGATCAATCAGTGTACGTTTCTTTCAGTTGAAACAGCTCAGACTTACATTTTAGTCTAGGATTAGGCTTAAGTCTGTGAAACCAGGGATATGTGTATTGTTTACTGTCTTTTTTTTCTCTCTAAAGCAAATTGTAGCCCTCATGTCCTGGGATTAAAAAAAAAAGTATTATACTGTAAATTGTCAAATGTATTTTGATTATGCAGGAGCAAACCTAAATGCTAAACTGCATTGTGTGTACATTCAAAATTCAATCTTAAAAGTTCATTCGCAGATCTTGAAATCTTCTTGATGATCTTCAGTTGGCCCATGGGAACTAAACTAGCTGTGATTCAGCATTTTGACGGTATTGTATGTCATCAACTGACAAGTTCAGACCACCATGCACTCTTCTTGGTGTTTTAGGGATTTTAAACACCTATAACAATGTGACCGTTTGCTGTTCCATACCCGCTCAACCCCACACTGAAGGAAAGTCCCAAACTGGCCCAGGTAACTCCAAACCCCTGGTGTGAGAAGGAACTAAGGCTAGTGGGGTGTGGGTGGAAAGAAAGGGGTATGACGAACTTTTTTATTTGCACACAATCTGATATTGTCACTTTTTTTTGTTGTTGTTGTTGTTGTTTTTTTGTTTGTTTGTTTTGTTTTTTTGTTTTTTGCAAGATTCTTTGATTGTACATAGGGATAGATCAGATGCTAATGATATTAAATTCCCAGTAAACGCATAACATTTTCTTAATGTTAGCATATAGTTCTTTTTTATTTTTATTTTCTTATTATTATTATTATTACATTGGTTATTTCCATTCCTGTCCTTGGAGGTTCTATTAGGTTCTATTTTGAACCTAATAGACAGGAATTGAGGTCCTTTAGGTTCTATTTTGTAACCAAAATCTTTTTCAGAACGTTCTAGGAACCAAAAATTGTTATCTGGACTATTTATCTTTAAGGGATCTGATCAAAATGGGGGGTGCTTTCCAGATAAGATGCTGAGATAGCATAGCATATGAAAGTCAGACATTTGTTGTTGTTATCGCTTTGAGTCACAAATCTAATCTATAATGTGAAAAGGGCCCTATTTTATCAGTTCAATCAGTCACTAATGATCCGCTGACCGATGTGTATGTGGTCAAAATACAGGAAGACAGAAGGCTGAACCTGGCAGGTTTCCCGACAACAGCTGAGGGAGATCCCCGCCGGAGATCCAGCCCGCTTCCTACCAGGCACCAGGGTGAACATTAAAAAAAAAAGAATACGGGTGAAAGGAAAGCAAAACTACACACCTGTTATCCAACAGCTCGCCACACATTCATCTGCACTAAGAGATGAAAACACAAATGCTGATATACATAAAAAAAGGATTCAAAAGATAGATTCAAACACGCCAAACATCGAACAAGTAAACCGAAACCGATTCCATGTTCCCGTTCTACAACCACCCAAAACGAAACTTTAACCTTATACGACGAATAAAGTGATACTACCTTCTACGAACAAAGTAACCTACTAATAAATGCTAAAGTTTTCACCTAAACTGCAAAGACCTTCAGCAGCGCGTTTTATCGTGTCGCAAATGGGTGGCTTGCGAACGATTCAGTTATAGCTGAAAGGGAAAACCCCAGAGTTCACTCACCCACCTACTTCCTAATTTGAGTGAATGAGAGAGGGAGACTCTGTGAATTTAGTTCAGATTATAGAGACAGCGAGCAGAACAGCGCAGCGGTTATCATCATGACTGCAGCTCGTGATCAATAATAATAATATTGATAATATTAATGCATATGACATATTGTCATTGCCCTGAAACGTCATTATTCTAGTTGCATGTGTAACTATTTGGGATTTTTTTATCCAGGTCTTTTTTTAATTGATAATTTTAATATAAAACTTTGTGCATATGAGAAGATTATGAATTTAAATGCTTCAGTGAGCTGTGCTAAAACATCTTGAGCAAAGCATATGTAAGTATGTTGTTTAATCTAGGCAACCTGAGGTGATAGTCATCTTGGGACCGAGTAGAGATTCAGATTTACATGATGTTGGTACAAGAATTCGTCTAGAAGCCATATATCGCCTACCTGAAGACAATGACCATGAGTGGCAGTAATCACACTATGCGGTCTGTGCCACTGGATCTTACCAACAAACCCAGAGAGCGTGGGAGCTGCGCGCAAACTGGAGACCAGGGTCGCCCTAGACATACTCCAGAAAGGCAGGTGGAACCGGTGCACAAGTGCAGCAATGGACACGGAGTTCTTCCATCTGAACCACAGGACACTTGTGATGGATCAGTTTCACAGACTGCTCAAACAGACACCGTGGGTGTCAGGGGGAACAGGACGGGTGAGGGGCCCAAACAAACCCGACCCATATCCCCTAGCGCGAAGTGCAACAAGAACGCTGCAGGAAAACCGTCAGATTCCTCCTTTTCCAAACTTCCGCCAAGGAAACGTCCTTTCCCTGTGGATGTGGATCATGACCGCAGTGGTCCAAGAAAACATCCACCTAGTCCGGCTCCAAAAGTGCTGAAGACCCCCGAGGCTCAAACAGACACAGAGCCACAACGGATATTCAATGCATTTGGAGAAAACCCACGCGTTAATGACCCCCGGTTGGTTCCACACTTAACACCATATCGTAAGTTTACAAAATGTTTATTTCTAATGATCACTCACTTTTTATTTTAAGTGCAAATTCGGATGTCTTTGCGCAATTTAGTTGGTTATGTCATTGTGAAAGTATGTGTGTCCGTTTGCGTGGAGCGTGTGCGTCTACCATATGATTGCGCAGTCATGGTCAGTCCAGTCAGCCAAATACAGTCAACGCGAAACCATTGAGCTGATCAGCAGGTTGTTTGGCTCAAACCGTGTCAGTGGGTTAACACACGTAGGTGAAACCAGGGAGTGTTGTAATACATAATGTTTCTCTATTTTTTTGCACTATAAAACCAAAACCGCATATTATCTGTCCGTTTGAAAAGTAAAGTTCAAGGTAACACAGTTTTAAAAAAATGGCGTTGTAAATTGTATGCATAAATTTATGTTAAAGTGCCTGTCTCACACCCTCCCATTGTTGGTAGTCATGGTATTTTTTACATTTTTTAAGTTGACTAAAAGCCCCTGTGGATGTTCTGTATCAAATTAAACAAGTAACAGTTATGTCATTTAAACACAACTTCACATTAAAAAGCTAGGTGGTGGTGGTCATTGGCTGGCCATATGATAACCCCTAGCTCACTTCTGATTGGTTAAATTGACAGTCTTGGTGTTACACCGCTCCCTAGTCTCCTTTATACACACCCACTGCGCAATGTGACGTCGTAGTGACGTCTTTTCCATGTCATTTTTGGACGTCCAATTTCCGTCCATTGATGGGGTTGTTTTGTAAAAACATATGGGCTACCAAATAAATAAATAGTAATACAGATAATAAATCTTGTTTGTTTATAAATAATCTGTATTCATATATATAATCATGTTGATAGGCTCTATTTTGTAAAACACATTTACTGCAACTGCCATAGACGTCCAAATGACGTCCAAGTTGGGTAATGGATAGACGTCCAAATAGTGGACCTAGTTTGGACGTCGAATAGATGTCCATAATTGGTCATGGACCGACGGACCCAATATAGACATGATCTGCACGTCTATCCGACGTCCAATGTTTAGTGGGCATAATCTAACATACAAGTAATAATTTCCAGAATTGTGCTGAAAACCATCACACATATACATCAGTACAATCCCCACTCTTAGGCATTAATTCTTGTTTTTTTATGATAATATGCTATGCAGAACTTTAGTTTGTTAGAACTTTTCTTATCTTGTCATAAAGATAAACTAAACCAAATGTATGCACACTGCAACTATTCAAAATTGAACCCAAGCATATTACCACCTTATTAGCAAATATCCTGTCATATTACTTCTTCTTGTAGGTAGTATGTAAGGAAGCAGCAATGCAAGAAAATACTTTCTATACAGGACAAAGGTCAATTTTTCAGTGTGGCCATTTACATTTTTTGAGTGCACAGCTCTTTTGTCATTAATGTTGGTTTGAGATGCATGTTTGTGAAAACTAATTTTTTTTTCCCCTCTGGGGTCATAGCAGATTGTCCATATTTCCTGCCTCGGCAGCCTCCTCCACTGGAAAGCACTGATCATCTGATGGCAGATATTGCTGAGGCAACACGTCAGGATGAGGATGGTGACACGTGAGTTTTTTACCCTTTCGTTAAGTGTCAGAGTCATTTCATTGCATGCTGTAGTTCAAGAATTGATTATGGTAAAACAACATCCCTCAAAATTGCCCATCATGCATTTCAGCAGAGGATTTTCAACAGGTGAAGAAGTAGATCACACCCTATTTTATAATATGTACTGTACATTCAAATGGTCAAGTTCATTGTTAAACTGCACATGGGTTTATTATTAGTAACTGTAGGTAAATTATGAGTTTTAGTAGGGTGGACATGTACTTTCTGTTTGCTTATTGGAAACTCCAGATTATCCTAGATATGTCAATCTGACTCTTGCTTAGTCACCCAGAACAAAAAGAAATCTAAAAATATTCTTAAGTCATAGGTCCAGTGTGCTTAAAAAAATGTAGACGTCCCTTGTGTTTATTGTAGTCCGGGTTGAATCACATAAGTCAAGAACATAGTCACTGTGACCACTGTTACCCAGTCCATTTCAACTTCCTGTTCAAAAGGATCACCAAAATCATTTTATCTGATGATCCACACTGAAAAAAGGGATTCTCTGTTCTTTGTGAGAGAGAGAAAGGGAGATTGAGTCTGGAGGAGGGTATGTCTTGTGGGTATGAGTAAGAGTAATTGAGAGAAACTGGTTTTCACTATTTCACGTGCTGTTGTTTCAGGGGTTGGTTTTATGAGTGTGGCTGGTTATGAGGATGCCAGAGATGAACATTTTGACTCCCTTAGGCTTTGGTACTAGCACAAACACATGTACTGTGTTACTGTAATATCTGAACCTTCACTCAGTATGAAAATATCATTTTTCATGTGAGCTAGACTTCTCCAAAAATGACACCTGGTGTCACGCAATATTGATATCAAGGTTTAGTCAGCAGCAGTTAAAAACATCGCTGTACTTGTATAATGCTTAGTAAGCAAATGAAGCCGATTCCAATTTTGAGAAATGAAATGATAAGTGGAGCACTCCGATTTTTTTTTTTTCAATTCGTATTTTTACTAACCAGATCTTTATTTGACTCACCCTGCATAGATACTTAAAAACAATCCCATATATTTACTTAAAGTGATAGTCCACCCATGATGAGACGAAAGCTCCGTGATCATTACTCCCCCACATGCCATTCCAAACCAGTGAAATGTCTCTGGAACAAAAAAAAAGATCCATTGTCTGTTGTCAGTAGGCGGTCAAAGCGAATTCGAACTTGAACCCATTGCGAAATCTGCATGGGGAAATCTTTCACCCTCAAAAGTAATTCCCAATTGCATTAAAATGACTGGATTCACTTATGAAAATTCACTGGACAAATATGTGTTCGCACCTTCAGACTGTCATTCGTCTTCAGCACACAATTCATTTTAAATCTCCAAAAACTACATAAATATAGGGTAAAAGTAATCTTTAATGGTTTGTGTACACCAAAAAGCGAATTTTATTTATTCGCATAAGTAGATTACATACAAAATCAATGCAAAAACGCGAATAGATGTGAATTCGCACGGGGCGACGCAAATTAATGATTTGAATAGAGGGTTTGCACTTACGTCACGATTTATTCAGTTACCTAGATGCGCGGCCATAATGGCGATACTCAGATGGATTACGCGGTTAATGTACTACTGAATACTTTATTTTGCTCATTTATGCTGTCTAAACCATGGAAAAAGTGTGTGTAAGCTGCTAAATCGTATAAAAAAGGGCTTAGTAAACAGGAAAGGGCGCAATATTTTGACAAACTAAAGTTAATAGGTAGAAAAGATATGTACAAGTAGTATAAATTAAGATATGAATTAAAATATATGTATTAATTAAGATATTAGATATTAATATTTCACCTACCTGAGCAGAAATTATAAGAACATACACAAATGTTGTCAGGCTTCTTGCCCTGGAAATCCTGGTTCAGTTTGGCCAACGGAAAATGCCTTTTGTTCCTCAGACCTTTTTTTGCACCTTGATTTGTTGGCAGTCTATAGTACTCCATATGTTTTTTTTCAATCCGGCCTATTAGTACAGCCCAAAACATGACAATAATTGACCATTTTTAGCAGCAATAATCGGTATAATATGCCAGTTTGTTGGTTTGGAGAAACTGTTCACATTCAGTGCTGACAATATGGCCGACTGAAGATGCCTCCTGAAAATACTGTAATGAATGCATTTAACCACGTGCATTACTCAGCCGAACGCACAAGCGCTAGTTCTTTGTAAGCATTTGAGTGTGGTTAAAAACTAGCTTAGAGCGCCATCTGTTGTTAAAAGCTAAGCTCAGAATCGATTCCAGAGAGAATCGCAACGCATTTGGGAAAATCAAATCGAATCGATTTATCGTCACACCCCTAAAATGTATTCAACATCTAAACAATGATCAAGGCACATACATAGAGGACATCAAATATGTGCACATCAAATATCACGCATGTAGTGTTTATTACGTTGAACGGATGGACAAATTATGAGAATATTAAACATTTCTTTATTTGTATTCTGAAAAATTCTTATGGGTTTGGAACAACATGAGGGTGAGTAAATTATGCTCTTTTGGACATAAAAGCACCAGAAAGTAGCCTATCATAAAAGTGGCTTGTATGATTCATTAGATAAGAAGCCATATTTTGAGGAACAGATAATCTAATTAATGTAGTAATAAGAGTTCATTAAAAGAGCAGTGATTCCTGAATGAATCATTCTTTTGAGTCAGAGCTCCTGATTGAATCACTTTATCTAGTTTACAGAATCAGTCTAAATGATTCACTTCAAAAGTAGCACTGTTTCTGTTCTCAAAGATCAAATCACTGACTTTCTCTACTGGAAGATGAATGTAAAATAGTGGCGCATGATGCTAGCAACACCAGGGTTTAAATCCCAGGGAATGAATGATATATGTATTGATAGTAGTAATACAGCAAACAAGTCAGTCATATGAACCCCGTTTATGGTGCTGTTGCTTATCATTGTCATTGCTTGGAAAAGAGCTACCAGTACAGTTCTTCTGAATTTCTTCTTTTTATTTTGTTCCACAGAAGAAAGAAATTCATGTGTAAGTTTAAAATAACATGCAAACGATGAGGTGTACTGTTACGATGAACTGCTTTCTTGATAGAATGTTTAGTTCTGTTGTTATTTTGTTGGCTTTTATTGGTTAGATTTTTTAACCACATTCTTAACCACATTTCTTCCATGAACTTAGCAAAGTTGTTAGCAAAGTTTGGTTTCCAGTAGATCCCTATTTCCTGGTTTCTGTCTGTTGTTTACATGCACATCTGTCAATCATGCTCTTCAATCAACTGCATTTGCACAAACAGAAAAACAACATTCTCTAACTTTATTTCTCTCACACTACCTCCCCCCTTGTCTGTACTCTCTTACGTCAATGGGCGTCTCATGCTCTCACCTTGTTTTCTTCTCAGCACTTCACAGACCCTCATTTTCGGGAAAGCCTGATGTGAGTGCGAGTCTGTTGTGTGACTGCGGTTTTTTCAGGTGTCTTTCTCTCTCTCTCTCTCTCACTCTCTCTCTCTCTCTCTCTCTCTCTCTCTCGCTCTCTCTTTCTCTCTTTCATCTTTTTCAGTGCTTTGTGTGTTTAAAATGAATGGGCTCAAAAACCCAAACATCCGCTCTTCACTTCCTCCTTTACCGCTTTTTCTCTGTTGCTTATCAGTCTTTTTCTCCCCCTTACGCTCTGTATTGTAAGCCTATATACCTGTGCCATTTTTACTCTTCATACCTACTTTTTCTTCCTTCCTCCTCTTTCATAGTTTGCATACTTATATGAAGCGCCATAAGGTTGCATGACAGGTCATACATGTTTTATAAGTGTAGTTCAACTAAAAATAAAATTTGGTCATCATTTACACACCCTCATATTGTTCAAAACATGTATAACTTTCTTCATTCTGTGGAACACAAAAGAAGTTCTTTTTTGTTTTTTGGGGGGGTTTTTTTGTGTGTTTCTGAAAAAAGAAACTTCAGATAGACTTGGAAAGACAAGTCATGGATTTGTTTCTATGGGAATGTTTTAATGCATTGTAAGTCACTTTGAATAAAAGTGTCTGCCAAATGTGTTAATGATGAAGATTATTAGGTTATAAGTGATGTAAAGGCTGTTTTCAGCTCTAGTGGCTATGCAGAGAAACACCTTGCTCGTAAAGATTTTACAGTCTCATCTATTCCTGTAAGTGTTTTTATATGAGTGGTTGCATGTCATGTGTTTGACTCAGGCTGTTTATGTCTTGTCTCAGCCTCTGAGTTTGTTTGCTACAGCAGAAGCAGGTCTGTGTGCTGCAGGGGATGTTAGAGGTTTGTGTTTCTGGGCTGTACAGGATGCCACATATGCGCCACTGCCCTGCCATGAGCCCTTCATCTCCTTCTGATGATGTTCAGGTTCCTACGTCAGTCTCAGCCCGGGCCTTATCTGGGGCTGCGGTCTAACTAACTCTCAGTCACTTCCAGGAACCCAGAGAGTTTCATCTGTCGAAAAGAAAGAGAGAGAGAAACTAAATTCTAACCTGCAGTATAGTAAGTGACAGCAATGCCAGTGATCATCACATACAGACAGACACGTGATAAGAATGTATGATAAATGGCCAGATAGTTTACAGTAATATTTAGATTATTTAGATTAAATTGGGGTTATGATGGGGTTGTTTATCCAAAGGTTGGCTTTTCTATGTCAGCCACAATAAAACATTAAGCATTAAAGCCTGACCATATTAATATATTTACATACTTTGCTGTGATGTTTAAATTGCAAGGCCATTACAATAATTGTACTTAAATGGACTTTTTTTTAATTTGCATTTTATTTAAAGGGATAGTTCACCCAAAAATGAAAATTCTGTTATTAATTACTCACCCTCATGTCATTCCAAACCTGTCTTTTTTCATCTTCAGAACACAAATTAAGATATTTTTTGATGAAATCCGAGAGCTTTCTGACCCTGGATAGACAGCAATTCAACTACCATGTTCAATGCCCAGAAAGGTAGTAAGGACATAATTAAAATAGTCCATGTTACATTGTGGTATTCTTGTGAACGTGCATCAAAGACACGATGTGTCAGCGAAAATTGCCTTGCGCTACGGATATTCCCAGTTTAAATCCTGACTTGAGGACCTTTCCCAGTTCCGCCCTCCTTTCTCTTCTACTTTGCTTCCTGTCAGCTCTGATCTGTCCTATCGAAATAAAGGTGAAAATGTCAACAACAAAAAAATCTTTAAAAAAAAAAATTCCAGTTGAATCACTGATGCCACATGGACTTTTTTACTGATGTCCTTACTACCTTTCTAGGCCTTGTATATGCAGGGTCAGAGATCTCGGATTTCATCAAAAATATGTTAATTTGTGTTTCAAAGATGAATGAAGGTCTTACGGGTTTGGAACGACATGAGGGCGAGTAATAATGACAGAATTTTCATTTTTGATTGCACTATCCCTTTAATACATTTTAATGTGGGAGGGATAATCAAAAATTTAGTTAAAGGAATAGTTAACACAAAAATTAAAAGTTGCTGAAGATGTACTCACCCTCAGGCAATCCAAGATGTAGAGGAATTTATTATTTCTTCATAGGAACAGATTTGGAGAAATGTAACAATACATCACTTGCTCACCAGTGTGTCCTCTGAAATGAATGGGTGCCATCAAAATGAGAGTCTAAACAGCTGATAAAAGCATCACAATAATCCACAAGCAGTCCACACTAGGGTGACCACCTGGCAATAGTGAGCACAGTAGATGTGATTTTGTGCGATCATGTGGGATAATGTGATAATGTGTGAGACAGACACATTTACTGTTATGCTGTGTAAATACTAATTTACATCCGTTGTCGTATGTGCTCATTTATGTTTCTGAGCGTGCACATGTAAGCGAGAGAAAGTGCGTCCATTTTGTGTGAGAGTGAATAGTATCCACCTGCGAGAGAAGGGATTTGTACTTGCGCTTTTTAATGTGCCCTCACATTACAATAATGCGCTCTGGATATTTGTCATTAAAATAACACCATAGAAACTATTAAAATAAGAAGGAAAGTCGTATCTGAAAGCTGCATTGATTTTTTTTAATTTGTTAAAATGAATGGATTATATCATGTTTTTCCATGTGCGCTCGACCATTTCTGTCGGTGGTGCTAGATCAGTTCATGAGGTGCGCACATCATTTGCAGGAAACTAGGCCGCAAAAAGAATAAATAAAAAGCTTTCCTAAAAAGGCAAAAGAACGTACACTTACCAAAATTATAAACGCAACACTTTTGTTTTTGCCTGCTTTTTTCATGAGCTGAATTCAAAGATCTAAGACTTTTTCTATGTACACAAAAGGCCTATTTCTCTCAAATATTGTTCACAAATCTGTCTAAATCTGTGTTAGTGAGCACTTCTCCTTTGCCGAGATAATCCATCCACCTCACAGATGTGGCATATCAAGATGTGGATTAGACAGCATGATTATTGCACAGGTGTGCCTTAGGCTGGCCACAATAAAAGGCCACTCTAAAATGTGCAGTTTTACTGTATTGGGGGGGTCCGAAAACCAGTCAGTATCTGGTGTGACCACCATTTGCCTCTCGCAATGCAACACATCTCCTTCACATAAAGTTGATTAGGTTGTTGATTGTGGCCTATGGAATGTTGGTTGGATGTACTGCTAAATTCTCTGAAACGCCTTTGGAGACGGCTTATGGTAGAGAAATTAACATTCAGTTCACGGGCAACAGCTCTGGTGGACATTTCTGCAGTCAGCATGCCAATTGCACGCTCCCTCAAAACTTGCGACTTCTGTTGCATTGTGCTGTGTGATAAAACTGCACATTTTAGAGTGGCCTTTTATTGTGGCCAGCCTAAGGCACACCTGTGCAATAATCATGCTGTCTAATCAGCATCTTGATATGCCACACCTGTGAGGTGGATGGATTATCTCGGCAAAGGAGAAGTGCTCACTAACACAGATTTAGACAGATTTGTGAGCAATATTTGAGAGAAATAGGCCTTTTGTGCACATAGAAAAAGTCTTGTATCTTTGAGTTCAGCTCATGAAAAATGGGGGCAAAAACAAAAGTGTTGCATTTATAATTTTGGTCAGTGTATGTACATTTTCTTAATATGAGAATTAACAACCAACAGATCTGGGTCATTGCAGTAAAGCGAGACAAGTGGTCACCCTAGTCTACACGACTCCATTCCATCTCATTCTGATGGTAAATTTTCAGCTAATTTTAATTTTTAGGGTCTGCTGTTCCTTTAAATTTGTATTGATGTTGTTTCCACAAAATTCAAGTTCAGGAAAGTTTAAGATTAAACAGTAACTGGCAGATCACCTGCAGACTCCCTGCAAACTTTTTTTTTTCAGAATATCAGTGTTTGTTAAAAAAAACATACCTATAATGAATAAAAAAACTTCCCTTTCCTTTCGCAATGATATCTCTTATGCGATGACGTGTGCGCCGTTGCGAGGGCGGAAAACAATCTCTTCAACAGCCTGTCAATCACATGAGATGGTAGTAATTATCAAACAGCAATCAAGTCCTGCCCTACATTTTTTTCTCATTTGAGTCTTAAGACAAGACAATTGCAGTTTCCGCCTTTTTTGTTTTTTAACCCCTGACCTTAAAGGCCCCTGCACATATTACAGCACTTACTGAAACTGCAGTAGGCAGAGTTTTGTTAATTGTTGTGTTATTATTTTTATTTACTTTTTTTTTGGCAAAGATCCTATGTCTTTAATGTGGCCTTTGCACTGTGATGCAGGCCAATCTAACAAGTTCTGTGTAAAAATATAATCCTTAGACCTGACACTCCTTGATCAACAGAGCAACGTCTTTTCAGAAAGGCTGAACACATGGCCCTGACGGCAGAACTGAAAAAGCATGAGATTTCCTGAAGTACAGTGACGTTGAGCTCACTTACAGGAAAGGCGACAAATAAAGAAAGAATAAAGCTACTAATAAACTCTTCTGCTTTCTTATCAAAAACCAAGGAACAGAGAAACTGTGATTTGGCAGTTCACTGAGGCGGGTCATAGCCTGAGTCAGGCCAGCTTACGTTCATTTTGACTAAATGGCTCTTCTCTTCCTCTTTTGGTTTGAAGCTTCGCAAAGGAATGCTATTTTATGGTGACTGTTGCTCCAAACAATAAGTTAAGGAAGTCAGGTTGCATGGTGTGTAGACATTTAGGTTTTTTTTTAAAATAAAACCTGCTGTTTTTTCCACATGTCAGGTTCTTATATTTTATCACCTGTTCATGTACATGTTAAATATATAGATTTTTGATTATATATGAAGTATTTGATTTCATCCTCTCTTTATTCACAAAATCTTGCCACAATGGAATAACCCATGTGAAGCAATCACAATACCCTTTTATAGGATAGTATTTACATTTATATCACTAAGAATATGAATCAGCACCATAATTCAAATCATTTGCTCTCCCACTGTCTGTGTTCCGGGTTGTTTCATCCCACAATGACTCAATACGAGTCAAAAGACAATATAAACAATGAGTCCCTGTTCCTCTCTGTTCCCTTTTTCTCTATCCAGCTTTCATTTTTCCTGCAGTTGCAGTATGACTTCCCATCAGGCCTATTAACATTCTTGCCACATTCCTAATGACTGTTTTATAGTTCATAATGCAAGATATGAATGTTCTGCTACTGATGTCTGCATTGATAGCAACCCCAAGTGTTAGTGCTGCTAAAAAGTGTTTTAAAATTACATTACCTTTTATCATGATGACGTCTATATGTTCGCAAATTACACTGACCTTGTTTTAAATATTGTTTTGCATGTTAGAGTCATGAATGGCTAAGCAAACAGAGCATGTTAGACTCTTGTAATAGGCTGTAAATACATTGTGCTTGTGTTTCAAGTCAGTGCAATGTTCTTCTGTGTAATTTTCTCAAGGTTTCATGGGAAGTTCTGCTAGAGGAGTCTGAAAAGCACAGAAAGCCCCTAATGCAACTGTAAATATAATGATAATTAGTATTCAAAACAGACAGAACTGTGCCATTGTCCCTGAGGGCAGGAAGTGACTTCAAACCAAAGTAGCTGTTACTGGAAGCAGATTTTGAAAGAAAAAAAAACATCATTTAAAACATTTCATGAAGAGTCCCTCTCTCTTTCTCACACAATGTTTTCTTCCTGTTCCCAAACTTTGACTTCTACACTCTCACCTCAGAGAGGCTTTCTGTGAAAAGATAGGCAGATAAGCATTTCCCTGTACTCACCGACACTGGTTGCATTTAGAGCCACTATGTGCAAGATGAGTCATACACATGATTGTCACTCAGGTGATGGGTTATTCATTCAACCTTCTGAACTCATTGCTTGACCTATGCAGGCCATTAAAATGACACTCATGCCAGTATTGCTAAAAGAAATGCATCACTTTGCATTCTGAAGTTGCTAGTTTTGTTTTTGGGGTTTAATGTTAATGTATTTACACCAATATGCATGCTGTTGTTTTTAGTTGAATAATGCATATGTCTGCATTTGCAGGCCTCTTCACATTGCTGTGGTCCAGGAGAACTGCCAACTGGTCATCTGGCTTACTGAAATATATCGACGGGGCCGCAAAGATCTGGATGTTTTCAATAACCTAAGACAGGTATGAAGGTTCTTAGGTACACCTAAGAAGTGTATGCATACACACACACACACACACACACACACACACACAAAGCAAGCAAACTCTGTTTCACTCAAAAAAAAAGGATTTGTAATGCTTGTTCAAATTGCTTGTTAATTGTGCTTAATCATTTTGTGTTGGGACTACATGAATCATTTTTGTTGACACAACTATCTGAAATGTAGATGTGTAGTTCCCAGCGTGCTTTTGCATTAAGAGGGAATATGTTGACAAAAATTGTCATTTTAAGTGTTTTCAATGAAAGAAAATGACATGTTAGAATTTGTATACATGTAATGCAAGTTATTTTTGTGATTTTTGAGTTTTGAGGTTACCACTGCACAGAAGATGAGCGCTCATGCTTAGGGTGCTGGCATCTTTATTGACTTCATGATTTATGCAATAAGCAATAACTTATTGCCAGTCTTGAGTAATGCCAGTCTTCTTTGCTCAGCTCTTATAGTATATTACAACTATGAATAAAATTAATGTTAACATGCCAACATGTGTTAATTATTTTAAAAAATAGCATGTCCAGCGAACTTAATAAAATTAAATTAAATAAAAGTAAATACTTTTCCACGCAATTAGTTCAGATACATACAACAAGACTAAATCAAGTTAAGTTAAACAAATAGTGTTTTGTTGAGCCAACTAAACATTATTTGTTTAATTGAACTTGTTTTAGTCTTGTTGTATGTATCTGAACTAATTGCGTGGAAATGTTTTCTTTAATTTTATTAAGGAACAAGTTATTTTTTTTCCAGGGTAGGTACCATGAACTAATATTTATTTATTTATTTAGATCAGTGGTTCTCAATCAGGGAGGCGGGACCCACTAGGGGGCTGAAGGCAATTGTGCAAGGGGGGTGTAGAATGACCTAAAAAATTAAATGAATAAATTCTTAATACAATTGATATTAATGTTAGTGTTATGAATAAAATCATCATTTAAATACTTACAAATGAAATACTGAACTATTATATATATATATATATATATATATATATATACATTTTTTATAGTTCAATTATTTTTATAATTATCAATTAATTACTTATATATAGTTCAATAGAAATAAGTTCCATGGTTTTTGAAGCAGGATGTAGTAGGACAAAAGAGAATTAATGTTAGCGATTGTTGGATTAGAGGATTTAATGCACAAAGAACACCAGGCTAGTTAAACCTGAATCTTGTCTCTCTAGGGCATATGTTGGTCAACTGTAATTTCCACAGATATGTTCTTAACTGTCACATGATACCTTTAGCTAAGGTTTAAGCAGAAGAGGAAATTAGTCCTAGGGCACTGTTGTTCTCAGGCAATGCCACCGAACTGCTCGTGGTTATTTGAGCACTTTTAAATGTGCTGGCCTGCCCACTTGTGTGCTCACCACATGCCCACCACATAACACGCAACCTGTACCCTCCGCCTCATCTTTCTCCCATGTGTCAGCAACATAAAGTGAGTGCACAGACCTGTCGGACTGTTCCCAGGCTTTCACATCCTGTTCTTCTCCTTTTCTGGTTGTGCTAACCCATACTTCCACCAACCGCATTATCAATTACCGCCATTGCATGTCTAGCCAGACCTCAAAAATCACCTCAAATTCATGTTTAGGTTTCACTTGACGTACGGACGCACTCTTTCACACACACAAGCACGAACACTTGTACATTCACAGGCAGTCGGCAGTTACCAGAAGCTGCGCATATGTCTTAGCCACGGGCTGAAACTTGTTTCTGTCAGATTGTTGAGGTTAACTTTTGTGTTATATCCTGTGTTCAATTCTTATTTCCCCAGAAATGTGAACTGCGCATCAGCATGTCTTTGAAGCTCAGCTGGAGTTTTGAGTAACTTTTGTTGCAGCCTAGCTTGAAAATGACTGTTTTGGTGATTCCAAATCCAAGATTACCAAGTAAATACAGTGAACATTGCGATATTATAACGGCAGGTAGATGCACAGCTGACTAGTACGGTACCGAGGAAAGTGTTACTACAGCTATCATTATTACTACCACTAGAAATTGTATGTGCCAGAATGACTTGTATCACTTTGTCTCCATTTCCACTCCTCACTTTTGTAAAACATGATTTTCCTCCCACGTTGGTCACGACCAAACACTGGCACTGACATTTGAAAAGCACATGAGAAAAAGCTTGCGGTGAGTGTGTACGACAAATGTGTTTTTATGATAAGTGTTGCCTTTTATCAGTCAAGCAAGACCACAGCTGATGAGTTGTTTGCATGGCTCTAAATAAATTCAGTTTACAGAAGTGTATGTTTTTATACTAGTATGAGTGTATGTGCAAACACAGTTAAAGCGGCTGCTTGCATGCATCTGAACTTAAGTATCCTCATTCCGAGAAGTCACATGACCCCCCTCACACCCTGGGTTGTTTCTCAACATACCTTGTGTTGAGGTTGCAGGGTATTAAAAGGGACTTTCCCTTGCGCTCTCTCTCTCTCTCTCTTTCTCTCTCTCTCTCTCTCTCTCTCTCTTCTGCAGCCTTGTAACATGCTTATCTTTTATATACTGAATTCTAAAAAATGCTTTTACCACACGTTAAGGACCAACTGATCTTCACAGAAAGACTATACAATGGCCTGACTTTGTATATTAGCATTCATTTCAAGTGGACGTAAAATTCAAAAAGTGCCTATTTACTTCCTTAATGCATGTTCCTGGTTTTATTGTGATTTGTTGGTGCATGTTACTCCAAAGAATCTTTACCATAATCTTTATTTAAAATGTCAGAATGTACTTATGTCAGCTTGCTTATGTCACTTAATTTGAATGTTAATCAATAGACAAATAGCTACCTTGTTGGAAATAATAGCTAAAACCAGCATAAACTAGCTTGCTGGTCTTAGCTGGTCACCCACCCTGGTTAGAATGGTAAGTTGGCCCATTTTATACGGGTTTTGGGCACTTGTCAAATGGTCAGGCTATGTGTGTTAATGTTAACCAATAGCCAAGTAACTAACTTGTTACATTTTCTGGTCTCAGCTGGTCTCTTAGCCTGGCCAGACTGATCCGTTGGCTAGTTTTAGCTGGGTTTTGCTTACTTTTCCGATGGTCAGGCTAGGGAACCAGATGGTTGGTAAGCTTAAAACCAGATGAGCACCAGCTTGGCCAGGCTTAAATCAGATAAGACCAGCAAACTGGCTGGTTAAAACTGGATTTAGCAAAACTCATTAAGATCTGGTTCCATTCTGGCATATGTAACGGAGGCCTTGTTAGCATGCCTGCCTCCCCAGGGTTCGAATCCTGCTCAGAGCAGGGCAGTTAGGACCGGGGGAGGCGGGGTTACATTGGTGCTGTGACCCGGACGGGACTGAGGTTTAGGGGGGTGAGTGCAGTTTAAACCTCACTCCCCTGATCTCAAGAGGTGCACTAGTTACTGATGCTAAAGGCTGTGGTCTTAAGCGTTCTTGTTAACGTGCCCACCTTCTATGATGGCAACCTGGATTCGAGTCCTGCTCGGAGTGGGTGGTTAGCAACGAAGGGGTTACTGTGGTGCCGTGACCTGGACAGGACTGAGGCTTAGGGGGATTAATGTAACAGAGGCCAGCTGGTAGGAGCTGTGTGGGTAAATCTAACTCCCCTGATCTCAAGAGGCACACTAGCGACTGAAGCTAGAGGTTACTGTGTGCTGAGTGAGGCAGTTAGGACTGGAGGGATTGCATTGGTCCCATGACCCAGATGGGAGTGAGGTTTAGGGGGTGAGAGTAATGGAGGCCAGCTGGTAAGAGCTTTAGTGACCTTGTTAGCCCACCTGCCGCCCATGCTGGCAACCTGGGTTTGAGTCCTGCTTGGAACAGGGCGGTTAAGACCAGAGGGGTTACATTGGTGCCGTGACCTGGGTGGGGCTGAGTTTTAGGGGGGTGAGTGGAACAGAGGCCAGCTAGTAAGAGCTGTGTGGGTAAACCTTACTCCCCTGAACTCAAGAGGCATACTAGCGACTGGTGCTAGAGACTGTGGGCTTTAGCGGCCTTGTTAGCATGCCTGCCTCCCATGTTGATGCCCCAGGTTCAAGTTTTCTGTTTGGAGTGGGGTGGTTAGGACTGGAGGAGTTGCATTGGTGCCATGACCTGGATTGGAGTGAAGTGTAGAAGGGTGAGTGTAATGGAAGTGAGTGTAATGGAAGCCTGCTGATAAAAGGTGTGCAGGTAAACCTCACTCCTCTGATCTCAAGAGGCATACTAGCGACTGGGGCTAGAGGCTGTGGGCTTCAGCATTCTTGTTAGCGTGTCCGCCTCCCATGATGCTGTCCCAGGTTTGAGTCCCACTCAGAGCGGGGCAAATAGGACCATAGAGGTTACATTGGTGCCATGACCCAGAGGTTTAGGGGTGTAAGTGCAACAGTGGACAGCTGGTAAGAGCTGTGCAGGTAAACCTTACTCCACTTATCTCAAGAGGCACACTAGGGACTAACGTTAGTTGCTGCTGTCTTTAGCATTCTTTTTAGCAAGCCCACCACCCATGCTGGCAACCCGGATTCGAGTCCTGTTCAGAGCGGGGGGGTTAGGACCGGAGGGGTTACATTGGTGCCGAGACCCGGACGGGCCTGAGGTTTAGGGGGATGAATGTAACAGAGGCCAGTTGGTAAAAGCTGTGTGGGTAAACCTCACTCCCCTGATCTCAAGAGGCACACTAGCGACTGAAGCTAGAGGTTGTTGTCTTTAACGTCCTTGTTAAAGTCCTTGCATTGGCGCTGTGACCCGGATAGGAGTGAGGTTTAGGGAGTGCAATGGAGGCCTGCTGGTAAGAGTTTTAGCGTCCTTGTTAGCGTGCCCGCCTCCAATGCTTGGTTAGAGTCCTGCTTGCAATGGGGTGGTTAGGACCGTAGGGGTTACATTGGTACCTTGAACTGGATGGGATTAAGGTTTGGGGGGGTGAGTTTAACTGAAGCCAGCTGGTAAGAGTTGGGCAGACAAACCTTACTCTCCTGATCTCAAGAAAAGCACTAGCGACTGACTAGTGTCCTTGTTAGCGCATCCTCCTGCCATGCTGGCAACCTGGGTTTGAGTCCCACTCTGAGTGGGGAGGTTAGGACCAGGTTACACTGGTTTTATGACCCTGATTATAGTGAGGTTTTGGGGGTGAATGTAATGGAGGCCAGCTGGTAAGAGCTGTGCAGATAAACTTCACTACCCTGATCGCAAGAGACACAGTAGTGACTGATGCTTCTTTAGTGTGCCCGCCTCCTATTATGGTGACCTGGGTTCAAGTCCTGCTTGGAGAGGGGTGGTTAGGCCTGGAGGGGTTACATTGGTGCCATGACCCGGATGGGAGTGAGGTTTAGAGGGGTGAGTGTAACGGAGGCCAGCTGGTAAGAGCTGTGCAGGTACACCTCACTCCCCTGATCTCAGGATGCATGTTTGAGGCTGTGACCTTTCGTGTCTTAGTGTGCCCACATCCCATCTCGGGAAACCGGGTTTGAGTCCTGCTAGGAGCAGGATGGTTAGAACTGGAAAGGTTACAAAGGCAAGACCCACTGTTTATGATTCAAGCAATTCTCCATGGATCGTACAAAATACAATTTATTTAGCAGTTAATGTCCTTTTTAAATGTTCTTCACATACATTACATAATGGAATTAAAATGGGGTCAATTTCAAGTGTGACATCAATGTATAAAAACAACTATTTGTTTATCTTTATGTTGCGTGCATTGAGTGCATTATTTATTTTTTCCTGTATTTTCTTGTCCTTGACTTTTTGTTTCAGCCCATTCATCAGTGCTAAATCATGCAGGCTTTAGTTTCAGTTCACTACAGTGCATTTTTGGCTCATGCATTTGTGTCATGAGTCTTCCCCTCAATCGCTTTCCTTATTCATCCAACATTCCCCTCTTTTTTCATTCTTTTTTTTTTTTTCCTGTGTTTACACACAGGAATGTGAATCTAAGGACACACTGCAGGGGAGAGGAAAGGGTTTTTCCCTCTCTGATCCATCTCTTCCCTTCATCCCTTCCCTTCATCCCTTTGCTTAATCATTTCTGGCTCCTCCTTTCCCTTCCTGCGTCTCTACTCCCTCCTTTTCCAAGCACTTACAGTTTCTCTTTAAACCTTTATTGGTTGTATATTGGTCAGTTACTGCAGGTTCATTGGAATTGTAAAAGGAGAAAGGCACTGTTACGCTAGAATTTCTCTTCTCAATGTAATGTGATATCCTTTCTTATACAATTTCCTGTTTCAGGGCTTGTCTAAAGAGGATGTGAGTGTGTTTTATCCATCGCTGTTCCTAGGTTAGATTTGTGATACAATTGAGTTGAGCACAAAGAAAAACCCATCAAATTTTATGTGTGTGGTAACACGTCTTCTAACGCATGCATACACCAGCAAGTGTATGATGCTTGATGAGTCAGACAGGATTCAGGGAAATAGGAGCGTTGTTTTCATAGGAAGGGAGGGCCAAAGTGCATTGTGACACGAGAGGAATTTCTGTCTTCATTCTCGCTGTACTTTTTTCCCTGCTGTGCCTTACTGGAACATCCTCCCTCTAGTGTCAAACCAACCCCCTCCATTTGTAGTTTAGAGCCAACTTTACCTGCTGTCAGATCTGAGCTGATGATAATCTTTAGCGGGTATTATTAAAAAACCACAAACCTCTCTTTATCTTTCGATCTTCTTCTGTCAACAAAACAGATACATAATAGATTATTTAACTTAGTGTGCAGTATTAGCTTCCAATATTAGCAAAGATGATAATATCCAGTGTAGTTAGTGTATGTCTGGATGAAAGATTTACCTTTTCAAGTTCTAAGTAGTGCTTTATTTTTGCTTCCTTTGCCTGTGGTAAATAAAGGATCTCTGAAGAAACTCTTGCTGTGTGTTGTCATCTTGACTCAGTTCTTGTCGGTTAGGCTTGGTGGTTTATCTCTTTCACTTTATTATTTAACTGCTGTCAAGTTATTTCAAGTAAGATTTTACCTCAGGTGAAGGAAGCAAAAATAAACTTGCCCATGATTGTTTTGACCAAGATTAACCAACTGTTCACTCACCTAATGGACACACAAGTTTTGGCTTGTTATGGTTATGTAGGCTAATATTAGTTGATATTTTTCAGTGAATTTATCACTCTACTTTAACCATTTTATAGTACACAGAGATATAACCCCCACAGACATTGCAATAATAGTCACAATAGTTTTGCAATAGAAATGTTAAATAACCAACAGTAATGTTTGCAGATAGTAAATTCTTGTTCTTTTCTTAAATCCCCTTAAATCCTTTAAATAAAAAGAACCATTACCACCCTTCAAAAAAAATAATCATTTGGTCTCCACCAGTGTTCAAGTCATGGTTATATGGCCTTGGTTATATATGTTTGTTTTACCTCAGGGTTTACAAAGGGGCGTTAGCCCAGTTTATCTTATTATTGTCAGATCTTTGGAACTGACCTTTAACCTGTTAGACAAGTTTCAGGTTAGCAGCTACGGTTACAGGAATCCATACCAGGATGTGACTCAACCTATTAGCTCAAATATACCTGAACACTATATCAGACATCAGAGTGGTAGATTTTCAAGATACGCTGCTTAAATATTGACATGCAATAGGAGTCATGGGAATTTAAATATAATCCGGCCTTAAATATACTGTGGATTTGATTGACTGAATCAGTAAACTGTCTTTCTCTCTCTCTCTCTCTATCAGACACCATTGCACTTGGCTGTAATCACCCATCAGCCTATTTTAGTAAAAGCTTTGCTGGATGCAGGCGCTGACCCTGGAGCTCTGGACCGTAACGGACAGACGGCGCTGCATTTGTGCTGCGAGCACGGAGAGGCCGACTGCCTGTCTGTCATCCTCAGACACTACCCCCAAAACCCCTTGCCCTATCTGGAGATCAGGAACTATGAGGGTGAGTGCTGGACCTGGATCTACATTAATATATGTGTATGCATTTTTGTGTTTTTTTTTTTTTTTTTTATGTAGCCAAATTAGTCTTAGGCAAATGTTATTTAATTCGCATATGGATGTTCTGACACTACACCTCTCTTGACTATGGTCCTGTTTAGTACAGCAATGTGAATAAATACATAACCATGAAGTCTGTCATTATGCAACACTTCTAAAAAACTGTACATGACTTCAAAAGGCAGAGCTTTATTTTGCTGTGCGCTTTGTTCCACTGGGGGGCAGTAGACAGAAAAAGAGCTTGCTAGTCACAGATTTTCCTGCTTGAATGTGTGATTATGTTTAAGAATATTTTTGTTTATCAGAAAGGAGATAAATATATCGCCATCTAGCTTTATTTGTAGATTCTGACACAATAATTACTTCTTTTAACAGTATAGTACTCAGAAAACCTCTTCTGTACTACTAAAGAAATATTAATTACTAAGTTTTTTTTTTATATTTTATTCTATTTTTAGGTCAGTGTGGTCCTAAACAGTCCTTACAATTAGTATTGGCTTCAGTCATGCGAATGAAACGTAACATCAGACATTTCCTGTTGCTTTCACCATTCAAAAAGTCCCTAGAAACACAGTGAGAATGTGTATTAGTGCTATTGTGTATTTTACCCAGTGAAACATGCCCAAACTTGTTTCAGTGGGTCATTCATCATGTTACACTCTTAAGATTTTAATGTCTAATTTAAGGTCTGACGCCCCTCCACCTGGCTGTGCAGAATGGTGACAAAAAGTTGGCAAGAATCTTACTGAAGAGCGGAGCTGAAATCAACGCTGGGGTCAGTGAGTTTATCATTATTTCCACGAACTGTTACGTTTTCCGATGTGATTTTTCTCATGTATGAGTTATTCCTTTCTGTGCTGTGAGTTATAGGGTTTATTGTACACACTATTTGTTTATTGTGTTTCTTTTTACTCTTTTATCACAGGATAATAAGAGCGGTCGAAGTCCACTGGTTCATGCTGTGGAAAACAACTTTACTGACATGGTCATCTTTCTGATCGAGGTGTGTGTGCACAAATATTTGTTTTTTCTGTTGTGTTTTTTTCACACTTCAGATGTCAAAACTGATGAGTCATCATTTCTGTCACACCTTCTGTTCCGTTCATTTTTCTCTTGTACTTTGCTGTTGTAAGCACGAGGATTAACATGTATAACTATGAGCCTGAAATCTTTATTACTTAGATTTGAGTTATGAGCTGTTATTAATATTCACAATGTCTTTTTCTGTGCACTGACAGAGTGGGTGTGATGTGAACGCACAGTCTTACAGTGGGAACACAGCGTTACACAGTGCCTGTGGCAGAGGTCATATCGAGATTGTCAGGGTCTTGCTGAAAAATGGAGCTGACAGTAGTGTGAAAAACAATCACAATGACACAGCCATCATGGTGGCAAACAACAAAAAGGTAAGAACTGAAAAAAAGAACGAATGAGGCATTTATATAGCGCTTTACTGTGTACTGCTGTACACCCAAAGCGCTTTACAAACATATAAAGGGGGTTCTCCTCAACTACCACCAGTGTGCAGCATCCACCTGGAAGATGCAAAGGCAGCCACAGTACAAAAAAATAGAAAATAAAAAAAAGATTGATAGAGCCAAAACAGTGGATGTGGATTATTAGGAGGCCATGACTGATAAAGGCCAGTGAAGGAAATAAGGTCATGACACCAGGGATAGACACCTAATATATACGAGAAGTACCATGGGATTTTTAATAGGGACTTTAAGTAACAGCTGAGAATGTAAAAATCACTAAGCAACTGTAAACAAGATGGCGCAACACGGCATTCAGTCATTTATTTATGTACAAATGATGGATTATAAGGAAGATGTTTTGTTCGCTTCACATCATCTCTAGTCACAGTGCTACCTGAGCTGCTGGTGCTAACAGCTTTTGTTTGTTCAAACAAAAAACTGTTTAAAATTAGCTTAAGTTTAAAATTAAAGACTAATGGTAGAATCGCATACTGATGGAATTACAATGGTATATATACCATAAAACATAACATTTACCTACATAATCTGTCACATTGTAATGAGTCAAAGTCCCTCTAAGACAAGTTATTTCACTCTGCTGCCATCTTTGAAATGCCTCTTGGGCATTCAAGTGCAGCTCCTTTCACTTTGAATGGGGAAACATCAAATTCTTCAAAACTGTTCACTAAGTGTACGATTAAATTTCATATTTGAAAACACCAATGAAATCTGACAACAACACTCTCATAAAGCTTGTTTCTAATGTTCACATACCATTAAAAAAAGTTTGTTTTTGATGCTAGACCAGCCAATGTGCATGCTCATGAGCGCGAGTGTGTGAACGCTGCCTGTTTCTATTGGAACCGGAGCTTCTAACGACTGCTGCAGTGATGCAATGACTTTACTAATCAACGATTGGCTCTTTCGTTTAGAAGGCGGGGCCTATTCGCCATATTGGGCGTTGCACTTTCTCCCATTCATAAAATAATAGGAGTGCACAGTCTTCTTATATATATAGTCTTTGAATGAGTACAGCAAACCAGCTGTTCTCCTGTAGTATACAGTTACAGTAGAACGTCAGGAAGTAGGAGTTAAAGTTGCGAACACGCAGTATTACATCGGGATGCCATTGCTGTTCTTTAAGTCCCTAATAAGTCAGGACCTTGGTTTTATGTCTCATGGCATTTTATAAAGAATGGCATTAGTGTATTTGGAAACATACTGTATATAAAACAGTCTTGCATAGTGATTAATTTATTTACAATATAAAGCAATTTTTTTTCTGTTTATCAGCATAACATTAACAAAAATACAGAATGTTGTTTGTCTTT
The DNA here is from genome assembly GCA_012976165.1 of Labeo catla. Classification (NCBI taxonomy): domain Eukaryota; kingdom Metazoa; phylum Chordata; class Actinopteri; order Cypriniformes; family Cyprinidae; genus Labeo; species Labeo catla. The sequence goes on from VONZ01000415.1 coordinate 41,084, forward strand.
CATGAAAACAGTCAATAGATTCAGCAGAGTATATATAAAATGCAAACACTGCCTACAAGTGGTGATTCACAGAACTTTCATCGCTCAGATTTATTGCATATTACTGCATATTCATACACTGATTACCAGTCAGACATGTTGTATGAAGTCCCATGAATACCCTTTCTTTTAAGAAAAAAAAAATCATTGCAACTTTACATTCTGCAATTGTGTTTTAAAATCTCTGAATCTTTAACATAAATACAACATTACATATGAAATTATGCTTGAAATGCTTTAAATTTTAGAAACTTTAGCTTTATATTACTAGAGTGTCTGGAATAGATACCATTTGTCATATATATTCTTTACATCGTCAAACATTCAAGCTCAGTTCATCTGTCAGTATCAACGTTACATTATTAAAGGGATCACCCAAAAATGAATATTCTGTCATTAATTATTCACCCTCATTTAGTTCCAAACCCATAAGACCTTTGCTCATCTTCAAAACACAAATTAAGATATTTTTAATGAAGTCCGAGAGCTTTCTGACCCTGCTTAGGCAGCAATGCAACTGACGCTTTCAAGGCCCAAAAAGATAGTAAGGGCATTGTTAAAATGTGACATCAGTATTTCAACCTTAATGTTATGAAGCTACGTGAATACTTTTTGTGCATAAAGAAAACTAAACTAACAACTTTATTGAACGATTTCTTCTCGTCCGGGTCAGACTTTTACACACGTTCATGGGAGTACCAGAGAGCGTCAGTTGCATTGCTGTTTATGCAAGGTCAGAAGGCTTTTGGATTTTATCAAAAATATATTAATTTGTGTTCTGAAGATGAACGAAGGTCTTACAGGTTTGGAAAGACATGAAGGTGAGTAATTAATGACAAAATTTAAATTTTTAGGTGAACTATCCCTTTAAAGCCTCCCGGGCTTGTGGCATCTTGAGTCAAAACCCCATTTAGCCTCATAATTATCCATGTGTATCATTCTGTAACTCTTCTAAACAAGTATTTATGTGGTTTTGTCTTAAGGTATCTGATGTGCTGCGTGGGAGGGGAACTCGCAGCTGCACTGTGAAAACTAGCAGTAATGGTAAGAATCTATCTGAAATGACTAGAGTGAATTTATTTCTAAACACCTGATTTAAGTACATTCTTGCTCTCGTGTTTAGGCTCTCTGTCCCCTGGCAGCTCCAGCCATTCTCCCCGAATGACTCCCACTTTTCAGCGCAGTGCGTCGCATTCTCCTGTGACTCCAGTTTTACCCCGCAGTCAGTCAGCAGAGAATATTTCAGAACGTCAATCACCAATGAACAGCCATGAAAAAACACTGCAAATGTTGCCACGGACACACCATAATGTAGCAGTGGACAACAGGGCGGGCTATGGAATGGGACTCCATCATTATCCATATCTGATACCTGGGTACGATCAAATTAAGCCCACTGTCTCTCATTTCCAGAGAAGGATGCTAATCGCAGAGTGCCCTCCTTACTATCCCACTGCTATTCAAACACATCCATTATACTCAGATGCACAGATCATCTTATTCCCCGGTTTCAGTGTGCCGGTCACGTATGGCTCTCCTTCACAGGGTGCCGGTAACCGATCACGGCCATCCAGTCGCAGCAGTGACCAGTCAGACATGTCTACTGTGAGTGTAAACAGTGAAGAAAGAGGTGTGAGTTGATAGTTGCTGGATGTTTAAGCAGCTGGTTATCTTAAAGGGACAGTTCACCCAAAAATGCAAATTCTGTGGTTATTTACTCACCCTCATGTTGTTCCAAACCTGTATGAGTTTCTTTCTGCTGCTGAACGCAAAAGATATTTTGATGAATTTTGATAACCAAACAGTTGCTGGTAGTATGGAAAAAATACTGTAGAAGTCAATGTACACCAGCAGCTGTTTGGTATGGAATGACTTGAGGGTTACTAAATGATTCTTTTGGGGCAAATTATTTCTTTAAGAGGTTTTGTTTGAATATTTGTGAACAACATACTGACTGACTTATAGCATTTATATGTATGTAAGCATTTTTCAAATATGTTGATTCTGATGCTATGAATTTTTCTAAATCAATAATGTGTGAGTGTATACTGTATTAGTGCTACCAAGTGTTTTGTTACGTATTTGAAATGATTATGGTGATTTTTTTTTTTACATGTATTATAAAGGGCTGTGATATTTATACTTCAAAAACAAGACAGCAGAATTATCTCTTTTTTCCTGTTTTCATTTGCGATTTTGTTTTGTTTACCATTGAAATTGCATGTTGCCAGTGTGTTTATTGGCGTCGTTTTGGTTTTCCCCATGTTCAGATTTTCCAGATTTGAGTTATTCAAGTTCGTATGACACACACACATGCACAAATCTTTAACTACATTCAAGGTAACAAAAAATGTACTTGTCGAAAATTGTATGTCACATTTTGAGGCTTTTAAAAGGTATTAGGGTGCACGCATGACAGCTGATATCAACCAATACAATGCCTTCAGAGGTCAGGATACATTAGGTTTATCTAATGAGCAAACAGCCATTGTCAATTATTGTCAAAAATGCCGTGTACGCAAAATCCCAAAATTGTGACCAAGTCTTTGAATGGCAGCTTAAAGTCACTATCTGATGAAGTTTCTATCATAAATGATGAGTTCTGACTCACTTGTAGAATGCTGGTGTGGAAAAAATGGTAAACTGTCGGATTAAAACCATTGCCAGAATCGTGTGAAACTGTGATTTAAAGTATAACCACATGGGCTTTGGTATGAATTTGATGTTGCTGACAGTTAGGTGAATGTATGAATTTTGTTTTACCTATGAATGTGTAAATATAAGGCAAGCGTAGTATATAGTATATAGTCTAATTCACTATGAATAAAAAAACATATTTTTTTACATATGTGTGCATTTCATGACTAATATGATGTTAAGCACTTTTGAAACAAAAAAAAGATTTAAACATTTTTCTTTTTGTTATATGAAGGTCACATTAAAACTGTCTTTGAAACTTTATCCGTCTTTATCATTTTTCACTACTTTTCAAATGCTTTTTATGTATAGAGTTATTTATTTAGCCTACCTTTTGTTTTGTTGTATCTTAACAATAAAATATTTGCCATTATTTCATATTTTAAACTTTCAAAAACACAAACAACAGTGGTCAACATTTGACCATCAAAAATCATCAACATCAAAACAGTTGTCCTAAGACAAGAACGGGTATTGTTTTGGTTTTAGGACAACTTTGATGAAAGGTTTTGATCCACTTCATATGTTGACTACTGTATTTCATTAGAAAATCTATTGTAGTATTTATATCAATAAGAATTATAATTTTTCAAACATCAAATATTTCACCACAACTAAAAATATTGACATGTCAGTGAAGAGCCTGCTAGATAATGTGTTTGAAATATTAAACTTGTGGTGTGTGAAGAAAAGAAGGAAACAATCGATTATGAAAGAAGATTTTTTTTTATTTGGCGTGAAAAGTGTTTCCACAAAAATAGCACACAGGGCCAAAAGAGCCTGCGTAGAAGTACGGAGGTGGATTTGATAAAGGTACCGCCCACCAAATTCAAACTCTGCCACCTGATTGGTCGATTTCGATTCGTGCGTATGCGTCCTCCGAGGTCGATTCAGCGCACGGCCATGTTAAATCTCTAGACGGAAGAGACAAAAGCCACAGCAACAAAGAATTTCTCAAGAAACGTTCGAAGAATTAATCAAATCATCGAAGATTCAAATCCTTCACAATTCGGAGGTAACAAATTCGGACTTAATTATAGTTGAATTAAGACATTTATCTTTCCCAACGTGCCTAGCGGGTCTCTCTTGCGCTCTTGTTAGCATCTAGCTAAGCTAACCTGTCTTAACAATGTAACCGATGGCAGGTTGAGTTAGCATGCTCTTTAATAGTTTTAAAAATAGTTCACCGGTATCTCACGCCTCAGGGAACACAGTTCACCATGTCCCCAGAAAAATGTAATGCGTTGTTTTGTTCCTATTTAATGTTAAAAACTGCCTGCTTGAATTCACGTGTTAAATCTGAAAGGAGAAAACTTTTGTCGATAAACCACCTTTGTGGTGCTTGTCGGCTAGCTCAGTTAGCTTGGCAAACAACTCATGACGCTCGCGCACACTTTTCCTCCTCAGATCTAATCGTTAAACCTTTGGCGAATTAGTGAGTGACCTTAAATCCGCTTCGACTTGTATAGGATGTGTTATTAATCCAAATTATCATATGAATTCCAAGTGCTTCTACACTTTTAATAAGTATTAGAAACTGTTAGCTAAACGTGGGTGCCTTACTAGCTAAATGCATTGAAAGTATTGTTACTGTAAAACGGTACTGTGTTCTATTTAATCTAATTCAAACACATCTGTTCAAATGCATTTAAAGACAAACTGTGAAATTAAACCTTTACTTGTCAAAAATAGTTTATGCTTGATTTGATACTTATTTTGTATTGTATTTTTGATATTTGGCAGGTGTTCCAGAAATTCCTCCACTAAGTGTTCAGGAACTGTGACAAAGTGAGGAAAACGAGACATCGCGAAGCCAAGAGTGGAAACATTTATGGACTCCTGCATTGACTTTCAGTTTGAAAACTCTCAGTTTGGAGTTAAATAGGAGCAAGTGACACTGAGCAAAGTCTGAAATTCCTCATGACGAAAAGAATACGTGGATTTTAAGAGCACATTAAGAACCTTTAGCTGAGCCTTGTGCTTTTGAATGTAAATACTTTATACTTTTTTTGATACCAAAAGGGATACAGAAGGTACTACAGGATTTTTGCAATCCCGCTGTTTAAAAAAAAAAATTGAATAAATAAATAAATAAAAGTGAATACTTTGTACATTTTCAGGGATAACGTAAAAAAATAGACTTTTGAAAAGCATTAATAGATTTTTTGTGCTAACTTGCATTTTTGAAAATCCTTGTGCAAGACTTGAATTTTACAAGTACCTGTTTGCTAGTTATTTTGTACGTTGGCTCTAGGCTTGTGATATATTTATTCATATAAATATAATTTTCTCCTATTTTTGGGAGAGCTTATTATAAACAATTGTTATACGCCAGGCACTCTTCTTTTTAAGAGGTCTGTACGTACCGGAAACTGTTTACACAAAAGCGCAGTGAGCGTAACAGTAAAACAGTTTAACGAATAGATAAAAAGTAGCAAAAAAAAAAGAGCAAAAAGATTAATTTGTTTGAAAGTGTTGAGGAAAACATCTAACAATGGCTACAGCAAGAACAGAGATCCCAGCTTCAGTCATGCCAATGAGCAAACAGAATGGACAGTCCAAGCCCATGACCCTCCAGTCAGGATCGCTTGGTTCCTCAACACAGTCAGGAAAAATACCTGTGATGCCCCAGAAAGGAAGCAGTATACCCCAAAGCAGTGGCGGTATTAGGTAATCTTTACTGATTTGGAGTCAGTTCCTTTTGACATTGATTCCTTGTCAGATATGCTGTTTATGAGAACAACTGTATAAAGTTGAATTGAACAATTTCTTCTAGGTTTGGTGATGACTGGAAGAAGTGCCTGCAGCTTCCACCGAAAGACACAAGAGTGAAAACCACAGTAAGTTCTGAAACTTGTTTTCTTAGTAGAGGATGAATTGGTTGTTGGTCCACTTATCCCTAGTTTTTGACTTCAAACGTCCTTTCTTTTTTTTTGTTTTTTTTTTTTTGACAGGATGTGACTGCAACCAAAGGAAACGAGTTTGAAGATTACTGCCTTAAGAGGGAACTGCTGATGGGCATCTTTGAAATGGGCTGGGAGAAGCCTTCCCCTATCCAGGTAGTCTATCCTATATGCTCGTTTTGAATTATACACATTAATACAAACCAATGTGGAAGACTGGCTTTGTCAGCTGGGCTTATGACAGGGGTGTCCATACTCTGTTCTGGAGGGCCACTGTCCTGCAGGCTTCAGGTCTGACTTGCTTCAACACACTGCCTGGAAGTTTTTAGTATGCCTAGTAAGAATTTTTTTTCTCTCTTCTCTGTCTTTCTCTGTAGGAGGAGAGTATTCCTATTGTCTTGTCAGGGAGGGACATTCTTGCCCGTGCTAAAAATGGCACAGGTAAAAGCGGAGCCTACCTCATCCCCCTCTTGGAAAGGATTGATCTGAAGAAGGACTATGTTCAAGGTTGGAATATATTATGAAATGCAATAAGTTATTTAGAATGCATTAATTCTATTGTTTAAACATTTGGGGTTTGTAAGATTTTGTTGCGTTTCTGAAAGACGTCTCTTGCTTACCAAAGGATTTTTATTAAAAATACAGAAAAAATGGTATATTTTGAAATTTTACATTCTAATGTAATTTATTCCAGTGAGGGCGAAGTTGACTTTTTAGCAGCCATTACTGTAGTGTTTATTGTCACATGATCGTTCACCAGTCATTTGAATATGCAGGTTTGCTGATCAAGAAAATTCTTATTGATTCTGAAAAATTCTTATTGGTTGACAACAGTTGTGCTGCTTAATATTTTTGTGGAAACGTGATACTTTTTTTTTCATTAAGTATTAATTTCTAAAGAATTTTTTTTCAGCAAGGATGTGTTAAACTGATAATTGTTCAGAAAAGATTTTGTGATTTGTTAGAAAAGATTTATATTTTGAATAAATGCTGTTCTTAACTTATTTTTTTCAAAGAATCCTGAAAAAAGAATCATAGGTTCCAAATAAAAAAAAAATATTTGGCCACACAACTGTTGCCAACACAGATAATTCTAATAATAAAAAATCAGCATATTAGAATGATTATAAGACTTACTGATCCCAAATGTTTAAACAGCAGTGTGTATATATTGGTGACCTTAAGCTTTTGAACATTAGTTTGTATAAATTGATTAACTTTTAGTATTTTCTCCACAACTTTATTTTAGCCATAGTGTTGGTACCAACTCGTGAGCTGGCTCTTCAGGTGAGCCAGATAAGTATCAACATGAGCAAGCACCTTGGTGGCGTCAAGGTTATGGCTACAACAGGGGGCACTAACCTGAGGGATGACATCATGCGTCTTGATGAGACTGGTAATTGGAGTTCTGTACCATCTTTTCTTAAGCTCGAAAAAGCTAGCAGTGATTTCAAAACTAAATCTAGGTGATGCTTTTATAGTAAAACACACCTTTACAGTAACACATTTACAATTACAGGCAATCATATTGTTGAAGCACTTGTGTAAGTTCTTCAGTGTGAGGTTTGACCAGTAAATTTGCCTAAAGGTGATGTTCCACGAGTTTCTTTCTCGGGATGTCACACCTACTCCCTTTTTTTTCTTTTTTTTTTTTTTTTCTCTAAAGTCTTGCCCTGTTGCCAGACCACAGTCATTTGAGCAATTCTTAAATTGTGCTTCCTTGTTCCTCAGATCAATGATACTAGATGAGATTCATAACTATAATCCGCACTTTGTTACAGTGGGTTCAAGATTTAACACATAGGACAGGTCATCTTGACAGCTGAATTTAAATATTTTAAAGAAATTAGAAGTTCAATGTACTTGATGAATGCAGTCCCCTCTCCTCCTACTGTTAACCTTTATGTATTTCTTCTCTGTAGTACATGTTATAATAGCTACCCCAGGAAGGATCCTGGACTTGATAAAGAAAGGTGTGGCCAAGGTTGACAGAGCTCAGATGGTTGTGATGGATGAGGTGAGAAAAATAATGCAAAAAAGTTGATTTCCAATGAAGCATGTTCTCTAAGAATGCTTAAATTGAAGTTCATGGTTTTTGATTCTTTCCTTACAGGCTGATAAGTTGCTTTCTCAAGACTTTGTGGTGCTCATAGAGGACATCATCAGCTTCCTGCCCAAAAACCGCCAGATTTTGCTTTATTCTGCCACTTTCCCCATCAGTGTGCAGAAGTTTATGGTGAGAGATCTGTTTGTTGTAATAACTCCTTGGTTTTTATCATCAGTCTAGTCTTACTATATCCAGGATTATTTCTTGTATGTAGATGTCTTGTTTAATCATGCTAATGACTCTCTTGTTGTGTAGACCAAACACCTTCAGAAGCCATATGAAATCAATCTGATGGATGAGTTGACACTGAAAGGCATCACTCAGTACTATGCTTATGTGACAGAAAGACAGAAAGTCCACTGTCTCAACACACTGTTCTCTAGGGTAAGCCGCCATGCTCTTAATTTGACTGGTATTTTGCAAGTTCTTCATTTCTAGTGTTCTTTGACATACTACAGTTGAGTAACTGTGCTGTCTTAATGTCTTTCTGTACTACATGTCCACACCTTCTGAAAAAATAATCACTTCATTGCCTCTCCTTTTATTTATATTAATTTTATATCTTTTTCTTTCCTAGCTCCAAATCAACCAGTCAATCATCTTCTGTAACTCCACCCAAAGGGTGGAACTCCTTGCCAAGAAGATCACGCAACTTGGCTATTCCTGCTTTTACATCCATGCCAAGATGATGCAGGTCAGATTTAGAAGCCGTTACACCTTTTTTCAAGCGGAAGTGCAGAAGGATTTTTTTTTTTTTAATAGAAAGTACTGTTCAATTCAGAAAGGAGGCTTTAAACTGATCCAAAAAACACAGTAAAGACATTTATAATGTTTCAGAAGATTTTTATCTATGACTCGATCCTCTTTTTAGTAGTGATGTACTAGGTCTAAATCAAGTTCACACTGGTGTTTTAGGAAGCCAAAGAAATTAGAATATAATAACAACAATGACAGTAATAACCATATATTGTAAAACAACTGCACTGTAAAATAAATGAAAATTATTTTTGGTTTACACTACAGTAGGGAAATTACAATACTTTACTAATTTCTACACTTGAAAAAGATATTTTGAATTTAGACTGCAGTAATGTTACCCATTTAAACCACTAGCTGTCAGCAGTTCATACTGAACTTTTAAAGGAGTTCACTTCCAGAACCATTTTCATCTACATATAGTGGACTTCAATGGTGTCCCCAAGTTTGAACTTCCAAAATGCAGTTTAAATGCAGCTTCGTATGGCTCTAAACGGTCCCAGGGTCTTATCTGGCGAAATGATCGGTCATTTTCAAAACAAATGTACAATTTATATACTTTTTAACATTAAACGCCCCCCACTTCAAGACAGTTAGGGTAGGTCAAAAAAACTCCCATCTCATTTTCTTCCCCAACTTCAAAATTGTGCTACATTGCTGCAGAAGTGCCGACCCAGTTTACAAAGTTACCGTGCAAAGATCAAACGTCCTTTACAAAAAAAGGTAAAACAAGTTTTTGAAGTTGAAGAACATGGGAGTTTTTCGACCTACGCTAACTGTATTGACCCGGATTACACAGACTGCACATTGCAGAGATGAAACAAGACTAGCATTTGAGGTTAAAATGTATATAAATTGTCAATTTGTTTAAAAAATGACTGATCGTTTCGCTAGATAAGACCCTTCTTTCTCAGCTGGGATCTGACTGCATTTTTAAACTGCATTTTGGAAGTTCAAACTTGGGGACACCATTGAAGTCCACTATATGGAGATAATTCCTGAAACGTTTTCCTCAAGAAACATAATTCCTTATCGACTGAAGAAAGAAATACAAGAACATCTTGGATGACAACGTGAGTAAATTATCTGTAAATTTTTGTTCTGGAAGTGAACTACTCCTTTAAGCTTTTATTTTGATGGAAAACTCCAGCTTCAATTAAAACAGGCGTACAAAAACATGTCTCACTACAAATCTAGTGAAATGCTTTAATCATCTGCCACGAATATAAAGCTTAACTGGTGGCCATTGCATTCCCAAACGGGCGCTAAATTCAGAGCACATGCAATAAATTAATTCACTGCATTGATTCACGGTGAACTGATCCTTTCTGAAGTGCGGGGAACACTGGATCATGAGCTGATGGCCTGAATGATGTGACTTAATGAAGGGATTAAGCCATATTGTGTTTCAGTTTTAGTTCATTTGACAGATACTGTGTCAAAGCATAAAGGCTGAAAACGACTTTAAAGACCTTAGAATAAGAAGTTTAAAAATGACAACTTTGGCACGTTTTATATCATCAGATGACCACGATAATATTGAGACAGTTTTGCTGTTGTGATATCACAATATTAATAATATCCTTACATCCCTAATTTTTACTGTGTTTTTGATGAATGCTGCTTTGGTGAGCATGCTATGATTTTATTTTTCTAAATTATTTTTTATATTATCACAGGAATACAGAAATCGTGTGTTCCACGACTTCAGAAACGGACTGTGTAGGAATCTGGTCTGCACAGGTACGGATAGCATAGAACTCTTGCTGTTTTCAGGGGATTTCCCCAAAATGTTTCTGAAACCGTTTTAATGGGACCTTTCCTCTAATAGATCTTTTCACAAGAGGAATTGACATCCAGGCTGTCAATGTTGTCATCAACTTTGACTTCCCCAAAAATGCAGAAACATATCTGCACCGCATTGGTCGATCAGGTAACCATCAGCTCAGGCTTTTTCTGTTCATTATTTGTGTGGGTTTTTTTTTTTGTAAGTTTTAATTGTTGTAATACATTTATTGTTTTCTATGTTCTCAGGTAGGTACGGTCACCTGGGTCTGGCCATTAACCTGATCACCTCAGAAGACCGTTTCAACCTAAAGGGCATTGAAGACCAGCTGATGACTGACATAAAGCCCATACCCAGCAGCATTGACAAGAGCCTGTATGTGGCGGAGTTTCACTCCCTGAACCCTGATGAAGAGGAGGCTGCTCACAAAGCAGGCGAGCTTAATTAACCCTTACTGGTAAGAAGGCCATGTCCTAAACCAGTGGTTCCCAACCATGTTCCTGTAGGCCCCCCAACGCTGCACATTTTGCATCTCTCCTTTGTCTGACACACCCATTCACTAATGAGCTGATGATCTGAATCAGGTGTGTTTAAGGAGACATGGAAAACATTGTTTTAAAAACATGGGAACCACTGTCCTAAACGACCTGATCTGAAGCACTTCAACTTGTTCTTTTGTATAGACATGACTAAATTCAGTTGGATATGTATCCCTTTCTTTCAGGAGAATAAAGGGACCAATGCTTGGCATTCTGCACAATTTCTACTGAAGACAGACGCAAAGATGACTCGTTTTGTTCTGTTTTGTTTGTTGTAGTTTATTTTCTCACCAAATGCTTCAAGGGTCTAGAACTGCCATGGTTAAATGTGATCAGCTGCCACAAGATTAGGGGCCAGTATAAAGTCATTAGGCTTGTTGTTCTCAATGGACTCACTGAGGCAGCTTACCCCTTTTCCATTTGGAGCACAATAAGCCACTGTTCTTTAGACCCAGAGCACTGGCAAAGACCATTCACCGTCCATAACTGCTGTTCATGAGGATTTTTGTTCCCCCTTTTATTTACCAAAACAATGAAATAGAAAATACTGGCAGAAGAGGGTGCCAAAAACAAACACCCAAGCTTTACTAAGAGTACATTTAGTTCTATCCATCACCTAATGTGCAAGGTTTTTGTGCGTCATCTTTTGAATAAGTTTAATTTGGAGCTTTACAGTTGATCAGGGAAAACCAGGGAGGAAGTTAACACATTTATAATGGTCTTCTGTTGGTTGTTTACAGCCTTGTATGTGTATATATGTCATCTTGGAGAGAGGCTTGTGCTTTTGTTCTTTTGACTCACCACCATGTCTTTTCCAAAAGTTTATGGAAAACATTCAGTCACTTTTTTTTTTTTTTTTTTTAAAGTCATCGTCATGCTCATTTCGGCCATCTCTGTTTCTCTAAGTGCCTTACTCTATTATATACTTCCTCTACATAGGAGGGAGCACTATAGGTGCATGGTGCAAAAAAAACAAAAACAAAACAAAACTCTGCTTTGGTCAGGAATGTCAGTGGAAGTTGTTACCTGCTAGATTTAGACTTCTAATACCTCAAACCCATAAATCGCTTATTCCCTATTTGACCCACCAGTTTGTTGGTAGTGAACAGTACCTACCTCAGCATTTGCTGGGTGAGCAATAGATTTGCTTGTGTCCAACAACCAGGTACCCCAGCTTAGATGTTTTGTGAGGCCAGACTTTAATTTCAGGATTTCAGCCTGCATTTTTAAAAACTGAGGGACAGTGTAGGTTGTTCAATACACTCCCCTTTTATTTCCCTCACCTGTTGAAACATACAGTAAGGTTTTTTGTTAAAACAATTAGTCATTTATCCAATTCAGTCTTTCCCCTGGTGGTGTCTAATGCACAGAAACAGAAAAGAGTAATGTCTTTTACAACATATCAGCACAAATGCTGTGATGAAATGGCAGCTGTAATAAAGTTTGTAGCTCTCGAAGTGTAAACTTTTGTGTCCCCTGTTGTATATGTTGAATTGTGCTCTCTTGGACATGTGGTGTTAAGTAGAAGCTGTATGTTTTACTGCAAGGATTCATGGGAGAATGGCCAAAGCTTTTTGCTCCAAATGTTAATGCCAGCCTATCCTGTCCCTTCTCTTTTAAGCAAAATAAAGTCCAGCATATTCTCCAAATGTTTGTTTTCTCTTCCAAGTACCTTGAAGTCAAGGAATCTAACATTGTCACTCTAGTGCTTTATTTGGAATTGATCCAGAATAAATAGTTAAATCTTCATAGGTGGTTGACTGATCTAACTTGTTTCACATACTTTTAGTTCCATGCATGTATTTTTAACCTTTTAAGTAGCTATTTTCTATTTTGTACCTTGAATCTTACCACCATCAGATAAATTTAGCTTAAATGGTGACGTTAATATCAGTGTTTCTTCTCAATCTTCTTTATATTTATATTAAAAAAAAATTATATTAAAACTATACTATACTATAGTTTTTCACACTAGCATTTTCCTAATTAACATTAAATGTTTAGAAACTCCATTCTATTTTGTATGTACAAAATGACAAAGGCCAAATAACTCAACCCACATGATACTGAGCAAGACAAAAGGGCAAGTTTCAGATCAGTTACAACAGAGCTGCCACTTACAGCATAAATTACTGTGGAGCTTTTTGGCTGAAATGGAAGAAACTGTCGTGACATCAATCTCTTAAGCACTTTAGCCTCTTTGGGAGGCTAAAGTGGTCAAAAGAAAGCCACTTCTAAGAAAGATTAATATTACCTCTTGCTTGAGGCCATGTAACAATCTGCGATTCTCAGATAAAAATTTTGTGGTTTGGTGGAAGAAAAAAAGTTTCTAGAAATCTTGTTTGCATTATAGGCAAAGCTTTGGCTTTCCTGTAAGATATACAAGTCATTTATTATAGAGAAATTTATGGTTTATGGTTAAAATATTTGAATTAGTGCTGTTAAATAGATTAATTGCATCCAAAATAAAAATTAGTGTTTACATAATATATGTGCATATATAAAAAAGTGTGTGTGTGTATATATATATATATACACACACACACACACACAAGTATATATTACATAATATATGTGTGTAGTGTAAATTCTGTGTGTATATATAGATACACACACACACATGCATGTGTGTGTATATATATAAAAAAAGTTTATATATCAAAAATATATCAGTTATATTAATTTAAATATATACATGTAAATATTTTCAAAATATATACTGTGTGTGTGTGTGTATATATATATATATATATATATACATAATACATATACATAGTATACACATTATGCAAACAAAAACTTTTGACACCACTATAATATAACTCATTTATAAATGTGTGAATACTTATATACATGTAAATATTTCTTAAATATATACATGTACCTTTGTGTATTTATATATATATATATATATATATATATTACATATGTACAGCACACGCACATATGTAAACAAACTTTTATTTCGGATGCAGTTAATCGCGATTAATCGATTTGAATATAAATATATTTCATATTTCTCGTAATGCTGCATTAACTGGAATGAAATGATTTTTTAAAAATCAGCTATTCACATTGTTCATTCATTTAGTTTAACTTGCTCTACCAAGACACTAAAATTGATACAAACTATACAGACAAACTAACGAAAAAGTAATAAAATGATAAAAGCACAAACATGAAATAAACTAAATCAAAATATGAATAAAAACTATGCCTCAGTGATACTAAAATAATACTTTACTATTAAACTCAGTTATTTTGTTTTTAAAAACTACTGTTTTGTCACCCTTTCGTCTATTTTTAATTGTTGTAGTAAGGCAACAACGAAAACATACATGAATAAAAAACAAATACAAATGCACTGCTCATACCCTTGAAAAGTAACTTTGGAGGAGTGGAGAATATACGTCACGAGCCGTCGTATTTCCTTCCCCGATGACCTCACGAGGACGCCACACGCAGTATCCAATCATCAAGCAGTTATGGTGTCTTTTGTCCAATCATCTATTAGTACAGCCGGAATGGGCGGGCCAAGACGTCAGTTACGTAGGTTGTCCCTTACATCCTACCGGTGCTTCTCAGCCGTTTAACTGGACTGCATTGCTAAACGTGAGTATAGCACGAGGCCTGCAAATAGTTATATAAATTGTATTCATATGCTTGCTATTATTTAGTCCGCCGTATATTGATAGAAACGACTGTCTAGCTAGTGTATAATACAGCCTCCTACTCGCGTCTCGCGTAGATATGTGCCATTCTTTCTTTCACATCACAACATGCTAGCTAGTTAGCTAGCATTAACCTTAGCTTACCTGCTATTTGGCCAATGAGGCGTGAATGAAGCGCCACATGCTAGTGCACTACTTTTCTCTAAGGGGCTAGATTCTAGTTGTTGCTGTGCGCACATAATTGGTTTTCGTGCCAGGAGAGTTGCAGCTAAACTAGTTGTCAACTGTCTAAATCCGGAGAGATCAAGGTTTTCATTTGGTTTTGACAGTTGGCAGTTGTTGGAACCAGAAACATGTTGTTTACTGCCAGTCTTTCTCTGACTTAAGTAACGTGACCTTTTGACCTATGGTTGTTGTCAGTGGAAGCTAATGATCACATTTAATGTTATTTCAGTGTTACTGTAATGTTGTTTTATTTATTTTTTTTCAGCATGGGCAGTGTGTTGGCTGCCAGCTCCCCAAACCCACCCCCAGCCTCAGGGGGTGGCAGTGCCCCAGGGGGCGCAGGTCTAGTGACGGTACCCCCAGGTTTCACCATGCCCCCAGTGTCTGCAGTCCCACCCTCCTCGGGCACACAGGGGCAGCCTGGGACAGACGCAGAGGCCTCTCTACAGAACCCAGGCACATTTGAGGAGTGTCATCGCAAATGCAAAGGTTTGCCTTAGACTAATTTTCTGACATACCTTTTGCGGTTTCATAATCTATATTCTGTTCACTTACAGTCTTTTTGTCTGTTTCTCAGAGGTCTTCCCTGTGCAGATGGAGGGGGTACGATTGGTTGTCAACAAGGGCTTGAGTAATCACTTCCAGGTCAGTTATCACACAATTATATTTTACTGCAAAGAAGTGAAAGATCAAAGGGCAAAAATATATATGACATCTTCATTTGGTTCCGCAGGTTAGTCACACAATTACTCTAAGCACCTTGGGGGACTCAGGTTACAGATTCGGAGCCACGTACGTGGGCAGCAAGCAAACAGGACCTGCAGAGGTGAGTGTCTTAGTTGCTTTTCAACTGATTAGTGTTTTTTGTCAGCTTGCTGTATAGTGAACAGTATATAAAAATACAAACTTAAAATATTAGTGGGTTAGTTCACCCAAAAATGTAATTCTGTCATTAATTACTCACACTCATGTCATTCCTAACCCGTAAGACCTTCGTTCATCTTCGGAACACAAATTAAGATATTTTTGATGTACGTACAACGAAGAGAAATTTTTAAACAAAGGTCTTACAGGTTTAGAACGACATGAGGGTGAGTAATTAAAGACAGAATTTTCATTTTTGGGTGAACTATCACTTCAATAAAAACTGTAATAGTATCTCAATGATTCTATATAAGACAGAAAAATAAAATATATTTTTTTAAACTGTCAAAATATTAATAAAAACTAAAAAAAAAAAAAAAATAGTATTGCAATTATACTAAAATAACCTTGTCTGTTTTTTAATTGATAATATTCTATTTTATACATTTTTAACACTCAAATTACAATGATCCTATAATAATAAAAAAAAGAAAATGGCAATCTGAATGGCAGTTAGTAAAAACAGTTCTATGACACCCATAGATATGTACACAGTGAGACCACTCATACCCTTAAATTATTTATTTATTTTTTGTAAATAAATACAAAATATTAATAAAAAGTTTAATAGTATCTCAATGCAACTAACTATTTTAAAACACTAATGACTTGAAGTTGTATTTTTCCTTTGAAGCCTTTTTCTGTTAACTTGCTATGTCAGTATTCTTTCAAAATGAAATGCTGAGTAGAATGTGATGTTAACGCCTCTCTCTCTCTCTTTTTTTTGTAAATCTGTCCCACTCAGTCTTTCCCAGTCATGGTAGGTGACATGGACAACACAGGCAGTCTAAACGCACAAGTCATCCATCAGCTTACCAACCGGATTCGCTCTAAAGTGGCAATGCAGGTATTGCATGACTTTCCCGACCAGACTTGCACATGGCATAGTTTTTTTTAGTAGGGCCGAGAAAATAAATCAATGCATTGTGAATCGAGAAATGATTCTGCAACAATTCTGAGATTTTCTGAATCCATTGTGATTCTCTCTCAAATCAATTCTGAGCTTAGTTTTGAATAGCACATGGCACGGCATGCTTTAGAAACAGCCGTGCTCTGTTTGCTTCCAATTCCTTACACACTCGAACCAAAAATAATCATTCATAAAATTCAGAAAGGTTAACGCGAATTACAAGGGTGGGCTGTGTTTGTCATAAAAGCATTCTGAGGTGCACTTAAATGACTACACCAAACGGACAAATGCTCTTCTTCGTGAGCATTTGAGTGTGTGGTAAAAACTAGCCCAGAGCGCCATCTGCTTTTAATAACTAATTACAGAATCCGTTCAAGAGAGAATCGCGATGTATTCAGAAAATCTCAGAATTGACACATCACAATGCATCGATTTATCATCACAGCTCTAGTTTTTTGCGTGTCACAGGCATATTGTGCACTGGCTGTAAGATATGTCAGTTATGTGCTAAACTGGTTTCTCTGTATTGTGAGCAAAATGGTGAGAAGAATTGAATCCAGTGTTTCCCACAGACTTACACTCTGCGTGTGGTGGGACTTCCTCTGGGGGATATACACGTCGGTTCACATTTACAACTCTGCGTTGTTGCTGCATAAAACCATCAGTCGATTTTCACGTTGGTCTGAATGAAAATTCAAATTCATTCTTTGCCACTAGTTGCTGCTTTTGGAGCGCCAGAAATAGTGACGTTCACAAACACTGCTTTATCAGGCTTTACAGGCAAGATGAAATGAAATCGAAGATTTTCTGAAGACCGTCGGTTTCCTTCAGATATACACTAATATAAAAACACCCGCGCCGTGTTTTGATTTTGAACTCTGCGGGGCTCATGTTTATTTAACAAAGTCAATGCCTTTTGAATCTATTTGTTGCGGTCAGTTTTGATATTGTGGTGGGCTGGCAAAATAAATCAATGTGTGGGAAATACTGGAATCCTTTCCTGAGTTTTAACCTTTTAACTGCGAAGTTTACTTCACTATATTACAAATAAATCCTAATCTAATCATGACAAACTATATATCGATGAAAAGGTCTAAGACCCCTAAGTAGATATTTTACCACTGCTTTTTGTTACAAATTTTCTAGAAACAGTAATAGATTAGTTTATGACAAGAGTGCACCTTAAATCTCAAACTCAAAGAGTTTCTTTTGCAAAAAGTCTATTTTTGTGGGGGTGAGAGTGAAAGGGTTAAAAGTAGATCCCAGTCACATGCTCTAATGCTTTTTAAAATTGCAGCTTTGTCCAGAAATCTGATGCTTTGGCAAATGAGGTGCAATGCCGCGTAATGTACTGTTATTAATTGCCTGAATAAATGATGTGTTACAGACGCAGCAACACAAGTTTGTAAACTGGCAGTGTGATGCCGAATACCGTGGCGAAGACTTCACAGCTGCTGTTACCCTTGGCAACCCAGATGTTCTCGTTGGATCTGGTAACATACCTTGCTGTTGCTGCCCATGTTCCAAAAATATTATAGAAGATGTTATTTATATGTTTGGAGTCGGTAAGATTTTTGTAATGTTTTCTCCTAAGCTCACCATGACTGCAATTACTTGATCAGAAATGTAGTAAAAACTGTAATATTAAAAATTTTTTAAAGTGTAATTTGGTCAAAGCTCCAGTCTTTAGTGTCACATGATTCTTCAAAAATGATTCTAATATGTTGATTTGGTGCTTAAAGGAGAAGTCCACTTCCAGAACAACAATTCACAAATAATTTACTCACCCCATTGTCATCCAAGATGTTCATGTCTTTCTGTCTTCAGTTGTGAAAAAATAGTTTTTTGAGAAGCATTTCAGGATTTTTCTCCATATAATGGACTTCACTGGTGCCCTGATTTTTGAACTTCCAAAATGTAGTTTAAATGCAGCATCAAAGGGCTCTAAACGATCCCAGCTGAGGAAGAAGGGTCTTATCTAACGAAACAATCAGCCTTTTTTTTTTTTTTGAAAAAAATGTGTATACTTTTTAAGCACAAAAGCTTGTGTAGCACAGGCTCTGGGATGCGCGTTCACATACTATTGAATCATGTGGAAAGGTCATGCGGAACCACAGACCCAGTGTTTACAAAGCGAACGTGCAAAGACTAAGAAAGTGCAAGTAAGTCAAACGCTGTTTACAAACAAAAAGGTACAACGATGTCAGAAGATTCTGAAGTTGTAGGAGAAAATAACATGGAGTTTTTCGACATACTTTATCTTTTTGAGCCGGAATACACAGACGATGAACCTGTGGTGATTTGAAGACGTGATTTGTAGTAGTGATGGGAAGTTCGGATCATTTTACAGACTCTGTCCTTTGAGTCTCGTTCAGCAAAATGAACAAATCTTTTTTTTTTGAGTCATTTCTTCATTTTAGCTGATGAGCAACCGACTTGAAAAACCTGAAGACTCGAAACAGGTGAACTAATTCCAGTACAGAACCTAATAGGATGTTGTGCATGCGAGACTGAATGAATCACTCCCTGAGACGACTCGTTCTTCCCGAGTCACATTAAAGATTCGTTCAAAATGAATGAATCGTTCAAGAACTACCCGTGGACGCGCATCCCACAGCCTGTGCTACATGAGCTTTTGTGCTTAAAAAGTATACAAATTTTAATTTTTCGAAAACAATGACCTATCGTTTCGCTAGATAAGACCCTTCTTCCTCGGCTGGGATCGTTTAGAGCCCTTTGAAGCTGCATTTAAACTGCATTTCGGAAGTTCAAATTCTGGGCACGAATGAAGTCCATTATATGCAGAAAAATCCTGAAATGTTTTCCTCAAAAACCATCATTTCTTTACAACTAATGACAGAAAGACATGAACATCTTGGATGACAAGGGGGTGAGTAAATTATTTGTAAACTGTTGTTCTGGAAGTGGACTTCACTTTTAAGAAACATTTAATTTCATATCATTATCGTTGTGCTGTTTCATATTTTTGTGGAAATCTTGATATCTCAATCTTACTGACCCCAAACTTTTAATATTTTTATAAGGAATAGACAGAAATGTGAATTATTTCCTGATAATCTCTCATCTGTAGGAGCTTACATTCACACTCACATTTGCTACGTTAGGTATCCTTGTGGCGCACTACCTCCAGTCCTTGACTCCCGCTTTAGTATTGGGTGGTGAACTGGTCTATCACAGGAGGCCAGGAGAAGAGGGCACCGTTACATCATTTGTTGGCAGATACACAGGTGGTCATTTGCAGATTGTTGCAGATTGTTCTTTGTCGCATTTATTCAAGGTTTGGCAGAAATCATAATTTGAGTGAATGTACTGATTGGACCTGTATGTTTTCATCCTCAGGTAGTAACTACGTCGCCACATTGACTGTTGGAGGAGCTGGTGCACATGCGTCATATTACCACAAAGCCAATGACCAGGTACTTCATACAGTAATGACAGATTTGTTGCTCAAGATGAGACCCTTGGTCTGTTAAACTCACTTCTTTGAATTTGAACACCTCCCACAGCTCCAGATTGGGGTGGAGTTTGAGGCCAGCACACGGATGCAGGACACAAGTGTGTCGTTTGGTTATCAGTTGGATGTGCCTAAAGCAAATCTGCTTTTTAAAGGTATTAAAAGACTTTTTTTCTTGAACTGTTTGCATTCAAAACAAGTTGAGATTGATTTACTTGCATACTTTCATGGAGGGCTGCTGATTAAAAAAAGATACAAGATTGACCCATGCCTTTTTGCATAAAGGTGAAGACTCAACTCTATGTATGTTCTGCAAAACCCCCCTTTCCATTAAACATGTTTTATTATATCTCGTATGGTGGCTGGGAGAGCTTAATGCACTGCAAAACGCATGCAAATAGAAAAAGATACTTAAAACACAACCAAATACAGAAAAGCACTCCAAGTAGCACAGACTGCATTGGAAATGTTTCAAGGGCATCAACCCCAACAAAATAGTTAGTATAGAATTATAGATTTTTTTTTTTGTTTTGTTTTTTTTTTTTTAACCATTTATATAACCACAGTTGAACAAATTGTTAAACTGTGGTTCGTGTACCAAAACCATGGTTAATTTCTGGTTACCATGGTTTAACTATAGTAACCTTTGTTGTTGTTGTTGTTGTTGTTGTTGTTGTTGTTGTTGTTGTTTTATGGTAAAACATATGGTTAATTATCGTAAGGGAAGTTGTGAAAGGAAGTTAGCCTGCTTACATAATGTTTCACAGTTAATTATGTATTTCTTATTCTTATTCAGGCTAATAGTATCCAAAAAGCTAAAGGAATTAGTATGATTACTGTGTTAAAATAAAAATCTCATTTATCAGAGTAGATATAGATAACCATGTCCCAGCTAGATTCGTTGGTAGTTGCTCGTTTTGAGTTGTTTTAAAACATGTTTGATGAAGATCGGTTTTCTTAGTCTGCTGGTGAGATCTCTCAGCCAAAAAATTTATGAAGTACGTTCACACAAATTTAGATTTTTTTTTTTTTTAATTTTTAATTAAAAAAAATCTTGTATAATTTTAACTGCTTGTTTGTTAATTTTTATTTGGTTTTTATTTTGTATTAGTTACTTTGTAACTTTATAAAAAAAACTTTGTAAAAAAAAAACTTTGTAAAAAAACAAACAAAAAAAAAATACGATTGTAATTTTCACTGTAAAATAAGAAATAGTATTTAAGAAAAATTTTATTTATTATTAATATTAAGAGTATGATTATCACTAAATAAAATATAAACATTACTAAATAAAAACATGTATTACTTTAACACTTCACTGAAAAATACAAAAATAATTTAGTATTCAAGAAAAATATATAATGATTGTATTTTACATTTAAACTATAAAATTACAACAGTCTTCAGTGTGACATGATCCTTCAGAAATCATTCTGATATGCTGATTTATTATCAATGTTGGAAACAGTTGTGCTTGTGTTAGGATTCTTTGAAAGTTTAAAAACAGAATTTTTTTTAAATAGAAATCTTTTCTAACAATGTAAGTCTTTACTATAATTTTTTATCAATTTAACACATCCTTGCTAAGTATTAATTTCTTTCAAAGAAAGAAAGAACGAAAGATTTAACAAACGAAAGAGAACGAACGTTTTAAAGAATAAACGAAAGAACGAACAAAAGAATGAGCGAACGAACAAGCAAAAGAGCGAAAGAAACGATCAACGAAAGAATGAACAAAAGAACGAACGTACGAAAGACAATAAACGATGAAAGAATGAACGAATGAGCCAAAAAATGTGTAACTGAAAGAACAAACAAAAGAATGTGTAAGAATAAAAGAATGAATGAAAGAATGAGCGAACAAAAGAATGAACGAACAAAAGGATGAACAAACGAACAAAAGAATGAACAAACAAAAGCATGAATCAAAGAGAATGAACAAGAAAAAGAATGAAAGAACAAAAAAAATTCACTGACCCCAAACCAGACCAGTAGTGTATATTGTTACAAGAGTTTTTTTTTTTTTTTTTAAATGAAAACCGTTCTTTTTAGCGTTTTATTCATCAAAGGATCCTAAAATATATTAATCAGCACAACGGTTTCCAACATTAATGATAAATCAGCATATTAGACTGATTTCTGAAGGATCATGTGACACTGAAGACTGGAGTAATGATGCTGAAAATTCAACTTTGCATCACAGGAATAAATAAAATTTTTATAGTAAATTTAAATAGAAAAACGCTGTTTTAAATTGCAGTAATATTTCACAGTATTATATTTTTACACAGTATATTTTTCTTTCGCTGAATTATAAACAAACAAATGCAGCCTTGTTAAGCAGAAGTGTCTTATTTAAAAAAACATTAAAAATCTTACTGATCCCAAACTTTTGAACAGTAGTGTATTTATTTTATTAAATTGCAGCCTTTGCCATTCAATAATCACAATAAGCTGTATCGTGATTTCGATTTTATTTTGACTAATTGTGCAAGCTTGAAACTTACTTTCAAGCTTGTTTAAATTTGGTTCAACTGCTGAATTTCTCTGTCCTCTTGTTGTTTTCCAGGTTCTTTAGATAGCAACTGGGTGGTGGGAGCGACGCTGGAAAAGAAGCTGATACCCCTTCCTCTTTCATTAGCTTTAGGCGCCTTCCTTAACCACCGCAAAAACAAGTTTCAGTGTGGCTTTGGCGTCACCATCGGATAGAACGGCCATGGCGATTTAAGAATTTCAACAGATACAACCCTCCACCACGCTTGGACCGGTGCAAAGAGACATGGGGACATGGACCAACACTGAAACGGACTCAGAGACTCCCAGTATTAAGTGTGTTGAACCTTCACATGGACGGACCAGGACAAAGAGCTCGCAGGACTGTCCAGCAGAGCTCTCATCAATCAACGTTCAGTTACCTGATAAACAGACAGTCACGTAAGGTTTGTTTTTAAATGCACATCATGTGAAAGAAGCATGTCTGGTATGCGTAACATTTCAGGTGTTTTACAATATGATTTATTCAGATTCAGTCAGAAAATGTGGACATGTCTTTGCTTGTTTTTCTGTTTGAGACAAAATTACATTTTCTGTTTTCATAAGACGGTTTTCTTAAGGGCAAAAGACTTACGCCGTCTTCATTTTTGATCAATGAACAAAAAAAACTCGTTTTGGTCTATGTAAATGTGGTCAGGCAGTGTGAATGTGTTTTCTTTTTTTACTTGTTCATGTAAAAATGATAATGACTTAATCTTTAACAATTCACTTCAATTATGAAATGCTGTTTATGTCAAAATTTTGAAAATGCATGGGAAGCTCTGGGTTTAGGTAATGGGTTAAGTAGATGCCTGTGTCCCTTTGTCTCATATAACTATAGTCACAGAACCGTCTGAGACTTTTGATCATGAGGTCCTTTTCCTGTATTTGTCTGTTAGGGTCTTAGGGCCAAATTCGGATGCCGGTTTCATATTGACCAGGCGTAACCAATCAGACTGTCCTTTTTATGTGTCTCAACATGAAATGCATCACTGAATTTTCCACATGGAAGAATTTCCAAAGTTTGTATTGTTTTAATTAGTTGTTGTACACGATTAAAGGTTTTTGTGGCAGTCAAAGGGTTGGTGCAGATACTGTAATAAACCTGTACAATTTAAGCTGGTTTTAATGCCCATGTCTCATGCTGATTTCATGTCTTTGTGACATGGTGGAGTACTATAAAACAGGCTTTTGGCCTGATTCTAATGGATTATTTTACAGTGCAATTATGTTGAATAAACATTTGGTTGTGAATTGAGTTTTGAAACGAAGCAGGTTTTTATTGTCATTGCTGGACGTAAACAAAGTCTTACTCTGTTTGATTAGGATAAAATGCCTAGTTGCTCTAAGGTTTGACAGTGAGAACGGTGCAAATGTTTATTTAAAAAAAAAAAAGGTCACCATTGACAAGCATAGTGCATTTATATTTGTATTACAAACATGAACTATAAATGTGTTATAAACTATAACATGAACCAAATTTTACAACAACAGTCTCCATTTCAACATTCATGCAAAACCATTTATCCATTATAGACAACAACTGTAACATCAGCAGAACTGATTTAGTCCAATTAAGTTTTTCCAGTCTGTCTCTTGTGGTTCTGGATCATTCTCTTCATAACAAGGTCCAGCTCAAGGTCTGACTCCTGAACATCTGTGTTTCCACAGCCAACCTTTGGACAGCTGTGAAGAATGACAGAAAAATTAGTAAGTTTGTTGGTATAGATTTTCTGTACGCAGCTGTTCAAAAGTCTGGGGTCATTTTATATATTCCAAACTGCTGTCCCACAACCAAAAAAAACACATTTAAAAAGCATTTTAAGTATTCAAATCTTAGATGTTTACTAGGATATTATTATTATTTATTAAAACCCACAATAATATTTTAAATATCAGTAAGCTAATATTTAGATTTTTTTTAAGTGAAAAAAAATAATATATATTTATATATATATTCTTTGTAAATTAAGAAACTTTGTTTAAAAATGTTTCCTGCATTTTCATGTCACTACCAAAACAGTGCATGTTTTAGCCCATTGGCTAAGACTGATTTGAACTACAATTATGATCAGAAAATATTCCTGTCCCTTTCTCTCGTAGCTACATGGGGAGTAAATAGGCCCCATAATTTTAAGGTTAATGGGTTCAAAAGTATGAAAAATCTGTGTGTAACTTTAAAGGATGTTACTACCGAACACCATTTTTCTATAATTAAACCCTTTTTTGGGAGTCATTTCATAACATTTGGTTTTTATATGTGTACAACTGTTCAGAACTGTTCTAGCTAACCATGTGCTGATTAGCATCTTTAAGCTAGGTTTCAAAAGTATCTAAAATTGTCACTACCAAAACAGTCACAACCAAAACATTTGGTGAAGTTTCTGTAATGACATCTTTGTTTTTTTTCAGGTGTTATCCCATAATATTGTCACTACCGAAACAGTCACAACCTAAACACGTCATCATTTCAGTAGTGACAAAAGAGAACACATAATCCTTTATTTAGGGGAAATAAACAAAACTGTAGTACAGTTATGCAAATGTTTTGTATTTTAGCATGTTTTAGTATGCGAGTTAAAAGGTCATGTGGTCAATACCAAAACATTACTGTTACTGTGTTTCGGTAGTGACAAATTTGGGGACAGGACAAATATTCCAAAACTTTCTGAAAATACAATATGAGAATTAACTGCACAATTACTAGATATGTGTACCTGGGATATTATATAATTTGCATACATAAAAATTTGTGGAAATTTGTGTCATATATAATTTTTTTAACACAAACTTTGCTCTTTTGAACTTCCTATTTAGTAAACCGTCTTAAAACTTAAACATAAATGTGGTTTCCACAAATATATATGTTTTTAAAATTGATAAAGTGTTCACAGATATTAAAAAAAACAGAAGTTTAAGATTACTTTAAGATACTGCAAGTGTATAAGTGTACTGTAAGTTAAAGTATAAAGAAAGAAACATTTCCAAAAAAAAAAATAAATAAATAAATAAATAAACATTTGAGTTTTACATTTCAGTTCACATTGATATTTGTTGGTTGCATGATATGGACAACATAAAGACAGAACTGAGCTACATACCGAAATTTCTTCTTATTTCTGTGCCTGGCCCTAATCATTTCAAGTACAGCCTCTCTGTCATAGTAATGATTGCATTTCTTGTTTTTCACTGGATTGACCATCTCAACCTGTCAGAAGAATGTACAGTAAAAGGTTTAAATAATGCAACATGTCTATACGTTTCTTACTTTTGCAATACAAATAACACACACACACACACACAAAAACACTACAAATGTGAACTTTTAACTCAAGGGCTATACATCTTGTGCACTTGATGAGGTGAAATGAAACTGAAGTTTACCTGGGTGAGAGGGCAGATGAAGTTTGTCTGGCTCTGTGTTACAGCAATGTCCTCATCCAGCTCCTCCTCTTCATTCTCAGCAGCAGTTTGCCCCGCTGCATATACATATGCACACAAATACATTCACTGCATTACTTATAACATGTGGAAAATACAGCAACAATGGGTGAGTTCCTCACCTTGCATGGCATATTTCCTGACACTGTCTTTGAAGGAAACAACCTTGCTGTGTCTTTGCAGCTCTGCATCTGTGACTCCAGCCATAAGCTCAGTGAAACGCTCCTTTACAGAGTTTCTCAGATTAACCATGGCCTCGGAAGGTTCGTGTCTGACCTACAGAACATACGAGAGAATGTCACGGTGGCTCAGTGGGAGACTTGACAAAGACTTTGTGTCAAAATGAAGCAACAAACCTGAGCAGTGATCTCATCAACAGACTCCACAAAACAATTGATTTCTCTGTCCAGTCTGGAGCACTCCATAATCATCTCCTCCAGCTTCTTCAGAGCTGGGCTGTTATCCATACCTTAAATCAAAGACAAAGGAAGAAGAAGCTGAACTTTCAGTAGCCGTTAATCCAGTCTTCAATGTCACATGATCTTTCAGAAATTACTCACCTTGTGCTTCAACTATTCCCAGCGCAACATCTGATACCATGTCCATACAAGCTCCAATATCTGTTTGACACGTCTTCAGAGTGGACAAGGTGGACTGCACCGAACTTAGAGACATCTCTGAAAACTATATGACTGCTTGGGGAGAGGGGGGAGCACAAATTTAACCCACAAACTCACATACACCTTAAACACTGACTCGTTTTACTTGTCTGCTTTAAAAATAGAATTTAAAGGGATAGTCCATCATCTGCCTGACTTTCTTTCTTTAATGGAACACAAGAAGATATGATAAACAGGATGACAACCTCACTATTCACTTTTATTGTGTGGGAAAATGTATACTACCAGTCTTTGAACAGTAAGATTTTTAATGCTTTTTAAAGAAGTCTTATCTCCTCACCAAGCCTGCATTTATTTGATCCAAAGTACAGCAAAAACAGTAAAAAAAAAATTCCTACAGAAATCATTCTAATTTTCTGATTTGCTGCTGAAAAAACATTCATTATAATTATTATGCTGAAAACAGCTAAGTAGATTTTTTTCAGGTTTATTTAATGCATAGAAAGCTCAGAAGAACAGCATTTATCTGAAACAGAATTTTTTTTTGTAACACTATAAATGTCTTTATCATCACCTTTTGATCAATTTAAAGCAGGCGTCACCAGACCCGGTCCCAGAGGGCCGGTGTCCCTGCAGAGTTTAACTCCTACCCTAATCAAACACACCTGAACCAGCTAATCAAGGTCTTACTAGGTATACCTGAAACTTCCAGGCAGGTGTGTTGAGGATAGTTGGAGGTAAACTCTGCAGGACACCGGCCCTCCAGGAACAAGTTTGTTGACCCCTGATTTAAAGCATATTTGCTAAATAAAAGTATTAATTTCTTTTAAAAAAAAAATTAACAAATAAAAATAAAAAATATATATATACTGACTCTAAGCTTTTGAATGCTATAGTGTATAATGTTACAAAAGCGTGTTATTTCAGATACATGCAGATCTTTGGTTCTTTCTCTTCATCAGAGAATCCTGAAAAAAAATTACTCAGCTGTTTTAAATATTGATAAAAATAATAATAATAAATGTTTCTTTGACAGCAAATCGGCATATTAGAACGATTTTTTTGAACGATCATGTGACACTGAAGACTGGTGTGATGATGCTGAAAATTTAGCTTTGATCACAGGAATAAATTATATTTTAAAATATATTAAAATATAATACAGTCATTTTAAATAGTAAAAATATTTCACAATATTACTGCTTTTGCTGTATTTTGGAGTAAAATTAATGCAGGCTTGGTGAGCAGAAGGGAATTCTTAAAAAAAAAATTACAAATCGTACTGTTCAAAAACTTTTGACTGGTTATGTAAGTGATCGGTGACTAAGACAAACTCAAACATTCTGCCTGACTTTTTTTTGTTGTTGTTAAACTTAAGGGAAAAGATAAAGTCATAATGGTTTAAAAGCGAATGATGACCTATAAATAAATAAGTTATTTTCATTTTTCAGTTAACCATCTCTCTAACAAAATGTACTTACAATTTATTGGTGGTAAGCTACAGCATTTAGTTTTCGATCATTTTCTTAAAACGTCCAAACTACTTATCTGCGATATTTTTGCAAATATAAACACATAAAATGATACAAACCCTTCGCTTCACCAAAAGTAGCGCCACGGATTAGCCGTTTCCGGTTTCAAAACGCCTCGAATAAGACGTCAACATAAAAGACTTTTAACGATTTCATAAAATGGTCTTAACATTCTCACAGCGTTACACTTAACTGTAGTATATTGGGTAAATACAACCTAATATAATTTATAAAAACAAAAATATTAAGATAATAAACATTTTTTTTTCGAATTCGAAAAATCCCCGCATTTCTTTGCATGACTGTTAATTTGACAGTCAAATCTAGCGGAAAATCGCAACAAGGACGCGTCTGTACGCGGCCACGTCATGTAAACTAAACGGGGAAGGAGTGCGTACACCAGGGTAACCAAAATAGAAGAGGACTGAAACAGCATTTCTGCGTTGTGATCGCAGATTCGTTTGTGGCACCTGCTCGTTTTCCTATCCTGCATCGGCGGAGAAGCGACAGAGAATCTCCAGGCTCTTAAATCATATGGCAAGATGTCAGATATCGGGGACTGGTTTAAAAACATCCCTTTCATCACTCGTTACTGGTTTGCTGGCTCAATTGCAGTGCCGCTCATAGGAAAGCTGGGATTAATCGGTCCTATGTACCTTGTGTTATGGCCGGAGGCATTCTTTCATAAATTCCAGGTATGTTTACATTCAATATAACAGTATAGAGACTAAAGACAACAACAGCGATGACAAGGACTGGCTGTAGGCCTCATACTGGAGTAACGTTACTCTGATGCCCACACATGGACTGCATACAGGAGGACTGTGCTGTAGTGAACTGTTGTTAATGATAACTGACTGTTTGCTGATCTTTCTTTAAAGTCATACATCTAGTTGTGTTTAAAATCTCATGCACGTCGCACATGATTGCCTAAACGACGTGGTTTGTTATATAATATTTTGTTGTACAAGTAATTAGGTATTTAAAGATTGTCGATGCCAATACGAATATTTAATACGACGTTTAATGATTATGTAGAATGAGAATTGTAAGAGAGAGCATAAGCGTAACACGTGTGCATCGGCAGTATACTAATTTATTTAACATAATCTTGCTGTACTCACAATTAAAATGTTATACTGGATATTTATTAGTATTGAAAGACAGGAAACGCAATTTGAATTAAACGTTGCGCACTCACAGGAACAAAAAAAAAAAGTAACATTCAACTGGACCCAGCCTGCTCTGATTAACCAATGACAGCTGAGAACGCGTCAGAAGCTACTTCCGGGACAACAGGCATTTCATGGGCTGCCAAATTAAATTTTTAATTTCAAGCACTGCTTCTCACTGTGGTGGCAACTATTTTAACCTTGTTTAATATGCATAATTAGGAAATATTTGATTTTTGCGACATAGAATATAATGGAAAAATATAGGTGTTCTATTGCGGAGGTCGGCTTTTCTAATGCCTAATTCTGACAGGGTGCCTAAACTGTAAGGTAGTATTGTAAATATATTAAATGTCTAATTAAGCATGGTCGTTCATTAATGATCAAAAATATGATATTAATTGTTTTCCATGCCAGTAAGTTCCACCAGGTGGCGCAAAACTATTTGTGTGTGGGCTAAAAGTGTAAAACAACGGGATAAATGTTTGTAAGAAACATTTGTATTCATTATTTCCATCTTTATTACTGTTGCGTTAAATTATAAATCTTTCTGGGTGCTTCTGTTAATATCAACAACCTTTATACATTTTTCTTAAGGACATAGATATATATATATATATATATGAAATATTATTTCAATGTAAAATAACTCTTTTCTATGTGAATATATTTTAACATTTGAATTTATTTATATATATACATATATACAATTTTATTTTATTTTATTTAGTTTGTAATTTCCTGTGATGCAAAGCTGAATTTTCAGCATCATTACTCCAGCCTTCAGTGTCACATGACACTTCAGAAATTATTCTAAAATGCCGAAAATTTATTATCAATGTTGAAAACGGTTGTGCTGCTTAAGATTTTGTTGAAACCTGTGTAACTTTTTTCAAGATTCTTTAATAAATAAAAAGTTAAAAAGAACAGCATTTGTTTAATATAGAAGTCTTTTGTAAAAATGTAAACTACCCTTTAAAAGTTTGTGGTCAGTACATTTTTATTCTTTCTTTTTTTGAAAAAAATTAATACTTTTATTTACCAATGATGTGTTAAATGGATAAAAAATGATAGCAAAGATTTATATTTTTAGGAAATATTTCTAATTTGAATAAATGCTGTTATGCTGTTCTTTTAAACTTTTTATTCATCAAAGAATCCTAAAAAAAAAAAAAAAGAATGACAGGTTCCAAAAAATATTAAGCAGCACAACTGTTTCCAACATTGGTAATAAAAGTAATAAATTAGCATATTGGAATGATTTCTGAAGGATCATGTGACACTGAAGACTAGAGTAATGGCTGATGAAAATTCAGATTTGCATCACAGGAATAAATTCTATTTTAAACTACAGCCATTGTTTAAAACTGTAATAATGTTTCACAATATGACTTTTTTTGTGTATTTTTGATCAAGTAAATGCAGCCTTGATGAGCACAAGATTATATATATATATATAGCTCATCAAGGCTGCATTTACTTGATCAAAAATAAATAAATATAAATAAACACACACACACACACACACACACACATATATATATATATATATATATATATTATTTAAATAAATAGAAAATACATCTAAAAATGCAACAGTACTATGAGTAGGGAAAAGTGTAATAATGTAATGTAAAAAATATATATATATTTTCCAAATAATATTTTACACAGATTTATAATCTTAATGTTTCACGGTATAAATGACATCTTTATACATAACAATATATAGCTGTCTTTTAAACTTTAAGGGTCCCTTGCAAGAGGATGAAAACGCCTCTCTTGTAAAGTCCTAAACTGTGTGTAGTGGGGATAATGCACAACTCCTTAGTCCCCAAGAAGTTATTTTAATATGTATTGGGAAAATCACACCACACTATCTGGTCATTTTTGTCACATTTAGCATCTGTAACATGTCATTGTCCCTAACAGTGATAATTCAGTGATTTATATATATATATATATATATATATATTGGCTAATGTAGTTTGTAAATGGCATTATCATTGCTTTGAAACCATTTCCCATGACACGTTTTCCTGAGTGATGCACCAGAAATTCAGGCACGGAGTAATTTGACCTTTGCTAATGGTTAATTAACCTGTGTTTCATTTTTGTAGCTGCAATTTTAGTTGTGATTTAGGTACTTAAACGCTGAGCTATATTTTATAAGTCGTTTCTGTGATTTATCCACTCCCTTTGAACATGCTCTAAACTTAACTCCTGTCTCCTCACTCACTACTGGCTAACATTTCATGACCTCTATCCTGCCAGTACAGGATTATGGCACAGATATAGGAAGTAAACACAAGCCCAGCTATGGACTGAGGAAAAACATTACACACGGGATAGTGCAGATAAGCAAAATGAGTGATACCGCCCACTTTAAAAAGCATACACTGCTAAGCCAAGGGTAACATAAAGCTTTTGGTCACAGTGAACCGGCGCTCACGTTGGCACATTTGTCTAGCAAAGGAACCATTTAGCTGTTGAGAAGCGGCCAAATAAACCTCTCCCCGTCCTCTCGCGGCATACCAATCCTGCTGTGCTTTTTAACCCACTTCTCTCTATGCTGCAGTCCACAGAGGTCACCTCTCCACACAAGTGAGCTGGCGTGATTTATGCTGCAGTGCGCGAGGGGGCCGCTGGACCGCCTGGCTACCGCAGAGCCAGTTCAGACGCCAACATCAAAGCGTTGCTGCTCAGCGGATTCACAGTCCCCCAGACCGAAAACCCTGCTAGCTCAGAGTTTCTGTGTGTGCCGGAGGGAGGAGAGAAAGCTCTAGAAGTGAGGGAGAGATACAGAGAAAGGGAGGAGAACGAGACAGCCGGTGACTATAGAGAGGGATAAGGTGTGCATGTGCACGTTGAGAGCAAATTAAACACCGGAGAGTGTTAAAAAAAAATTTGTGCAGGCGGTGTGTTTGCTGTTTACTGACCCAGTTTTTCTAGTCTGGGAATTACCAAACAAATCTGGATAACAGACCAGATGAGTGTCTGTTCCTCTCAGAGCGTGATGTCTGGTGTAATAACTGCAGTCGTGCTCAGGCACATGGATAATGAGTCCACAATGTGCAGGGAATCAAATCTGCAGTGCAAGCATGGTAGCTACTTCGTTTTTCATAACTTTGAGGCAGTGCTGGTGACTGCATACAAATGGTGCTTGCTGGATATTCTCAGTGCTTGTTGGTTTTCTGTACTTCTGCTTCAGTTTAAAGGGATAATACTGATTACTCACCCTCATGCCGTTCCAAACCTGAGTTTTTTTTTTTTTTCTGCAGAACACAAGATATTTTGAAGAATGTTAGTAACCAAACTGTTTTGTTTGCCTTTATTGCGTGGTCAAAAACACTTAAAATGTCATAAATATGCATACATATAAGGTAGAAAGAACATGAGGATGAATAAATAATGACAGAATTTTCATTTTTGAGTAAAAATCTGTTTAAGTGTCTTATGTCTATTATTTTTACTTTTTTTTTTGATAAGTCTGTTTTAATAGCTCAGAATTAATGGGCATCTCCAGCAGTATCATTAATCATTTTTCTGTGTTCTCTCAACAGATATGGAGACCGATATCTGCAACGTTGTATTTTCCAGTTGGCCCAGGGACAGGTTTTCTATACCTGGTTAATTTGTATTTCCTCTACCAGTACTCTACGAGGCTTGAAACGGGTAACTTCCATTTCCTAAAATATATTAAACATCCTTTAATTAAAATAATGTGTGACAGTGACTGGACTTAAAAGTGCACTCAGTTTTTTTTTGTTTAAGTGGTTTAAGTCATCTGCTGCTTTAAATGCTTAAAAGGATAGTTCACCTGAAAATTAAAATTTTGTCATTAATTATTCACCCTCATGTCGTTCCAAACCCGTAAGACCTTCGCTTGTCTTCGAAAAACAAATTAAGATATTTCAAATGAAATCTGAGTACTTTCTGGCACTGCACAGACAGTGATGCAACTGTCATGTTCAAGGCCCAAAAAGGTAGTAAGGACATGATTAAAATATTTCATGTGATTTTTGTGGTTCAACCTTAATTTTATGAAGCTTTGAGAATACTTTTTTGTGCGCAAAGAAAACAAAAATAATGACTTTATTCAAAAATTTCTGCTCTTCCGTGGATTATTTTATTGATGTTCTTACTACCTTCCTGGGCCTTGAACGTGTCAGTTGCGTTGCTGTCTATGCAGGGTCAGAAAGCTCTCAGATTTCATCAAAAATATCTTAATTTGTGTTCTGAAGATGAACGAAGGTCTTACAGGTTTAGAACGACATGAGGGTGCGTAATTAATAACAGAATTTTCGTTTTTTGGTGAACTATCCCTTTTAAGTCAGGTGGATTCTGATTGGCTGTCATTGTTTTTATCAGCTGAAATATTGGTTTGGAAACTGTTGTGTGGACTTGCTTTTCTCATATATAAGAGCACAGAGAAACAAATTGTTGGTATCACTTTAAGAACATTTTTTGTTCACTTTCAGAATGATTAAAAAAAATTCCAGCTTTAGAGCTTGAGCATTTAAAGTAACACAACAAAAATGGAGCACGCTCTTAAACTAAACAGTGTTATTGTCTGTTAGTGTGGAAGCTAATGTAGTTATAGTTACAGTATCATTATTGGTGTCAGTGGCCCTTTACACTGACACCTAGTGGTGTGGATGCAGCATCACATTGTAAAAATGCTTTATTTATTGCCATGATTAATTCTATTCCATGAGTTAAAATGTCCTATAATAGGGAGGTCACTGAAATAAGGAATTATTTAGCTAATCGAATGATTTGAAAATGGCAGCCCTCTTGAGGTGACCCGCTTCATGTAAAATGTTTATTAGTCCTATAATATGACTTGTCATATGTGACCCTGGACCACAAAACCAGTCTTAAGTAGCACTGGTATATTTGTAGCAATAGCCAACAAAACATTGTATGGGTCAAAATTTTCGATTTTTCTTTTATGCCAAAAATCATTAGGATATTAAGTAAAGATCATGTTCCATGAAGATATTTTGTAAATGTCCTACCGTAAATATATCAAAACTTATTTTTTTGCATATTTAGTAATATGCATTGCTTAGAACTTCATTTGGACAACTTTAAAGGTGAATTTCTCTTTTTTTAATTTTTTAATTTATTTTATTTTTTTTTTTTGCACCTTCAGATTCCAGATTTTCAAATAGTTGTCAAATATTGTCCTATACTAACAAACCATGGAAGGATTATTTATTCAGCTTTCAGATGATATATAAATCTCAGTTTAAAAGAATTGACCCTTATGACCAGGGTCACATATCTCACTATGATGTAGATAGTTTAAAAAAAAAAGTGTTCTTTATGTCTAAAACAAATGATGATTACTATGGGATGTCACATCTCATCATCTCTTCTCCCTTTCACAGGAGCTTTTGATGGAAGACCAGCAGACTACATGTTCATGCTTCTATTCAACTGGATTTGCATTGTTGTATCCTTTCTGCCCTGTGCACACTATACTGTAATATTTTAAAAGATTAAATGTGTCATTCAGAGCAGCGCAAACAATTGATTAGTCATTGTCATTAAATGATTTGCGTCTCTACAGCACATACCCACATTAACAGTGAATGAGTTCTGTCAATGGATGTGACGTGCAGAATTCAGCATTTTAGTATATTGCATTAAATGATTTAATAACCTCTAAAGATGTAGATTTCATGCTATCCAGCGAGACTTAGCAAGAAAAGCTTTTCTAGGAGTTCTGTTCATTTTCCTTTGCCACACAGCTTTTATATGCCCTTGACATTTATAATTCAGATAACGGGCTTAATGATGGACATGCAGGTTAGTCAGTTCCTTCCTTTTTCTAAATGTGAAATTTTCCACTTTTTTTTGTGATTTGGCATTTAGTAAAGCGTAGGATATCTATTAAAGGGGTCATGAACTGCATTTTTTATTATTTTGCACTGTTCTCTGACATTCACTATGATGTTGTTAAGATTTTTACTTTTAAAAACATCATAGTTTAGAAGTAATAGGCTAATTGCTGTCCTGTTTTGACCCCCCTTATCAGAATGCTCTGTTTGAATAGGCGTGGTGGATTGTGGACTCGGAAGTAAACGCCCAGTGCTATGATTGGCTAACAGTTGTGTATGTTATTCATAGATGGATGCATAAATAAATAGTACATATCACACCATCTGTAATAACAACAGATAGACAAAGCAATAGTGACCACGTAATAAAAATCACTACTCACACTTGTGCGGTGCGACTTTACTGTTGGATCCAATATAGGCGGTCCAGCATTGTTTTTTATATTCAGTCTTTCTAAAAATGTAATGTCGAATTGTGCCTTGTTTGTAAACGAATCTGTGGTAAAATGAAGTGAAAAGGACCAAGTTCTTACTGACGCAGTCTGGAACTTCATTACAAAAATATAGTTCATCCACTTGTTCCTAATGTTGGGAGAAGAAGGAAGGCAATGCAAACACTTTTTAGACTAACAAGAAAGTTTTGAGTTCTGAAACTTATGTCACAAGATCAAGGGAATTTTGATTTATCAGGTCATGACTCCTTTACTGAGTCAAATAATGAAGATAGTTTTGAGTTCTGAAACTTACCTCTTATATGTCACAAGATCAAGGGAATTTTGACTTATCAGTTCATGACCCCTTTAATGAGTCAAATAATCTTCATTCTCTCTCAAAAAAGTGATAGTTTTTTATTTGTTTGGCATGGTATTTTGTTAATTGCTCATGTATTGAGTATAATTTTGTTGTTGTGTAAAGTTTTAAATTACCTTTGAATTTAAACTTTTATCTGTTTTACCACCAGGTTGTTGTTTAAAAGGTGACATGAATCACAGATGCTAACACTCTAGACTTTATTTTAACACTAGTAGTTAAATAGAAATTATATTAAGTGTTATAATATTTCTTCTAACTGTCACTTATGCTTTGCAAGTCTGGATGTATTTGATCAAAAATACAGTAAAAATGGTAATATTTATAGATATTATCACAATTCAAAACATCTTCCAGCTTCAATTTCTTTTTTTTTTTTTAAATGTAATTTAGTCCTGTGATGGTAAAGCTGAATTTTCAGCATTACTTCAGGCCTCAGTGTCACATGATCCTTCAGAAATCATCCTAATATGCTGATTTGGTGCTGAAGAAACATTATCATCAATGCTGAAAGCAGTAGATTAGAGTAGTCAGTGAGTTATGAAAGAAAATATTAAAAAGCCCCCTGTCTCTCTACATCATCTTTCAAAAATTAAATTGCCTCAGAAGCAAACTTGGCCACTCTCATTTGGTGTAAATCATCGTTAAATTAAATGAAAAATGTTCTCAAAGCAGTTTTTGTCTTTTTAAAATCATCTAAAACCTTGTGCTGCTTAATCGAATTACAGCTTTGTGTGATTTATGAGCTTCTGTGTTCCTCTGGAATTCCCTTGGAGTTAATTAAGCTTTTTATTGTAACCTATTAGTTATTTAAGCGACCATTGCATGACATTTAAAAGCATCTTTTATCTTTGTTTTGTCTGGAAAATCATGTTAGATTTTGATTTTCATTTCTTTATTGATAAATATTGGCTTGTTTGTATTTTTGCAGCTCCTGATGATCCCTTTGATCATGTCTGTTCTGTACGTCTGGGCTCAGCTAAATCGCGACATGATTGTATCTTTCTGGTTCGGCACCAGATTCAAGGTATTCAATACATTGTTACTAGATGGTATGTTTTTATGGTATACTGATGTATTTGAATGCTCCACGCTAAAACCTGTTCATGTTCACACTAACACAGGCTTGTTACCTCCCTTGGGTCATTCTGGGGTTCAACTATATCATCGGTGGCTCGTAAGAACCTTTTTCCCCACACAAATGTCACAGTCATTTGATGCAGATGTTGCATAACAGTGAGTCATGGCAGTCACATAATTATTGTTACAATTACTGTTTCTTTCCTCAGCGTTGTCAACGAGCTGATTGGCAACTTAGTTGGCCACCTATACTTCTTTCTGATGTTCAAATACCCCATGGATCTGGGTGGCAGGTCCTTCCTCTCCACCCCACAGTTCCTGTGAGTTTATTGGCTGCACAGCTGACCTCAACTTCCTGCTATTATGAGTCAAGCAATGCTGATATGAATGAAGTGCTTGTTTGTTCAATTATAAATTTATAGCGAAGTGAATGTGACCAGTTAGGGGATGTTTAATAATATTAAAAGCCGTAAAATACTGTTATGCCTTATTGTCATACTTTTTATTTTTCCTCCTCAGGTACAGGATGTTCCCAAATCGACGAGGTGGGGTGTCTGGATTCGGTGTTCCTCCAAGCAGGAGACCTGCACCCCAAGAGCAGGCAGGAGGTGGAGGAGGAGGTGGAGGTGGGCGCCATAACTGGGGTCAAGGATTTCGGCTGGGGGACGACTGAAGCCTTGGACTCACAGATCAATGGATAAATACAGAAACTTCTAACATCAATGCTGCAGAATATGAATTTTATATGTTTGGGTTTGTGTTTGTTGCATTTCTTCTGACCCACAAGGAAAAGTGACGAGGCTCTTTCCCGGCGTTATGTATTTTCCTCTTACTTTCGATGTCATATCACACTGTTATTGAGTTTCACAGTGTGTACAGAAACTCTGCAAAAATATGTGCCGTAGCAGAGTTGGTGTAATTGTAGGAAATTCAGGGGACTTTGATTGTGTTTAACATAATATGACTACATCTTTCAGCGTATTCATGTTACCTGCTCACAGTCAAATGTAGCTGATTAATTTCTCAATGAACTGTTCAGTAGATTGTTTGTTAGCATGGTTGTTTAGGAATGCTCATGGATTTTAAATCAATATTTTTTTTTTATCACCTCATTTGTCAAAATTAATTAGGTTAAATTTATTGTAACTTTTCTTAAGCATTTCTTATGCTTTACATTTGTGAATTAACTGAATTACCAATCAGAATATGCAGATGAAATTGCTGTGCATATTTCAGTCTGTTTTATACATGTTTGCATATTTCCATCTGTTTTATACGTTTAGTTGCCAGCCTTGAGTAAAGTTTATCAATCAAACCATTTAAACTGCCATGCACTTTTAACACATTACTGATTAATCTTGATACAAACACATGCTCTCTAACATTTTTCTGACAACAAAAGGAAACCTGAGTTTTATAATTATTTGTACACTGGAAGTTATTTTTTATCACTTTAAGTGCTATTATATTTGATTTAGTATGGACTAAAACAGTGTTTCCCAACCACTCGTGGTTAAAAATGATCAAAAACTAAACCTATCTCTATTATGTTTCCTTATTATTATTTTAAATTAGTGCTATTGGTTATATGTCTGTTGAGGGTTTTTACAAATATTTAACCAATGAAATGCATTCAAAAGAACTTGTGACTAAACCTCGTAACGCTATTGGATCCTCAAATTGTCACTCATACCTCATACCTTCAGAATGAAGTACCGCGACGCATAGTTTTAATTCAGATGTCTGCTTCGCAGTCCAAGGGTAAATAAAAAAATTTGTTCAAGTAAGTACAGCATTTTTTTACTCAAGAAATACTGTCTATAAAGGCTAATGTTTTTGTGTTTTAAGAGCGGAGAAGAGTCTTAGCATTTGCCGTCTAGTTGTAGCAAATATACTTTTGTATGTTTTAAATATTCTCTACAAAGCGGTTGAACTTTAATATCACGAATGTTCACCATACATTTTGGCCTAATGTATTTAACAAGAAGGAAAACTGAGCGCCCATATCGCTACGATAAACTTTATAACCTGTAAGTTGAT
Organism: Labeo catla; assembly: GCA_012976165.1. Taxonomy (NCBI): domain Eukaryota; kingdom Metazoa; phylum Chordata; class Actinopteri; order Cypriniformes; family Cyprinidae; genus Labeo; species Labeo catla. The sequence continues at coordinate 80,192 of VONZ01000415.1, forward strand.
GAAAACGTAATGCGATGAGTTTACCGTCTCAGATATGGCCGTTCTAATGACGAATAAAAAACAAAAAAACTCTGTCATTCGCTCGTCGAGTGCAAGCGTCTTATCATATATAAAGCCAAAATAAAAACTGACGCATTGTTTAATTATTCGGAAAAACCCTTGTCCCCTTTACCTTTTTTTAGTGTTTAATGGTGTGCTGTGGGATTTTTAAAAAAATTATTCGCGTCAGAAAAAGGTTGGGAAACACTGCACTAAATGACACATTCATGATCTGATATTATGTCCCTCAACACATTGTTTGGATAAAGGTGCTTTACAAAATTCAGATACCTTTATGTGCATATGGTATATAATAGTGATAAATCAAAGTTATACAAAGTGACCTCTTGCCAAAATCCTTGTTAAGTTACTACTGTTCTAAATCACAATCTTTACTAAAATGTTCAGTTTACATTTTTAGTGCTTGTTTAATTACCAATGCTACAAATAAACTACACAACAACTGTGCTCACTAATTTGGGTGCGTTGATTTCACAGTGTCTTGAGGGACACACTCAGGATACAGGCGCCTTAAAAGTTGCATTTCCATTTTGCAGCATCCCAAACAGCAACTTACTGTAAGAAAATGAACAGAATCGATCTCCGTTGTTTGAAATTTTACTTTGGCAAGGCTTCTGTTTTGCAAACAATGACACTGAGAACAGGCTTTCAATCAGTTGTGTTTTATTGAATTACAGCAGACTGGTTCTTATAAAGAGCAAGCAGGATTCTTGGTAGCAGTACAGTATCCTGATACATGTCTGAACATGACACTAAAGCAGCTGCAGGAAAAAGAAATACACTTAAGCGAGCTGAAAGCAGTTCACAGCTGAGTAGTGGAGAAATGGAGCTACGTGTCGGATACCAAGAAAAGCCAACATGATACGGATAAATTTGCAGTTACTGTAATATTGCCAGAAATTAGCCTATAACTACAAATAAACATGTGCTGTGCATCTCTGTATTGTATTGATTTCAGTATTGATTATGTCCATCATGTGGCTGTGTACCCTTGGCGATCAGGTACAGTATGAGAGTGCAGGCAATGTGTTTATGGTCCAAAGAAAAGTCCATAATATCACCTCGTTTTCTGGAATGAGATGGTTTTTATTGAAGCACCGCTTGTATGTGTCCACTTGAAATATTAAGTGCCATCATGGACCACATTGTGTTTTATACCAGCTTCACCAGCAGGTGGGTTAGTTTTGTGTCCACTCACAAAAATGATTGAACATTCCATTATAAGGGTCAAGGGAAATGTCTTGGGACTCCTCTTATAAACGTAACAAAAGTCTCATCTTCAAAAAATTTTACAAATCTGTCGAAGTACAGAAAAAATATTTACAAGGGCCCTTTTAAAAAACAAACACATAATAATAACAACAACAACATAGCAGTCAAACTTTGGCACTCCATGGTCACTCTCCAGACAGTGTTTCACAGATGCTCCCAGTCCATCTCGTCTCTGATAAGCTCAAAGTCCAGATATGAGATCATTGGTTCCATTCGCGACAACAGAGGTCATTCCTTAATCATCAGGCCCATCTAGTTCAGTCATAGCAGCCTGTTTTCTTCTGCAACAGAACAAGCAACAAATGCCACTTGACTCGCATCAATTATGGATGAAGGTTTGAAAGAAAATCCAAAATTGACACATTGCCCCCCTCCCAGTGCACACAAAATTTGGGCTCTGCCCTCTCTCTCGCTGCCAAGCTGTTTTTCTAAAGGCTAAATTACAGCCTGCCGACATTCTGGGTGTCTTACAGCCACATCTGCTACATTATCGGGAGAAGCAGCTAGGGAAAGCAACTCCTTCTCCATTCAAAATATCAACCAGCTAGTTAAAAAAAAAAAAAAGGACATTTACCTTTATCACTTCATCCTGTCACTCTGTGCTCTGCCGATAGCACTTCAAGGTCTCGAGCAACTCTCTGCGCATCGAAATCTTTGCCATCAATGTCAGCTGCCAAGGCAACCCACCTCTTACCATCTACGCTCGCCTGTCCATGTTGGTCCTTGCTCTTGCTGATATCAGGCATGTTGTGGCCCAGCTTACTGGTGAACCATTCGACTATGTCCTGGTTGGTTAGTTTCGACTGCTCTGTGAGCTTCTCAAAACCCTCCCCTTTTTGTACCTTTGTCTCTTGAAAGTGCCTTTGCAGGACACTCTGGGCCTGCTCCGAGATCAACGAGCTGTTCTGTCCATTCGGTCTCTTGTTGCTAAGACTTTGAAACTGCTCCATCCAATCTAACGTTCCATTTTTCAGAGCAGATCTGTTGTCCTTAAACCACCGGACAATTTCTGTACGAGCTAACCCTGTTTGGACTTCTAGTTGGTTGTACTCCTCTGGTGACGGCCACTGGGTTTGTGCAAACATGTCTTTAAGAAGGCAGAGAGACTTGCCGTCGATGGCCTCTGGAGACACTGAGGATGAGAGAATGGGAAGAGGCGAGTCCCTGGGTCTGCTGTCCTGCTCGTGGACTCCGTTCAGTGTCCCCCTTTGGAGGTGATGCTCTAGTCTTTTTGAGCCCATCGAGTTGAGCAAGGCTTGCTCCAGGTTGTCTCGTAGTGCACGGCGCTCCGTAAACCAGCAGTCAATTTCATTTTTGGAGAGCCTGGTGTCTGCCACAAGGTGCTCTATCTCAGCCTGGGTTGGAAAGCTAGTCCTTTGGAAACTCTCCTCTAACTTTTTCATTTGCTCTGAGGATTTGCCTTTGACTCTCTCTAGGAGTGGAAACTGTGTGGCGACAGGCTTATGCAGTTGGCTGTCCTTCGTAGAGAGGTCTGTTTTTATCTGTTGCACTGCCTTATGGCTTCCATGGCGCTGATCGCTGAACCATTTTTTGATCTCTCCCCAGGAGAGGCCGGTTGTCTCGATGAGACGATACACTTCTTCATCATCAGGAAACTGGCACTGAGCATAGCTGGTGGTCAGCTCTCTGATCTGATCAGGGGTTTTCTCACAATCTGAAGAAAGGCTTGGTGTCGGAGACACAGACTTGGGAGTGCTCTGAACGGACTGGATTATGGAAGGCCTCTTTATCTCTGGGGCAACCAGTGGTGTTGTATGGGGCCTCTTGACACCCTGCGCTATTTGATTTGTCACCGTTAGTGCGAGAGGACCACTGGTAGCAGATGAGCCATTGGAAACTGGTGCCAAGACTAGGCCAGATTGTCCAAGGACATGGCAAGGGACGGTCTGGATAAGGGGCTGTGAAGCTTTAGTGGACTGAGTTAACTGAGCAGGCAAGACAGTGAATGCCTGTTGGACAGGTTGAATCGTCCCATTGAACATTTTTTTCCGTGCTTCCTCAACCTCCTCGGGAGACCAGCTGATGCCTTGTTTTAGCCGCTGGGTCGTGAACCACACTTTGATTTGTTCTTCGGGGTGTTTGGAGGCAGCAGTGAGCCAAGAGAGCTCTGCTTGGGTAGGGTACGGAAACTTGTTGAAGGAGGTGATGAGAGTCAAGTTGCCATCTAGCGAGGGGTTGTATTTTGAAGTGTTCAAAGGGACAGCAATTTTTGGTACTAAGTTGTAGTTAGGCGGCCGTTGCAAGGATGGCATTATGTGAGAGAGGCCATCCTTAAGTGTTGCATCCGGGATTATCACAGTCCCGTTGACATTCACTGCCGTAATTTGCTTTTTCGGTAGATCTTGAGCGAGTTTGTCCAACGGACTATCGTCCTGCAACCGTAAACTGTCAGCTTTGGGTTTACCCACCTTAACAGTACTGGATTTGCTCAGAGGAAAAGCAGGAAAGTCTTCTCCTGACTGAGGGCTGGTTGTATCGTAGATGACCGCACAGTTCGAACCTTCGATTGTCTGTTCTAGAATGGTCTGGCTGTTGAGTTTGATTCTCTTGAACTTGAAGTTGGTCTCCCCGGGATGGCACTTCTCATTGTGTTCTGTCAAAGAATCAAACTTTTTTGTGTTAAAGTTGCATACCGCACACAAGTATAGTGGGTTGAGAATAACATTGGGGTGGTTGGAATCGACGTGATCTTTGAACTCGTTGAGGTTTTGTGTGGAAAAGGGACAGTATTTGCACTCGTAGCCTCCCTGGAGTTTCCTCTGTGGTCGTGTTTTCACTTCAGGTTTTTCCAGCTCCGTTGCTTCCTGCACAGAGTTCACAGAACTCTTCCTATCTGTCCAGTCCTCGCTTGAAGACACATGCGAGGATCCGTTCTCTTCGGTACCGTCCGCACAGGAATCCATTTCTTCTGGATCGTCTGCACTCACCAAGTCATCCGGTCGGATCATGCAGGGTGTTGTAGACTTTCTTCGACTAGCCATGGTCAGGGAGTAAGACGGTACAGTGCAGGGGGACTCTGTTGATGGGCAATGGGCAGGTCTTTGTCTGGTGGAGGATCGGTAAAGGATGATTCCGCTGACTGTGAATGTCAGCTCCAGTGGAAGACTTCATGAGACTTCATCCCAGATCACACAGTCTATTAAGAAAAAAAAGAGATGCAAATTAAGCATTACTGACTCATATAGCAAAACTAGATTTTCATGTATTAAATTATGGTAATGAAGGTATGAACTAACAATTACTGGGGTTCATAAGGGAGAAAAACACAGGACAAGAAGGATCACACCACATCACAGGTAGGACAAAACTGAGGTATAGCATACAGAATGTGTATATGATCAACCCAAAGTTAACTCCTGATAAGACTTAACCCTTAAACCTTAATTAGCAGGTTCAGGTGTGTTTGATTACAGTACATTTACATGGGGGCGTCAGCGTTAACGCTTCTCATTTACTTGGAATGGGTAATGTCATGCGTTGCCAAATTGTATTGTGAATCTGTTGCATACTTTCAACTTTTCAAGTGCCAACACAGGTGTCAGCCAATCAGATCACCTTGTGCAAATATCCTAGAGCAGATGCTAGTAAATCACGTTCATGCAACACCAAAAAAGTGAAGTGATTGGCTGGTCACATCAGCATCAAGCTTCAGACACGCCCACCATCACGCATTAATGCTAACACGCCATGTGAATGCACCATTAGGGTTGGAGCTGAACACTGCAGGACTGTGGCACTGTCCACACGAAAACGGGTATTTTCAAAATTGCAGCCTTTTCTATGTGGTTTGGCCATTTGTCCATGCGCAAGTGTAGTTGTGTCACAGTAAATCGATTTGTGGATCCATCCTGCGACTGCATCGCGATTCTCTCTGGATTCTGAGCTTAGTTTTTAACCGCACACTCAAAAGCTCACAAAGAAGAGCGCTTGTGTGTTCAATGGAGAAATGTATGTTGGTTAAATGTACTTGCGCCTCAGCTTTTATGACGCAAGATTAATGTAAACAGTCCACTATGAACACTCTTGTAATTCGCTTAAAATTTTTGAACTTTATGAATGATTATTTTAAGTTTAAGTGGTGCGTGTATAAGGAACTGAAAGCAAGCAGAGTATGGCTGTTTCTTAAACACGCAGTGCCATCTGCTGTTGAAAACTAAGCTCAGAATCGATTCAAGAGAGAATTGCAATGCATTCAGAAAATCACAGAATCGATCCACAGATGAATTTTTCGTGACACCGCTATGCAAACGCAGTATCAGGTCACTGAAACCAAACCTTTTGGAAAACTCCTGCCAGGCAGAAGATTTTCAAAAACTCAAGTGTTGTAGTGTAGCTGGTGAAACCGGTGATTTTGGCATGTGATGTCGGAATGCGTGTTTTTTCAGGCTTCTGGCCAACGTGGTTTTACAGTTGGGTTATATCACCACCTGCTAATTTGGTATGCTTTTGACAGCGCTTCATACCGTGTTTTTTGCGTTTTCATGTGGATGAGTTTTCTTTTTTAAACGGAGAAAAACCTCCTTCTGTTTATAAAAATACCAGTGTACATGTGAACTAGGCCTGTGGCTCTCTAGGACCGATGCTGGCCACCCCTGTTTTATAGGATGTTGTATATATAAAAAAAAAGGTAGGCTGAATTCAAACAAACTCGTTACTTAAAAATTGTCTATAAACAAAATATCTTATAGCCTACAAAATACGCCCCTTGCAGACATATTTATTTATTATTATTATTATTATTCATTTTAAGATTTTCTTTCTTTGTAGGTCCACCTTGAAAAACTTGTGAATGACAAAAGAATTTTAAGCAGTTCACAAAGTCACATCAGGGTGCTGTCGAGAGATAATGAACAGCTGCGGTGTGCAAAGGTTTATTAAAAAAAACAAACAATGATTTTGATTTTAGGATATTGCAAGTTGTGTGTGACTGCCTTTAGACACTTAGACACGGAATGTGAAAACGCAGAGCGTTTTTCAAGGTTCTTCACTGTCTAAAATAAACAACAGATTGATGAAAAATAAAGGTTTACAAGTCTCTGTGCTTTCCGTTTCAATGTGACTAAACAAATGTCTATCAACACAAAAGGTATCAGCATTTTAATCACAGTTAATTGTCACTTCAGGTGCAACACAGCTTGATTTAGTGTGAAAATCATCACAGAGGACTACGGAACCTCATTAAAAATTAAGCTGAGGTGTTACAGCTCCTGCATAAAAGCATTTAGATACACACCCCAGAGCTATGTATTAAATTAGAGGCATCAGCAATATGGTGGTCAGTCCAGATGGGAGGGGCAAAAACATCCTGCGCTAGGCCGAACTTGTCCAGTCCAATAATAGCCTTCCTCAGGCCTGTGTTGCCCTCAGCAGATCTCAGTACATTGGAGACTGATTAAATATGGATGGGACCCTGAGCATCTCATATCACAGCCTCAACTCACTGCGAGAGCACCGGTATAATGTAACCCTAGCGTTTCTCTTTTTTTCCCCTCCTTGAGAAAACTGTGCTAAGGGCAAAAAGGACAACAAAAGTTCACGGAAGAAAAAAAATTAGCATTTTGACATTTTTCAACACTACTTACTATATATTTGTATATGTGCGTGTATAGAGAGAGAGCGATTTCACCTAAATCAGCCAGTACATTTATTATCTCATGAAAATCATAAAGGGTAAGGAAAACACTTATCATGCAAACTCAGAATTTTAAGTGTTTGCCAAGGGCTTACAGCCAATAAAAAAAGAAAAAGCATGTGATAACATAAGTTATGATCACACAGCATTCAATCAAAAGCCTTTTAAAAAAAGCATTACTTGGCCTCAAGTGTCAATAGCTGTTATTGACACAAGAAAAAAAAAACAGAACATTGTGTTCTTAAGACTGTGTTAAAGGCAAATAAAACAAGCCAAGAAACCAAGAAAAAATCATAACCTGACACTGTTTATTGACTATTCAAATGGTCATCAATATTAGAACAAAAAAATACTAGCATGAAGCACAGTTTCTGTAACATACTACGGCCTGTTGCAAAACTGCACCATGCATATTGGTTCTCCTGTATGGATTCACATGCATTAACATGCATTTTTCCAGGAGAGGATGTTGCTGAGGAGCCGTTGTGAAGGGGCGGAGACTGAGCTCTGTTAATACTGTGGTGCACAGTAGGGGGGGCTGAATTTGGGATTGAGGCAGAATTAATTTAAATCTCATCAAATGGGGCTCTAGAAGCCTGCAGCACTGCACAGATGTACACTGAGTGCTATTTTTCCATGACAATACTGACAAAAAGTATGGAGTGTAATTGGTATAGATCACACTCCCTTCACCAATTTTAGACTGAAAATGTGGGCACAATTTCAAGGCTGCAGTAGGAAGAACTAAACATTGTTTAAGAAAGAAAGAAAATAATTGGTCTAAATGAGGATAAATGTGGGTATTCGCGAGAATGAAGTAGTTTTGTAGTCGCAAAATGACACGGGGCTCAGAGCTCAAAGTCCTCTGGGGTAGGTGTCCAGCCTTTCAGTGATTTGGGGTATCAAGGGACAGGCCTCGAAAAAGCTGGACTCATGCGTTGTCATGGAAACGGCCCAGCAGCAGGTGGGAGGGATTTTCTCCACAGAGATCCAGATGAGGAACGTTCCGCATTCCTATTTTTGGCCAAGCCTGTTCTTTCGGGGTGAAACCCACACTGAGAGATTGTATTCATCCTATTAATTCTAGATTTGTATACTTGTGTATGCTGATACATGTTTCATGAATCAGTATGAGTGGGTGCATTAATTATGCTTATTCAGAGTTAAGTTACACTTAAGAAAAAACAATATGTGCATCTTGCTGATAGTGAGAACACTGCATGGCTGCATGCTCATTCCCTGCCACTTTCCATTAATAGATTACAAATTAAAGTGTGAAAGTTTTTTTTAATCTTTTAAGCAAATAAGCAGTGAGAGGATGTTCTTAACCTTGAGTGAGAAAAAAACCCACTGACTGTCAATTTATAAAACTTTTTCAACCTTCCAACCAAAATGTAGGACATGTCTAAAAACAGTAGGGTTGTCACGATTCCTCGATTCAATTAGAGTACTCGATTTTTTTTTTTAAAATCCTCTATTGCATTTTACCCTGTATCAACTAACTGGCAAAATACTGGAAGTGGCGCATTCCACAGACGAGAATCCATGAAATGCATTAATAGTGCGTTTTCCAAGGCTGCATGATATATTAAACCCATTTAAAAACTATAAAGCATAATGCTGTTGTGAATTCACAAATGCTATGATTTAATCAAATAAATATATGCAATGCAGGTTTAATATATGTTCACAATAAATGCTGCTCCACACAAACGGTTATTATTTACATGTGTGGAGCATCTCAAACTCCATTCCTGCATACTGCTGTGTTTAGGTTTACTATAATGTTCATCTGGGAACGCAACGCGTGCCATTTCATTAGATTTGTAAGGTAAATCTTTTATAAACCTACGCAAACACAGGAGAATACATCAATATCTTTCTCAATATGCTAACTGTAGGTTGCGATTTCAAAATAAAAGCTCAAACCCTCACTCTGAGTTTACACATTTTGATGTCCACATATTCAAGAAATGACAGTGACTGTAGCGTTTCTGTCGTAAAGAAATGGCTGAATATTAAAGATTAAGTGGACATTTGACTTAAATGTTGTTAAGTCAATATTACACAAGGATTAGTCCACGCAGTACAGTGTAAAAACAATCGTCAGGCGGTTGGCTACCTCAGCAGCCGTTTATTAAAATGTGTAATGTACGTTAACACTATTGTTTATGATACATTATGTATTTTATCAGGTTTGTTCAATAAAACAATGATTACTTGCTTTTGATACTTTATTTGAAATAATTATTATTGCTTTATTGTTATTATACATGTATTTTAAGTCATTTTAAAGGCTACCCTCTTAGCACACATACATTTGACGTCTACATTAGAGGCTGACAATTTCTTGGGAATCCCACGGGTCACGGGATTCCCACGGGAATCCCGCGGGATGGAAAACAAAATCACTAATAATCACGGGATTGGGACGGGATAGGAAAAAATGTCTGCGGGAGTGGGCGGGACCAGGAATCGTAACGCTATGAAACCCAAATTTATACACAACTATACCGTTTATATAAATAAACTATAAACGATATATTGTAATTTTGAACGTAATTCTAGTTGACCTGTCTCTTTATGCTCTCATTCTGTATGCTTTGGTGTGGCTAAGCAAGTGAGTTCATGACGGACAGATCGTTAACGACTGGTAATACAGCAGGACATCCAAATGCTCACCTATCATTATCACCGAATAGTAGCGCAGTACTGCATGACAGAGGCACCGGTGCGGTCACTTGCTCTTAAAATACAGTCATTTTTGGTCAAACAGATAAGAGTGATAGGCATCTTTCGAATCTGTAATGACTCAACGTTTATTTGTGTGCACTCAGAAAAACAAGGAAACGTTGCGCTTTTGTAAACTAATTAAAGATTTTTTTAAGACAGGATTTTTTCCCAGTTTTTTCGTGGGATTGGGATGGGATTTTTTTTGTGGGAGTGGGACGGGAGAGGTTTGAAAATCCACTCCTGTGTCACCCTCTAGTCTACATTCACATCTGCAAGATGTATTTTTAAAGTGTTTGCATCTATAGGACGTTTCCTATCAGATGTCAAACAGACATCTATTAGAAGTCTTTAAGACGTTTATGATTTAGAATATATGTAAAACTGACATCTTACAGACATCTGTCAGATGTTTGTACACAGCAGATGCTTTCCAGATCAAGAGATCTTTAACAGACATCTTGCAGACATATGTGTGCTATCTGGGTATTGTTCACTTAAGTCTATTTTTAGTACTTCCAAATAAATAAATAAATAAATCATTATTTTCTGATTACTGTAATAATCGACCGATAACTTCAAAATAATCGTTAGTGACAGCCCTAGAAAAAAACAGTAACAGTAAACAGTAATAAACATGAAGTAAGCCAAACACCAACATTTTTAAGAAATCAATTTAAAAAATATTTTAGAAAAATAAAAGTAACAGGGTTGTCCACAAAATATGTGTTTGATGAATTATGATTATTATTAAAATAGCTTTTTATTAATTAATTTAATGTTATTCACAATTATGACAAAAATTACACTGTTGCATGATTTTAATTATTGGACACAGTTAAAGACCTAAACCACCATTTGTACACATACCAAATGACGATTAAAATCAAACCAAAAATGTTAACCAAATAGGTTAACTCTAGGTTAGCCTCATTGTAGATATCCTATTGACTAATAGTCAGATAACATGTCAAAAAGTTCTCTACAGCTTTAAATAGTAATGAGACACCATACTGCACCCTATCCATAAAAAATGGCTTGTGTAGTTACATAGAGACTCTTTCTGTAAGCTAAGAGGTCAAAAAACGTAATTCAAAAGGACATATGATCTGAAATCAATTTCCAGTAAAAACAAAGGATTTTTTTTATGAACCACAGTGCATTAGTTTAAAACCGGTCACTATTATGTAGCGAAAACCATGCTTAATTTTGTCTAAGTAACTAGAGACGGAGGGCATGAGGTTCCTGCTAAAGCCATCTGTAAAGGCCTGGCTGCTCAGCAGCATACAGTATCTTCAAAAGAAACCAAATCTCTGTGGTTGACCACTAAGTTATATGGCTGCTGTCCCAGAGAGTAAAGAAATACTCACGGAAAGGGTCACACTGAGGATCAAGAGATCGGGGTCATGTTTGTGCACTGCATCTATGAGCCTCGGGTTAAATACTTTGTTAAATAAAATGATAATCCGGTAACACCGGTTGGTTAACATGACTGTGTATCTACACAGGCAAATGTTTTCACTGAACAACATTAAACTGGTTTTAATCATTCTGAAGAGCGTCTATTGATCTTGATAACATTTATACAATTCTAACTACAGCCAGTTTGGACATGAATGGCAACTGTGTTTTCTGCCTTGTCTGAAATACTCCTCATAAAACAAAAAAGACAGGCTCTGCTAAGCCTCTGGTTTGCTCAGAGGATATCAAATTCATGCCACTGGACAGTGATCACTGCTGTCATCCATCTGTGAGTTTGAGTCATGACACATAAGAGGCCCGAATATAACACAGATCCCACTAACACAGAAAGCTCTGCATGACTCCACACCAACACAAACACTTTGGAGATGAGAAGTACACTGGAAGGTAAAAAACTGCCTGGGAGTGAACGGTTTCTCTTTTTGTTTATAGCTTTCCTCATCTGATCTAATGCATTCCAATATGTCAATGTGAACAGGAAATTAAAATCACAATTGTCTTTTTGTGCAATGATGCCACAACTGCTCATTTTAAACATGCGGATAAATCAGTATCATATTGGTTATCGGTCATTATTAGAGACGTTATTTTAATTTATCTGTATCAGCCAATATTGAAGCTTAGCTTTGCTGTCATTTAACACTCACTGAAATTAATCTTTTAAAATAACAATTTAATATCACTAATCTAACATCTCAAAATGAATATCCTTATATCACACTGTAAATTCTAGGTTATAAAATAAAAAAATAAAAAAAAACAATTGATTTCCCACATTTATTCTAATTTTTCAGGAAAAAATATTGATTCTTAATTCCCATTTGTCGATTAGTCTAGTCTGTTTTCAGTTAATGAACTGAACATTGTAGCATGCCTCCCATCCAATTAATCCCAATAAGCTTTGTGCTTTGTTACTTTTGATATGAAACAAAATCTCAGATTTCAAATTCTGTCCATTTTATTACAGTATTCAAACAATAAATACTAATGTTGAGTGACAGATTGCTGTAGCACCTCAGTTTAAGAGAAGCTGATCATCTCCGCTTTAATAGCAGTTACAGCACAAAATAAACATGAATGAGCATCCGAAGACATGTTAAAAGAAAGAGTACAACTTACTGAAGTCCTTATCCTGTCTCATGTAATCGCTCAATCAGTGTTTCAACCGCGCAAAGACGTCAATACAACAGATTGTAAACAATGTCACATAATTTACCTCAAAAAAAACACAATCGGTGACCATACACTTGTTAGTCAGCTAGAAAAATGAACCCTAGAGAGTAGCATTTTGCTAAATATATGCACCATATAACATATTCAGTAAAATTTTGACTGTTCTTTAATGTTTAATTAATGTTTTGTTTGCAAATTAGTTCATTTTAACCTTCAATGTAATAGTTAATGCAGTACCAACTGACTCTCGTGCCTATTTTACAGCATTAGTTGAGATTTTTTTTCCTTGAGAAAACTTGGCATATACTGTACCTGATATACATCCAGAATAATCCAATCAGAAATCAAATCGAATCTCAAGCTTCTGAATCAGAATAGAATCAAATGGTGAAATGTGTCTCAAAACCCAGCCCTAGTAAATTCTAAAGTTGTAATGCCTAAAATCACTTGAGGAATTTATATTTTTAATATATTTTCATTTGTTAATACACAATATAACATTTTAAATCAGGAATCACTGCTTTATTGGACATCATATGAAAATGATAATAGTTTAACCAAACCAGTCATAAATTTAATTACAACGCATCCTTAACTCATTTGCATCCAATCAAATCATTTCAATACGAGTCCTTTTTATGTGCATTATCTGGCATGTAGAAGTATTAATAGATTTGTAAAAGAAACATCTTACAAGCAGAGAACTGAAAAATAAGTGAGCTGTCTGAAACAGACATGAGGAGCGGGTAAATTCTTCAGCTCAGCTCAGGCATACAGTTAAGAAGTGCTTTGAAGTTATAACCGTGCATCAAGATGGACCATCTTCACTGACTACTGTTTATCTTTTTATTGGTACAAGCACATCCTGAGCGGTTATCTGTCTCTCTCAAAATCTAAAATCTTATAAAGGATGAAAACTTATTTAATTACATTGTATGACTGAATTATTCCAGCTCATGAATGAGAGAACTAGAAGCATGATCTGTCTCTGCAGTACAAGCATCAATGTTGTGCTCTGTTTGGACTCAGTATAACATTATCACCACAAAACCTTTTAAATCATCAGCCCACCTGTCACCTGACGGTCTCCCCCGGTTTGGAGTATAATATCTGTAAGGTCCTATGCAGCAAGCTTATCTCCTTTTTCACCCAGCTTTTCCTCACCAATTAAAAAAAGAAGAGTTGAATTGCTATTTGTATCTTGGAAGCTCATCTAAACACCGCCATTTCTGACAAGGCCTCCAAGGCACAGGTTCAAAATGATAAACTTCCTCTCTAAACTAAGAATAGACACTCCACGTGACAGACATTGTTGACTCCAACTCCAAACTTATTTTCTTTTCTCCATACTGTAAGTTCAGGTCAGTGCACTGATAAGACCGTAACTCAAGCAAAAACTCAACATCTTTCTAAATCACTTAATGTCATGTCCCTGATGGAGCAACACCGTCTTTCGCAGTTGCTATAACAGTTTAGCTTCACTAAAAAAATTATACAGCAGCTCAGACGCAAGGTGAATGTAGTTCAGGTCACCTGAGGATCGCTGTAACCGCTTGAATCAAACACCACCTACACATGCAAATGAATAAACTTCTGTGTCATTTGTTAGGAATTTTACTATTCTGCTACTCGCTATGATAGTCAGTAGTTACGTGCAGCATCTCCCCATTGCACCTTCAAAAAAGCTGGGTCACGACTGCAAAAGTAGGGCAGAATATTGGCAACAGAGAGGCTGCTCAACAGCAAGCGACTGCAAAAAGTTGAACGCTTCTCTCCCTTCTCAAACAGATTGTTTTCTTTAGTTCAAGCAAGAATCTATTATCCTGAGGCCTATCTGTATAAGAGCCCACTCAAATGCACTCCAATACATGTAATAATCATATACGAGAATGATCGCAAGATATGACACGAATAGAGTCATGAATAGTGATGAATCATGATTTGTTGTACTCATTATGCAGCGGTCTAGTACAAGATAGTATGCCACCTTCAACTGCAACTTCAGCTGGTAGCACACATCAGTTCTGACTCTCTCTCTCTCTCTTCCAGGACATGAACACAGAGGGAAATTAATAGCTTTACTAGTGATGACTAATAAATAACCTGGCTCCAATGTGAGGCCAGACTCCCTCACAAAGAGGCTCTGCTTTCAGTGGAGTCATGACCACCAGCACCGACAGAAAACACGCAGCTTTCAAGGGAGCCCAGCCCACGGCTGTGACATCAGCGACTGTCGGCTTAGTCACCGACAGCACAAGCTACGAGGCAGAGGCAGCAGCAACCACCTCCTCAAAGACGTCAGCTCCTCACGAACGCGGGCAGCCATTTTGAATCCAGCCAGTCACCTGGCACAAACCGCATTTTGTGCCAGAGCAACTCAAGCAGAGTTGTACTTTTGACAACACGCGTCACTACTTCGCAAAAGTTGTCTCAGTCTTGGTTCCGTGAATAAGGCTTTGTAATGAGAGATGTTTCCATACTACCACCCACAAGGTGAACGCTAAAGGTTGGCAAGTGTATTTGTGCCAGGCAAAACGGGAATGTTTAAAATGGCATAAATACAGAATAAACTTCTGGGAAATTGTATCCGAATGGCCTTCAGTGAGCACGACAGGAAAAAATAACTTCAAACACATAAAATAGCAGTTGCTTTACAGTGCGTTTATTAACCTAAGCCAATTTCTAAAAATCACTTAAGCCACATATCTACTTAAATGAATAAACATCATAATGAAACATGGTGCTAATTGATAATCCTAAACAAATTACAAGTCAGAGTCAACAAACGAGCAACTACTGTGATTGTCCCTCACTCAGCTTTAAGATGTAAACCTCAGATTATACAGTCCATGATATAATGAAGCATGTGGTAAGAACACAGAGTATTTTATGCTGAGTAATATGAGATTCCAAGGAAGGAGATATGATTATTTTACTGCTAAGAAAAAACGATTCACATATGAGGTTTGAATTAGATTTATTGCCAGGTATGACTTCATTTAAACTCTGCTAAACTGCTAAACTTTTCACATTCATCCACTAAACCATATTGGAGGAGTATTCTAAAAGTTATTTTCCAGAAACACAAGACTACCTTAAAAAGTAGGAAAGACCTAACAGTCCAGGACAGGTTATCTGACAGATGAGAGATTTGGTCTGTACTCTGTAGATTCCTTGGGAAAGCACTTAGATTAACATGCGACTGTACACCGAAGCAAATATCACGTGTGGGCTGTTAGTTTGACACACTTGAGTCACCTGAAGTGTCCTAGGAATATTGATTTACGATGCATCAACTATGCTATATTAAGAATTTTAAACAACACTTGAGTTGTATAATCAGCTTCAGAAATGCACTTGCTCTATATAAGGTGTTGTTTCTAGTAGTATGGATGCGACAATTTTGGGAACTATCACAGATGTGAACACAGTGCTGCAATGTGGCTCGCGTCTGATGCGTGTGCCATGCAGTATGGTCGTGGAAGGCGTCACCACTGCCTACATCATACGACACCAAGCCGAAATCAAAGTAGTTGCGTGCCATGCTCACTTCATACAAGTACATGAATTAATCATTCCTAGTCGGAAATAGATTTCCGATCGTGGCGTAGAGTGTAAAATATGGTTTTGTTGAGGCAAAACAGACTCCAGTAGAAATCACTTGGACCGACGTAACGCCATGTCGACATTGGTAGCCATATTTTGCTGCTTATTTCGACATCAGAGAAGTAGACATGTTCTCGCCCCCATTGCCGCTTAACTTTAACCATTCTGTGAAACTTTCCGCAAGCCACACCAAATCACAGCTCTGGAAACGTTAAAACTGAGGTTATCGGGTCAGGTCGATGCGGTTATTCTGGTGCTCACTTTCTACAATATGCCTTGGGCAAACAAAGTTCAGCTGAAATAAACAACTGACATCCGACGCACTTTACAGCACGTTTCGGGCAACTACTTATTGTGTGTATTCAAACGCGCCCGCAACTTTAAGGTTTGTTTGCTAATTTTCCAAGCGACACGAATAATTCAGCCATTCTTACCTGCCCACCAACCAACGGAAAACGCTGGGATGTGAGGTTATTGACAGCTAGAGTCCAAAATTGCGTACTTTTCCACGTGTACAGCCTGGAGAAGCGTACGATTGTAATGATTCTGCCGAATTCTAAAGACAACAGCCGAAAAAAATTGGCGATCACAGGGGGATCTACGCCAAAACCCACATGATCAACTACGTCAGCAGACGTATTTGCATACGATACAAGACGCCGTTCCATCCTGACTTTGGAAATGAATTCTTGAAAGCAAAAGTTTGAAAATCGCCAGTGCCAAGCGCTGGCTTCGAGTGCAAGAGCAGTAGTTCACTTCGCCCCGTGCTTCCTTCTTTGAGATGATTAAACCACTGTTGTTTTGACGTCCCCTGCGTGAGTTTGGATCACAGGTCATTGAATATTAAGCACTCTGCTGAAGGCCAGTGGCTGAGCGGTTTTCTCTCTCGTTCTCTGCTCACTCCTCCCATCCTCGCCTCGGCCCCCTCGCCCTCCCTCCCCTCATCTCATCCCCTCCCACGTTTTGCCTGTAGCCTTGCTACGCTTGTGCATCAAAACAACCCAGGTCGACTTTTAAATCGAGACAGATTACAACTTGGAAAAACTCGTGTTGGAATATAACCGTCGCTATGGAAACCTACCTTGCGGACGTTTTCTTACCTAAGTGTGTGGCGCCCCGCCAAACTGTAAACATTAAAATACACCTAAATAGCGACGGATGACACAACTACTTCTAACTAGTTTTATTTCTAAGATGCTTGGCTGTCCTTTTGAAAGCTGCGCATATGGGGCATGAGCACTGCTGCAGAAGCTTATGAATTATTCATTAGTCAGGACCGATCCGCCAGTGTTTGGATATATTTACATACAAATAAGCGGCTAATGAATTATTAATGGTCATTTTCTTGATCTTTGTTTTTTGTCATTTATTTTAAGTTATGGGCACATGTTTTATTTATGACTAAGGTAGCACACCTGCACATTTAGTTGTTGATATATTTAACGCCATCTACAGGATATGCAATGTAGTGTTTAATGGAGTATTTGTAGGTAGTTCTTGCTGACATAATGCAAATTCAGGTACTTAGTCATATTGCCATTTGAAATCGCTGTAATAGGCTAGTTATTGTAGGCAAATTATGAAAATTGACACAATTTGTTTTATTAAACTATTAGCTTAGCCCAAAATGAAAATTCTGTCATTATTTTCCCCACCCTCCTGTTGGTTGAAACACCCTCCTGTGTTCTTCTGTAGAACACAGGTAAATGGTCACTCTTTTTATGTTGTGAAATATAATTTATACACTACCAGCCAAAATCTCTTGATCACCAAGCCTGAATTTATTTGACCCAAAATACAGCAAATAGTAAAAATATTTTTACTATTTAAAATAACTGTTTTCTATTTGAATATATTTCAAAATGTAATTTATTCCTGTGGTTTCAAAGCTGAATTTGTAGCATCATTACTCCAGTCACATGATCCTTTGGAAATCATTCTAATATTCTGATTTGCTGCTCAACCGACATTTATTATTATGTTGAAAATAGCAGTAGATTTTTTAGGTTTCTTTAAGGAATAGAAAGTTCAAAAGGCCAGCATTTATTTGAAATGGAAATCTTTTGTATCATTATAAATGTCTTTATCATCACTTTTGATCAATTTAAAACATCCTTGCTAAAATAAAAGTATTAATTTCTATAATTTATTATTATCTATAATTAAATCTATAGATCTACAATAATCTATAATTAAAATATATATATATACTGACTCCAAGCTTTTGAATGGTATAGTGTATAATGTTACAAAAGCTTTTTACTTCAGATAAATGCTAAACTTTGGATCTTTCTGAAAAAGAATCCTGAATAAAATGTACTCAACTGTTTTAAATATTGATGATGATGATAATAATAATAATAATAATAATAATAAATGTTTCTTGAACAGCAATTCAGCATATTATAATGATTTCTGAAGGATCATGTGACACTGAAGACTGGAATGATGATCCTGAAAATTTAGCTTTGATCATAGGAATAAATTACATTTTAGAATATATATAAATAGAAAGCAGTTCTTTTAAATAGTAAAAATATTTCACAATATTAGTGCTTTTACTGTATTTGGGATCAAATAAATGCAGGCTTCTTTAAAAAACATTAAATATCTTTTGACTGGTAGTGCATGTTGCAAAAAACACAAGTATGCACTAATTCCAAATCCACACAATAACTTTGTGTGAGGAATAGGCCCAGATTTGCTTTATGATGCCTTTTGCCATTTTTAGAGCTTGTTCATATTTTTATTAAATTAGAGAACATTATGGTGAGCAAATAAAGACAGAATTGTAATTTCTCATTCATTTTTATTTTGGGGTGAAATATGCCTTTAATTACACCACAAAGAGACTGTCTTCTAGTGAAATAAACTGTTTTTTTAGAGGCACAAGTAGTCTCAGTAGAGCGCTCAGTAGAGGTAACATCACTATTAATTGTAAATTTCATTGTGTATTTTATATTGTGGAATTTAAAAAAAAAAAAAAAAAAGGATTAAACATGTGAACTTGGCTCTCACAAATGTGTATTGATTTGATAAGCTATACAAAGTCCTGTCCCTCTGGAGACAAACTCATCGAGAACAGACTTTGCCCTTACACTACTCATAACAGGAAGCAGAGGGGTGTTAGACCGAAAGGTAAGTGGCGGTTTTTAATGTGAACAAAATGTAACAATATCATTGTCACTTTTGAGTATTAGATGAAAACTGTAACTACGTAACATAAAGAAAATTTGACATTCTAATGAATTTTAGATCTTAATCATATGTCATTACTAGAGTACTCAAGATAAATATGCTGTCATACTAGTAGTATTTGTCTGTGTGGATTACGTCTATCAGAAAACAGTTTTAAGAGTACTATTTACTCTCAATTTTTTGAACTGTATCTACTTTTACGCAGGTTTGTTGAGAGATACAATATGAACAGAGAGCCTCCCCCTCCATACAACTCCTATTACCCTCCGCAATATCCTAATGCCACGCAGCGTAACTTTGGGCAGCCCACTGCTGGCATGATGCCCCCCGCTGGGCAGCCCACTGCTGGCATGATGCCCCCCGCGGGGCAGCCCACCGCTGGCATGATGCCCCCCATTGTTGTCAATGTGGGGATTCCAGACAGCGCTCCCCCAGAATACAGTGTGGGATTTGAGGATGAGAACTGCTTTTCAGATGCTACCATAAGAAGAGGTCAGCTGTGCTCACTTGAAATGTCTTTTGGATATGATTTTACAGTCAGAAATAATGTTTTTGTAAAGTTTGTGTGTGTGTGTGTGTGTGTTAAAACATAATATGGTCATGTCTCTTGATATTTGTGTGTGTGTGTTTACCACCTGGCAAAAATACATAAAATATCACCAAAATGTTTTACAAATGAAACATATGTATGTATTTATATGCAGGCCTACAGTATGCGTACAATCAAATTGGAATAATACAAGAGCCTACGTACTTTTAAATAGCTATCAGTAATGTCACGTACATGGGAATGCTAAAATCAATGTTAAAAACTTGTTTCTTGTGTTTAAATGTGCTTCATGTAGGTTTCATAAGAAAAGTGTATCTGACACTTATGGTTCAGCTATTAATAACTGTTGGAATCATCTGTGCTTTTCTTTTTTGGTAAGTAGACAGGTGTTTATGTTGCCACACCTCAATTCATTTCGAAACACAAATTACAGATAATGAAAGTGTAGGCCTACTTAAGTGTTACTTCAAAGGCTTGAGCTTCTTAGGTATACATGCCAATAAATTACTTCATTTTAGGTCAGTTAATATATACATGTATATACAGGCTATATATACACTTTTTTTTTAAAAGATATTCATATTTTTTTTTCCAGCATGGATGAAATAAACTGATCAAAAGTGACAGTAAAGGCATTTATAGTATCACAAAAGCTTTCAGTTTCAAATAAATGCTGTGCTTTGAACTTCTTTGTGCATCAAAGAATCATGAAATGAATGTGAAAAATGCAGAACAGCAGTTTTCAACACTAATAATAGGAAGGAATATTTCTTGAGCACCAAATCAGAATATTAGAATGATTTCTGAAGAATCGTGTGGAGTGCTGGGCATGTTACTTTAAAAAAAATTATTAGTTATAGTTACTAGTTACCTCTCTCAAATAGTAACTGAGTTACATCATTATAAAATTAACTAATTACCAGGGAAAGTAACTATTGTGTTACTATTTCAAAAAATGTTCAAATATGTCAAATAACTTGGATGCCCCCAATATTAAATGTTACATGAAAGAAAATTAAATGAAATTAATTAAATTTTTCCAGACTAATATTATCTGATATCCTGTATATATAAAGCTTAATGGCACTGATTTTTAAATATCTGAAAGTCAGTCAAGCATGATATTATGATAATTTAGTGTTAAACTTTAGTAATTAGAACTTCATTAAGTAGAATAACCATGTATGAATGCATATTTGTCATGTTGACTGAACTTAAGACTGGTGGTGGTGCTAAAGATATTGTTTGTAATTTAGTGTTTCTATAAAAAAAAGGGGTGGGGGTGAAACTAGTACTAATAACAATATAAAACGCACTAAGGATTAATGAGCTGCTGGGTTCATGAATATTAATCACGTTGTCTGCGTTCGCTCAAACTGATTTGCTGAAATCAAAACAGGGATGATAATAGGTAAGCGCCAATCAATGAGATTGCCGTTTGCGCATTAGTTCCGCCTACTGCCGGAGAAACCGGCAGTTCTTAAAAGCTTAAGAATTCCAAAGAAACGTCGTTATTTTGACAGGAAAATACAACAGAGAATATCGTTTACATGGTGCACGTCGTAAGACTTTCTCGCTCTGTATCTTTCTTTTTGTTTGTATGAGACAAAACGACGGCTCATGTGCCTTCACGCTTGAGTTTACGATCCGTCAAATACAGGTACGCTGATGAACGTTGCTGAAAAAATAACGCCGTTACTTCCCATCACTGGCGTAACGGCGTTATTCCCATCACTGATCATGTGACACTGACGACCGGAGTAATTGCTACTTAAAATAGCTTTGCCTTCAAAAATAAATTGTATTTTAAAATATATTGAAATAAAAAAATAGTTGTTTTAAATTGTAATAATATATTTCACAATATTACTGTCTTTTTATCAAACAAAAGCATCCTTAGGCATTTCTTTGGAAAACTTAAATAAATTAATAAATGAATAAATACCACAACTGCAATTTTTTTTTTACAGTATTGTGAGTGCAGTATATTATTAATGCTGACATTTATGCCCTTTTCCTATAGGAAGACACTCAACAACTGGGCAAGAGAAACATATTGGTTTACCTACACTATGATGTGAGCATTTCTACTTTATTCTGCATGTCCTAAAGAATATGCATGTATTGCGTCCAATAGAATCCAATGTAGAATGTTACACTTCTTGACTTCTTGTGTTTGCTCAAAATCCGCAAGGTGTGCAACGTTTGTTCTGATCATTGTGCTCATCTGTTGTGGTGACATACGTCGCAAAGTTCCCTTAAACTTCATCTTCCTAGCGCTGTTTGTAAGTAAAGCACAGAGCCACTGTAGCATTTAATTGCGGTGAGCATTAAATGTGATAATTCTGTAAATGCTAAGTGCTCTTTTCCCGCACAGACAATCATAGAGGGCCTTCTTCTTGGCTCAGTGGTAGTGTGAGTAAAAAGCGTCATTAAAACAGATTTAAATGCCTTTCACTTACTCAAAAACTTGCTCTTCAATTATTCAAAAGCTAGTATTTTAGTAAGGAATTGTTATTACTATTCAGGTACTATTCAGCAGAGGCCGTGCTCTGGGCAGTGGGTGCAACTGCTTTGGTTTCTCTTGCATTGAGTTTGTTTTCACTGCAGTCTAAAGTAAGTTACAAAATTGGCTATATGTACTGTATTAACTACATTTTAGTTATAATAAAGTAAATAAACATGTCTCTGCTTGTTTTTAGTGGGACTTCACAGGTCTTTCAGGGAGCATATGGGCATTATGCTGGACACTGTTTTCATTTGGATTGCTCTGTGCAATTCTGAGATCACAGGTATATCATCAACTAATATTTCTTCTGCCTATCCGAAATGTTTACTTGTTAATATTAATTCATTTTATGTCCCAAAGTATTTGTACATCTTTTACGCATCACTGGGAACTTTGATCTTCTCTGTGGTAAGCTCATGCTTTATCCTTTATAGCTTTGTCTAAGTGTATATGCGTAAGCTTTATCTAGGAGGGCTTTCATTCCCTTTCGTTTTCCATTCTTAGTACCTGGTGATGGACACGCAGCTCATACTGGGTGGAAAGCACAAATACAGCATCAATCCAGAAGAGTACATCTTTGCTGCTCTGAACCTGTACATTGATATTGTCACAATTTTCTTATTATTGCTTCAGTTGATTGGACTTTGTCGTTGATGTGGTTTATGAACATCATGGTTACTGCCCCACTCAACACCTGTCTCAGATAGACTCCATTTTTTTTAACATGGCTTCATTGTGTCTGTAACATTTTAGAAGTTAAACTGAATTTTGCTTAATACACCTAGGCTAAATGTGACCCTGGACTAAAAACCACTCGCAAGTAGCACGGGTATATTTTGTAGCAATAGCAATACAGTGTATGGGTAAAAATGATTGATTTTTCTTTTATTCCAAAAATCTTCAGGTTATTAAATAAAGGTCATGTTCCATGAAGATATTTTGTAAATTTCTTACTATAAATATATCAAAACGTATTTTTTTATTAGTAATATGCACTGCTAAGGACTTCATTTGGACAACTTTATAGGCAATACAAACCATACAATAAGACGATCTATAAATCTCAATTTCAAAAAATTGAACCTTATGACTGGTTTTGTGGTCCAGGGCCACATATGTAAATCAGATAAAATAGCTATCAGTAAAATAGTTAACACAATGAAAAATAAATTGGTGGTGAAACAATTTTCACTCAGAAATTGCTAGTAAATTTCCCAAATACTTACAAAAAACAGCAAATAATACACTGAATTAAAGGTGATTTTTTTTGAAGTACAACATGACTGTAAAACTTAGTCAAATAATTTATATATTTACAACTTTAGATACCAGCTATTTTAAAAGTAAATGAAAGACAGTGTCATACATGGGATATGAAGGCTCTAGGCTTTTGAGATACATTTTTACCACTGACTCCAATGTGTCTGTAACATGCTGTAATACATTTTCACTGTCATACTTTAAGTTAAATTCATTAAAGTGTCTACTGTCATCCATTTGCTATGATCTTGAATTATTTAAGAGAGAGAAAAAAAGCAATCTAGCAAGCTAAACAGTGTTGGGTTTCTGTAGGTGAGAGTGGGGTAAGCTGTGCCACTCTTACCTAAAAAGAAACTATATCATATTGCCTATATTATGTTCTTCCTATTATATTTAAGTATATATGTCTGCTATTAACTGAGTAACATCACATTACTACAAAAATTCCTATAACGTTTTATGATGTATATTATGCTAAATATATAGTCACATGACAGTAAATAATGCACAGTATGCTAGATTAAGGGGGTGACACATCTTACCACGCTCTCTCCTATGTTGTGTACAAGGATGAGAAATAAAAGCTTGACAGATATCTTCCTTGAATCATCGTTTGTAAACTTAACAGAACCACGGAGAAGCACCTCTAGGCATTTGAAGAGGTAAGAAGAATCACGCTTTTGTTATGCCAATACCTTCTATTACTTTTATTATGCATTACGAAATATTGCCGGAAGTTGAATAAATCGATACCGACTTCGTCACAAAACAAAAGTGTCATGGCGGAGTTAGACGAAAACGCTTGTGATAAGGAAAAATCGTTAGGGAAAACCAGTAGAACTAGGGACGGTGAAAATATGAAAACACAGAATCACAAGCCCTGTTCCCAGGGCAAGCAAGACACATCCACCGCTGTTACCACCACGGAGTACTGCGAGAAATTACAGGAGTGGATGTGGCAGTACTACTACAGCTATATGAACTGGCAGAGCTGGATAGCCATGTCTGCGTTTTCCTTCCCACCGTGTTTCCCGACACAAGGAACAAATGACACGCCTGGGGCGACGGCATGGGGTGCAGATATGTCTAATGGAGATCTTCGCAATTGGTTTAGCAACCCGTTTGGTTTTCCTGCTGCAGCTGCGAACGTCGCGGCTCCGGCTGCTGACGCGAGCGGACAGAACTCTAGAGCTGCTGCCACAGCACCTGCGCAGCTACCACAACAACAACAACAGCAGCAGCAACAGCAAGCTAATGGAAATGCTCAGCAGCCAGGTAATAATATCAAATGAATAACGTGTTATCTTGCTTTGTTGTTAATACTGCCAGCTGCTGCATTGCATTGCTCATTATGGCATTGCTAGAGGTAAATATGACAGTTCAAATGACAGATTACTTTGTTTAGTTTGCGTAGCAATTAGGCACCTTAACTTTTTATTATTATGGCTTTATTATTATGTGAACATCGTCAATAAATTACCAGGATGTCTGACAGGATAGAAAGTTAGCTGAAGTTGTTCATTAAGGCATTGATGGTTATATGAAGGTGATAGATTTTAGTGCTGTCAAACGATTAACGTTAATCGCATCCAGAATTAAAGTTTTTGTTGTATATGTGTGTGTACTGTGTATATTTATTATGTATATATAAATACACACACATACAGTATATATTTAGAACATATTTACATGTATATATTTATTCATATACACTGTGTGCAGAATTATTAGGCATGTTGATAATCTGGTCATATTTTTTTTTACCAAGTACATTTTACCAATTCCAAACCACAACAATCTTAATAACTACTATTAATTTTGTATTTAATCATTTGTAAGTGATATATATAACTGTCCGTGAAGGCTGGAAGTGAAAAACTCCTTACATTCAGGTGTGCATAATTATTAGGCATGTTTTCTTTTACAGATAAAATGAGCCAAAAAAGATATTTAACCCAGACTGAAAAGTCCAAATTATTAAATGCCCATGAGAAGAATGCAATACTAATGCATTACAAGAATTTGCAAAGTTAAGGCTTGACCATTGGACAGCGAAATGCTTGTTGAGTCTGCATGGTCAGAAAAAACAGGTGGAGAAGAAAAGATGCATGTTAACTGCAAAAGAATTAGGAATTAAGGTGAAGAATTAGGTGTGACACCATCAGGAACCGTTTAGTCTCCAGCGCCACCATTTTCCAGAACTGCAACCTACCTGGAGTCTTCAGAAGTACAATGTGTCAGGTTCTCAGAGACTTTGCTTGGTAAAAAATCCTAAAAAATGCCCCTGACTTAATAAGAATAACAAGCTGACGTGTTGTGAAATACATGAAGACAGTTTTTTTTTTTTATAGGCTTTATAGACCGATAAGTTGAGAGTGACTCTTGAAGGACAAGCATCACATCCTCTTGTACCTCTGATTCAAGAATTTATCTTCCAAAATCTGGCAGTACATTTTGGGAGTTCATGTTTAGTCTCCTATCCTGAAAAGTCTGACTTGCAGAGATGGACTAAAATGAACTCCCAAAACTTACTTTTCATATAACCATCAATCAAAAATTAAGTTTTGATATATTTACGGTTGGAAATTTACTAAATATCTTCATGGAACATGATCTTTACTTAATATACTAATGATTTTTGGCATTAAATAAATTTTTTTTGACCCGTACAATGTATTGTTGGCTATTGCTACAAATATACCCGTGCTACTTACGACTGGCTTTGTGGTCCAGGGTCACATATTTGATAACTTTACAAAAAGTTCATGTCTAAAATGTGTTTTATCCAGGTAGAGAATATTCTATTCCCTCTCCTCTCCAACGGTTCTTGGCGGAAATGGTGGATTTCTTTATTCTTTTCTTCATTAAAGCCACAATTATCCTCAGTATTGTCCACTTGAGTGGAATGAAGTGAGTCTGAAATATATATTTTCCAACATATTGCTCATGCTGTATTTCATTAAAAATTGTTCATTTAACTCTTTGTTAATTTTAGGGACATCTCAAAGTTTGCCATGCACTTTATTGTAGAAGAGATCGATGAGGACACATCAATGGAGGAATTGCAGAAGATGATGCTTGTGGCTTTGGTGTACAGGATATTAGTTTGCTTTTATGAGGTAAGTTCAAACAATTGATGTAATCTGCTTTAATAATTAACGAAGACCTGTATAAGTGGTTTTGATTGATTTCAGATCATTTGTATTTGGGGAGCTGGTGGGGCGACACCAGGGAAGTTCCTCATTGGCTTACGAGTGGTCACGTGTGACAGCTCCGTCCTGGTTCAGCCAAACCGCGTTCTTGTGGTCCCGGCGACTAACGTCACGCTTTCTGCGTCAGTGTTGCTGTTAACATCACTCTTTGATTTTTTTAAAAATTAAATATTTGATATTAAATGTGATTTTTAAACTGCTTATATTGTGATTTTCTTGTAGGTCGACAGTGAGAGCGTTAAACAAGAACTTCTCCATTGCCTTCTTCTTTCCAGCGTTCATCACACTTCTTTTCTTTCAGCACAATAGGACTGTTTATGACATTGTGGCCGGCACTATTGTGGTCAAGAGAAACAGGCTTAGATGACTTTGTCATTGAAGTCAGTACCAACTCAACAATGTAATGCAAAAACAAACTCATACACAAAGGAGAGCGAACCAGCTGCAGCTGAACTGAACTAAAGCTATTGGCCTCTCGAAGAACTGTCACTTTAAGAGCTGAATGCTGTATTTCTATATTTCTCACCCATCTTCTTCGGACACTTAGTCTTGTAAGCATGAACTGCTTTCTCAGAAGTATTTTTTAATCATCTGTGGTGAATATTTTTCTTGTGCCAAAATAAGATAATTTATAAATGAGCTGCCTCAAAATACTTGAACTTCCTCTGGTACATGCATTTCATCTATATCCTTCTCTGTTTGTTAACATATGGGTATTATTGATCAGAATATTTACTAAGAATATTATTCTCTCCAAGTACAATATAGTTTGGTTATGTATTCTAATCTACTGACTGGATTTGTATTTCAGATGAATGTTTTGTACCTAATTATTCGTCCCTATTCTATGGCCTTTAAAATCTTGAAAATGCCAGGAAACATTTTTTAGCTGTTTTGCATACTGTAATTTTCACTGCATGCCTTTTCAGCTCCGTGTTCTGCACTATTCTAATCTGCTGAGTTGAGCAGTTCAACTTTAAGTTGCCTCATGCTTTTTTTTCAGTTTGCTTTTCTTTTTGGATTGTTTAGATATGGCCAAATCAAAAATAATTCAATTATGTCCCAGAGAAAGCCTTCTGTGTTGTCTCTGTTTATAGATTGACTGTTTATAACAATAACAGTCTTTTAAATACACGTTTATACAGGGATTTACAGCACATGAAAAACAGTTTCACTTTGTGAAATTTTGTTTACATATGCTGATGCAAAGTAGGTTGCATTAGGTTCTTTTCCAAATAGTTGTAAGAGTCAGCATGTGACAAGAGTCAGAATGTGGGCAAACTGTGTCAGCAAATATTTCAGTCTCTTGAAATACTTCCAACACAGAATTAAAATTTTTCCTTTTTTATAGGTCTGGACAATAATGAACCTTTGAATGAATGATACTGATACATGTAAAGATAACTGATACAGAAAAAAAATGCTCTACTAAATATTTTGAAAAAGTAAACTAAATAAAAAAACTAAAGAGATGTACCAATATTGTACTGATATATTGTGTATCCCGAATTTCTTTTAAATTGAAAGACTGGTATTAAATTACATCAGTTCAAGCAAGGCAATAACCATTTGCACTGTACTGGTCACATCTTTAAAATAAAGGCAGATAATGTGTACAAAAACGAGCAGTGGTTTGTTTCTCAAAAGCGTCGTTCATTAACTATGGTCGCAGGTACTGAACTCTGTTGGTAACGACGGAACTTGCGACTTGCTTTTGGAAAGCGCACCCCAGGACCGTAGTCTTTTATGAAAGAACGTTTTTCTAATATCTGGCACCCCTACCGGGTGCCCTCATCAGTTGACACGAGTCACCAGTAGATGGAGTGAGAGCGCTGACTTGCCATGTAAACTGCCTGTGGATTCTGAACGTGTCAAATAATGAAGCAGGAATCACTCATGGTCTGTATATTCAAAGACAAAATAATTATAAAACGGATAGTTCCAGTTATTGGCTCTGGTTAGTAGCAGCTATGAAGTGTACACTATGTCCCTGCACAGCTTCCATAACATATTATTTTTGGTGCATCGCAACATTCTATTATATCAGGAATATTGTAGAATTCCACTTAAAGATATAGTTCTGTCATCATTTATACACTTTAACGTCGTTCTAAACATGTATGAACTTGATTTTTCTATGTAACTTAAAATGAAAGTCAACGGTAACCAAAACTGTTTGTGTTCCACAGAACATATGCAGGTTTGGAACGACATGAGGGTAAGTAAACGATGACAGAAATTTTAATTTTGGGTAAACTATCTCTTCAATTTGCATACTAAAATAGCGTTTTCGTGATAGTTTGACAGCAAATTCGAAATGGACGTGAAAACACTTTTGTTTTGTGTCCTACCAGTGTAAACTATAGGTACATAGTCTGTTGTATATCATATGGTTTAAGCTGGCCTTTCTTTCATCATTCTTATTGAAAGCCATTATCAAGGCATATTATTTCTTTGCAAAAGCATAATGAAAGTTTGATTGTGTTACTGTAGGCCCTACAGATGGCTTTCTCTGACACAGACCCTCAGAAATTTTTCTTTTCGGACTATCTGTCTGTCACTTTGACCCTGGTGCCTTGTAAAACCCTTTCACTATCAGAATGGTACCGTTGATGTTGCATTGCAGTTATCAGCAAGTAGTGCCCTGCCACGCTCAACCTGACTTTGTTTATCTCGCAAGTCAGATTGAGAATGCTACGCCAACTATATGACGTCAGTGTGAGCCATAGCTCTATGTGGGGGACACCAGTCATGCTACTATTATGATAATGCTGGCTCATAAAAAAAAAAACCCTTTTTGTAGAAGGACATCTAAAATTGTGTTCATCAGGTGTGTCTCTGATTTGGTATCAGTGAATGTGAAATTGTTGGCAGGGTACTATAAAAGCGCATACTAGTTTAAGTTTTCGAGATGTAAGAGTGGTCTGAAGGGTGAGAGAAAGAAAGGACACAGCCAGCCTCGAAGGCATGTTGTCAGGGGCTTCCAAACAACAAGCCGATTGGCTGATTGGACAGCATTCTATCATTAATTGGTGATGTGTTTTACTTTTTGTAGTAATGATGTCATCGGTAGCCAATCAAAGTGCCATGGTGACTGTGATTGGTGTGATCTGATTGGCTATTCAGTTGAAAATAACATAGGGTTGGGTTTCTCATCATCCAAGACTGATGTTCACTCTTAGCTTTTGCAAAATGAGTCTGCTCTTCCAAATCGATGATCAAAACGACAATAGCGAGGAACAGTGCTCTCAAAACAGCGATAAAATCCTCGTTGGCATTTTAGGCTTCTACGCTGTTATTCCGTATTTATTACCTGAGGACGGTAGCATATTATGTTGAATTGTAGCTTAATGTCATTGTCTTGTGCTGTCGAGAAATGAGGGGATTTCCTCATCACTTGAGGCTAGCAATGTATTTAACACAAAGCATCCATATCTGGCCTTGAAAAAATAAACAAAACATATTTTTGCCATATCACATCACATCACATCATCATCAAATGATGGTTTGGTTTATACCAGTGGGATCTTACATACTGCAATTCACATACTATAGAAATGTACTGAAATATACACAAAACAGACAGTAAAATA
The DNA here is from genome assembly GCA_012976165.1 of Labeo catla. Lineage (NCBI taxonomy): Eukaryota > Metazoa > Chordata > Actinopteri > Cypriniformes > Cyprinidae > Labeo > Labeo catla. The sequence goes on from VONZ01000415.1 coordinate 110,490, forward strand.
TATATCTATTCTTCAGTTTGAGGCCATTTATCCTCTGAATTTAGAGCAGACTGTTATCACAGTTCAAAAGTGCTGACCAACCTTATCAGTGTCCCAGTGTCTGTCTGTGAGGCGATTAATGTTTAACACCTCCCAAGTTTACACAGTGACAGGCATCTAACTATGCCTATGTGACTCATGGCTCTCTGGCAGACGTTTTAATTAGCGATCCAGCTGCAGGAGAATGGAGACTTCAATGTCCATTATAACGGAAGGTGCTGAGATGAGAATGGATGGGGGGTTAATCTCAGAGGGGACAGATTTGGCAGTGACACTATGGGAGATGCAGCAAAACATGTCAAGTTTTCATGTCTATAGGTCAGACTCTCTGTTATGTGATGACTTGATTTAAACCTGTAATGAATTTTTAATGAACTGATTTTCAAAAAAAAAAAAATCTGAGTGGGGGCTTTATTCAGTGGCAGCTGCTGGTAAATCAAAGGATTCACAGCTTGCCAGAGCTACGGTATAGTGAAAGATAGGTTACAAGATTATACGGGACAGCCATGCAGTGCTTGGCTAAACAGCATGATTGAATTTGCGTATTAGGCCATTCCGCTGGAAAGTTGTGCTTGGAAGTTTGGAAAGAGTGACCACTTGATAATTCCTTGAACTTACAGTCTCACTCATTTATGGCCCCATTAGTTTGAATGAACATTTGTTGACATGAAGCATTCTTGAATCTGGTCCCCAGTCATTCAGCTATAGTGAACTCAGTCAAGCTGCACAAGAGGGAAAATTTCTGCCCGGCAACAGTGTTTACAAAACAATCCATGCACAAATTCAGGAACTTGTACTAAAATAAATGTATTCCAAGGGAAAAACTATAGAATAACTCATCTCAACTCAATAATTTTCATCTTTGGAAAGGATGGTATCTTTAAAAAAGGTTTTTTATTTTATAATATAAAACTACCTGCATTTTACTAATAAGTCAGTATAACTAGAGTAGTAGTTATAGTCTAAGTAGAAAACATGGCTTCATTTGGAATGCATTGTAGCAGTTGTTTCCCAGGCTCATAAGTTCATCTGGCCCATCTGGCATTGGCAACTCATGATTTGGCCCGCCTTGCCATATCACATTTCATGGCTTTTTATTTTTGCATTGAAATGAAGAGAAAATGAATTCATAGGTGACCTATCATGAAAATCTGGATTTTTCCATGTTTAAGTGCTATAATCGGGTTCCCAGTGCATCTGCCAACCCCAAAAAACAACCCAGTAACTTTGTTTTAGTAAGTGAGCCACTCAGATTTCACTTAGAAAGGGAATCTTAGAATATTAGCGCCCCTTAATCTGCACGTTTCCACCCACGGCACCACAGTTTTGTTTTTGCAAGCGACAACGGTGAACCAGTTGTAATGCCATGGCGAAAGTTTGAGCAAAGCGTGCCAACTGTTCTGTCATTGGCTGCACAGACGAGCACAGAACACTATTTAGAGTCGCAGCCTCAGAAGAGACAAGAAAGCAGTGGATTTATTGATTTACTTACTGTATATTATGTTGCTGCCACACAGATCTAATATAAACGTGATTTTTTTCCCCAGCTGTTTACCTTCACAGACATAACCGACTGTTTTTGTGACTCATGTGTGCTTTTTGACAGTTTAAGCGCAATAAGACATAAAAAAGAACTTAGTTTAGTACTCACATGCACTGTAAAAAATAAAAAAAACAATTTGTTGAGTCAGCTTAAAATAATTTGCTACCCTGCTGCCTTAAAATTTCAGTCAACTAAAATAAGTTTAGTCAACTTGAAATGTTAAGTTGTACTAAGTAACAACTTAGATATTTGTGTTTGCTAAACTTAACAGATGGGTAAGTAACCCAGCTGCCTTAAAATACTAAGTTGTCACTTAGTATAATTTAACATTTCGAGTTGAATACACTTTTTTTGAGTTGACTGAACTTAAAATTTTAAGGCAGCCAGGTTCCAAATTATTTTAAGTTGACTCAACAAATTGTTTTTTACAGTGTGCCGTGTGACAGACACTTTCTGTGTGCATGCTTCAGGATGTGTGCGCTCAGAAAACCCTATATCAGAAGTTTAATATAATATGGTTTAAAATGCATGATTTCAGCACAATATACATGATAATCAAAACCAAACAGGTGTTTTTTAGCAGAATATCTGAGGTATGAGCTGTAAGGCACAGCCCTGTTCTGAAAAGGGGGCAGGGAGCAGCAGCTCCTGGTTTCTGCTTCCACTCAAAATAGGCATTTTTAAAGTGATATAATAACTGATCTGTGGGGTATTTTGAGCTGAAACCTCACAGGAGCCTGAGCTCCACTAACCCTCCACTAATCGCGAGTTACTGTCCTAACTGTTAGTTACTACAGCCTACAGTTTGCTAGCTAGCTATGCCTTCATGACGTAAATTGCCTGGTTACGAACTTGCAATCATTTACAAAACAGCTTGCTCGTCCATTCAGGTTGTAGCGGTTTTTGACAGTTTGACAGGTGGCAGCTTTTCCACAAGTGGACGTGGTTTCAGCGCTGCCGGTGGACAAGCCCCCAGCATTTGAGAGCAGAGAATACTGCTTATTTTTTCGTAATATTGATAACTTCTTATATTTACTTTTTTATCATTCAAATTTGGCTGGGTGGTTAAAAGATTAGTTCACTTCCATAAAAATTTACAGATAATGTACTCACCCCATTGTCATCCAAGATGTTCATGTCTTTCTTTCTTCAGTCGTAAAGAAATTATGTTTTTTGAGGAAAACATTTCAGGATTTCTCTCCATATAGTGGACTTCAATGGTGTCTGCGAGTTTGAACGTCCAAAATGCAGTTTAAATGCAGCTTCAAAGGGCTCTACATGTTCTTATCTAGCGAAACAATTGGTCATTTTCTAAAAAAAAAAAATAAAAATGTATATACTTTTTAACCTCAAATACTCAAGTAGTCTGTGTAATCCGGGTCAATACAGTTAGGGTATGTCAAAAAATCCATCTCATTTTCTCTTCCAACTTCAAAATTGTCCTACATCGATGTTTTACCTTTTTTGTAAAGGCTGTTTGACCTTCTTTGCATGTTTTCTTTGTAAACACTGGGTCAGTACTTCTGCAGCGATGTAGGACAATTTTAAAGTTGGAGGAGAAAATGAGATAGGAGTTTTTTGTCACACCCTAACTGTATTGACCCAGATTACACAGAGTACGCATGGCATAGCTAAACAAGATGAGAATTTGAGGTTAAAAAGTATATAAACAAATAAACAAAAAATGACAGATTCGCTAGATAAGCCCCTTATTCCTTGTCTGGGATCATTTAGAGCCTTTTGAAGCTGCATTTAAACTGCATTTTGGACGTTCAAACTCCATCATATGGAGATAATTCCTGAAATATTTCTCCTCAAAAAACATAATTCGTTTACGACCGAAGAAAGAAAGGCATGAACATCTTGGATGACAACGGGGTGAGTACATTATCTGTACATTTTTGTTTTGGAAGTGAACTAATCCTTTAATAACACATTTTTCTGTGATGTGACAAACTCAACATTTAATATTATACACAGATTTTAATAATATAATAATAATAAAAAAGTATATAATATAGTGGGATATATGCAACATTTGCTTTCTGCCCACAGCTCTCAGTTGAGATTTTTGGCCCTTTATAGTGAAAAGTTGGGCACCTCTGGAAATAATGTTGCAGCACTGGAATAGGGAAGTGGCATGAGTAAACCACATGTTTACCTCAGTGTTTTCACCAAGACATAAATCAGGAAGAAACCAAATTCAAAATCAGTTTTGCTAGATCTTAAGATATATGAGAGCAGGAATCATTTTCATTCTAGATAATGTTTTTTATAGACATATTCTTAACAGATTTTAAAAGTGAAATGAAACTTATGTAAAAATCTACAAATGGTAGCATTTATCATCTACCAATCGTCAAACAAAACTGAGGAGGAAATCCATTTTCACATGGTTTGCCCTAATGCTCCATTTTATGTTTCTGCGTAGAGTTAACCATATTCCAGTACTTTTGTGGCAAAACATTGACAGTGATTAGAGATGGAAGATCTAGTAATGGTTTTATAATTGCTGTTTGCATGTTTTCTTATGTTTCCTCTCTCTGTTAGGCTGCCAAAACCACTATTGAGGCTCTAGTGGCCCTCCCTTGTGCTTAGTATTAAGCCTTTTGAGTGTCTGATAAAGAGAATGTTATTGCATTCCTTACTGGAAGCCTCAGATATAGTGACTCAGATATAGTCTGAGGTTTCGCTTTTATTAAGCATTCAGCACTTTTGACCACTGAACGTTGCCCTCCTCAACCTCTTGGCAATGGTTAAAGAAAACAAAGATGATGTTTTTCATGTCTGTGCTTGTAAAGTGGTTGAGCTGCTCCTTCAACCATTCTTGTCCTCGCTCCTCGAGTTGTATTCTCAGCAGAAGTGTGTAGGCCAGCCAGAGCTATTTTTGGCTTAATGCTTGAAATACTGGCTCTGAAAGTCATGGAAAATCGTTTTACTTTCAGAAAGATTTGGCTGTCTGTTATTGTGGTTGTGTTTAAGAAGTCAATGGAGTACTTGAAAATCACAGTTCACCCAAAAATAAGAGTTCTGTCATCATTTACTCACCTTCATGTTGTTCCTAACCTGTATGACATTCTTTCTTCTGTGGAACACAAAAGTAAATATTTTGAAAGTCATTGGGGTCCAGTTCAAGATAGTACTACAAATAGCTCTGAGATTTTACAATTTCCTTGCAGTTTAACAGACTTTGTGACTCAGCTCTTCTGTTTTACATTCAGTTGGGCTTTGGAAACAAACAAATGTCATACGTTCTGGACATACTGTCTGTTAATCATGCAAAATATGAGAACTATTTATTGAGTAATTGCTTGTAAACCTTACATAGAGTTTAACCTCTTATTGTCAAATGTCCATTGATTTTGGGGTCAAAGTCATCTTACTACACGCAGAAAATAAAGTGTTAGAAGGTAAATTGATAACATGTTTGTTCACACGCATATTTGCACGCTCACATAACGCATGACTCTTGAGGTGGAAGCCTTGAGACATATGTAGACCCTGTCCCTGTTACCTCGGCAACACAGGTCCTTGCGTAATCTTCCCACATGCTCAGAGACCGTATAGTACCTACTAAATCAGGGGGATTTCCAGTTCGAAGTGCGCACAGATTACTCAAATGACACCAGACTGGATGCCTCCTATCAAAAAAAGTCCCTTTAAAGAGAAGTCAGGTCAGTCGGCGGCCATATTGGCATCCTACAAAAATAGCACCTCTCTACTTGAATAAGGGAGGGACTGTAATCTCTAAAACTGTTTGACAGGATTGTGTTTTAATAACATATTTCAAATGAATAATAAAATTTGATAAGAGTGGTATCAAAAATAATGCTTGTTTTGTTGAAAATTTGAACAAAAAGCTGCATTTTTTAAGCTAATCTGAGTGAATTAGCTAACGCTAAACATCTGGTAAAGATGTAAGTGTAAAATAAACAGGTGATGACTAACTGAGGGGCCATGGGTTATTTTAGCTGTAAGGTGGGACTTTCATTTCTACATCTGCCATATTGCGCGTTTGTAATCTCACCCATTCATATTTTATATAAATATCTTTGTTCTTCACTTTAATGTTCCTGTGAAATGAGAGATTCAACTATTTTAGAATTCTCTTCACAGGCTTCAAAGTAGAAATATACTATATGAAATCATTTTCTAAAAGGGATAGTTCACCCAAAATTGAAAATTCTGTCATTAAAGGGGTCCTATTATGCTTTTTCACTTTGTGAATTTTAGTCAGTGTGTGGTGTGTATATTTGGGCATAAAAAAAGAAGTTACAAATCTCAAAGTCCACTCCAAAGGGAGATATTTCCTTTTTAAGAACTACAACGAATGACTTCTTTTGACTACAGCATTGTGATGTCACAGTGCAGTCCATTAGAATATCTTTAAAATAAATCCCGCCTACGGAAATTCAAAAGGTTGGGGGATGGGTAGGGACGAGGTGGGGGATTGGCTTTAGTGATGCAGCATTGAGAGCTGCTTCTGGAACGCTTCAACAAGCCGCAGAGCGGCGGGTATAAACACAAGCATTGACTAGAGTGGCCGTGATCAGAGCAGTAACGCGCTGCAGACGCCACTGGTATAAACACATCAGTGATGTTCTTTGATAATGTTAATGTTTTTTACTTGCTTTTTGAATAACTAAGGAAATGTAAGCATTATAATTAGTAACTTCCAATGTTTACAATTTACAGATAATGTACTCACCCCCTTGTCATCCAAGATGTCTTTCTTTTTTTCCGTAAAGAAATTGTGTTTTTTGAGGAAAACATTTCAGGATTTTCCTCCATATAATGGACTGATATGGTGCCTCGAGTTTGAACTTCCAAAAGGCAGTTTAACATAATGTTTAACATAATTTCTTTACGACTGAAGACAGACAGACATGAACATCTTGGATGACAAGGGGGTGAGTACATTATCTGTAAATTGTTGGTCTGGAAGTGGACTTCTCCTGTAAATACAAATTATTACAAATATAAATTAAGTCATATTAAAAACATTAGGCTGCTTTTAGCCTTATGCTGGAGCTGGTTTCGGGCAATGAAACTAAGTATGTTAAAAAATTAATAAATTAGCACTGTAATATCATGTTTTGCGATCTCGCATGCTGACGATAGGACCCAACATTTCTGTAGCATCAACTATACCTCAATATATCTTAAATATAATGGAGCAGATGAAACTTGCCCGCTTTGGCAAGGGGTGTGGCAGTACTGAAACACCATCTAAGCTGTTTGCCAATCACAACACATTTAGTTTTTCGGAAGGCGGGCCTTCATCAAACCCGGAACTAATCGAGCCATTTGTGCCAGCCTGGGGAGAAAGGTATTGTAATAATACAAATTATGTGAAAAATAATGTGTTTTACAAACCACCAAGTATGAGAGCATGTTTTACTACACCCCCAAAACAAAATGAAGACTTTGTAAAAAAGCATAACAGGACCCCTTTAATTACTCACTCTCATGTCGTTCCAAACCCGTACCTGTGTTCATCTTCAGAACACAAATTAATATATTTTTAAGGAAATAAGAGACTCTCGTGAATGTGCAGTGAAGACTGACATGGAAGAGAAGAAATGTTGAATAAAGTCATTATTTTTGTTTTCTTTGCACACAAAGAGTATTCTCGTAGCTTCATAAAATTATGGTTGAAATGTCACATGAACTACTTTTCTGGGCCTTGAACATGTCAGTTGTGTTGCTGTCTATGCAGGGTCAGAAAGCTCTCGGATTTCATCAAAAATATCTTAATTTGTGTTCCAAAGATGAACAAAGGTCTTACGGGTTTGCGCGTTTGGAACGACATGAGGGGGAGTAATAATGATGGAATTTTCATTTTGGGTGAACTATCCCTTTAAATATATCTCACAAATGCAGCCAAACAGGAAAACACTTGGATTTCTTTCCTTGTTCTACACAAACACCATAACCTTAGCATAATTAATGTATTTTCTCAATTTTGCAGACGTAAATTCTGTTAAGTTGGTCCTCTACAACCTATCTTATGTTATATGTTTGTGTCCACTGCAAAGTTCATATATCAGCATGAGTTCTGGTCTTCTGTGCCCCTTGTACATGTCTGGACATGTTGGGACATGCCTCACTATCTCTTTCAGAAGTTTCAGCTAAGTTCTGTAGGGGGAAAGTTATGTCAGTGTGAAGAGTGAACAGGTGTTAGTGCTTAATATAGCCAACAAAAGAATAATTAATGAAATTTTGCGATACTTTTTCCCTCCAGAGGTTTGCAAAAGTGACTGGACGTTTGTGAGAAGAAAGTGGACCTGGTCATGGACAACTGTGAGTGCATTTCTGTCATAAATAGATCATTGCAGAGAGTGCATCCTGGTGACTTTGAGTTTAATGTGTTCCTCTTTGTGGTGCACCTAACTTCTCTTTCACCGTAGTTACGTCTGTCTAATCTTAGTTTTATGAAAGTGAGAGCTAAACTAGAAAAAGAAGAAGAAAACAGAGACGCTAAGACTGGCAGCCAAGACAGAACACTTCATAGCTCTCATCCCATCTCCCCAGTGACTGGTTAAGGCAATACCTCGACAAACAGTAACATAGCAACCCTCCCAAAATCTCTTGCTATTAGAAGGAATGGAGATATCAAAGACTGTTTCTCTGCAGGGCTTTGTAGGGTTTAGACTCTGAGCTGTCCAGAGTGAAAACAGTACAGGTATTCTCTGAGTCTGAATAACAGTCTCTGCCAAAGCTGTCTGACACCTGCTGTCTCTGACAGAGATAATAATAATGGATAGAATTCTCTCTGTTTGACATGAAAGTCATCATTATTTGTGTGTGCAATACAGTTTAAGTCAGAAGTGTACATACACCTTGAAAAATCTGCAAAATGTTATTTATTCTACCAAAGAGGGATCATACAAAATGCATGTTATTTTTTATTTAGTACTGCCCTGAATAAGATATTTCACATAAAGGACGTTTACATATAGTCCACAAGAGAAAATAATAGATGAATTTATAAAAACCCTGTTCAAAAGTTTACATACTGTGTTGTTACCTGAATAATCCACAGCTGTGTTTATTAGTTTAGTGATAGTTGTTCATGAATCACTTGTTAATCCTGAACATTTAAACTGCCCGCTGTTCTTCTAAAAAAAATCCTTCATATCCCACAAATTGTGTATTTGAACCCGTTCCAACAATGACTGTATGATTTTGAGATCCATTTTTTCACACTGAGGACAACTGAGGGACTCATATGCAACTATTACAGAAGGTTCAAACACTCACTGATGCTCCAGAAGGAAAAACGATGTGTTAAGAGTCAGGGGGGTGAAAACTTTTTGAATTTGAAGATCAGGTTAAATGTAACTTATTTTGTCTTCTGGAAACATGTAAGTATCTTCTATAGTTTCTGAAGGGCAGTACTAAATGAAAAAAAAAAGATATCAGGCAAAATTTAAAAAAAAAAGATGTATACATCTTCATTCTGTTCAAAAGTTTACACCCCTGGCTCTTAATGCATCGTGTTTCCTTCTGGAGCATCAGTGAATGTTTGAACTTTCTGTAATAGTTGGTACAATACTGTAGACAACAGTAATTTGCCAATTCCAAGCAGAAAAAAAAAACTCATTATGTCAAAAACAAGAATTTGACACACTAAAAGACGTCCATGTGTGTGGGTGAATGATTGGCTATGGAGAAATCTATGGTTAGTGAATTTTCAAAAGAGGAGCTTTTTCGTTTTCATATGCTATATGGTGGCTTTGTATCTGTCTGTGGCTTGGCAAACACACCCAATGCAGTGCTGAGATCTGCTCAGAGAGAGTAAACCAGGCCAGGCTAATATTAGAGGTTACATATTGCTGATGGCTTTTTTATGTTTCCAGCATTTCTCCTTGTTGACGGCACGTGTTTTGAACACAGGGTGTTTTCAGATCTTCTCAAGGTTGTGCGCGAAGATAACACTTTGTATGTGAGAGAGTGAGTGTGTGTGTGATGGAGCAAGTGAGTGTATTTGCATGTGGGTCCCCCTGAGGGTGAACTGCAACTACTTTGCATGCTTAATGTGGGAGACATACGGGTTTCTATGCTTGTGTATGTGATTATATGCAGGTGTGTGTATGTATGTGTTTTGGATTATAATAACATATGCTTGTTTTTGTGTTTTCTTGTATGCCTTTCAGTTTACATTAAACTCAATAATAATGTAATGTTTTCAGCTATGATGGTTTTGACTTTTATACGTTTAATTAAATACTCAGTGGTATAATGCAGTGATTCTCAACCAGGGAGCCAAAGCACATTACAGGCCTCAGAAAATATTAAAAATATTTAAATGAATATATTGAATATATTACTACTACTATTACTACTACCTATATATGTATATCATCACATATTAGATTAGATTAGATTCAACTTTATTGTCATTACACATGTACAAGTACAAGGCAACGAAATGCAGTTTAGGTCTAACCAGGAGTGCAATAAGCAGTAAGTGCAGGATAAAGGTATAAGTTATAAGTGCACTTAAAAGGGATATGTGCAGGGAGAAACTATGGGTAATATTTACAGATGGATATACTGTGAGCATAATATACAGATTGCTAGTAACTATAATCAGAGATTTACAAATAGATGAACAATATATACAAGTTGCTATTAACTGTGATCAGGAATTTGCAGATAGATATGAACATAATGTACAGGTTGCTATTTTCTATAAACAGGAATTTACAAATAGACATGTACAGATATATATGTAATCAGAAATTTACAAATGTATTGTGCAATGGATATTTGCTTTTCAAATAGGTATGTACAGTGTAGTGCAATAAATATTAAATAGTGCACTGATAATGGAGAGAGTATAGGGGTGTGTGAGGGGGGCAAAGGTGTCAGTGGGGGGCAGAGTTCAATAAGGAGACCGCTCTGGGAAAGAAGCTGTTCCTCAGTCTGCTGGTTCTTGACCTGGGACACCTGAAGCGTCTACCGGAAGGCAGGAGTGAGAACAGTTTGTGGGCGGGATGAGAGTAATCCTTAAGAATACTGCGTGCTCGACGCATACAGTGTTTCTTCTGGATATCCTCAATGGGTGGAAGTGGAGTCCCTATAATGCGCTGGGCAGTTTTCACCACCCGCTGCAGTGCCTTACGCTCAGCAACAGAGCAGCTTCCGTACCAGACTGTGACACAGTTGGTTAGGATGCTTTCTATTGTACAGCAATAGAAGTTCACCAGGATGACTGAGGACAGCTGGTTCTTCTTAAGTGTTCTCAAGAAGAAGAGGCGCTGATGAGCCTTCTTGACCAGGCTAGAGGTGTTGGTGGTCCAGGATAGGTCCTCCGAAATGTGGGTCCCCAGGAACTTGAAGGATGAGACAGGCTCAACAGCCATCCCGTTGATGTGAATGCGTTCATGTGAACCTCTTCTTCCCTTCCTGAAGTCCACAATGAGCTCCTTGGTCTTAGTGGTGTTAAGGAGCAGATTATTGTCTGTGCACCAAGTGGCCAGGTGCTTGATCTCCTCCCTGTAGGCAGTCTCATCGTTGTTGCTGATGAGACCGATCACCGTAGTATCGTCTGCAAACTTGATGATGGTGTTAGATCCATGCACAGGCCTGCAGTCGTGGGTGAAGAGGGAATAAAGGAAGGGGCTCAGCACACAGCCCTGTGGTACACCAGTGTTGAGCGTGATGGTAGTGGAGCAGATGTGGCCTGACCTAACATGCTGAGGTCTGTTGGTCAGAAAGTCCATAATCCAGTTGCAAAGTGAGGTGTTAATGTCCAGGTCTCTGAGTTTTGTGATTAACTTAGAGGGTAAGACAGTATTGAATGCTGAGCTAAAGTCAACAAACAGCATTCGTGCATAGGTGTTTGTACTGTCCAGGTGTGTGAGTACAGAGTGCAGCGCTATGGAGACTGCATCCTCTGTACTCCTATTGCCACGGTAGGCAAACTGGTGTGGGTCCAGTGAGGATTAAAGAGAGTCCTTTAGGTGTGTCAGGACCAACCGCTCAAAGCACTTCATAATGATGGGTGTGAGCGCTACAGGGCGGTAGTCATTCAGGCATGTTGGGCTAGAGTGTTTCGGCACTGGCACAACTGAGGTAGATTTAAAGCATGCTGGTACAGCTGCTTGGGCAAGGGACATGTTAAAAATGTCTGTGAATACCCCAGCAAGCTGCTCTGCACATGCCCTCAGTACGCGCCCAGGGATACCGTCTGGTCCAGCAGCCTTGCGCGCGTTGATCCGGCTCAGTGCGGTGTAGACATCAGAGGAGGTAAGTGTGATGGGTGAGTGGTCGGTTGAGGAGGCGATCTTGGTGGCAGTTTCTTTATTGTCTCTCTCAAAGCGAGCATAAAAGTCATTAAGCTCATTCAGAAAGAAGACATTAGTGGCTGTGGGGGTGGAGTGAATGGGTTTGTGGTCGCTGATGGCCTGGATGCCCTGCCACATGCATCGAGGGTCAGAGTTCGAAAAGTGCTCCTCTAGCTTTAGTTTGTAGCAGTGCTTAGCCTTTTTGATGCCCCTCTTCAGATTAGCCCTGGAAGTGCTGTAGGCCTGTGCATCACCTGATCTGAAGGCAGTGTTGCATGCCTTTAACAGGATACGCACCTCCTTGTTCATCCATGGCTTCCGATTTGGGTATATGGTGATCTGCTTCTGGGTTGTAACACTGTCTATGGTAGTGCTGATGTAATCCAGAACAGAGGAAGTGTAGCTGTCTATGTTCGTGTGAGAGCCACAGGTGGCCTGAGTAGCAAACATACTCCAGTCCGTGTGTAGAAACCTGTCCTGGAGTGTGAAGTCTACCCCCGCTGGCCACACTTTGATGGTCTTCACTGATGGCTTCACACGGTTGATGAGGGGTGAATACTTGGGGGTGAGGAACAAAGAAAGGTGGTCCGATTGTCCCAAGTGGGGGAGGGGGGTCACAGTATAGGCTTCAGCCATGTTTGTGTATACATGGTCTAAAGTTTTGTTTCCTCTGGTGTGACAGAAAATGTTTTGGTGAAATTTGGGGAGTACTGTCTTTAAGTTGGAGTGATTAAAATCCCCCGCAACAATAAATGCAGCTTCCGGATGAACAGTTTGTTGTTTGCTGACGGCCGCATGAAGTTCATTCATAGCAAGCTTGGCATCAGCGTCGGGAGGAATGTAAGCGGCAGTTATAATGGTGGAGGTGAACTCCCGTGGCAGATAAAACGGTCTACACTTAACCATGAGAAACTCTAGGTTAGCTGAGCAGTGTCTCCCAATAATAACAGAGTTTGTGCACCAAGCATTGTTAACATAAATGCACAATCCTCCACCTCTGGTCTTACCGGAGTCATCCGCCGTTCTGTCTGCCCGGAATGTGTGGTGCTCAGCTAGAGCAATAGCATTGTCCGATAAATCGCTGTTTAGCCCTGTTTCAGTGAAAATCATGACATTGCAGTTCCAGAGTCTCTTGCTGTGGTTGATGCGGAGTCAAATCTCATCCATTTTGTTCACCAGCGACTGTACATTGGCGAGGAAAATGCTGGGTAAAGAGAGCCGGTGTGGTGTTAGCTTTAGCTTAGCTCTTAGTCCTCCGCGCTTCCCCCGTCTTTGTTTACGGTCTCGACGCCGTCTTCGAGCACTTCCGCCCGGCCGGGTAGGGTGCGCAGCCTCGGGTGTTCTGGCGATCTCAGGGACGAGTCGATAATTGCTGAATAAACTGTCGGGAATGTACAAACCAATATCCAAAAGGTCCTGTAGGGTGTACGATGTAAAAGCACTGCTGTTCTGCACGAACAGACCCGAGATGAGCATGTAAAATACTGCAAAACTGCAGAAACTGAAAAGACACTGAGCCTCGCAATGTGTACGCGCCGCCATCTTGGTCTATCTTTATATATATACACACACACACTAGGGCTGTCAGTTTAACACGTTAACTTAATTAATTAGTTATAAAAAAATAACGTGCTTAAAATATTTTAACGCAGTTAAACCTGACCTGTACGTCATCTTATATTTCATATAGTTGACTGTTGGCAAATATGATCCAGGCAACAACTCTATAAATGCAGTTATGCCCTAAAATTCAAGACACTGGTGCAAAAAAATGCCCCTAGATGTGTTTTGTCTCATATTTATATATATCACATATCACATGATATCACACAGGCAGCAAGAGCAATATGACACAAGTGCTGATTTTGTTCCGATCTATCACAAGCTAAAAAAAAAAATGTGGTTTTATACAACAGTTTAGTAAATAAGAACTTGATATTGTGTTATATTTTTGCTACCTTTGAAGCCATAGCAGAATTGTTGCGTGTCTTCGACCAACATAGCGGTGTTTAGTTTCTGAATGAATCCGCGTTTTGAGTGAATCGTGTGAATCAATGATTCAAAGGCCCATTTATGAAGAGCTATTTACTTCATTCCTGAATGAATCAGCCGTTTAAACGAATCAAATCAAATGAGTGACTCATAAAGACATTTACCACCACCTGCTGGCAGATTTTGTTTCTTATTTAGAGTATCATTTCATTAAAAAAATAAATAAATAATAATACTAATAACAATAATAATATTTTAAAAAACTACATTAAAGGAAAGTTCACCTGAAAAAAAAAAATCTCTCATCATTTACTCATACTCATGTTGTCTCAAACCTTTCTTTGTGGAACATAAAAGAAAGTATTTTTGTAACAGCTGTTTTGGTTACCATGACTTTCATATATGAACAAAAAATACTAAGATGTTTCTCAAATTATCTTCTTTTATGTTCCATAATTTAGGTTAGGCCCGTTGCAGCCTAAATGTTTGTGTAATAAATTTTATGTTAAAAAAATATTTCTTTCTAAAGCTACAATTTGTAATGTCTACTTGATACTTTCTCATTTAACACAAAAATAGCTTTAAATATATATTTTCACAGTCAAAATATTTCATGATTAATTAGATTAATTAATTGACACATCATGTAATTGATTAGATTAAAAATTTTAATCGACTGACAGCCCTAATAAATATATGTATAAATAGAAATATATGTGTGTATATATATATATATATATATATATATATGTAGTAGTTAAAAAGTTGAGAACCACTACTTGAATTTTAATAATTGTGCTATTGGGAATCTAGTATGCAATAATGAAAAATTAAATATCCATTAAAGAACGTTGAACGTTGAACCTTCTAAGTTATCGCACAAAAAACTCCCGGTTTTCTAGATTGTCAGTAACTGGCTTCGAAAGAAATAACCAAAGGGTAATCATACACTTACGGTGTGTTCACACGGGGCGTCAGCGTCAACGCTTGACGGAAGGCGTGGCTGAAGTTTGGCACTGACGCCATGGTCATAGCAGCGTCAGCCAATGAAATTAGATAGGAACTCAACAACAAAAACTCGGATACAGCTTCATTGTCATTCAACATAAATATATCATAAAGGACCGGGTGATTGCCCACCGCAATAATTAGTTTCTCCTCCATTTTAAAATTTATCCTCAGTTTGCTGCTCTTGAACAGGATGAACGTGATTGGCTCCCGCCTGGCTACTGTATTTGGATAGAGCGATCCTGATTGGCTGACGCTTCCGTCGGCGGCGCTTCACTGGCGTTGCTCGCGGCAGAAGTTGAAAAATTCTCAATTTCTACCGCGAGCAACGCCAGTGAAGCGCCGCCGACGGATCCACAATTCTTTTCGGCAACGCTTGACGTCACCCATTCAAAGTCAATGGGAAGCGTTGACGCTGACGCCCCGTGTGAACACACCGTAATGTTGTGGAAACCTTGGGTTTATTTCAGGGCAAGCTTATATAGCCCTATGCAAATGTGCTTTCTCTCATCACACATAATGGTGGTGAGGCACTAAATTTGTTTTCCACTGAGAGAAACTAATTAGTTCTAGAAAGCAAGCGAGAAAACGCATAGAAACCCTCACAAAGACTCTCTCTGGAGAATTTCATGGTCTGTTGGTGTGTGTTTGTGTTTCTCGTGAGTGTGCAGTGGTCTACATGAAGCTACGTGTTTCTTCTAGTGTGCTCGGTTCCTCGCTCACAATTTTTCCTCCTCCCTCTCTTTCCCGCTCCCCGTCCCTCCCTCCTTCTCTCTCTCTCTCTCTCTCGCTCTCTCTCCATGTGTGCGTAGTCTGGGCGCCCTGCCAAGTGGAGTGTGTTTTTTGAATGAATACCTGATGAGGCTGCTGAGGCTGACTGGGGGAGGAGGAGCCGTGTTCTCTAGAGCACTGTGTGTGTATGTGTGAAGAGCAAAAGAGAGAGAGGAAGAGAGAGAGAGAGAGAGCGCTGGCAGTCTGTTTCCCTTGCATAACATACGCTGTAGCTCTCACACGTAGGGCTAGTGAAACAGCGCAGACGAGGGGACTTCCTTTACCCTCAGCCCTCGAAGCAATTGTCGAAGGAAGTGGAGGAGAGTGAAGGCAGGGGGGACAATTGGACATGGAAGAAAACATAAATCAGAGGATTGCGTGTGTGACCTGATAGCAGAGCTAAACCTGGACAAAGGACAGCTTGCCAGTGGGTAGAGTGAGTTACACTCGTAGTGCAGAGAGAGAGAGAGAGTTATTAAAGGCTCCCCTATAAAGAAAGGTAAGGCATCAACCTTAGATGAAATGCTTGCTTGGTTTTGAATCATACATGCTTATTGCACATGCTGTGTTACTCCCGTATTGCATGAAGGGAAGGAAATATGTGCATGCGTTTGAGAAATCAATTTTATAGTAAATAATAACCAATTTGCAGAAATAGTTGCAATTCTGTGCAAATGTGTCCATGTCAGTCTGTATGTTGTGCTCTTTTGCTTATAGGATCAGAGAGAGAGAGCAGAGAAACAGGCTTTAGTCATTGTAAAGGCAGCAACAGCTCTGTTTGGATTCATGTCTAGCTTAGGACTCCCTAGACTGCCTCTTAAAGGGACAGGCGCCCATATAAAAGGTCGTTAAGTGCAGAGAGGAGCTGCTAAACGAACATGAGTAAAAATCCTTGAAGTGTATAAGCATGTTTTGTGCGGAAAGAAGTTAATATAAGCATTTAGTTTCAAAAAGCAGTTATGTTTGTGTTTGTATGCATAATCACTGGCAATGGTTCAGTCATCTCTGAGATGACATCATTGAAAAAGGTGTCACAGCACGCTGCGAGTAATACGTTCCTGGGGATTTTGGATTAACACACTGTGCACAGAATGAACTTTGTGTTACATACAATACCATTTTTGTTTGTGTGGCAGAGGAATTACAAAAGGGGAGTATTCACATTTACAAGTCTTTGTTTTTGTGCATGTTACATTAGTATTGCTTTTAACACTGTGTTTATGGGTTTATATGTTGCGTTGATGACATCTGAACTGCAGCGGGCCTGCAGAGCATGAGATCTACTGTTAAACAACTAGAAGGATACTGCAAGTTGTTAATCTTTCTAGCTCTTTGGCTCAGCCACACTGCGAGCGAGTGTTTGTGAATGCATGTTTTGTCTACATTGTGAAAACTAAATGTCCCTTTAGGTATAGCAAATCCTACAATTGAAATCATCCACAATGATTGATTTAACAAATTAAACAATGATGCTGCAAAAGAATGGTTTCTGAGAATTAAATATAGGGTTAAGCTCAATTTAGCAACAATAGTAGTCAACGGAAAGACTCATGGAGGTTCTTTCAATAGAAAATCTATCTGTTGACATGAACTACAGCTTTGTGGCACTGACCTGAAAGAAAACAGAAATGAAGCATCACTTTTTTTTATGTCTGTGTGGCTGTATTGCCTTGCAGGCTTAGGTTGAGTTAGCTATTTTGAATTGTGAGTGTATTTCAGTAGTGCTCTTTGAAACCCTCTGGAAATAGACAGGCAAATATGACACCCGGTAAAAGAGAAATAGCGCATATGCACATACAGACACACAAAATTAAGGTGTGAAATGTAGATAGTCTTGAAACTTTTTCACAAGTATTTCCTCCCAAGTTCTGCTATATGCTGTTACATAATTTCTTTAGCTTAAGGAACCAGCAAGTGATGCATGCAAGTATGCTAATGACAGAAGGATGTCTGGTTTAGAGGTTAATTGTATCCAGTTTTAGGATCTAATAAAGCATCACAAAAATGCTTGCTATGAATCCCTGCAAATGCATAAAATTATCCAGGGGATTGCAGTTGTAGCTATATGCATTGTTTTTAATGTACTTGTGTTATGCTATGTGCATTGAAAGCAGTGTAAGACTGTAATCTATGTGATCACTACAGTGCTATTGTTCTTTGATACATGAGCACTCTGCACCAAATCACATATGCATACGTGCATCAGTCCAATGGATATGCTGATGTGTATGTGCGTGTATTGTGCTCTGTGTACAATAGACTGAAGCATTTAATGGCTGTGTGTGGTGTAAGCTGTAGCAGGGGAAAGTAGGACAGTGATTGGTGCAGATCTACTGTGGTGAAGGGATCTCTCCCTCCCTCTATTCCCCCCTCCCTCACCCTCTCTTTCTTCTCCACTGTTACACTCTAACTCAATAACTATGCTTGCTTGCAGGCAGAGCTCAATGTGGGTCAGGAGAGCCAGTGTTCTCTCTTTCTCTTCCTCATCTTTTTCCTGTCCACACACTCTTTCCGCACATTAAGTTTTCACCCTGTGCTCTCCTCATCCTCACTGATGTATGTAGATGGACTGTATGAGTATGCAAACATTATTAGTCCTTAAAGGATTAGTTCAATCCAGAATTCAAATTTCCTGATAATTTGCTTACCCCTGTCATCCAAGATGTCATGTCTTTCTTTCTTCATTCGAAAAGAAATGAAGGTTTTTGGGGAAAACATTTCAGGATTTTTCTCCATATAGTGGACTTTAATGGGGGTTAGCAGGTTGAAGGTCCAAACTGCAGTTTCAATTCAGGCCTCTACATGATCCCAGATGAGAATTAAGGGTCTTATCTAGGGAAATAATTGGTCATTTTCTAAAAAAAAATTAAAAACGATATACTTTTTAACCACAAATGCTCATCTTGTACTTGCTCTGCGTCCATGACTTCATACATTATGTAGTCACAATGGAAAGGTCACGTGTGACATAGGCGAAAGTACCTGATGATCCCCAATGAAGTCTACTATATGGAAGAAAGAAAGACATGAACATCTTGGATGACATTGGGGAGAGCTAATCCTTTAAAGCAAGAGGATGAATTGGAAATGCATTCGATTATGGAGACTAGTTCATTGTGGTACCTTAGAGATCCATTACTTATTACCTGAATAAAAGCATCATTCATTCAAATACATGGTCTCACTTAATGAACATACTGTCTTTTTCACTAAACTGTGGTTTACACTTCTAATGCATGGAAAACAAGGAAGTCAAAGTGTTCAGTAGAAAAGGTGAAGGTTTGAGTTGGTTAGCAAAAGCATTAGCCTCTGGCATTAGCATATTAAATACAATTTTACGGTTGCGAAACAAAAACGAAAAATTATTTGGCACTCATAACTGAAGTGATGTGACTATAAGATTAAAAAACACGTAATATGCTACTTTTAGGCAGAAAGGTTTGAACTAGTTTTACAGACTTAAAGGCAGTGCATAAAGGATACACTTTCTCATTGTTTGTTTTTTATTTTCTGTCTGTCTGATGAAGGTACGGACCAACAGCCATCAGTGAGAGATGATTCCACATGAAGCACATGGATCCTTTCATGACAAGAGTCCTGACAATGGGCAAGACTACAGTAAAAGTGGAGCAAAGTAATAGAACAATGAAAATCTTCTTCTACTTTGCACTTTAAAACATCCTGATCAAGACAAGTGGGTTAAAATACGGGACAAGCTCCAAGACCATGAAGTCTAACCAGGAGCGTTGTAATGAGTGCCTTCCGCCAAAAAAGCGGGAGATTTTAGCTCTGGAAGAGAAGCAGGTGCTGGTGTCAGCTGCTGTTAGTGAGAGCCAGAGTGGAGAGAATTTGGCTTGGCTAGCCAGCGTTGCTACCATGGCTAGCATGGCCCACATCCCCAACAATGCAGGCCCATCACAGAGCAACAGTGCTGAGCCTGACAGCCCCCCACCATCAAATAAGGCTCTCACTGTGGTGACGGAATATCCTCCAGCTACTACATCTGCTGGGTTTTCGTTCTCTTCCAATAGCTCCACATACAGGGGAGTTTTCTCTGGGCCTACAGTGCTAACAGCCAATCCTGCGGTTCTCTCCACAAGCCTTCCTCAAACTATAGGCTCCGTCCAATACACACAACTTCCCCCCAATCTCCAGCTCATAGGGCCCTATACAAGTTATATCTCTTCACAGATTGTGCCGTCCACAACCAGTCCAACACAGCCACGGAGGACGCCACAAGAGGTCTTGGCCACAACAGCTGTCATCTCCCAAGCATCCAGCCTTGATTCACAGAATCACCATGTGATTTCTTCTATACCAAATGTTTCCCACAGTCAATGCATCCAAGTAGAGAGTGCTCCTTTGGGTTTGACAGTGTCCTCCCCTTCTGCCCAACTGCCCATTCAGATCCATCCACACTCAGCAGTCCTTGCCCCTCACGCCCTTGCCCTTACACCCTCTCAAGTGGTTCTACACTACACAGATGGCTTTATTGCAAAGCAACCAGACTCCCATCCCAGAGAAATGCAGAATGGTACCCTAGGAGAGATTGCAGTGGTCAAGCACAGTACTGCCAAAGGAATTTCTAGCCAGTCAGAAGGTGACCATAGCCACAAGCAAAACCACAACCTGGGCCTCCAGACCCAAGCTCAGGTTCTGCTCCCAGCCGACTACAGCACTCATGACAGAACAGGACTGCAGACGTCGCTGATGTTGGTATCCAGTAGCCACCTTGCAGCAAACAGCAACTCAGAGCTCCAAAGTATCTTGGGGAAGGACCACTCGTCTTTGCACCTTGCTGAGAGAGGAGGGATCTGCATAGGCAAGCCAATGTCCAGAGTGTCCGCTCTTAGTTCCTCAGACAGCCAAGTTTCTCCGGCCTCCACAATGTCACCACACACACTCCTGCAAGCTCCTCACAACACTCCCCAACAAGAGCTCTCCACCAGCCTTTACTCTGCAACGCAGCTCCCAATTATTGGCTACATCACCAGTGCTTCTGGTGGACCACAGCAAGCAGTAACTGGCTATCAGAGCAACCTGCCACAGCACGTGGTGATCTCAGGCAACCCCTCCTTGCTAATTCCGGTGAGTGCCACTAACATCAATCCAACTACTGCTGAGCCGGAGGTCACCCGCTGTTCTGTCATCCCCAGTGTAGCCAATGCATCAACAGCTCTGCCTCAGACCTTTATTAATACATCCCCACCTGCAGCATCAGTCCTACCCAATGGTAAAGACATCACAGTCTCTGACGGAGGTCCTGCCCCCTGTGTTGTGCCAAGTCCAACCCAAATACAGCTGCCTGTTCTTTCAGCCAGTGTAGTGGGATCTCCAGTTCCTGTGACACCTCCAACATCCACAAGCCCTCACAGCTCACCATCATCACCATCAGCGGGCCTACCACCATTCTTCATGAAGGGCTCTATTATACAGTTGGCAGATGGCGAACTAAAACGTGTGGAGGATCTGCGGACAGAGGACTTTGTGCAAAGTGCAGAGGTGAGTGGAGAACTGAAGATTGACTCCAGCACTGTAGAGCGCATAGAGTGCAGCCGCACACCCAATGCTGTCATTATACAGTTCTCAGTGGGAGAGAACAAAGCCCAGGTGAGTCAGTTTCTTTTTAAACCAAGTTTTGAGAGTTGAATGAACCATTGGAACTCAAATATTATTCTTGGTTTTCTTGCCTTTAGGTCTGTGTCGAGGTTCTAGTGGAGTACCCTTTCTTCGTGTTCGGTCAAGGTTGGTCGTCCTGCTGCCCTGACCGCACCACCCAGTTGCTAGCACTGTCCTGTGCCAAACTCTCTGTGGGTGATGTTTGTATCTCTCTCACCCTTAAAAGCCTAAAAGATAGCATTCAAAAGAAAGATTACTTTTCAGACTCTGTGACAAAACACAACCATTCTTTGAAACCAGCCAAAAACAATGGGCCAACTGAGGAAAGACCAACCCAACTACAGGATTTTAAGAAAGGACACAAAATGACATCAGGAGTGGAAAATAGTGCAGGAACACTGGTTGAGACTTCCAACCCAAGAAATGTGTTGACCCTCTTGGAGAATGGGGGGATAAACCCTCAGACACAGGTGAACCTCCAGAACCAGGCAGAAAAAACATACGCACTCAGTGTCGAGAGAGCAGTTAGCCGAAAAAGGAGATGGTCTGCCCCAGAGAGGGGAGAAATGAGGTCGCAAGAGGACCCTCAAGTTTTACCCAAATTTTCCTTCCTCCCACATCAGCTGAAGGTCAGCATTGAGGGCCGCTCCAGCACAGGTTGCTGAGGACGTTCAGACCTCCATAGAGCAGTGGTGGGGAGTTTATTTCTAACCAAGAAATACATTAATTAGCCTTACTTAATTAATTTGAGAAATCACACAATGGTGATTAACTGAATAAAATTTCTTTTCACTTGGTGTCCAAGAAAATGCTTTTGCTTCAGCAACAGAGACTCGGAATACTTTCCCCATCACTGCCATGGACTCCAAGAGGGACAAGGAAGAGCAGATTTACTTTTTGGTACTTTGTTGCTTTCCTATCACATTCATATCCAGGTTACTGTAACGTTAGATCAGTTTACACAAAAATGTGTGTGATCATTTGAGTCATATGTAATATTAATCCTTAGACTTTCTTTTTAAATCAGCTGGACATGACCATTTTGGGTTGTATATTTGCAAGGTCTGACCACTTTTTTTCTCAGCTTGCTGAGCGTTTAGTGTCTGTTAGTCTGCTGTTGTGTGTACTGAATTCATTCATATTCAGGGCTTTGACTGGATACGGACTGTTACATGGATTGATGGCAAAAGGTTAAGACTAAGATGTGTCATTTGTGTGATTATGATTCCAAGTGACTTCCGTGAGTTGTGTGAGCTTGATTATCTTGACAGAAGCAGCCTTCCACTTGTTACTGCCCCCAATAATCCCTTGCTTACATAATGTCGTCTGAGAGTGACAGGCTTTGCTCGAGTGACTACTTTGAATCAGACTAAAGCATCAAGATACAACATTGAATGTTAAATGATTTATCCTCATGTGTTAATTCAATTGCTGATAGTTTTCTAGATATGCAATACTGAGCTTTCACATACCTCATGTGTGCATTTAACAATTAACCCAATCAGATGGCCTGATCGGATCTGCGATCTCAGTTTTGAGCGAGAAAGCGCTGGAGAAATCTTCACATTGTCAAAGTGGCTGTGTAGAGAAGTCTCCGTTCAAGTCAGAATTAGCACTTTAAAGAAAGGTTAGGGGAAGTTGAATGAATGGATGGAAACATTCCCACCTCTGTTTAGTTACTACAGCAACAGACCATTTTGAGTGCTGTTAGTCATTTTGTGCATTACTACCCAAGCACTTCTCATCTAGCATTTTTTTTAATTAAGATGTCTTCTTTACACTATTTTAAGTATTGTGGGCCTTAATCAGTCCAGCTGCAATAATGAATTCTTTGTTAAATACACGTATAATTACCATACAACTAAATCTAAAACCTGGAATACACTACACGATTTGTGCCCTGATTTTTTTCGCCCCGAGAAGTTGGCGCCAACTGCCGAAAATCAGAGCCAGTCTGCAGATTCCATAGAAAATTGATTGGTCTCTGATGGTCACAAACTCAGATTTTTTACCTTCAGACTCTGGTTCCATCCCGTCTGACGATATCAAACATGTTTGATATTTTCAGACGATTTTTAGAACACATATTGTTTTTATTTGTCACACGTCTCCTAGCAACAAGGCACACGTCTCTGCGTGAGTTTGTTGTGATCGAAATGACCATAACGCTTTGTCACTATTTACAAAGTCGGTAAACATATGACGCCTAGTGTTTTAAAAATCTCTTCAGATTTTAAGTCATGTAGTATATTCCAGGCTTGACCAGCATCCTCAGTGTTCAAAACAAGCCACGTTTCAAAGGTTTATCACAAAAGGAATCTGCCTTTTCGTATCAAAAGGTGTTTATATAAGAAATTTAGCATCTAATAAAGTTAAAATTACATCAAATTTACCCAGTTATGATCACTTAAATAGTAAGAATCAGAGGGTCAAAGGAGGACACTGTGATGCTAAATCTAAACGGACTGCGAATATTGACCTACTACATTCTAATGAAATATACTTACACATCAAAATGTTTGCATCAAAATAATATATAGTTTCCACTCAGACTAAGTTGGGTCTCTTAAAATTTTGATTTCTCCATACTTAGCAGTATGCTGCTAATGGCCTAAACATGTCATGGTCAGACTTCTCTGCAGATTAAAAAAAAGAATACAAAATGAATGTTAAAACACTATTTTTAAATTTTAGTATCCACATTATCTATTTTCTCTGTCTTTGCTGTGCTGGACATGTTAAACAAATTCACAGGAATTCATTTAGTACACTGCAATGAAAAATGACAGATAAGGTAATAATCCATAAACTTTTTTTTTTTTTTTGAAATGACAAATATAATTGCTCTAGTCCATAAACAAAAGCCTTATGGGATTGTCTTCAGATGTATTTTGTGTGAAACAGTCACAAAATAATTCTTATCTAACTCAACTGACTGTTTAATACATATGAGTGCTGTTATAAATTCAGAAAAAAAATTTTTGAATACATATACGAATTTTGCTATTTGCACAAGTAGACATTTTAAAGAGTAAAGCCGAGTGTAAGTATGGAGTCTTATAGTTAACACTTTGCCAGCTTTGTAGGTCACTTAAAAACTATACAGATTGATATGTGTGGTCATGAGTGTGAGTTTTTCACTTAGAGTGAGTCAGTCTATTGACTGACTTGAAAAGGTATTGTTGTGTCTAGGGTTATATTCAGATGGAATCACAATAGACCTCATATTGTAGAAGTAATGCTTGATTGCACATTCAGTCCAATTTGGATTTGGATTTTATGCACTTTTGAAGAGAGAGGACAATGAAAGAGAAATAAAAGGAATTGTTGATTAGTAGCCACACAGCTACGATGCGATCAATACAGTCTATTGTAATGGTGATATTGGTAAGGCAGTAGAAAACTCAGTGCTATCACAATAGACTAGAAACCATTACAAAAGTGTCAATGTTTCTGGATTGTCGTATGTTTTATATGTATCATTGTTCTCTCTCTTTTCTCTCTTTCTCTGTCTCTTTCTCTTTTTTTTTTCCTGTGTAGCTATGTACATGTAAACCTCAGTGTGTTTGTGCACTGTGTGGATAACTTCATTGAAGACAGTCAGGTTTCAACACTGGTGGCAACAAAGTATCTTTTATCCAGTGTGTGCTATTCTGTTTCAACCTAACAACAGCGATTTATTATCATCTGCATCAAATGTTTATTTTTGTTTTTTAAAAAACAAGGCTGTCAACCACTTGAAGGCATATATAGCGATTTATAGTCTAACTGCATTCTCAGGTTGAGAAACTGGCCCGACTGTTTCTGTTCCTGTATTACAATTTGCAAAAACGCTCAAAGTTACAAAAACTGAGCTGGTGTTCATTTTAGCTTCAGTGCTATGACTCATGGGAAGTCACTGGCTGACTATTGCGCCCTCTACAGTCCATGCACCCAATGTACAAATAAGGCTCACTTTTAACTAGCATGTTGACATGTTGTGAATGTAGCTCATGTGCTTGCTATTAAAAATTTATTCATATGGGAAAATACAACTTTATGTTGTATGTGAGGTTGGGCATCAACAATACGGCTTTTTATATTATATATATCCAAAGACAGTCAGAATTTGCTGAAAGCATATGCCTCAATGGTCCATAGCCAGGATTAGTTCTAGCAATACCACAAGGCCTCATTTAGGGTTGGAAGACCAAACTTGACGTCTAGAAATTGACCTATAGCATACACATCGCTGATCTCATTGTTTTGTTTTGTTTTTTTTTAAAGGAAGATCTAGGTCTTTTACCTCCCGTTAAACCTCAATCGCCAGAGTGACACTTCTTTAAAAAAAAGAAGAAAAAAAGCACATAACTGATTTCTCATTTTCTTATATATTCGATGTAAATGACTATATTTGTGTGATTCGTTGTACCTGTGATATTTTTCTCATTCTTTGACAAGCTCCTTTTCTACAAACTTACAAAAAGCAATTAAGACAGAAGTCAACCTCAACTTTTCTAACTGTGGCGTGTTTATGTGAACAGAGCATCCAAGACTGTTCAGTGAAGTCAGTGATCATTTCTTTGGTGGTGCTTGCAAGTTTTTGTAGCTGTTTTGATTTTTGTGAAATGGAAAGGAACATCGGACTCGACTTTTGGCAAATATGTCCAGTTCAATGACTTCCTGTATAGTACAAATCTATTGTATCTGTATAATCACTCTAATAAAATACTGTGCCAATTTTAGTTGCCTTTTTCCATTGATGAACTGGGTTTTTATTCGAGACGATCATCCTAACTTTTTTTTACATACTGTACAGCCACATATAGATGCTTTGAATTATTCAATGACAAGGTTGTGTTTGACCCCTTTACAAAAGCCTCCTGAGACACTGACATTCTGACTACACATGCTGCATAATTTCTCATAAATGCACATATGATGCATATATGCTGTATGATTCCTTATATATTTCACATGCACTCTTAAAAATAAAGGTTTATTTGCTGTGATGCCATAGAAGAACTGTCTTGGTTAGAATATTTCAGTGAACCAATCTTAAGAGAATCATTTTTTCTTAGTGTAAATAACATTGAAAATTTTCCATGGATGCTAAAGGTAGATACTAAAAAAGAACATTTACTTTTAAGAGTGTGGTGTGATAAAATATGCCAAAAGATTGACACTGTACTACTCAGCATTTAACTTAAGAGGAGTGACCTTCAATAAAATGACTGCCCCATGTCAGTGCTCCTACATATGCACTTTTCTGAGATGCTACCTTCTGGTAGATACCTTACATAAAACTCCAGCCACCCATTACATAACATGCAAACACACGTTGTGCTCTGCCTTAAGTCTCAAAGTATAGCTTGAAATGAAAATAGCCTGTGAGTCAGATAGGTAAGATTGTGCAAGAGTTATGAACTTTGGGCTATAGGTTCGTATGTAAACCTATAGTTAATGCACAGTAGTTTTCTTCAATGAGAACATTCTGTTCCTTGTTTCAGGCTAGCAGATGACAGACCCTTTCAATCTGGGGCAGTAGAGCTTGTGAACTGTTTTTCTTCCCTGAACATTTATTGGCTTATATCATAATGTCATTATCCACCAAATGAAATTAATATTACGTATCTTATATATACAAAACATCACGCGAGTGATATTTAGCACTGTCATACGAACGCTTTAATACAACAGTTGAATAAACAAGTAGTAAATATTGAGTAACTTACCTTGTAGACAGTATTGGCAGTTAATTGTCTGTTTTCACTTCAAACGATGAAAATAGTTCCAAGGAAGCCAACGCAGAACTGACCGCTCAGTTTCTGGAGCAACAAAAACATTAGGCCTAGCAGTGTTTCGTTTCCAAATGAATCAAAGTGTTAAATATTCAGTTGATAAAATGATTCAATGACTCACTCATAAAAACGTGCTGTTTTCGGAACAGCATATTAGCATATTACTCCTACTGTTTCTGCAATATATGACAGACATATTTGAAGTATCATACTGTTCCGAATTGAATCCGTCACTTTCGTTCAATCGGTGTTTTTGAAAAAAAATCACAAGAATGAATGAATGACTCACTCACTCATAGACTTGTCGCCTCCTACTGTTGTATTGAGGTATCCTGTAGAAAGAGTCACTTTAAAAAGTTCACCACTGATGGCCTCTCTGGCGTAAATAAAAGTAAATAAAGTAAATAATTAGTATATATGCAGAATATTTATGCCCATATAAGCCAATTTAGTAGATTGAAACTGTATTTTTAACTTGGCGTGCTCTGTAAAGAAGCATAACACTATCAGGACACTTATTTTATGTTATCTTTGCTGTACTGTACTTGCCTAGCCTCCTCAGCATTATCGTAACGTATATAAGGTATAACCTTTGCCATCAATTCACTTTCGACACATCAGACACTGTACATATCAGTACTGTAAAACATAGCATATCAGTAGTTACAGTATATCAGTACAGTTATACGTGTAAAACGTGAGTTTCATTACTTTATAATGTACAGTACATGTACAGTAATGTCTATAGACTGGACTTATGTTGGAGAAGTCTGTAATGCTGTCTACTTTATAATTGGCTGAAGATCATGTCAAGATTATATCACCAAGGGTTGCTTATTTAAACATATAAATATAATTTGCGAATTGACAAAAATATAATACAGCTAAATATGTGGCTCAAGTGGAAAAAAAGCGAGCGTAATACAATTTGTATGATCACATGGAAAGATGTAATACTGGGGATTTAATTTCCTGGAATTAATTCAACAAAACAAAAACAACAACACCAGGCAGTAGGGATGCAACAATACAGTTAGTCTACGGTTCAGTACGTACCTTGGTTTTTATGCTTTTTACGCAAAATAGAATGGGTTTCATTCATACTGGACGCCAGAGGGCGCCCTCGTGCAAAAAAAAAAACACATATGCGTCAAAATAGCAGCACTGATTACGTTCCGTTCTAGCTTCTCTAATATGGATAAAAGCATCAAGCATTGATGTAACTGAATAAAAACAAAATATAACGTTAAACGTTTTGAATGACGAAATGTAAGGACAATAAACAGTCACCTGCAATAATATATGGTTTATCTGTGTTCTTCAAGCCTTCTCGGGTATATTCATAAGCCATTGCTAATCGACATATATTGAATATGAGTATAGAATTTATTGTATGCCTTATTCTGTGATAGGAAACCACATCAGATCACACAAGGAAGTTATTTCACTCGACTAATGTTGTGAATTAAAAACAAGTTATAATGTTTTTTATAACTCGTTTTTATAACTTTCGTTGGACAACAAGGTTTAGAAAGGCTTATCATTGCATGTCATTAGAATGGAAGATGCTCTGGGTGTGTTGCTTTTTCAAATATAAGTGGGGAAGCGTTTCCTCATTTCAGCACGTGAAATCGCGGGCAAACATTCCGAGAGAAATAAAACAAAGAAATTATTTAAATGCAAAACCTAAAAACCGCAATTCAAAAGCGCGTATTGAACCGTGAATGTCGTACCGAACGGTTCAATATTATATTGAGTATTGTGACATCCCTACGAGGCAGGTATTAAAAGGTGTATAAAAGTTCTTTATTTCATAACGAAATATTGATCAAATACATGTCAGTATAAAAGATGACATAGTTCTTTGTTTTTTGGACCTTTTTGTAATATAATAGACTTATGAATACTGCAGTAGGACTACAAAGAAACCATTTTCATGTAGTTTAACAAAATGTAAAATCTGTTTTGAAATATCTGTAAGATAAAACTGTATACACACACAGACAAATATAAAATACACCTTTAAAAATCCTTTCTGATATAGACTATATTTGATGTGGAGTGTTAACTACTACATTTGTATTTACTTGTGTGTCCCAACACAGCAAGTAAACAATCATAAGAAATGTTGCCTTGTACCATGCACAATATTTGCCTCTCTAAATGACTTCCAGTGTAAAACTGTTTATTCATTTTATGCCTATAAATATGTGCATACTGTGAAAAATAACAGTATGATTAACAGTAGTAATTGCTTTTCCGAGGTACTTGCGGATAGCTGGCCTCACTCTGTACAGTTCAGCTCACTCTTAAGAACCACTGTATAATTTATCACAACATTTCTTCTGTATTTTTAAAACCGTCTGTGGTCCAAGTATGGTGTGCAGATGTTATCCATCCTACATCTGGAAGGTATTTTCTTTATCGCCACAATCCTCTGAGACGGCAGTCCTTCTGGGCACACTGAAGGTGGTGGTTTTTGCCTCTGCCAGGCCAAGTAGACTGGCACAGGTGGGTAAATAGACATGCTGAACACGGTCGACATCTGATCGGCACACTGGACAACACTAAGGAAAGAGGAAAGAAGAGAAAATATCATTAAATGTTAACACACACACATTCTTTTTATCAAAATATATTTCTATATTTTTTCTCAGTTATGCAGTTAGGTGATTTGTAGGCCAGTTGAAACTATAAAGTCATGCACCACTGAACTGTGATGTCAGAGGGTGAAATTCAAAAGGTCAAAGGAACACTGTGTAACGAGAAACGTCTGATTATCAAGATCTTCAGCCGCTAATGGTTGTCAGCACATGTCGAGAAACATGTTAGGAGGGTAACCAGAAGTTATGTAAACCTAAGAGTGTAAGTTCTATAAATCATTAACTTAGCTGGTCAATTTAGAAGATTGCTAAGCAGGAGGAAAAAAAATAAGGCTTGGTACTTACAGTATATATTTTAAAGTTATGTACATATATGTACTTAATATAGTTCTAAATGGCACTAATCTTGTAGTCATTATCCAGTAATCACCTGAAGTTGGCCAGCACAGTTATAGCAGCAGAACATGTGTCCACACGGACAGAACGCAGCATTGATCTCCTGTTCGCAGCACAGAGAACAGGTCAAGGCCTCTTGTAGCCGTTGGAGCTTCTCCTTCAGAACGCATGTTTCTCTGCAGCCGACGCACGTCCGTTCTTCCCTTTCAACTTTTGTCTTTCTCAGTGGAGAGTGATTGCAACCGTCTCTTGGGCTCCCACATCCAGTCACCTCCATCCCAGCATTGAACAGGGCTCGTCGCGCACGGTCGTACACTTCTTTGGATGTGCGCTGGATGTCAAAGATGTACCTTTTACCAACGTCGATGCTTTCGTTGAGGAACAGGGAGGCCAGGTGACCCTTGAAGTCACGGCTATATTGCATCTTCACTGTGCTCATTACAGTGTCACACCTGAAGAATGAAGTTCAAATTGGGTTAAAATTAAATATGGGTATTAAATAGTTTTAAATTGCTTTATGGTTTGTATATGTTAGATTGATCACTAAAGGAGCCCATTAAGTTTCTGTATTGCAGGTGTTGTGAATATACACAACCTAGAAAATCTGCTAATCTTTACATCAAGATGATATTATTAAAGTTATAGTTTACCCCAAAATGAAAATTCTGTCATTAATGGACCCTTTTCACAAGACTGATGACGCGTTTCGACGGTCATCATCATCATAAATCCTTTAAAGTTAAAATTAAAAAAAAAAATATGTACATATATAACACTATACTTTGTATTATATCACCTTTTCATCCAGTTGTTTCTAATGCCGCGTCTATGGGAGGGTTGGTAAATTTGACATTGTTCTCTCTTCTCTCTTCTGATTTTTTTACTTTGATTGAAAGTCGTGAAAACACTGTCATGAAGTTTTTCTTTTGTTATATGAGCAAATGGGAATGCAAAAAATATATTTGTGGTACTCTCCCATTCACTCCCAACTATGACAACTTCCGCTATGAGAAACCCGGAAATGTGAGAAAGGTCCATTACTCACCCTAATGTTGTTCCAAACCCGTAAGACCTTTGTTCATCTTTGTAACACAAAATAAGATATTTTTGATGAAACCAGAGAGCTTTCTAACCCTGCATAGACAGCAACGCAACTAACACGTTGAAGGCCAAGAAAGGTAGTGAGGACATTGTTAAAATAGTCCATGTGACATCAGTGGTAGAAGAAATTGTTGAAGAAATTCCCGTAGCTTTGTGACATTACAGTTGAACCACAAATGTAAACTTGACTATTTTATCGATGTCCTTACTATCTTTTTGGGCCTTGAACGTGTCAGTTGTGTTGCTTTCTATGCAGGGTCAGAAAGCTCTCGGATTTCGCCAAACAATTCTGAATTTATGTTCCAAAGATAAAGATCGTATGGGTTTGGAACGACATGAGGATGAGTAATTAATGACAGAATTTTCGTTTTTGGGTGAACTATCCCTTTAAGTTAAAATTTCTGTAATTAAACACAGTTGTATTGTTGTTAACAAAAACTAAAATTAAAATTAAATGAAAATATTTTTGTTGGACTCACGTATAAAATAAAAATAAAACACGCTAAATAAAATAGAACTAAGACAAACTTTTAAAAACTATCCTAAAACATAACAATATTCACCTGTAGAAGGCATGGATTTCCGTGATAGCACGATATAGTCCATTGGCGGCACTGGGACTGATGAACTTAAAAAGAAGAACCACACTGTCCCCACTGTCTTTTGTAATTGTCACATACACATTCCTTCCAGACTGAGTAGCCATTTGAATGACTGGGTAAATGATTCTGAAAGAAAAAAATAAACATGTGACGTTATAGACACGTTTGTTTTAAATCTCCGAATGACCTGGTATTTAAAGGGGTCATTCGATGCCCATTTTCCACAAGTTGATATGATTTTTTAGGGCAGGGGTCACCAAACTTGTTCCTGGAGGGCAGGTGTCCTGCAGAGTTTACTTTCCTCAACACACCTGCCTGGAAGTTTCATGTATACCTAGTAAGACCTTGATTAGCTGGTTCAGGTGTGTTTGATTAAGGTTGGAGCTAAACTCTGCAGGGACTCCAGCCCTCCAGGACTGGATCCGGTGACCCCTGCTTTAGGGTCTTAATGAAAAGTGTATAACATACTTTGGTTAAAATTTCTCATTGGTAGTGTAAAACAACACCCTTTTTACCTTGTCAAGATCATCTCTTTCCACAGCAACCCATTTTGTTGCATGTCTCTTTAAATGCTAATGAGCTCTGCTCACCCCACCCCTCTCTTCTGTGGGGTG
Organism: Labeo catla; assembly: GCA_012976165.1. Taxonomy (NCBI): domain Eukaryota; kingdom Metazoa; phylum Chordata; class Actinopteri; order Cypriniformes; family Cyprinidae; genus Labeo; species Labeo catla. The sequence goes on from VONZ01000415.1 coordinate 142,853, forward strand.
ATGAGCCATCCAGTGTCAATCAACTATCGTGGTAGCGCCCTTGGTCTGTGTGACATCACACAGCCAAGACGCTGGAGTGGCTTGATTTGAAAAAGGGGATATTATTTATAGGGATTAAAAAAATACCACTGAGTGGATTTTTATCAGTATAGGGTGGTTGTGTACACTGCCAACACACATTGATGTTCCAACAACATGTTAAAGCAAATTTTGCATCCGATGACCCCTTTAACAATGTTTCTTGGTTTGATTGTCATACATATGCACCTTTCAATAGGGGTGAAATCTGTTTTGCAGACAAACAGGCCTTCTGGTCCAACCCCGATGAGCAGCTCCTGTCCCTCAGAGTCACGTGCGGAGTGCCATTCGACGCCATAGTAGTTGAGGGAGGAAACCAGCTGCAGGGCTTGATATTCCGCTGAAGCCTGACTAACACCCTCCAGTGACTTATGCCTCAAAAAAATACTATGAAAACAAAAAAAAAAAACACCACTGTTATTCTGCAAAACTGTCTTAATCATTTTCTTTCTAATACATTCAGAGGAAGAATTAATGTAGTGTTATTTGGAGGAAGAACAGATGTCATTCTGACTGAGAAAAAAATACACTTTCCAGTGTTCTTACTTGTTGACGGTGTCATGGCTGGGGTCTTGACCATAGATCTGGGAGTAGCAGTATTTGGCTGTGTTATGGTTGTAATCTCCAAACTCTGCCTGAGCCAGCAGTGCACATAGCTCGATCGCCTGCTCCGTGTCCAATCGCAAGCTTCCTTTAAAAAGCTCTTCTTTCGCATGCATCAGAAACATATGTCTGCAAAGCAGCAGAAAATACAAACACTGAATGAATCAATATTTCAATACAAGATGTTAGTCAAGTCTACATATTCAGTGTTGGGGGTAACGCAAGTTACATAATCAGATTTATTTTTTTCCAAGTAAAGTAACGCATTACTTTTGAATTTACAAGAAAATATCTGAGTTACTTTTTCAGATAAGCAACGCTATAATCATTTTCCCATTTATTGACTGACAAGTCTCCTGTCCCTGTGTTGAGAGAAATCGGGAGTAAATGTAGAGGCATTGTGTGGACTGTGTAAACAGGATGCTTACTGTAGTTCTAGACTAAATGTGACTAAATTTACTCATCTCACTTGCACAAGATTCAGTATTTCTCAAAAGGAATAAAACCTGAAATGCAAAAATCCTTTATGTATTTAATACCATTGTATCAACCAGTGTCTTTGCTGCTGTCCTTTGATTATCCAATTTTTTTTATTATTAATAAGCAAAAGTGACTTTAGATGAACTAACAATTGTGTTTCTTTTTGTTAACCTTTCTTCTCCTCGGTTCTACTGTACAGATCTGAATTTATATTTTTTTTCTCAGCCTGAGGCATATTCATTTTACTTTTGGTGTGAAAGGGCTTTCACATTTACCAAAAATTGTACTTTTTATAATAAAAACAAACAAGCAATCCCCGCCAAGATTCAAAAAGTAATACAAAAGTAACGTAAAAGTAATGTAACACATTACGTTCCATAAACGTAATTAGTTACTTTTTTGGGAGTAGCACAATATTGTAATGCATTACTTTTAAAAGTAACTTTCCCCAACACTAGATATATATATATACACATCAGTATTTATTATTTTCCTAAATTAGTTTCATATGGTAAATGGACTGGAATACAGACACAGAGAAAGGAGAGAAAAAAGAAAAAAAACATGTCCAGATTGGCTGAAACCCTATAAATGTGGACATAATCATGAAGCAAGCTTCAGCTTCTTACTATGCTGAATCATCAGTACAAACTTTAGTGCCCTAAGGGAAAGAAAACTTTCTTAGCTCCACTTCATAACCATAAATGCTATAGTGTCCTATCTGATATGTGAATTTCTCTCTCTCTCTCACTCTCTTTCGGCTTGCCCCCTTTATCAGGGGTCGCCACAGTGGAGTGATTCACACAGCTGATTTGGCACGTTTTACGCTGGATGCCCTTCCTGCCGCAACCCAGCCCTGAGAGTGCAACTCCAATGCTGGGACACACTCACTCACTCACTCACTCACACACTCACACATACACTCACAATGGCCAATTTTAATATGTGAATTTCTAAGGCCTCTAAATTATCAGCATGAGCAAAACTTGTTTGACGTGTTGTACACAATCTAATCCATGCTTGCCGCTTTCTTCCTGATAGCTTATACATTGTGGGCAAGAAAAATAAAAGTTCTTTCAGTAGAATTCTAAAAATGTCCCCTTCAGGCCCTTCACATGTCTTTTTACGGTGAAATCTTTGATGAATTTTTATAAAATAAATGTAAGAATAACTTTTATATTGTTAATATAATATTTCAAGATAAACATTTACTAAACTGGAGGCAACTTAGCCTCATGTGATTATCTTTTTTTTAAAATCATGTTAAAATACATGTATCAGTTATGATATGACGGCTTTTGAGGAACATTTCACTACATTTTTTGAGGAATGTTTATTTATTGCATTGCATTATATGTTTGACCCCACAATTAAAACTACATAGCTTTCGTCATAAATCTAAGCATTTAAATATCGTCTTACTAAGATGTATAGAGTGACAGCTGATTCATATGCATTATATTACACTAATATTTTTATGCATGCAGTCTGCTATACTGATGAAAACTATCATTGATTTACATTTTTAGTTATCAGTTTCATCTTACTTTTTGGCCAAATAAATAACATTTTAAACCAAACTACATATTTGCGCTCAGTTTAGGCCTCTGAATAAAACAAATTAGTTTTTTCCTCCTCGCGTGTGAGCTCTGTATTCAATTTATCAAACTATATGAGCCATAAAAAGATATAAAACATATGCAAACTTTATATGTTTGTTTATACTTTGTGTAAAGGTTTCGTAAGCTATTCTATTCACGTTTATTTCATACAGGAGTGTCAGGCTTTACAGGGATTATTGAGATGCCAGTGTGTGAGAATTATGTGAATGTTTAAGTTTATATATGAGTTCAGATGCAAAACCAGCTAAAAGCCATCTCGGTCAAAAATTGGATAATGATACTGAGTGAATGCTCCTGACACATAGTATACATCCATCAAATACTTTTACTTCAGACTCGCTAAATTCCAGCCTCAGCCTATTCAGAATATATATATAAACATTTAATGATCATTATAATATGTATGTGTATCTCTCAGAAATATTCATGCACTGTCAGCCCACTGATACAATCTAAAAAATGAGCTGGCTTGACGCCAGGTTTACTCAGCAGCCTAAACCCTGTGAACTTTAGCAACAGGAGCAGACTTGTGACTTCTGGCACATATTTCCATAACTTCAAATAATCACTTGTACATGTGAGAACAGGGAAGAGAGTGTATAGTACATCTACAAACTTCTCAATAATGTAGATCAAACCTATCACCATCTGACATTTGTACAGTACTGTGATTAGTACTGCATCACATAAAGATAAGTAGCCTATTAAGTCAATATGCACAGCCTGCACAATAATACGTAATCTGTTGACATAACCATGCATTTAAAGACTGATAAAGAATAACAAAGGCTGATGAAGAGGGAGCTGGATTATGTCCCGGCACTGTAAAAGATTATGCAACAGGGAGAATCACATTACAGTGCATTTCAACTGAGAATCAAACATACTGACACCTCCCCACCCCCACCAACGGTCACCATGTTGGGAACATACTGTACCACCGCTCCAAAGCATCCCACAAAACGCTTACTCTTCTTAAACTTCAGGGAACATTTGTAAAGATTTGGGCATGCACACACAGATGTCCCTTCAAAGCCTCCAGAGGATTATTATTTACCTCAGCAGGCCCACACAAGGGCACTCCCTAACTGCAAGAGTGCCCGTTTCAAGAGCAAACATGTACACAGGTAACTCCCTGCCACAGAGGGAAAAGAAAGACCATTATATGAATAGATGCACGGAGATGTGGGTCAAAGGTATGAACACAAAACAACAGAACCACTGAAGCATATAGCATTTTAAATTATACTGTCACTTTAAGCAGCTGTTTCCTGTTTGCGTTCATGAGGAGAAACAACTAAAAAAACAGAACTGTTATCCACATGCCTCGAATTCTCCAAACTGAGCAAAAATGGGAAACCTCAAAGACCTCAGCAACAGACATATCCTGTTTTTTGTTTTTTGTTTTTTCAAAAAACTATGAGCGCTAAGATAAAATATGACCACTTATATTCACTTGGGTAGAGTTTCACCTGGTTTGCTCTTGCAGGATTAGATGTGGCTCAACAAAGAACTTGACTCGCAGCCTCAGTCTGCAGGGAGACAGGCAGTCCACTTGTTGAGAAATCCTGTTTCTGAGATTCACCCATAAAATCTCTCCTTTTGTACCGGTGAACTGAAGTCCAAAATAATCTACCTCAATAACTCCCATTTTCCGACATATCTGTGGATTAAAAAACAAAAACATTAAATGGTAAATTTGAATGCAGAAGTACACATGCTTTCATCTGAGGAATGCTGGTGTTTTTTTTTACCCTTCCTCTTTCCTCTTTAAGAAAGACAAGACACATTACATAAGAGGAACTTTTGAAGTAGTAATGTGGTATGAGAGAACACCTGCTTTTAAAGTAAATTGCTGATGCATAAATAATTCTACAAAAGAATGAGAAGTTCTTACAAATCTTGGTGTATAGAGTTTTTTATAATAGTAAACTGCAGTAGAAAGTAACAAATGCTGCAAATTATTAATTAAAACAATTTAAATGTACAAAATAAATTATTTTGGCCTAACAATAGATGAAAATTGCCAAACTTTTGTGTTCTACAGTAATTTGCCATGACATTCATAATTATACATTACATTGCATATGATGCTAACGAGGATAATTAAGAAGTGATAATTAAGAATTGATTAGATAACTTTAACAACCTAAACTTGGAATTTAAAGTTAAAACGTGTATTCCTGACACTCACCTTGTTGAGAATGTCCTCTCCGTTTGCTTTTGGGTCCACCTCAACTTCCAGAACCACCGAGTCCGGACGAGTTATGAGGCATAACATGGTGAAAGCAGTTATTGTTTCACACACAGTCCAGGATAGCAGAGAAAAGAAGGTCCTGTGGCTCACGAGACTGGCTCATACTCCATTGGAAAACCAGCGAGGGCAGGTTTGTGAAGCCCTGCTCTAACGCATAGGTCCGCCTCTCCGTTATCTGATGTCCGATTCGCGAATCATTGTTTTGAACAGATTCTTTTTAATGATTCGATCGAACTGATTCGCAGCGTTGGTTCCACATTCAAGTCGACTAACATTCGTCGACATTCGACCGTTTATGTACAAGGAGAAACTATAAATTGCGTTGGTCCACGGGTCATAAAATCTTGAATTTTACGATTTAAAACAATTGAATTTCAACTACTTTACACACAGAATTTTAAAAAATATGAAGGTCAAATTTGAACACATTACAGGAAATGCAAAAAACACCTAACATTTTAACACTTTCTTTAACTAAAAAATTAAATTTTTCTATTGTCCTTTTGCATAATTGACACTCTGTTTTCCTATTTAATAGCTGCTTCGACGCAATCTATGTTGTTAAAAGCGCTATGTAAATAAAGGTAAATTTAATTAAAAAATTTAACAGCAATATGGACATACAGAGTATGAACGCTTTATTGAATCGAACTGTAAAATGAACCGATTCGCTCAAATGAATTAGAGAATCGCTGAACAAGCCTTCAGTCACTTTCACTCTCAGTGAGGGGGCGTGTGTTTAACTAGTACAGGAAGGACTCATGTCAGTACAGCTTTCTGGCAGACAACGAGGGATAACAATTTTAACTTCAGACAAACTGGGTGTGATAATAATATAGTGATTAAAATCCACTGAGAAGGTAAAACAGTTTCTGCATGAATAAGCCAACTAGTCCTGCAGACGCTGTCCGACGGAGCAAAGCCCTCAACGGGACATTAGGACATTGTCATCTAACAAAGGATGACTGAAGCCCTCGTGAAAGACTGTGGGCAAACACAGATCTAATCTAGATGTCATTTATCAAGCCTGTGTAAAAGATTTAAAGCAACTCAAAGACATGTTTGAGAATTTCAGAGAGAGACTGCAAACGGTGCAGCAGGACTTCACATCAGGGTATGTATTTGTTGCCTGGCTGCTTTCGTACTCTCCAGGGTCTTAATAAGGTGTTGATGTAGCAAAATAAGGTGACCTTTAGAGCCTGTACAGGTATTACACAATATTGACACAACTTCTGTTTTGGTTTCCTCATGAGAGTGTCCACTATTCAGCGGAGAGCCGAGAAGTGGATGCTAGCTAATTAGCCTGCTAATCATCTCACTTACAGCGAAGTGTGTAGTTTCTTTTTGTCTTAGATATTCACAAAACAAATGCTGCTGGGTATATAAATAAAGTGTGTTTAATAATGTGTATTTTTGGGAGGAGGGACACATTTGAGGTGTTCAGTGCTGTCCAGTTAGCCGCATGCTAACAACTGCAATCTGGGAATTGCACTAATAACTTCCAGCTGACCGTCATGTGATGGGCGAGACAATATTTTAGTTTTTATGAAGCAGTTTCTCATATATATATATTTTCTTTTTAACACGATGGAAATGTAAATGCAAATGTTTCCAAATGACACTGGGTTTATGTTTTTATGATAAACCGAACAAAACAAATATAAGTAACCAAACACAAAGCAATACAATATTGTAGTTTTGTTCCTAGGTGCGTTATTTAGTTATTTACACTATTTACACTTTTCAGAATCAAGACCCTGAGTGACAAATCCAAGGAGGCGAAAGTAAAGAAGAAACAAAGGTAAGCTATAGCAAGTTTAAATTTTCTCAGTATAAATCATTAGTTATAAAAAAAATCCTTTCAGGCATATTTAAAGCAGGAGTCATTAGATGACATTAAAAGATTCTATATAAAGATCACAGTACAGCCCCCCAAAACTAATTAATTGTCATTTTAAATCTTTACCAATCTGTTCCATAATCCTTCAAACCGCTAAGTTTTACCCATTTGTCAGCAAGAAGTTTTAATCATTTAAATTCTAATAAAATTTGGTCTGATCACTTTTTCTTTTATATAGTGTAAGTACAGGTTAGAATAAGTATGTTGTTTCACTTTTAACATAAATATGTGTATTACTCTAAAATATTTTAAACATTAAAATATTGAAATATTTAACACTTTACTTACATTGAATGTGCTTTTTATATAAAATGCGTACACCAAAATGATATGTCTTGTACTTGATATAATTCATGTTTTATGTTATGTTTATTTTATATATACACTACGATTTTCTGAACAGCAAGATTTTTTATGTATTTTAAAGAAATCTCTTCTGCTCACCAAGCCTGTGTTTATTTGATCCAAAGTACAGCAAAACAGTAACATTTTGAAATATTTTAATTATTTAATAACTTTTTAGTTATTTTCAGTAAGTTGTAAAATGTAATTTATTCCTGTGATCAAAGCTACATTTTCAGCATCATTACTCCAGTCACGTGGTCCTTCAGAAATCATTCTAATATTCTGATTTGCGGTTAAAAAAACTTTTTTTATTATTATTATCATTATCAATATTTTAAACAGTGGAGTACATTTTTTTCAGGATTCTTTGATGAATAAATAGAAAGGTCTATAGCACATCAGAATAATACAGTGATGTGACTGGAGTAATGATGCTAAAAATTCAGCTTAGAAATCACAGGAATAAATTACATTTTAAAATATATTTAAATAGAAAAGAATCTTTTTAAATAGTAAAAAAAGAATTCACAATTGTACTGTTTTTGCTGTACTTTGGATCAAATAAATGCACGCTTGGTGAGCAGAAGAGACTTCTTTAAAAACATTAAAAAACATACTGTTCAAAAACTTTTTACTGGAAGTGTATTCATCTATATAAATATATTGTATATATTCTCCCAGAAGAGATGAACATTTTCCACAGTATTCTGCTGGAGTCGAGTTGCTCAGTCGGTAAGTTACTTTACTTTTTTATCGACAACCATATCAAAAATAGTGCTGTCAACAAAAAAGTTAATGCAGTGGAATCCGTTTAAATACTCAGGGAAATCTTTTTATAAATACCTAAAGCTGCTAAATATATTCATAACCATATTTTGAAATGTATGGCCTTTGTCTTTACCAGATATGAAGACACTTGGGTGGCTCTTCATAAACGGGCTAAAGAGTGTGCTAAGGCAGGGGAAGTAAGTTCACACATCTAATTTTGTACAGTTTAGGGTTTGTTGTGCTGTGGCTATGGTAACTAAAGCCTGTGGTTGTCTCTGTTTGTCAGACAGTGGACGGGGAGGTCGTGATGCTGTGTGCACACTGGGAGAAAAGACGAGGTGCAGTGCTGGAGCTGCAGGAACAACTGCAGCAGATTCCTGCTTTCCTCTCGGACCTGGAGACTATCACCTCACGGATTGGTGAGACATTCACAAACAGTTATCACGCATAAGAATCTTAATCAATGGAGTTATTCATACAGGGATCTTTTAGATATTTTTATCGTTACAGAAGGAGGTTGTTAATGTTACATTAGTTTTAAACAGCTCATTTGGATTCACTGACAAATCTTCCTCTCTGCCATAGTTCTCAAAACTCAAGTGAACTTCCATATATTTGAAACTTCATCCCCAGCTGGCACAATCTCTCTTGTCTTGCCAAATTTCAATATAATAAAACACGAGCTGCTATTAATGGGAGGATTATCAGTGAATAATAACTTAAATTTCCATTTGTTCCTCGGACAATGCTATGATCATTTCATAAAACTTGAAATATAGTCATATAAATACTTTTATGAGACCTTTGAAATCAATGCATATTGTACTTCTCACCTGGCCTTAAATGGGGCTTTTACTGTGACAGCAAAGAAATAAGATCACCTTGACTGCCTTTGCAAAGCATTTGTCTGCACACAATGCTTCACACTCTGTGTGTAACTGCGATACGGGGCGGTAATGAGAGTGATTCCTGTGGAGCTCCATCTGCTGATGTCAGTCGCTGTTGTTCATGCTGCAACATTGCACCTATTGGCTTCAGGCATTAATCTTCAGACTTGGCTCCCTTACAAAATGTATTGTGTAGACTGAGTGCACACAATAGACAGAAAAAGTCTAGTAGTTGCTCTGATCATTCATTTGTTATAAGCTCTTTTTGCAGCGATTTCTTTTGTAGTGTTTTGGACAAATGACATTTTTTGTGTAATATGCAATAATGCATCTGTAGTTAGTGAAACTGGAATGTACTTTTTTCTGCATGATTCTTTTATGAGAATAGAAGGTTTAAAAAAACAGTGTCTGTTGAAAATGGAAATAGTTTTTAACATTGTAAATGTCTTTGCTGTCACTTTCAATCAATTTAATGCGTCCTTGGTTAATAAAATTCTGAATTCTTTGAAAAAACTTTTGAACAGCACTAAATGTTAAGGGTGGGCGATATACCGGTAGACACAATTAACTGGTAGAAATTTGTCAACCAGAGATTTTGGACTATTTTCTCTATCGCGGTTACATGCTTAAAAACAAGTGATTTTAAGCTGTTAAAACACAATAAGCAGTGAAAGAGTATTAAAAATGTTACTTTCGCCACTTTATAGGCTTTGAACAGTTAAATACGCACTCTCGTATGTGTCAAAATGCCCGTCTTTGCAAGTATCCTCATAAACACAGTAATTAAGTATTAAGTGAAAGCAAATAGCTGAGAAAGAAAACACATGTGTAACAATATATTTATTCCGGGCAGATCTTAAAGTGACAGCAGTCTAATATTCCTGCTTTCTGTCATTTATATTAATCTAACAACAAGAGAGAAAATCTCTCACTGCTCTTGACTAAATTACTTTGTAACTTTAATAAAAAGAAATATATATTTAATTTGCAAAGTGACAAATATCCAGTGCTTTTATGCATTTGATTACTTTATACAGTGTATGTAGCATTTCTTATTTATTTGTTCTAAAGTAGTTTTTTGTTCTGTTTCGTGTAATTACCTTCTACTTATTCACTAATCATTTACTTGTCTTCGTTGAGCTTGAGTTTTTTTTTTTTTATTGATTTTTTTGTATTAGTGTTTTGTGATATTGACACTGGTGACAAGAATTATGACATTTCTATGGCATCAAAACTATATTGTGATATATATTATTACAGTGAAATAAAATTACTCATATTGTGATATAAGATTTTGGTCATATCCCCCTCCCCTACTGTATGTTTAAAGGGTTAGTTCACCCAAAAATAAAAATTAGCCCATTATTTACTCACCCTCAAGCCATCCTAGGTGTATATGACTTCCTTCTTTCAGACGAATTCAATTGGAGTTATTTAAAAAATGTCCTGGCTCTTGCCAGCTTTATAATGGCAATAGGCGGTGTTTCTCTTCAACAGGTCAAAACAAATCCAATAAAGTTCATCCATCCATAATAAAAAGTGCCTCACACGGCTCCCGGGGGTGAATAAAGCCCTCCTGTAGTGAATCAATGCATTTTTGTAAGAAAAATATCTATAGTCAAAACCTAATAATCACTTAATTCTAGCTTGCGCTTACTGTTGTACACAGAAGAAACGTAAAAAACAAACGTTTGTTTGCAGGAGCAAAGGAAGCAAAGTTTCCTTGCTTTAGTAAGGGAAAACCAGTCTCCTCTTGGCTTATATCGAAATCCTCGATAACATTTTTCTTTACAAATCCTCGTTTTGTACTTCTAATTCATGACCGTTGTTTTGTTTTGATGCCTCCACTTGCGCATTCGTGTTCGTCACTTCTGAGCGGCGCATGCGCAACGCCGACGTCCTATGTCATCCGCCCAGAGCTGCTTCAGTGTACAACAGTGAGCACAAGCTAGTGATTACTACGTTTTTAAATATTTTTCTTACAAACGCATCGATTCGCTACAGGAGTCTTTTATTCACACCTTGGAGCTGTGTTAGGCACTTTTTATTATAGATGCACTTTATTGCCCTTTTTTTTTTACCTGTTGAACAGAAACACCTGCCTATTGCCGTGATAAAGCTTGAAAGAGCCAGGACATTTTTTAATATAACTCCGATTGGATTTGTCTGAAAGAAAGAAAGTCACCTACACCTAGGATGGCTTAAAGGTGAATAAAAAATGGGCTAATTTTCATTTTTGTGTAATCTAACTCTTTAATACAGGAAATGCAAAAAGTGAACTTCCAATTTGCATACTTGTTCAGTTGGTTTGCTATTTCATTTATATGCATGAAGTGATAAAGTATAAATGCCTTCTACTCTTCTAACTTTTTTTTTATCATGTAAGCAGATACGAAATAAGACATATCACATTCCCTTAGAGGTTTTAGAGGGTGAATTCAGAGAGAAAAACTCTCATTTACATCAAAGGCACTTTTTAGTGTTGCCACTTGGTGGTGTTATGTAGCTGTATGAAGTCCTGCCTCTGTGCCTCTCACACCGACACCAAACAGTTTGTGTCAGTTATCATTCATTATTTAGCCATTTGTGTTCATAGTCTAAAATGTAAGGAGTATTACTGTATGTGCAGAGGATGTAATGTTCTTAAAGGGATAGTTCACCCAAAAATGAAAATTCTCTTATGTCTTTCTGGGCCTTGAACGTGGCAGACGTGTTACTGTCTATGCTCTCGGATTTCATCAGAAATATCTTACTTTGTGTTCCGAAGGTGAACACTGGGTTTGGAACGATATGAGGGTGAGAATTTTGACAGAATTTTAATTTTTGGGTGAACTATCCCTTTAATGCAAATGACAAAATGTCACCATAACTTGCATCCGAAATCAGAACTGTAGAACTCATTAACTAAGAGTAATAGTATATGGTTCTAGTTGGATTCCTTTACTAAGGTATAAAACTTATTAGTCTTGTAATGTTTTTGCACAGCTCATCTGGAGGCTGACTTTGAGGAGATGGAGAGTCGTCTGCTCTATCTTGAGGATTTGTGTGCTCAGTGTGAGCATCAGCGCTTCAAGCACTTTCAGATCCTGCAGCTGGAAAATTATAAGAAGAAGAAAAGGTAAAAAAAAAAAAAAAAAGTGTTTTTTTGTTCTTAAATAAATCCCCAGACAGATTAATGTGTCTGTTATGTTCATTAAGTCAGAATAACTGCAGAACATGAAGGATCTGTTTATGAAGAACAGAACATAGCTTGTCCTTTTGGCAATATTTTGCACGCTGGCAATATTGAGGACAAATTAGAGCATCTGTATTGAATAAGATTCTGTGGAACAAGCAATACAACACCTGCTGTTTAGTTTGTTCATCATTACAGTGAAACAGTAAGTGTTTTGCAGATTTGCACAGAAGCAGTGTATAACGGCACACAGATATAAACATTAAGGAAAACACTCGAATATCCTTCACTCTATGAAAAGTGCAAATAGCATATAGGCTAAAGGAAAGCTGTGTGTGTATTGTATAATCATACAGGCATCTGTGGTTCTTTTGATGCTGCGTGCTCTTGCTGTTTGAGCCTGCAGCTAAATCATACATCTACAGCTTTGCCCAGTGAGTTGGAAAGCAGCTGGGCTCAGTTCTCAGTGCCCTTCTCCTTCGGCGTGTGGGTATTCATTAGTACAAACACACAGATGCAAAAGTTGTCAGCGCCAGTGAAACGCTGCAGCCTCTTTATCTCAGGAATCTGGGGCTGTTTTAAATGGGGCTGACTTAATGTGACATCTGGTGAGATCGTGTGCTATATATGTGTACATTGATGTAACTCCCTCTTTATTTGTTTTCTAGGAAAGAGCTGGAGTCTTTCAAAGGTAAGAATGATCCTTTTTTTAATCCAAAAAGAATACAACCTCCACAGCTAATACTAAAATGCATACATAGATAATATCTGTGTTTACCAGTCGGATCAAATCAGTGTATTAGAGTGATTTCTGAAGGACCATGTGACACTAAAGACCGAAGCAATGGCTGCTAAAAATTGTGTGCTTGCCATCACAGAAATACATTTTAAAATATAGCAAACTAAAAAAACAATAGTGTTTTTTTTTGTTGTTGTTGTTGTTGTTGATCAAATAAATGCAGCCTTGGTGAGCATAAAAGCCTTTTTATTTTATATATATATATATATATATATATATATATTTTACAACTTTTGAACGGGAGTGTGTATGATTATTTATAATTATATAATTATTTGTTTTAAAATATGACATTTTAAAAGAATACTATCATTTTTACATTTTAATTATTTATAACTATATAATTTTTTATGTACCATTTTTATTAAATATTTATTTTTGTTTTGTAATTCCTTTAACAGATTTCTTAGACTCAAGAATTATAGAAATCATATATGTGCAACAAGTGTATGAAACTAGTTCAGTAAAAGGAATGAGTCATTGACCACTGATTAAAAAGAGTTTTTAATTTTGATTTAAAGGTAGAACGAAGAAGGGTCAGAGAGTCAACAATAGTGGACGTGTAGGGTGTTCAGAGGGATAAATAGTTCATACACTCTAAAAAAATGCTGGGTTAAAAATCATTAAAAATGAATTGCATTCGATTATGAGCGCAATTTTGCGTAGCTTGTCAGTGATTTACGGCTCTGTGTATTAATTGCCGCTCCAGCTGAATGCACATGATGGTGATTTACTTCTAATCAAAGTACCGGCGTTACTGACTAAAAGCGCCTGACAGTCGCATGAGATTTATCGTGCAGGCCTAGTTAAAAACAACCTAGCGCTGGGTGAAATATGGAACACCCCAGCAATTGGGTTATTTTGACCCAACCTTCTAGGTAGTTTTATTTAACTTAACTATTGCTTAAAAATGACTATATTTCTTGCTTAAAATGAGCCCAAAATAGGTTGGAAATTCACATTTATTAATATGTTTAATAAATAAGCATTTAATAATAAGTTGAATAAATAAATAAATAAATAAACATTTTTAAATTGCTTATTAATAAGTAGTCACCTTTTGATCATTACTCATGCATCTAGTAATTATGTGTCTGATTTTTTTAATTTACAACCTATTTTGGGTTCATTTTAAGCCAGACATATAGCAATTTTGAAACAATAATTGAGTTAAATAAAATTACCAAGAAAGTTGGGTTAAACATTTAACCCAGCTGATGGGTCAAAACAACCCAGTTGCTGGGTTTGTCCATATTTCACCCAGCGCTGGGTTGTATTTAACCCAGCATTTTTTTGTGTGTAGTTCAGTCTTTTTGTTATTTTAGCATTTTTATTTACCACATGAAGCTGATTTAGTGCTCAAAACTGTGAAAACCGTGTAGTAATTACCCAGGCGACACTAATTAACCTCAGGGAGAGCAAAAGTGCTCTAGCTAGTGGCCACTGCTGTCTTTATTTGCTCTCATGATGCCATTCATTCCACACTGACCTCCAAGGGAGGCTGCCTGCTCCATCTGTTCATACCTACAGTCCAGTATAAATAACAATCGCTTTTATCATCACAGCTTCTTGATGTATCAGTTAGAGATGTTGTACTAAATAGAATCACAGCATCATTGTTCACTTACACATGCCCTTTATTTGCAGAAAATTCAGGTCATCTGAGATTCTGTAAATGTTTAGAATAAGGATAGGTTTATTTTTTTTGTAAAAATTATTTTACATCCTTTGTCACTGCAAAAAGTGGTAAAGACTGTTTATAACACTTCCTTTGGTACGTAGGTGGTGTTGCTTGAGATTGGCTCGTCTTTTGTGTGGGCAGTGTGCTTCAAGACTTCACACCTCATGCTTGATTATTTATTTATTTAGTTTTTAAAATAATTATTTATTTAGTTAATTCATTTTTTTCTGTCTGTGAGCAAGGGAGCTGTGCTTTGCAATAGTATGTGCAGTGTAAAATGCAGCTTTGTTATATATAAAAGACATTTAGATTTATCGTTACCTTGAGTTTCGGTGTGAATGTGCTGCTTTGTCAGATTGCAGTGTTTTTTAGCACTGGCTAACTAATGATTATTCACTAATATAGCCGTTATTCATATTCTCTAATTGTTGACATTATTCGTAAGTGTAGTTGATTGTAGTATAAAGGATAAGATCAACAGATTAGTCCCAGATCACAAGTGATGAAGACGAATATTGGACATAAAACTCAGATTTGTACAGACCCTCACCCCTACAGGTTTGTGAATTGGTACGTTCCCTGCTTTCCTCCTCACTCCAGCTGCATCTCTAGCTCTGTGTCCCTGAGCAGGCAATGTCTCAGCATTCCTGTCCATAGAAGGGCAGCTTATGGAATAAAAACGCGGCAGAATAAAAGATGTTCGTTTAGCCGTCCTTCAGCTTCACTTTAACTGCAGTCTCTGGTTTGTCGGTCCTGCGTTCAGCTCATCCGCACTCTTCAAGGAGAAATACAAAATGTCCACGTCGGGAACTCTGGACAGCAGCATGAGAGATTCTTGTAGGTTTCCAGGCACTTTTTTTTTTTTTTGTAAGGTTAATTTGATGTGCCAATGTATCACAGTTCTGGCGGTGTGTCAAGGGATATGAATTGGTGTTTTGCAGTCATTGTTTGTCATCTTTGGGTTTGGCAGGCTTTAGTAATGGAATTTCAGCGCAGATTATTGGGATGCCTACAGTGGCTTTTGTGTCTGTGTGCCTTTTCATTACTAGCCATCATAAAGCCTATAGTTATACTTTTATGAAAGATTTTTGGATGCATCAAATCTAGAAACATTGCTCTAAATCTGTTTTAAAAACCTTCTGGTCATGGATATTCAGTTGTTGTAGTTATTAACTGTAGGTTGGGGTTATTTCTGCTGTGCTATGTGTGGAGAGCATCGCTGCATTGTGAGGTTTTAAAGAGTCACAGTGCTGTTTGACTTGTAAATTGGGGTTTAAATAGATGAGTTGTAGACCTGCAACCTCTAGGTGGCTCAAGCATTACAATCTCATAATCTCAGAGATTCAGCCTTCATTACAGAGCATTGACATCTAGAATTTTAAGAGTCTTAAATAACTCAAGTGCCTAATTGTGCTTTTATAATTTGTGACCCTAGACCACAAAAGGGTCAATTTTTTTAAAATTGAGATGTATACATCATCTGAAAGCTGAATAAATAAGCTTGATGTATTGTTTGTTAGGATAGGACAATATTTGGCTGAGATACAACTATTTGAAAATCTGGAATCTGATGGTGCAAAAAAAAAAAATCTAAATATTGAGAAAATCGCCTTTAAAGTTGTGCAAATGAAGTTCTTCGCAATGTATATTACTAATCAAAAATTAAGTTTTGATATATTTACGGTATGAAATTTACAAAATATCTTCATGTAACATGATCTTTACTTAATATAATGATTTTTGGTAAAAAAAGAAAAATCGGTCATTGTGACCCATACAGTGTATTGTTGGCTCTTGCTACAAATTTACCTGGGCTGCTTATGACTGGTTTTGTGGTCCAGGATCACATTTATTCTGTCATTAATTTAACACCATGTGGCATGTGTGTTTATTTGATATTTTCTCATATTTTCTTACTTCAATTGTGTATAAGCTGTTTAACCCATTGAATGTTGTGAATTAGCTAGATGTCATCACAACAACATGAGTTATTAAAGATATGAATTGCCTTTTTTTTTCGTTTTAATTTCTCTGGACTCTGTTTTAATGGTTAAATTATGTTTTATTAACCAAAAAGCATGTCTAATTAACTAAAAACACGAAACTTACACAATTTAACAGCAATTTATTAAAAGTAAACAAAAATTACTTTTTTAAGGCCTAATGAAATGTGCTTTATTTTTTTCTCAAATTCATTTTTTTTTTTTAAATGAAATTCTGAATTCCATTTTAATGGTTTCTTTAAATTTAATAATGAAAAGCATCGCTAATGTATTGATTTTATTTAAAAATATATTATTTTATTTCTCTTTTTTTTCAGAAATTCTGGTAGATAAATTCTGGTAAATATTTTCTGCTAAATATTCTTTGAAAAATAATGTTTTAACAGTATATAAATATAGTTTTGTCACAGATTCTTCAAACTTTTATTAACTTTTATTGTGACGGGTTGCTGTAAAGACCTTAAGTTTCTGCTTCTATACAGTATATGACGATAGTTTTTCTCACAATAAACTGTAAAATGCTCATGAAATGACTCTCAGGGCAGTTCATGTGTTCATGTACTCATATATTGAGGCGGCAGAGGCGGAAAACACAGCAAGCGTCACGCACGCTTCAGTATGTGTGTAGTAAGCGAAACCGCGTGTCTGTGGCATTCATTCACACACAGACACTCAGAATATGCAGGATTCATATTTAAATAGTCTATTTGTAGCTTAATATTCACAGACACTAGTCCATATCACATTTTTATTTAAGTATCGTGACCTGCTTTTGACTTATTTGTCCAAAATTTAGCAAATTGCGTGACATTCCGCATAATACAGTAAATTCTGTTTTTATCGCCATATTCCGCATTTTCCGCATCTTGAAAATCACAGGGCCCTGCATTTGTTTTTGTCTTTGCTGCCACCTGGTGAACGTAGTGTTTTTTTGTTTGACATGTTGAGGTGTTTGTGGTGGTGCAGACTTGTGGCCTTAATGCGTACAAACATTTGGACCTTTAAGAATACATTGAACATGTAAATAGAGATGATTTCACCCCACAGTAGTTTCAGAGATTGTAGTTCCTGATTTGTCCACACGTTTCTCAGTGTGTTTCTAACACAAGATTGCTGCAAGCTTTTGGTTTAAGAAATACCGTAAGAAAAGGTTTTGCTCATACAAACCAGAGACTATGTATAGCTTTTTGTCTGTTCTAATTGACTGCGGTTGGACAGATGACTGATATTGAACCATCCATGTGTTGAATGGACTGTCAGTCCAGAAGACAAGTGTTTATACATTCCTCTTCTGTTTCCTCTTCCTGCTGCTGGATTGTGAGGTTCTGTTCTGTGTGTGGAGGCAGGTCAGCTCATTAGAATGAGTCATTAACCTGTCTGGCCTTAGGGCTGAACCTGCATTAGCGTCTGCTGCCAGATGCTCCACTGATTAGCTTCAAGATGCACAATCTTTGATCAGTATGCTAGTATTTGTTTGGTGCAGCATTTTCCTAATAGACGATTGATGGAGCTTTTATGAAAATTGTCATTGTGAAATCTTGCAGTGAGCAGACCATGAAAGTTTTAGCTGTGGTTGTCTGTGCATTGGCCCTGACAAACATTCTTAATGTATTTTCTTCATTTTTGAGGAATGTGTGTGGAGGATGTGACAAGTGTGATCAGAGAGCCCGAGGCTCATCCCGTGCCGTCATCTATCATTAGCTGTCACACGTACGCAACGGAAAATGTAACGAAAGGCACAGCTTATCCCCGCAGACTTAGTTCTTTCATGCCATGTCCATGATTTAGTGCTTGTGGACATGGAATCATGAATGAGAAAGCTATTAGCATTCCCGTTCATTTTTCAGTGGCACTTGCTCAGATGCTGTAGGACCCCCCTGGAAGTATGGCAGCTTATAGCTGCTCTGTTCTGCTGTCTGCTTTTTTTTCCACCTGAAGCTCAAAATAGCTATATTCATAGGGTATTAAGAACACTCCCAGTCTTTATATTAGCAGCTCTCCTGATCTGTGACGTCAAAGGCAATAATAAGTCCATTTCATGGATGTAAAGCCCTTTAAATGAGTCGAGTAATCTACTATAATTATTCAGTAACTAAAGTGTAATTAGACATAAACTACAGGGGAAGTTTAGTATAATTACATTATTTTAATGTTTTTTGGAAGTCTGCATTTATTTGATCAGAAATACAGTTTAAGAAAAAGGTAAAGAGAACACCAGGTATTAAGACTTGTATGGCTTAATATAGAGTAAATTATATGTTTTACTAAAATTTGTAGTAGAAACCCCATGAAAGATTTACGATATTTAATAAAATCCACATTGTTTTATAGATATTGTAGACTATGGGGGGCGCTGTTATTTCAATGATGTCAAATTCTTGCACTTGGTGAGCTACTGGAGCTACCTGTTGCTATTTTTACTGCAACACAACTTGGAAAATAAAATACTAATATGATGCCACATTGTGTGGCTTTTGGTTGTAATTTTCAGTTGAAGGGCAACGAGAAGATTTAAGTCTTTACTGCTTTTCCTAGCGATTTAAAAAGAGGGGAAAAGAGTGGGAAGATGCCTGCAGACAAATCAAACTTCCTAAAGACCCGCAGCTTTGTTCTCTCCACTTTAGCCCTGATGCCTTTGAAGCTTTTTGTAGTCCACAGCTACTGAAAAAGCTCACAAATGGCAGAGACGAGAAACGCTAGATGCCATCCTGGCAGGATGTAAACGTGCCGACGCTTGTCATGACACCGCCGCCACTGAAGGAGTTTCTCAGTGCTGATTTCACTCGATATCCAGGGCATTTAGACTCCTTGTGGGGAAAAAACCATGGTACGGCATTTGGTTTAAGCCTATGGTTACATCCATTGCCACCTGTAAGCTCTTTCAGTAGCTGTGGTATCATATCAGTGTTTTATTTTCTAAGTTGTGTTGTGGTAAAAATAACAACAGGTGGCGCCAGTAGCTCACAGAGTCCAACCATTTCCCTTCATCTAAATAATGGCGCCCCCTATAGTCCAAAGTATGTATAAAAACAATGTGGATTTTTTAAAATAATGTAAATCTTTTTACAGTTTTCAACTACATATTTCAGTGAGAGGCATCAATTACATTATATTAAGCCACATAAGTCTCAATACCCAGGGTTCACTTTAATATTGTGAAATAACTGTTTTCTATTTTAATGTTAAGAAACAGTTTTTCTTTATATCAATGTTGAAAACATTGTTGCTTAATCTTTTTGTAGAAACTATGATACACTACCTTTAAATACATGCATATTAGAATGATTTTTAAAAAATCATGACATACTAAAGACTGAAGCAATGGCTCCTTGTATCACAGAAATAAATTATTATAAATTAAATAAATGTATTAAAATAGAAAACAGCTTAAATGCAGTTAAAAAATATTACTGACCCAAACTTTTCAATTAAATGTTTATAAATATTCCCTATGCATACAATATACATGTTAGCCTAAAATGAAAAAGATTCATGTTATTTGTCATTAACTTCAAGCCAGTATTTATATAAACCTTAAATTTGCATAAAACCAAAACACATTGATTTTTACTCCTTCAACAGGTAGTGTTATTACTGTAAAGAGACTGGATAATGATGATCCTGCTGTGAAATATCGATTTTACAAGTGTGAGGGATTGAAGCAGGTTATTAGCGTAGGTGGTATCAGAGGAGTGTGTCAACCAAATACAACTGCTAAACTAGCATCGTGAAAATACATGCATACATATTCAGTTCATTTTAAATCTGCTTGCATCAACTTTATTTACATAGCCTCTTTTTGCAAGGCTAATATTGTGCTGAAATGGGCAACAGTGGTTTCCTAGTGAGCATGCTTGCATTTAGCCTTTTATTTAACACTGTATAACCAGCATCTGTTTAAAAAGAACGTGACAGAACTGTGGTTAAGACCACATCCTAATAACAGAGGCGCATTTCACCGCTTCATCAATGGATTTCTGTTCCTCACACAATACATAGGAGCATTACAACAGTAGACAAAGTCTGCTCTAATACAGTATTTGCAGTTGTTATGTGCATACTTGCATGCATTCAACAGTTCTTTCAATGCATGGCAGTGACCATGTCTTGAAATATTTTCTGTTTGGAGAGTTTTAGAGAATTTTTTTTTTTTTTTGCTCAAGCTGTAATTCTTGGTGGACAAATTAACCTTTAAGTAAGTTGCATCTAGGATGTCACCATAAGCTTCGACAGGATGTTTGTACCATATCTATTTAAACATACTTCACACCCAGAAACACCACAGTGACATTCAAACAGCACAGGCAGGCTTCCTGCTTTTCAGAGAAAAGTATGTACTTCCTGTGAAAAGATAGAGAATTTAACTGCATCTCATATCACACAAAAGAAGCATTGCGCTCTCTGCCACCACTACTAGAAAAGCGTCACGTTCTGTGGTAAGCTAGCATGCTGTAAAAATACTTGTGTAGGATCTTGTTCTTTGATGTGCTTAAGAAAGCATGTTTGAAAATTTATGCAATGTTATCTTGAAGTTTAGATGTCTAAGGTTTGCTTCAGATATTTGCAAAGAGTCTTGAGAAAAAGATTATAAGACAGATATTAGAGATGGTATTGTGTTGATATGCGAACATATGTGTGTGGAGTTGGATAGTTCAGTTCTAGAGATATCAGAGATTATTATTTCACTTTTAAACGAAGCAACTGGTTAAAAACCATTTATATGTATGTTCTTGCAGCACTGGGTTTTTAAGAGTGCAACATTTCAGCGTTGTTACAATTTTGAAACAAAAGTTATATAAGAACACTACTCTTCAAAAGTTTGATGTTAGTAAGATATAAAAAAAACTTTAAAATGTAATAGTTTTATTCAGCAAGGATGCTTTAAATTGATCAAAAGTGATTGATCAAATACTTTTATGTTGTTACAAAATGATAAATGATATTTCCAGTAAATCTTATTTTGAACTTTCTATTCATCAAAGGATCCTTAAAAAATCAGCGCATCCAATAATAAGAAAATTATTAAAACTAAATTTTATTTTAAAATTCACTGCAGTTCAAAAGTTTGCGAACATAAGTTTCTTATGCTCATCAAGCCTGCATTTATTTCATTAAAAACACAGAGAAAATTGTAATATTGTGAAATGTAGTTACGATGTAAAAGAATGTTTTTCTATTTTAATATACATTATAATCTGATTTATTCCTGTGATCAAAGCCCAGTATTCAGTATCACATGATCATTCACAAATTATTCTAATATGCAGATATATTATCAGTGCTGTTTAATATTTTTTAACGTTTTTTTTCAGGATTCATGGATGAATAAAAAGTTAAAAAAGTAACATTTCTATATTCTAACAGTACACACTACCGTTCAAAAGTTTGGGATCAGTACAGTTTTTTTTAAAAGAAATTAAGACTTTTATTCACCAAAGATGTGTTACATTTATAAAAAGTGATAGCAAAGACTTACATTGTTTGAAAAGATTTATATTTCGAATAAATGCTGTTCTTTTTAACTTTTTATTCATCAGAGAATCCTAAAAAAAAGAATCACAGTATCAAAAAAAACCTGTTTTTCAACATTGATAATTCTAAATATAAATCAGCATGTTAGAATGATTTCTGAAGGGTCATGTGACACTGAAGACTGGAGTAATGGCTGATGAAAATTCAGCTTTGTATCGCATTAATAAATTATATTTTAATGTATATTACAATAGAAACCATTATTTTATATTGTAATAACATTTTGCAATATTACAGTTTCTTTTCTGTATTTTTTTATCAAATAAATGCAGCCTTGATGAGCATAAGAGACTTTTTTAAAAAACATTACAAGTCTACATCCTAAACTGAAACTAAACTAAAGTCTGATCCTAAACTATTGAACGGCAGTGTATAATAATATATGCTATGACTTCTAGATAAGTTTAAGTTTAATGATCCTGGTATACAGTACTAGATTATGCGTAATATGAGGCTTGCAATGCAGCTTCATTGATCTCTTTATGTTAAAAACATGCTGAGAATTATGAAAACTATATTACAGGTCTATATTATGGGAGAAGATTGCTAAAATTCACCAACAGTGATGGATCAACTTGATACATCAGTGACCATGTTCTGTGAATTTAGCGTGTTAGGAGATAATAAGGTGATAAATGCATTCTGGTTAAACTTGTTGATGTAAAAATGAGCTGTTGTTATGTGTCATTGTAGCATGTATGTATTGAAAAATGAGTGAAAATGATCATTTTCATAAAGTATAATTTAATCTAATGTGTTTATAATTTATGTTAGAAGAAATACTGTTTAGTTGCTATAAGCAGATGTTGCATGTTTCTACATCAATTCTCTGAGGGTTAATCCACTTCCTTTTTCCAGTACGTTTTGTGATTCCATCCCCCATCTTTTTCTCTTTCTCTTTCCCTCTCTCTCTCTCTCTCTCTCTCTCTCTCTCTCTCTGTCATTTTGTAACCTACTTGGTGTTTTATGTCTCTCTTTAGCGGAGCTCGATGCAGAACATGCCCAGAAAGTGCTGGAGATGGAGCATGCGCAGCAGGTCAAGCTAAAGGAGCGGCAGAAGTATTTCGAAGAGGCATTTCAGCAAGACATGGAGCAGTACCTCTCCACAGGATACCTCCAGATCACCGACAGGAGAGGTCAGTTACTTATTTTAGAAGGACCACTTCGCCACATACTTGTTCAGAAATTGATTTGTAATGCTCTCAACAAGCCTTTTTCTTTTCACACTTGTTCTCCTCACATAGTGTCATATGAGTTTAGTAGCTAGTAGTAAATATATATATGACAGTAAACAGTGTTTTAGTAGTCAAAATGCTATTTTTTTTTTTTTAGTAAACTTACGAAAATAACAGCAAATTAGTTTGAATCACAGTCGGTCTATATGATGCGCTGCTCAAGGCGGCGTTCTTCCCTTCATTAATATTTTAACATACCGTTACTATGTTAAATGGGAGGTTAAAGCGCTTGTGTGAGGATGTTGATGCTAAACTGATGGTCTTCTCTTTCCTGTCTCCTGCCTTAATGCTGCCCTGATGCGTGAGGTACTTCATGCATTCCCCTGCATCTTCTTTGTCCTAAGCTCTTCCGTTCTCATGTCAATCTATTCATTGTATTGTGATGTGAATTTGCTTGTATATTCCTGAACTGAATCTTCCGTTCTGTAGGCTTTGATGTGATCAGCCGGTTTGATGTTAGGATTCACAAAGTAAAAGATGTATTTATCGTTTGTTTCTTTCTCTGGGGCAGATCCAATAGGCAGTATGTCCTCAATGGAGGTGAATGTTGACCTCCTGGAACAAATGGATCTCACGGATGTGTCCGACCACGAGGCTCTCGATGTCTTCCTCAGCTCCGTAGGGGAAGAGAGCAGCGCTCAGTCTCCTGACACAGGTTGGGTTGTGCTTTTAATGAAACTTGATTTCATGCCCTTTTCACATTTATTACAGAACAAAGACAAAAATAACTACTTTGCAAATATCAGAATTTGTTTTATCAGCAAAGTTTATCACACACAAAGAGTTTGCCATTGGAAATCTTAGTACTTAAAGGAGTAGTTCACCCAAAATTGAAAATTCTGTCATTAATTCATGTTGTTCCAATCCCGTAAGACCTTTGTTTATTTTCAGAACACAAATTAAGATTTTTGATGAAATGCATAGACAGCAACACAAGTACCATGTTCAAGGCCCAGAAAGGTAGTAAAGATTGTTAATATAGTCCATGTGACGTCAGTGGTTCAGCCACAGTGTTTTCTGCAGGGTTCATACAAGGTGCTTAAAGTGCTTGAAGTACTTGAATTAGACTTTTTGAAAATTAAAGAAGTCTACCTCCAGAACAACAATTTACAGATAATGTACTCACCCCCTTGTCATCCAAGATGTTCATGTCTTTCTTTCTTCAGTCATAAAAAAATAGTTTTTTGAGGAAAACATTTCAGGATTTTTCTCCATATAATGGACTGATATGGTGCCCCGAGTTTGAACTTCCAAAATGCAGTTTAAATGCGGCTTCAAACGATCCCAAATGCGGTTGTAAACGATCCCAGCCGAGAAAGAAGGGTCTTGTCTAGCGAAACGATTGGTTATTTTCATTTAAAAAAATACAATTTAAATACTTTTTAGAACAATTTTGAAGTTGAGGGAGAAAATACAGTCAGAATTTTTCGACATACCCTAACGAATCGTTTGACTTAGGTCGAAACTTTGCGTATTACTAATCATTTGATTTAGATCGGAATGGGTTTGTGAATCATTTTACAAATTGAATGATTCAAATGAAATGATTCATGATACACAATTTAAAGTCCCAGCCTGCGTCCCAATGTGCATTCTATCTATCCTAGATTATATGTGATAGTAGTAATTTTGATAGTAGTAATTTTCATTACTTTTTAGGGCAGATAGGGTGGATAGTATGCACACTGGGACACAGGGCCAGACTTCAAATGATTCGCAATACATGAAGGCATATGATTCACGATCCGCGCTCCGAGTCCTGATCTGAAATGATGGTTCGTGAATCATTATTTAGATCCAGTCTTTAAAGCGTGGATCGTGAATCGTTTGATTCAGATCGGGACTTCGGTGTGGGTTTGCAAATTATTTGATTCGGTTCCAGACTTCGGATCGCGTATGGCGAATCATGTTTCAGATCAGGATTTTGGAGCGATGTCGCAATTTTTTTTTTTTTCTTTCTTCAACAGTAGAAAACATTAAACCATTCGGGTAGGACAGTTATAAAAACACAACAAAAAAGTATACATAAATACAGATCCCTTAAGAAAATTAACCATGGTTTTACTACAGTAAAAGTGTAGTATATATTGTAATACTTTAGTAGTGATACTTTGCATGTGCTTTATTTTTGCCATTTTATATTAGTATATATATTTTTATTTATCTATTTAGCTTTAGAATTTGAAAGAGAAGGCATTGTTTGGTAAGTGAGATCTCTCAATCCTTATAAATCCAAAAAGAAGTGCTTAAAAAATCCTTGAAAGTCCTGTTTAAATTTAATTTCACAGTATCTGTACAAAGCCTGTACACAAAGAAAACAAAAATAACTTTAACTATTTCTTCTCTTCCGTACTATAAATGTGCGTTCGTGAGAACTCATATTACAAAATATTAAGCAGCACAAGAAATGTTTCTTTTTCAGCATATTACAATGATTTCTGAAGGATCATGTGACACTTAAGATACAGCGCCTTGCGAAAGTATTCAAACCCCTTTTCATGTTTTATCTAGCAGCCTTATGTTAAACTGCTTTAAATATTTTTTTTAATCTACATGCACCATAATCACAAAGGAAAAATGTGTTTGTAACAAATTTGAAAATTTATTAGAAATAAAAAAAAAAAACTGAAACATTCCATTGCAAAAGTATTCATACCCTTTTCTGGGACACTTGAAATTTAGCTCAGGAGCATTCATATCGCTTGTAGATGTTACTACACTTTAGTGGAGTTAACCTGTGGCAAATTCAATTGAAGTGAATATGATTTGGAAAGGCACACACCTCTCAATAAAAGGTCTAACAGCTGAAAAATGCACATCAGGGCAAAAACCAAGCCCTGAGGGGTTGAATACTTTCGCAAGGCACTGTAGTAGTAGTTTTATCATTCCACTAAATACTGCAGGTACTCAGAAAATGCAAAAAGCAAGTGTGCAGATTTGTGTCTGAGTGCAGGAATGAGTAAAATGACTGTGAACCCATTAGACTCTTACTGTGTCTCTCATAGCATATAAGTATTCAAGGTTGCGACTGCACTTCAGGACTAATTAATATTCTGAAATAGATGGCGTGACACATTTTAACCTTGTTCTATATGTTCAGCAGGTGGCCCTACTCTGGAACCCGGCTCGTCCCCCTCAGAGATCAGCCTGAAGGTGCCCTCACAGACAGAGGTACGGCACACCGCCTCCTCCATCTCATCCTCTTGCACCGACACCATCAGCGGCGTGACCGAGGGTCCGGATGAAGAGGATGGCAGCGAGGAAAGCTGCAACGGAGACTCTCCACTGGTCCAGTCAGATGAGGAGGAGGTACAGGCTGACACAGCCCTCATGGGTCTCCCAGAAACAGAGCTGCTCAAAAGCTCAGACGACAGCGACACACAGGCCCCCTAGTGGCCAGGGATGGCAAACGCACTCATTTAAGTTGGTTTCTGGAGATGAAAACCTGTTTTACATCAAGGCTCAGACAGAAGGAGTGCCGAAGACCAGCCAGATGTTTCTTCGTGGCTTAATGCGACACTTTGAGATGAAGATTTTGGAGTCTTATAGAATGCAGTTTGTGCTCAGCCCTAGAGAGCAGCTTTTTCAGACTCTTAGCACTGTGATTTTTGTTTTCTTTCCCAATACAAAAAAAATTAACACAATGTATGATACAAATCTTCGTATTACCTGTTGAATCAGAATGATATAATAATAAACATTTTACAGTGTTCCTGCTAATATCACTGATGTATGTTGCATGAATTTGTAATGCAGAGCTCGTTTTGCATATGACGTTATTGAGCCGATTGAAAGACTCTGAAATAAAATATACCTTGAAATACCACAGGCCTCACTACAATCTCAGTGTAGGACTGATATTTCAAATCGTAGTGATCTAAGGAAAATATCTTCCACCAACGATTTCACAGAGCGTCTCTGATATAAAAATAGCTGGGAACATTTGGACCATCTGTGCTTACAGAATTTACAGGCTCCCCGTATAGCAAGCTGTTGCTCTAAAACCTTGTTACCTCTCGGGAAAAAATACTGAGTTATCACGCTAACTGCAGTGAAATGAAGGTTGAGGGTTTTTAAAAGAGAGAGTAAAGTCTGACTGCATGGGTTTAGATAAGAAATTACCTCGGTAGGATTTTTAAATGTTTTTAAAGAAGTCTCGTGCTCGTGCTACATTTATTGCATACACAATACAGCGTAACTTGTGATAACTTATTACAATTTATGACGGACCACAAAACTAGTCATAAGGGTAAATTGTTTAAAATTGAGATTTGTACATAATCTGAAAGCAAAAATAAGCTTTCCATTGATGTATGGTTTGTTAGGATAGGACAATATTTGGCCAAGAAACAACTATTTGAAAATGTGCAATCTGAGGGTGCAAAAAAAATCACAACATTGAGAAAATCGCCTTTACAGTTGTTCAAATGAAGTTCTTAGCAATGCACATTACTAATCAAAAATTAGCTTTTGACATATTTACGGTAAGAAATTTACAAAATACCTTCATGGAACATGATCTTCACGTAATATCCTAATGATTTTTGTCATAAAAGTACAAATTGATTATTTTGACCTGTACAATGTATTGTTGACTATTGCTACAAATAAACCCGTGCTACTTAAGACTGGTTCTGTGGTCCAGGGTCACATTGCTCATCTACAGCTCAAAAATATTTTATTATTACTAGTGTTGAAATAATTAACTTTTTTTTTTTTGTAATCAAATTAATGCATGTTTGCTGAATAAAAGTATTAATTGCTTTAAAAAATTACACTTTCACAATAAGTTTGCATTTGTTAACATTAGAGCTACAAAAACAAGTAAATGTTAATGGAAATTTTAATATATACTATTACATTCATTAAAATCAAAAGGCAGTAATATTATTTAATGAGCCAGTGCTAACATTAAAGTGGAACTCCACTTCCAGAACAACAAATTACAAATAATGTACTCACCCTTTTGTCATCCAAAATGTTCATGTCTTTCTTTCTTCAGTCGTAAAGAACATTTTTTTATTCATATAATGGACTGAAGTGGTGCCCCGATTTTGAACTTTCAAAATGCAGTTTAAATGCAGCTTCAAACGATCCCAGCCGATGAAGAAGGGTCTTATCTAGCGAAACGATCGGTTATTTTCATTTTAAAAAATAGTTTATATACTTTTTAATGCCAAACGCTCGTCTTGTCTTACTCTGCTTGGACTGTTTGTGTTCCGGTTCATGACAGTTAGGGTATGTCGAAAAACTCCCATCTCATGTTCTCCCTCAACTTTCAAATCGTCCTATATCGCTGTTTTACCTGTTTGATCTTCTTTGCATGTTCACTTTGCAAAGACTGGGTCGGTACTTCTGCAGCAATGTAGGATGATTTTGAAATGATTTTTGAAGTTGAGGGAGAAAATACGATTGGAGTTTTTCGACATACCCTAACTGTCTTGAGTCACAATACACAGTTCATGGAGAGAAAGACAAGACGAGCGTTTGAGATTAAAAAGTATTTAAATTGTATATAAATATATATATATATTTTAATGAAAATAACGATCGTTTCGCTAGATAAGACCCTTCTTCCTCGGCTGGGATCGTTTATAAACGCATTGTGGATCGTTTGAAGCCACATTTAAACTACATTTTAGAAGTTTAAAATCTGGGCACCATATCAGTCCATTATATGAAAAAAAATGCTGAAATGTTTTCCTCAAAAAAACAATTTCTTTATGACTGAAGAAAGAAAGACATGAACATCTTGAAAGACAAGGGGGTGAGTACATTATATGTGAATCATTGTTTTGGAAGTGGACTTCTCCTTAAACTAATTTTTAGATATGTTATCGGCAGATACTGCTATTTAACTCTACGTGCTCTTTTCACCTGTTTTTATATTTAGATTACATATGTCTCCATTCGCTTTTGACTTACCCTTAGTTTGATTGACAGTCGATCTGACCAATCATAACGCCGAAACTTCCATTTTTGTCCGACAAACAAACCAGACAGGAGAGTAGATTAACCTCGGTGGACTTGAACTTGAAAAACAGTGTGAATTGACGTCTTTCTGCCTCTAAAACAAGATACTTTCTGATGTTTATTCATGTTTATGTCATGCCTGTGGCATAGAAAGTCAGCCCCAGAAAAGTAAATTCACATCTGTACAGTATTACACAGAGGAAGAAAGTTTAACACTCTTCAGCAATAAAACAAACAAATGTTTTTCTTGAGTAATTTTTGCTTATTAGTATGGTTAAATTGGATCATCAAAGGCCAGCAGCAAAGACACTGGTTAATAAAATGGGATTAAACACAAAGGATATTCGTATTATTCAACATATTTAATTATTGAAAAAGTAACTCTTGTAAATTAAAAAGTGATGTGTTACTTTACTAGTTACTTGAAAAAAATCTGATTACTTACTTGTAATGCGTCATTCCCAACGCTGATTGCCCATTTTGCCAGGTCTTGTCCATGACATAAAAAAAACATGAGGCCAGTATATTTTTGGAAGGATTGACAAGTGATTTATTTATTAAAACAAAAAATATACAAACCTGAAAAGTAAAAAAAAAAAGGTAACCAAAAAGATCTCCACTGGACTGGAGGACTGAGTAACAGTGCATATAAATAAACAGTACAAGGATCAGGAGTATTACTGTATAAAATAGGGTGAAGGGATAACAAAAGAAAAAAAAAACATTTTAAGGCCATAAAAAGTATACAACCACATTTTGGAAACACTGTTCAGTTTTTTTAAACCTTAAATACAAGTCAGTCATTTGGAAAGGGGCGACTACCATGTTTGATTACAGGACTTCGATACAGTCAGTGCAATGGGTAGCTAGGCCTACTACATAGTTTACTTTTGGGTAAAAGATTTTTCCTTTCGAATAAAAAAAGTAAAGCTAAAAAACTAGGGATCACCACTATGACATACTTCTCAGTGATTTAAGCAGCACTTATTTTTTTTGTATGTTTTTTGTAGCAACCCTGTTAACATCTAATTTATATCGATGAAGAAACCAATGTAGAAGTAAGGCTTTTTCTTCATCTCGACTTTCTCATCCAAACCCCTAGAGACCCGAACTCAAAGGCTCAATTAAACTGGCATATAAACATATTTTTGGGGCTTTTTTCCTCAGATATTAGTATTTTGCAATAAGATTCTATGAAAACGAAAGAATATTTAAAGATTTAACTCTTAATGGCAAAACAGGTGGAGATTTTTCAAGAAACACTGGTAACCAATTACAAATATAAAGTCAGGGGGACAAAAGGGAAAGTGCATTTACAATTGAAATAGTAACTTTAAAAACAAGTACAAATTGCCCTCGGCGTCAAACTTGTTATCTGTACTCCAAAGATTTTAGTAAAAGGCCTCAAAATGTGCTTTTCGAAGTGGGGAGTTCCTAGTGTACTCACACAAGGCCTTGAGATCTCCTTCGGAGATGTCGGTGCTGTCAGAAACGTTCACGGCTCCTTTTTCTTTTTTTTGTAGCTGGAAAACCGAAATGCCAGTAACCACAATACATGTAGTGTTTTGACTTGTGGGCTGTAATCTTGCTTGTTCCTGACAGCGTTAAGACGTAATAAACGTGAGCCCAAGAGACAAACAGGCCGTAAGGGTGATGGAGAAAAGTGTCACTACAGCACCAGTTAAACACAAATGATAGGAATAGTATAGGATATATTTATATCTATGTATACGCATATCTATACTCGATTTAATGCTAAAACAACCCGAAAATACTCATCTAAAAACCAATCTCAATACTAGTGCAAAAGGTTTCGTGCTTGTTGGATGAGACCCAATAGCCTTATGTCAGGTGCCCCCAAACAATTGTGTATTCGCCCCCCCTTGTATTTGACGTGAAACGCGATGTAACATTTAACCTCCGTACATTCAATATATTGGACTAACCGGCCAGTAACTACACGTATCTGTAATACAAAAGTGCAATATAACAGCTTGTTGTATTGATATATTATACACTAGGTACAAAGAGTATTGAAGAGTTGTTTGTACACAAGTATTAGGAACACCTGATATAAAAGGAGACCCGGAGGAATGTCGCTGACGGTCTGGTCTGGTCTGGTCTGGTCTGTTCTGGTCTGGTTAGGAGCGCCCAGTGTTCTTTGAGGTGGAGCTGGAGAGGGGGCCCAGGGCGGAGCTCTTGTTTCTGGGGCTTCGTTTTGCTGGTGTCTTGCTGGGGCCGACAGCTTTCTGCTTCACTCCACCCTTCTCCAATGCTCTGCCACACACTCGATTTACCAGACCGTTGATCTGCTCCTGGGCAAAATAGGGTGGGATGCTTGAAGTTACTTATTTACACTGAGAAGTTAATTGTGAAACAGAATATCATATTATATTCAAGTGCAGTATACAACAAAATGCTGCAATTAATACTACATTGCACAATGCAATGTGTTCGACTAGACTTTCCAATCTGACAAATGGATCGGTTAGAAAATAGACGTTTTTTAACAACACCATTTTTTTATTTATTTACTTTATTTTAATTTTACAATTTTATTTTTCTTGTCACTTGCTAAATTTAACATATGTGACCCTAGACCACAAAACCAGTCATAAGGGTCAATTTTTCAAAATTTAGATTTATCCATCATCTGAAAGCTGAATAAATAAGCTTTCTATTGATATATGGTTTGTTACGATAGGACAATATTTGGCGAGATAGAACTATTTGAAAATCTGGAATCTGAGGGTGCAAACAAATCAAAATATTGAGAAAATCACCTTTAAAGCTGTCCAAATGAAGTTCTTAGCAATGCATATTACTAATCAAAAGTTAAGTTTTGATATATTTACAGTAGGAAATTTACAAAATATCGTCATGGAACATGATCTTTACTTAGTATCCTAATAATTTTTAGCATAAAAGAAAAATCTATAATTTTGACCCATACAATGTATTTTTGGCTATTGCTACAAATATACCCGTGCTACTTAAGACTGGTTTTGTGGTCCAGGGTCACATATAATAACGTCATGGAACAATAATTTTCTGAATAATATTCAAATTCTATACTTTTTACAGTCATGGCCAAAAATATTGGCACCCTTGCAATTCTGTCAGAAAATGCAACACTTCTCTCAGGAAATTGTTCCAATTGCAAATGTTTTGGTATTCACATGCTTATTGTTTTTGTTTGCACTGCAACAACACAAAAAACAGAGGAGAAAAGTCAAACAGAACTCAAAAATGGACTGGACCAAATTATTGGCACCTTGTCAAAATTGTAAGAAATAATTGCTTTTCAAGCATGTGATGCTCCTATAATTTTTTTTTTTTAAATTTGTATTTAGACACACCTGTGGCAAGTAACAGGTGTGGGCAATATAGTAATCACACTTGCAACCAGTTAAAATGGAGAAAAGTTGACTCAACCTTTGTGTTGTGTGTCACACTGAGCATGGAGAAAAGAAAGAAGTGTAAAGAGTTGTCTGTGGATTTAAGAGAAAAAATTATGAAAAACATGGACAATCTCAAGGCTACAAGTCCATCTCCAGAGATCTTAATGTTCTTGTGTCCACTGTGCGCAATATCATCAAGAGGTTTACAGTCAATGGCACTGTAGCAACCTCCCTAGATGTGGACGGAAGAGCAAAATTAATGAAAAATTACAACAAAGGATTGTTTGAATGGTGGATAAAGAGCCCTGATTAACTTCCAAATTCAAGCTGATCTGCAGACACAGGGTACAACAGTCATCATCTGAATAAAAAGGGATGCTATGGTAGGAGACCACTGCTGACACAAAGGCATAAAAGAGCAAGACTAGAGTTTGCCAAAACTTATGTGACAAAGCCACAATCCTTCTGGGAGAACGTACTGTGGACAGATGGGACAAAAATAGAGCTTTTTGGTAAAGGACATAATTTTTTTTAAAGGGGGTGCTACCAAATATGTGACCCTGGACCACAAAACCAGTCTAGTCGCTAGGGTTTATTTGTAGCAATAGCCAAAAATACATTGTATGGGTCAAAATTGTTGATTTTTCTTTTATGCCAAAAATCATTACGAACTTAGGTAAAGATCATGTTCCATGAAGATATTTTGTAAAATTCCTACTGTAAATATATCAAAACTTAATTTTTGATTAGTAATATGCATTAGTAAGAGCTTCGATTGGACAACTTCAAAGATGATTTTCTCAATATTTTGATTTTTTTTGCACCCTCAGATTTTATATATTCAAATAGTTGTATCTCGACCAAATATTGTCCCATCCTAACAAACTATAAATCAATAGAAAGCTTATCTATTCTGCTTTTAGATGATGTATAAAGCTCAATTTCGAAAAATGGACCCTTATGACTGGTTTTGTGGTCCAGGGTTACATATTAAGGCCCAATCCCAATTCTACCCCTTACCCCTACACTTTCCCCTACCCCTCCGTTTGGCGCGTTCACGTGTAGGGGTAGGGGTGTCTCAATTCTCTTTTGGTTGGAGGGGTAGGGGGAAGGGGAAGGGCTAGATAGCCCTCCAAACGAAGATTTTTCGGGACCTCACTTCAAACGAAGGGCTAAGAGAAATTTCCAACATGGCTGCTCACTCGAGCAAGCAGACCCATAAATGTAAGCAATTTTTGCCATTAATAAGGATTTTTATGACAATTTTTCATTATATGTATATTACCTTCAGTCTTGTGTTTGTGTTTACGGTGATGTTCTGTAAAGAAACGTTTGCAAAAAAATTGCTAAAGTTTGCTAGCGGATAGCACTGATTGCACGATATTAGAAAATATATTTTTATTTACAGCGCTCGAAATTAACTTTTTTACTTGGTAGCACTGGTGCTTTCAACTTCAAAAAGTTAGGAGCACCAAAAAAAAAAAATTAGGAGCACCAAGTGAATATTAAGGTTGTATTAAATACAGCTACACAACCTATAGCCTACAGCCTAGATATGTTATGTAGCCTAATTTGCGCACATTGGGGAGTCGCTCTCTAAACGTGGGGTATTAAAATTGCTTTTGAATGCGCGCGCGCGTTTTACTTTCGGTTTCGTTTTAACGATGGCGCTAAACTCTCGGCGGTGCTGAGCGTACATTCTACAATACAAGACATTAATTTAACAAAACTATTTGAAAGTGGGGGGATTTTGAAGTGTGTCCCCAGTGGAAATTACGCCCCTGCGTGAGTGGAACTCTGAAGCTGAGTTATCATTTGATGTGAATGTATGCCGTGTTGTAAAGTATACTGAGACTGAGCGCCAGAATTGCGTCTGACAGAGTGTGCGCTGTAGCACGAAATCTAGTATATTTCTTCAAAAGCAGATTGTGGAGACATTTTATTTGTCCACAATCAAAAATCGTCGTATCATACACCCCTAATTTCAATGTAGTTTACAAATCCGGAACAGAGGTTGGTTGAGAGAGAGAGAAAAAACGGCCGGTTCCGAGTTTTAGCGGAGCGCAGTGTCAGTGACAGGGAGTGATCGACGGCTAATATCTAAATTCTGCATTAAAGTTAAGAATGTACAGATCGAGTTTAATTAGTTGTGTAATGTTGGAGAAAACAGCGAAACTGTCACTGTATCAACGTATGATGACGTATGACAGTGTAGTAGTGGTGTCCCATTTCTTAGGGGAACATTTTTAACCCTTCCCCTTCCCACTTTGTTTCAAGGGGCAAGGGGAAGGGGCGAGTGGTAGGCAAAGGGGTAGAAAATAGAATTGGGATTGGGCCTAAGTTAAGGGTGCCAATAATTTTTGTCCAGTGCATTTTTTGCGTTCTGTGTGGAATTGTATTAGATTTGACTTTTCTTCTCAGTTTTTTTTCGTTGTTTCAACAAAAAAAAATAAACGTGAGTACCAAAACATTTG
Source organism: Labeo catla (assembly GCA_012976165.1). Classification (NCBI taxonomy): domain Eukaryota; kingdom Metazoa; phylum Chordata; class Actinopteri; order Cypriniformes; family Cyprinidae; genus Labeo; species Labeo catla. Next base: position 178,066 of record VONZ01000415.1, read on the forward strand.
CAACTGCAACAATTTTCAAAGAGAAGAGTTGCATTTTCTGACAGAACTGCAAGGGTGCCAATATTTTTGGCCATGATTGTATATATATATATATATATATATATAAAATTAAAACACTACACAAAATAATTTGAAATGCTACAAATAAATGTATGCATCACAACATTATAATGTTTTGTATAAAATGGACTTGCTAAAGATTACATTGCATAAGTGTTTTTTTATGATGACAGCAAACTAGTTGACATTTTTAGAAATAAGCATGTACAGTATCATTTAAAAAATGGTCTTGGTTTAGTACAATTTTTCTCTCTTTTTTTTTAAAGAAATTAATACTTGTATTCAGCAAGGATGAATCAAACTGAGCACCAAATTAGCATATTACAGTGCTTTTGCAAAAGTACTAATTTTTTTCACGTTTTGTTATGCTGCAGCTTTATGTTAAACTGCTTTATCTACACATCATAATGACAAAGCAAAAAAACAGTTTTTTAACAACTTAAATTTATTAAAAATAAAACACTGAAATAAGTATATTGCATAAGTATTCATACCCTTAGCTCAGTACTTCGTAGAAGCACCGTTACAGCCTCAAGTTTTGCACATCTGCATTTGGCAATTATCTGCTACTCCTCACCTCACCTCTTCAACTCTCAAGCTCTGTCAGCTTGGATGGGGGCAGATGCAGACTGTGAACCTTCAATGCAGCAGAATATTTTTCTGAACTCTTCCCCAGATCTGTGCCTTGACGCAGGCCTGCTTCGGAGCTCCACAGGCAGTTCTTTTGACCTCAGGGCTTGGTTTTTGCTCTGATGTGCATTTTCAGCTGTTAGACCTTTTATTAAGACATGTGTTCCTTTCCAATCATACTCATTCAAATGAATTTGCCACAGGAAAATGCTACTCGAAGTGTAGTATCTACAAGCGATATGAATGCTTCTGAGCTAAATTTCAAGTGTCCCAGAAAAGGGTATGAATACTTATGCAATGGAAACTTTTACGTTTTTATTTCTAATAAATTTGCAAAGTTGTTACAAACCAGTTTTCTTTGTCATTATGGTGTATGGAGTGTAGATTGATGTGAAAAAAAATAATTTAAAGCAGTTTAACATAAGACTGCAGCAAAAAACGAAAAAAAAAAAAAGAAGGGGTATGAATACTTTTGCAAGGCACTGTATAATGATTTCTGAAGGATCGCTGATTCTAGTTTATATTTAGCATTTAGTTTTAGTTTCTGATTTTGTTTTAGACACTACTTAAGAAGCAGACAGTGTACAGTTAATGCTGTTCCCAACACATGTAAATACTTGATGTAGATAGTAAAGTACCTCAGTGTAACGAAACATCATTTTGAGGCCACGGGGGGACCTGCGTTTCTGGATGTATCGAAGAGCACATTCCAGACAGAAAACCACATTGTCACTCTCGTGAACAACCTGTTGAAGAAGACACAGGGACAGAACAGGATATATGCTCATATATTATAGCATAGCTAATCCAATTTGCCTGGGGAAATTCCTTCATAATTTAAAGGGGACATCAGATTCCAAAAGCTGGTATAATTCTTTAGGGTCTTCATGAAATGTACTTTGGAAATGTAGCTCTGCTCACCCCATTCTTCTGTTTTTTTGTGTATTTGATGGCGTTATCATCAAAAACAAAACTAATCAACTGCATCCTCAGTGGCTCTGATGTCGGGAGAAAATAAAGACTCTTATGTTCACTTTTACATTCAACTACAAAACACCTGCATTGCTTATGAAACACTGTTGTTGCTATAGCTGCTCAAGCGTGCAGAAAAAAGCAGACAGCGTACAAAAGGTTTTTTCGGGGATTAAACAAGAAGTGAATAGATTTTTATCATTGTAGGGTGCTGTTTATATATAAACACCATGTAAAAGTGAATTATGCATCCGATGTCCCCTTTAAGACAGTCCCCTCTGTATAAGGTACATGAACTGATGGTTGTTTTTTTATGCAATGAAATGTAGAACACAAAGTGATGAGTAATATTGTAAATTTACCATGGAGAGGTAACACAGATGCTGACACACTTGGCAGCGTCTGTCAGCCGTGTCTTCTGTAAATCTCGTGCGTTGCTGCTTCTTCTTGTCTGCTTGAGACTCGCAGTGTGTGCCGTAGCGCGCAGACAGACGGAGCCCGGCCTCAAACAGATCCCTGCGCTGGCTAATCTCTACATCCCTGAAAAAGTATGGAAAACAACAATTTTTACCAAACAATTATGAGCAGTTTCTGAGATTCAGAAAATATTGTGTGTGTGTGTGTGTGTGTGTGTGTGTGTGTGTGTTTATCTGTGTTGGAAAAATTGAAATCTGGTTTTTAATAACAATGAATCTCTAATAACGTTGTTTTTCACAGTAGTTTTACAATTTTATTTAGATCAATTCTTATCTGGCAGAAGTGGCAGAAGCCCGTTTCTGCCACTAAATAAAAAATTTAAAAAGGTAATTGCGAATTTACATCTCACAATTCTGACTTTTTTTTAAATTAAAATTTACAAACTCGCAGTTCTGAGAAATAAAGTCAGAACTGTGTGATATAAACTCGCAAATCTGACTTTTTTCTCAGAATTGTGTGATATAAACTCATAAATGAAGTCAGAATTGCTTTTAATCTCGTAATTCTGGCTGTAGAGCTGAGACCTGCAGAGTTCAGCTCCAACCCTGACCAAATACACCTGAACCAACTAATTAGGATCTCAAGGAGCACTTGATAATTACAGACAGGTGTGTTTGATTAGGGTTGGAACTAAACTCTGCAGGAAAGTCGATCTCCAGGAACAGGGTTGGGCACCCCTGCCTTAGTGTATACACACAAAAATTAACCGGCAACCTGTCAAAATAAAAGTACGGTTTAACATGTAACAGAAATGTATTAGTCTTGTATTACTTTTGTACAGTAAAATGTAGGTGTTTAAATATTCCTATTTCTGGCAAATTTAATTAAACAATTAAATGCAGAAATTATAATAATAACATAAATAACAGAAAAACTCTTGTTTGTTTGGCAACAAATAAGGTTTAATTTTCATTTCATTAAAAATAAATAAGTATTTAATGCCTGTATTTGATTATCAGAAAAATTAAAACACACAAGACTTTCTGAAAAAAAGCAAAGAAAAAGATTGTAGGGCCCTATTGTTCAAAATGTTGAAATTGAGATTTTTCGACTTCTTTTTTCACTGAAATAACTGTTTTTGTTATTACACAGAGAGTAATGTACCAAAAAAAGTACAGTACCGTAGGTAATCCCCCCCCAAACCTGAAATCTTAGGGGAAACACTGCTTTTTAATCACATAATTCTGAGAAAAAAACGTCAGAATAAATAACATTTGCAAGAAAAAAGTCAGAATTGCGAGATACAAACTTGCAGTTGCGAGAAATAAAATCTGAATTGTTTTTATCTCGCAATTCTGACTGTATTTCTCACAACTGTGAGTTTATATTACATAATTCTTTGAAAAAAAAGTCAGAATTGTGACAAACTCATAATTGCAAGAAAAAAAGTTAGAACTGCGATAAATATCTTGCAATTCTGACTTTATTTTTTTGCAATTGTGAGTTTATATTACATCATTCTGAGAAAAAAGTACGAATTGTGATATAAACTCACAATTGTAAGAAAAAAATCCGAATTGCGAGATACAAACTTGCAATTGTGAGAAATAAAGTCAGAATTGTTTTTATCTCTCAATTCTGACTTTAGTTCTCGCAATTGTGAGATAAAAACTCGCAATAACCTTTTTTTTTATTCAGTGGTGGAAACAGGCTTTTATACTTTTCTGTATGTTGTCATCGTATTATTACTGCTGCTCTATATCATCTTCCTCCATAATATCCTCACCTTAAATAGCCTCAATCAACACGCAATTGCCAAAACACAGTTCATCAAACATTTTTGATTTTCGGGTGAGCCGATTTTCTGACCATTGAATCTCAATCAAACCAAGCCTCAGGATGTGTTTCAGACTGACCTGAGGTCTTTGATGAGACTGGAGACTGCATTCATCAGCTGCTTGTTGTCCCGCTCACATGTAGTGATCTGGTAGAGCAGTTTCTCTGTGGAGAAAGGCTCCTCTATACGACGCCGTTTAAGGTCCTGCAAAGCAAACACGACACACGAGCATGAAAGCGCCGCACTCTCACAGGAAACAGGCAAAACCTCACTCCAAAAATACAGCTCTTTTTGAGTTGAACCAAGCCGAATTCCAGCTGGCTTTGTCCGGCCGTGCGTCGAGTCTCTCACCTTAGCTGCCTCGTAGCCCAGTTTCATCCACTGGGGGTTGCCGAAGTGCACTGTCTCTGAGACACTGTAGCCACAACACACCTTAGACACAAAGGTCCCTGGGAAACATACCATGAACTGACCACTCTGTTGCACAGTCCGGTACACTTTCACCCCCTTTCGACGGAGCACCTCTGGAGAAATCTGTCATGAGGATGAGTAACATGACATTAAAACCACATTCTCATTTACATTGCAGAAAGAGGGTGAATTTTAAGGGACAGTCACCAAAAATGGACAATTACTGTTAGTTTTATGTGGAACACAAAGTCAAACAATAACACGAAGGAAGGAAGTTATGACAAAATGTTAATTTTTAAGTAAACTGTCTCTTTAAGAGAAACCTAAGAGGTGCAAGAGAGTAAGTAAAACAGAGTTAATGCTCTTTTCTCACCATAATGTTCCTCTCTAGCATCTCCAGCCATGGTGTGCCGTTGGCCTGTAGCAGTGTGTGTACTACTTTGTCAAGTTTTGATTTCTCTTCAGCTGGAATACAGTACCTGAGGACAAGAGAGACATTTATTAGGGAACATGCCATTTAGGCTCAATTTAAGCCAGCTGTAATGTATGATAACAAACTCTTACCAAATGCAGTCAGCACCAGTGTGTAGGTAATCGATATACGGAAGGCTGTTCTGGTCCCGACACCAGCATGAGGTAGAAAAGACCATGCCTATGTTCAGCCAGGGGATGGTCACTCCTTCATGCAAACACAAAGAGATGTACTGAACGGAACGCTTACTGCTGCACAGATATGGGATTATATCTGAACTCTTAATGGTTTTATTGTATGTATGAAAGTTTTGCTTTTCAGGAAACTTTACCTGGCACAGCACCAAGATGGCGTAAGATGGATCCTGAGTTATTGGGAAGGACAGTAAGATTCCATCCATGCCTTGGGAACAAGACAAACCAATCAGAGGTTGCAGAGTCTATTATGCACATCTTATACAGGTAGGTTGTGTATACTGTTAAGGCACTTATTCATTTTAAAACTTCTATTATTGGTATTAGAACTATAACAGAATTTATAAATATCAATAACAAGGTTAATGATGTTTATTTGCACATACAGACAAATATATACAGTATTTCGACTAGGGTTGTGCAACATAGCCAATATTGGATTTTTAATCATGCCTCTCATTTCCTATGCTTTTAGACTGAGATTTTCAAGTGGCCATTTTAAAACACTTATAATCTAACTTAAGTCACATTCGAGAAATCCCAGAGGCAAAAAAGTTCCATTGTCTGTTGTCAACAGTGTATATGTATAGAACAGCTCACAAAGAAGTCACAGTCAATGCAAGCAGCTTCTTGTTGGTCAGCGTGGTGAATCTGCGTGACCAACTTGAACCCGCTGCGAAACCCGTGTGTTGAAATCTTTCACCCTCACGCAAAATTCCAGATTGCGTGGAATCCTATTGACATGACTGGATTTTGTTTTCACTGAACAACGGTAAATATGACAGAAGCATAACAACACTATAATCTTTGCAAACCTCTGCATCTTTGTAATTAATATCATCTTTGGCAAATCACAGAATGATTTTACACTGAGATGCATAAATTCACTTAATATGGCTTTAATTTACATTGTCTAATTTTTTGCAGGTGACATTAATAGTATAGTTAATATATTATGAACTAACATGAATAATGGAATATAAATATACATAATAATATATTATATATAATAACAATATATTAATAATATAAAATAATAATATATAATAACATATTTCTACAAAATGCTAGTAATCGACGCATTAAAAAAGGTTATAAACCAGGGCTCTACAGTGCGACTATTTCAGCCGCTGAAAACTACTGCATGCGACTATGAAAAAATATTTAGGAGCACCAGTGCGACTGATCCGATCAGCATATTTGTGTTTGCGCTGAGGGGAGCTTCAAAAGTTTCTATGTGTTTTTGCAGCATTGAGTAATGTATGACAGACATATCTCACAAATTTGTTCATAAACAAAGTGTAGACAGAGTTTAATAAGAGATTGATTGTGCAGTGTAGAGAGCTTCCTTGATTTGGTGACAACAGCGGTGTTTTGTTTATGAATGAACGAGCATTTTTAAATGAATCTAGTGAGTCAATGATTCAATTTCCCATTCATAAAGACAGTCACTTGTTTTATTCCTGAATGAATCAGCCGTTCGAACGAATCAAATGAATGAATGATTCAGTAATTAAATCAGTGACTTGTCGCCACCAACTGGCAGAATTAGTTTCATTTTTAAAGTATCTTTTCAGTTATTTAAATTGTTTAATATATCTATATTCAAAATTGTATATTTAAAACATTAATCTCAACATGAATTTATGAATTTGATTGCACTCATGCCACCTCTGAGCCTCATTAAACATGAAAATACACCTACAAGCCATGTTTGTGTTCTTCTGTGTTCTTCTATATATAAATATATATATACATACATATATATATATATTTTTTTTTTGACATAAAAGATGACATACTTTTAAAGCTAGAAAACTCTTAAACTCTTAAAGCTAGAAAAATGTCATTACAAAGGTAAAAACAAAATTCTCCTGTAAACCACTTTAAGAAGTCAAACATCACCTCATAATGGGAAGGTTAATTTTTGATCAGATTTTTTGATCATTGATTAGAAGGTGCTCCTGAAATTTTGACTGTGCTCCTACATTAGGAGCACAAGTGCTAAGCGTAGAGCCCTGTAAACATAAATCAACTTAAAGGATAGTTCACCCAAAAATGAAATCTGTCATCATCTACTCACTATCAAGTTGTTCCAAACCTGTACTAGTTTGTTTCAGCTGTTGAACAAAAATAAAGATATTTTGGCCTGCAAACAGTTGATGGTAGCCTCTGACTTTTATAGTATGGAAAAATACTACGGTTACCATCAGCTGTTTGGTTACCAACATTCTTTGAAATATTTTCGGAATAAAGAAACCCATACAGGTTTGAAACAAATGGAGGGCGAGTAAATGATGACAGTATCAAAATGTTCACTTTTGGGAAAACTATCCCTTTAATGTAAAATGTTTTGTTGTTGTTGTTGTTTGTTTGTTTTAAAAAGAACTCTTACTTTGAAAATGGCTCAGACTTTCCCACAGGAAATCCACTCCCATGAGTCTTTGTGTCAACCCTCCCACAGTGCACAGCAACATGGCATTCCTTTTCCTCAACCAATCTCCAGTACTCCCTCTGTAGCAACATGACAGTGAACATGATTAAAAACAACATCACTGATTCCTGTACAACGAAAACAGCTTGTCAACATGAAACTGCACCTCAACTTCAGCAGTGTCTGGCTCTTTGCTGAAGCACATGTTCATAGTATTCCTGGCCGCCCTGTAGAATGTCGTCAGCGAGAACGACTTTCCCTGTCAAAGACAGACAAACAATGAATGTCCACAACAAAGACTGATGCCATGTTTATAAACACAATTCCGTATTCAAAAAATAAAGCAGAAATACCCTGTATATGCACTTGTGATGTTCGTTAATCAACCCTTCTTCCTCCCCTCTCTTCTCCAGTCTTCTCTGCCGGGTGGTCTTCGCCGTGGGGTCCAGCTCTCTGAGGTGCTCACGCGCTCCACTTCGGTGCAACGCTCCATTCACCAGCCCATTTTTGGGCTCGCAGCGTGGAAGCAGCAGAGCGGCATGCTGGGATATGTCTCCCTGGCCCTCTAGGGGCCCACTTCTTCTCTCCAGGGCGTCTTTCTCCGCCAGCACTTCCTTCTCCAGCTGGGCCCTCTGGGCTGGGGACAGGGAGTCGTAGGAGAGCAGGTACTGGCAGTACGCCTCCTGGAGCTTGGCCAGCCTATCTTGAGCCGAGCGCGGGATGCCCAGCAGATCGGCGAGACGGCCCCACGTCTTCAGGTCTGTCACTTGCTGCATTCCCCCCATTTCATTTAGGATCTGGAAGAATCTGGCCAGGTCCAGCTCACAGCCGCCTGAAAGGATGCAAAACGGATCCAAATAAATCACCATGTTACTGCAAATGGCTGTTTCTTTAATTTCACTGCACTTTTATCTCTAAATGTGTGCGCACATACCCCATTAGTCACAGGCTTTCAAGCGGCTTGCATTAGTGCCAGCCGTGTCACTGTTTGAGTGGCACATTGAAACTAAAGAAGGATTTGAGGTTGGCAACGAGGCAGCAGCTCTGTCTGGCATCGCCTAGATGATTTTCCTCATTCAGTCAACAAGACTGAGCCGTCTATCTGACTTGGCTCTAGATGCACTGCGTAATCTCGTCAAAGGAAGCTTCCTTTGCTAGCATGAGCTCGATTATCTGTCCAAACTGAACGGGTCAGTGACCGAATGACCAACAGATATGCACTTAAACTATAGCTGCGCAGCCTACAAGTGAAGATAGAAAAGATTCTATGTATGGAGATGGATTTAACAGAGAATTTGATGTAATGGGAATAAATATAAAGATATGTTGGACCTATGGCCAATATTAAGAAGCTCCTTTAAAACGGTAGCTTCTGCTTCATAATCTGAAGTAGTTCCATTTTAGAAATTATATACAGTTTGGGTGACAACATTTTACTTAAACAGATACACTACCAGTCAAAAGTTTTTGAACAGTAAGATTTTTAATGTTTTTTAAAGAAATCTCTTCTGCTCACCAAGCCTGCATTTATTTGATCCAAAGTACAGCAAAAAAAGTAACATTTTAAAATATTTTACTATTTAAAATAACTTATTTCTATTCTAATAAATTTCAAAATGTAATGTATTTCTTGTGATCAAAGCTATATTGTCAGCATCATTACTCCAGTCGTGTGCCACATAATCCTCCAGAAATCATTATAATATGCTGATTTGCTGTTCAAAACATTTATTATAATAAAAATAAAAAAGCTTTTGTAACATTATACACTATACCATTCAAAAGTTTGGAGTCAGTATTATCATCATTTTTTTTTTTTGGAAAAGAAATTATAGAAATGAATACTTTTATTTAACAAGGATGCTTTAAATTGATCAAAAGTTATGGTAAAGACAAGTATAATGTTACAAAAGATTTTTATTTCAGATCAATGCTGTTCTTCTGTACTTTTGATTCGTCAAAGAAACCTGAAAAAAATTCTACTCAGCTGTTTTCAACATAATAATAATAATAATAATAATAATAATACATGTTTTTGAGCAGCAAATCAGAATATTAAAATAATTTCTGAATATTAGAATAATTTCTGAAGGATCATATGACACTGAATAATGGAGAAATGATGCTGAAAATTCAGCTTTGAAATCACAGTATTAAATTACATTTTAAAATATATTTAAATAGAAAACTAAAAATATTTCACATTTTTACTGTTTTTGCTGTACTTTGGATCAAATGAATGCAGGTTTGGCAAGCAAAAGAGACTTCTTTAAAAAACATTAAAAAATCTTTAAAACTTTTGACTGGTAGTGTAAATTCATATAAAATACAAGTAGAAAAACAAAATACAACCAAATTAAAATAAAACACGATGAACAGCAATTTTGCAATAAGATGATTCATCCAAATGAACTGATTTGAATGGAATGAGTAGGGCTGCACAATTAATCATATTTCTAATCGTGATTACAATTAGATGCCACAATTATGTAATTGTTCAAAGGCACAATTACAAAAAGAATCCACTTTATTCTGCTTGCTTAAGATGTGGGGGTGGGGGTGTTTTTCCTACAGGTTATCTTAAGGTTTTTTTTTTTCATTGTTTTAATTTTTAAATATTTACTTTTTTTTATATTTAAAGAAGTAACTATATATAAAAAGGTGGCATGCAGTTCTTCAAACAGTGGTATTAAGCCATTCAAAACATCATTAAATGTAAACTGTGATAATCATAATTAATAATCGGAATTACAATTTCAAGGGAATAATCGACAATTATGATTTTTGTCATAATCATGCAGCCCTAGGAATGAGTCAGACTTTCCAATGCTACTTATGAAACAGAGAGAAGTATTAATGACTGATTCACTAGCATGAAGTTACTTACTTACTCACTTACTTTAAAATTCTACATCTGATAGCGAGGACCATTAAGAATGAACTGATTCACCACAATGAACCAGACTTTTCCATGCTACATATGAGCGAGAGAAGTGTTTAAAAAAAAATACGGATTTCACCTAAATGAATCTTGTTTGTGCTACTTGACTTTTCTGTGCTACTTATGAAAACTGATTCGCTATAAGGAATAATACTTTCAAATGTTACATATGAGAGAGTAATGCATTTACAAACTGATTCACTAGAATGAATCACACTATCAAACACAACGTAAGACAGAGAGGAACGCTTATGACAAAGTGAGCAGCATTAGTAGTATTACTAGTAGCATTGCTACTTTTATGGCGCTTTTCCACTGTATGTTACGACTAGGCTTTTTTTTTGCAGTGGATAAGCACCATTAGTTCATCCCCAGTCTCTGACTGTCAATTCTGCTCACAAAGCATTGTTTTCCTGTCCAGCTCTTCTTACCTATAAGTGGAGGCTCTTCCATATTAATGCCTTGTGTCCGCAGGTGTCTCCTGATGCAGGCCTGTCGCTGTACATTCGGGCCCCAACGTCTGCCCAGCTTGTGCACATGCTGCACATACGAGACAAAGCGCATCTCCTCTTTGAGCTTACACTCAGGACGCCAATCCGCCGGTGGAACAACCCGGTACAACCCATACGCCTCAGCTTGCCCACGCACAAACTCCATGTAAGTCAGCGGGTCGTGGAACTCACGTGTCCCAGGATAGAAAACGGGAACCTCCGTGACCTCCGCGCTGCGCCGTCCTCGCTCTTTAGGCTCAGCTTGGTTGAGGGGCGCAGTCATGTTAGAAGGATTGCCTTGTTTTTGAGAATTGCTTGTTTTGGGGGTCTCTGATATTTTGGGGGAGTTGGCTGCTTTCAAAATGTCCCTTGTTGAGGTAGTGGGGCTGTTCTTGGCCAGAACGGTGGCTTTACAGTGCATCTGTTTGGTGAACATGAGCTTCCCCGCCGAGGCCCGTTTGGGCCGTTGCGATCCTGCTACTTGCGATCTCACCGGCATCTCCTGAGCTGCTTTCCTACTTCGAGTCTCCAAAGGAACCACTTGCACTTTGACCCTCTTAACCTCAACCTCTGCTCCAGTCAGACTAACCCCGGCTAACTCCAGCTGCCTCTTTGACTGTCTCAGTCCGTTTCGTCTGGGTGGGAAAGTGTCCGTTCCACACAGCCTCCCAGCGGTTGCTGGTGATAGCACCTGTTTTTGCATCTTGGCGTGGCTGGTTTGGGCTTTTCCTGAGTTGGAGTGCTGAGGGTGTGTGTGGGTGTGGCGCGTATGTGTGCTCAAGCTGAGCTTGGCCTCTTTGAGCAGTCTGGCTTTGGTGTAAGTCACGTGGCCCTTGGGGTATTTCACAGCTTTGGTCGGGGGAGTACGGAGTTCTCTCGTCTTCCTAGAACTGACAGTGGATGCTCCCGATGTTCCATTCATTTTGGAGGCCTGCGGGATGACAAAAATGATTTGTTTTTGTTATTTCATTCATTTGCACTCTTAGACTTCATCAGGTATTCTTTGTATTCATGCTGGTAGCATATGATTTACAAAAAAAACCAAAAAAACCCTTCGTATGTTAATTTTTTTGACAAACAAGCGCAGTGGAGAGGGCAAAACAAAACATCGGTAACAAATTAGAAGCACAAAACAAGGATTTGTAAAGAAACTTTGTTGGACGCACTTTGTTGGACTTTAAAATCGCAACAGCCATTCACTGCCATTATAAACAGGTGTGCACATAAGTGGTCCGCATGCGTGACCAAAATAAGAAATGTGCTGTGCAAAAAAGCTCATAGCGCACATTTGCGTACCAACACGGTTGAGAGCTGTTAATGCGCAATTAGCATTTTAGATCGACAAACTGTAACACTGTATAAGATTTCTATTACAGCTAAAAGCATAACTCTAGGGTATTTGCTGCTGTTCAATTGATTTGTGACATTTCAACAGGGTTGCCAGGTTTTCACAACAAAATCCGCTTTAATGTTACTCAAAACTACTCCAAAACTAGCCCAATCACTTTTCGAGGGGGGTCCCCCGGGGGATAAAATACACCTCTTTGTGTCAGGGTTCCCCTAGTAAATTTGCAATTTAGGGGCTAAATATGATGTTATTGGGGTCAATTCAACCTGCGGACATCAAAAACTACCCGCGGCGACAGTGTAAAAGTAGCCCAATTCTGCGGGACAACAGCGGACTTGGCAACACTGCATTTCAATCACTGATGCTCTTCACCGAACCCCCTTTAATTGCGACGGAAGCACTAAACCCAGGAGTGCGTATACATACTTGCCAGCAACCCGCCAAAATAAAAGCTTGCTAATGTTAGGTTTGAAAAAGATGAAATTTAATATAAAAGTAAATATTATAATTTTATTTTTAGGTTAACTATAAAATAATTGTATTTTTAATTTATATTCCCTTTTTATTTTAAAATAGTAGTATTACCACAATTTATTATTTTGTTTATTTAAAAAAATAAAAATAAAAAAATAAATGTCCAAATGATATTATTATCACTATTATTAATGTTTTTTTTTAGAGTTATATTTAATGTGTAACACTGTGTTGCATTTTTTTGATTGATTTTTTTTTTCTTTTAAAAAAATTGCAATAATGCTTTTCTTCCATTTATGAATTAAAATATACCAAACTTTATTTTTCATTCAGGAATTAAAAATATGCCAATGTCATTGTATGTATAAATTGTTATTTTAATGTTTTATGTAAATATATATGTTTTTTTGTTTTGTTTTTTTAATAAAAAAGGTTATGTCATTGACCCTAATTTTTACATTTATGCATGTGACACTTTTATCTAAAGCAACTTAGATCACTCAGTTTTTATCTAAAGCAACTTAAACTCAATTCATTCAATTTTATCAGTACACACACTCCATGGGAATCAGAACTATAATCCTGCTGCAACTGTTTAAGCTACAGTAAACATTGTGGTTCTGCAGTGCTACAACATGAGTTTAGTGTTTGCTCTTCTTTTACTGATGACGTGATTTAAAGGCAAGGGACTGTTGATGTTAAGAAGAAGCAAACATAACTTCCTCAAATTTCATGCATAACAGCAACCTCCAATTATTCCCTCTCAGAGTAACCATATTCTTCCACTAGGGGGCTCAGTGGAGCCGTTCTTTCATTCTTTAGGGAGCTCTCGCACGTGACCTGGGCCATGTACTATGATTGTTCCATCTGCATGCAATGGGGGATGGGAGACGATTAATTTATCTGCAAAACCAAAGTTCTTGACAGAAATCACAACAGATCTAGAATCGGTCCAGCACATGGAGACACAGTTCACGTTTACAAAAATTGGACACAGTCCCGAGTATGTGGTACTTGCACACTCCACTGGATTTGACTGTGTGTGGACTGAGAGGGGGGTTGGGTGGAGGAGAGATGACATCATGTGTTGCTATAGGCCTGCTGCAGGATAGTAGGGATAGGGTAAAGCTAACCGTATGCTGCTCTGCGAGCCCATAGGACGCTCTGGCAGAAGGGGAGGAAATTCTGATGAACACTCACAAATGGGTCTTACATAGTCTCACTGTTCTTTACTGACTGCATTAGCAGACAGAACTACAGGCTATAGGCAAATAAAAATAATGTTCTAATATGTAATACTGTGTGTGGAAGTGGAAAATGTTTTGCTTTTCAATGATTCATCATTCACTCTTAATATCATAATGCCATTCAGAGAGCAGCTAAGCATATATTGTCATGTATAACATCAACAAATATCAGCCTATAAACATAAACTTTACTGTAAGAGTCTATAAATTAGAGTCTATAATTTACAAAAAAGCAGGATTTTGGGGTATAAATAATTTAAAAACCTTAATATCAGAATATTTCTGAAATTACTTGTGACACAGGACCACAAAACCAGTCATAAGCAGCACGGGGTATATTTGTAGCAATAGCCAACAATACATTGTAAGGGTCAAAATTATCAATCTTTCTTTTATGCCAGAAATCATTAGGATATTAAGTAAAGATCATGTTCCATGAAGATATTTTGTAAATACAGGTGCATCTCAATAAATTAGAATGTCGTGGAAAAGTTCGTTTATTTCAGTAATTCAACTCAAATTGTGAAACTCGTGTATTAAATAAATTCAGTGCACAAAGACTGAAGTAGCTTAAGTCTTTGGTTCTTTTAATTGTGATGATTTTGGATCACATTGAACCAAAACTCACCAATTCACATCACAACAAATTAGAATATGGTGACATGCCAATCAGCTAATCAACTCAAAACACCTGCATAGGTTTCCTGAGCCTAAGGAGAAGGAGAAATGGACTATTGCCCAGTGGTCCAAAGTCCTCTTTTCAGATGAGAGCAAGTTTTGTATTTCATTTGGAAACCAATGTCCTAGAGTCTGGAGGAAGGGTGGAGAAGCTCATAGCCCAAGCTGCTTGAAGTCCAGTGTTAAGTTTCCACAGTCTGTGATGATTTGGGGTGCAATGTCATCTGCTGGTGTTGGTCCACTGTGTTTTTTGAAAACCAAAGTCACTGCACCCATTTACTAAGAAATTTTAGAGCACTTCATGGTTCCTTCTGCTGACCAGCTTTTTAAAGATGCTGATTTCATTTTCCAGCAGGATTTGGCACCTGCCCACACTGCCAAAAGCACCAAAAGTTGGTTAAATGACCATGGTGTTGGTGTGCTTGACTGGCCAGCAAACTCACCAGACCTGAACCCCATAGAGAATCTATAGGGTATTGTCAAAAGGAAAAGGAGAGACGAGACCAAAAAAACAGATGAGCTGAAGGCCACTGTCAAAGAAACCTGGGCTTCCATACCACCTCAGCAGTGCCACAGATCACCTCCACACCACACCGAATTGAGGCAGCAATTAAAGCAAAAGGAGCCCCTACCAAGTATTGAGTACATACACAGTAAATGAACATACTTTCCAGAAGGCCAACAATTCACTAAAAATATTTTTTTATTGGTCTTATGAAGTATTCTAATTTGTTGAGATAGTGATTTGGTGGTTTTTTGTTCAATGTGAGCCAAAATCATCACAATTAAAAGAACACGAGTTTCACAATTTGAGTTAAATTACTGAAATAAATGAACTTTTCCACGACATTCTAATTTAGTGAGATGCACCTGTATATATCAAAACCTAATTTTTGATTATTAATATGCATTACTAAGAACTTCATTTGGACAAGTTTAAAGGCGAACTGTTTAGATTTTTTGCACCTTCAGATTCCAGATTTTCAAATAGTTGTATCTCAGCCAAATATTGTCTTATTCTAACAAACCATACATCAATGGAAAGATTATTCCGCTTTCAGATAATGTATAAAACTCAGTTTCAAAAAATTAATCCTTATGACTAGTTTTGTGGTCCAGGGTCACAATTATATTCAAAATTTATACATTTGAATCCCTAACAGAGACAATGCTTTTTTTGTTTTTGTCATCACCTCAACTTCATTTTCTTGTGATCTTAACAACTGTTTTCTCAAAATCTCAACTTGAATATTATTTTCTCCTGTTTTTATTGGTCTGGAGGCAACAAAAGCCATTTTTAAACGCAATATATATTGTGCTGCATCATGGATGAGCAAATTCAATTTTACGTTCATCAGGGACTCACTTAAGATGAAATAGTGACAGCCAACTTACACAACAGGGTCCTACACTTAGGAAGAAAACTACAGCTTTATTGTTACAGCTTTAAACACTATAGCGATCAGAACATGCGGTCAATTTTGCTTTTAGCCAGCTTGAGGGACTGGGATGTCTGAATGAAGTTTGACAGGTGCTAATTAAATGGTTTGCAGTTGACCAGAGAAATGAGCAATCCTTGCTCCTAAAGATTAGGAGAAAACTATTTCAAAATCGTCGTACATCACCGCAGTAGCGACCCAGCTTTTACAAATTGAACATGCAAAGAAGGTCAAACACCCTTCAAAAAAAAAAGGTAAAACAGCAACAAGTTTTAAAGTTGAAGAAAAAAATAAGGTGGGAGTTTTTCGACATACTCTAACCGTACTGACCCGGATTGCACAGAGTATGCATGCACATCACAGAGCTAGACAAAACAAGCATTTGAGGTTAAAAAGTATATACCTTTTTTTTTTTTAGAAAATAACAGATCGTTTCGCTAGATAAGACCCTTTTTCATCGGCTGGGATCGTTTAGAGCCCTTTTGAAGCTGCACTGAAACATTTTGGGCATTTAAACTCACAGGCACCATTGAAGTTCACTATATGGAGATAATTCCTGAAATGCTCTCCTCAAAAAACATAATTTCTTTATGACTGAAGAAAGATAGGCATGAACATCTTGGATGACAATGGGGTGAGTATATTATCTGTAAATTTTTGTTCTGGAAGTGAACTACTCCTTTAAGGCGAGATCATGAGAAAACGATACAGAAAAAAACATCTGTACAAACCACAAAGCAAAAAAACAAAACACAACAAAAAAACTAAGCAAAGCAAAGCAAAGTAAAACAAAATACAAAAACAAAAAGCACAGCAAAGCTAAGCAAAACAGAACAATAAATCCAGCCATACCTGTTGTTTTTGTTCTTGTACAGCCCTGTTGGGTCGTAGATTGTGTGTAGTGGAGGTTCTAGCTGATGCTACAGAGTTCTTCTCCTTCCCATGGACCCCGTCTCTCCCTCTGGCCCTCAAACTGCTCTCGTGTTCCTCGGCAGCTCGTGTCTGTCCATTAAATACTGGCAGAGGAGAGAACATACAACAGATGAAATGTTAAGAAGTCTTTTAGCACGTTCTGTTAGTGTATACAGTGCTGCTTGAAAGTTTATGAACGCTTTTCTATATATTTTCTATATATCTGCACAAATATGACCAAAAAGTTAATCAGATTTTCACACAAGTTCTGAAAATTGACAGAGAGCCCAATCAAACAAATGAGATGAAAATATATCCTTTGTCATTTATTTATTATGAAAAATGATCCAGCGTTAAATATCTGTGAGTTGCAAAAGTATGTGAATCTCTAGGATTAGCAGTTACTTGAATGTGAAATTAGAGTCTGTCTGTTCAGAAGTGTTTTCAGTCAATAGGATGACAATTAGGTGTCAGTTTATGCCCTATTTTATTTAAAGAACAAAGATCTATTAAAGTCTGATCATGTTTGTGAAAGTGAATCATCTCTGAGGACCTCAGAAAAAGAGTTGTTGTTGCTCATCAGGCTGGAAAAGGTTACAAAACCATCTCAAAACCAAGAGTGTGGACTTCACAAATCCACAGTCAGACAGACTGTGTACAAATGGAGGAAATTCAAGACCACAGTTACCCTCCACAGAAGTGGTTGACCAACAATGAACAACCATGATGTGCATGGCAGGGTTGCAAGAAGAAAGCCACAACTCTCCAAAAAACACTGCTGCCTGTCTGCAGTTTGATAAAGATCATGTGGACAAGTCAGAATGCTACTGGAGAAATGTTTTGTGGACAGATGAGACCAAAACATAATTTTTGGTTTAAATGAGAAGTGTTATGTTTGGAGAAAGAAAAACACTGCATTCCAGCATAAGAAGAACCTTATTCCATCACCATGTGAAACATGGTGGTGGTAGTATCATGGTTTGGACCTGTTTTGCTGCATTTGGGCCAGAACGACTTGTCATCATTAATGGAACAATAAATTCTGAATTACACCTGCAAATTCTAAAGGAAAATGTCAGGACATCCGTCCATGAACTAAAATCTAAAGAGAAAGTGAGTCATGCAGCAAGACAACGACCCCAAGTGCTCAAGTCATTCTACCATAAAATGGTTAAACAACAACAAAAGTAATGTTATGGAACGGCCAAGTCAAAGTCCGGACCTTAATCCAATTAAAATGTTATGGTAGGACCTGAAGCAAGCAGTTCTTAGGTTCTTAGGAAACTCACCAATATCACAAGTGTTTCTGTACTAAAGAATGGTCTGAAAGCATACATACTTTTGCACCTCGCAAATGTTCACTACTGGATCGTTTTTTTCAATAACTAAATGACAAAGTATATATTTTTGTCTTGTTTGTTTGATTGGATTTTCTTTGTCAATTTTAAGGACTTGTGTGAAAATCTGATGATGTTTTGTGTTACATTCATGCAGAAATATAGACAATTCTAAAGGGTTCACAAACTTTCAAGCAGCACTGTATATGTATATTTGCTTTCTAAAAGTAAAAGAAAACCAACAAAACTGGCCATATATGGGGCCGTTCACATATCGCGCATAAAAACGCGTGGAAAATGCTAGTCGTGCCGATTTTTCTCCTTTAAAAGCGCTCTATAGCTTGCGCTCCCGTGGCGTCTGCCGTTGCTAAGCAACCATGACCCGCACTCTCAGTGAAGACGCGGAAGTTTCAAAGGACAAACGGATTTCCAGCACTAAAATCACTTGCTGTAGCTCTGCTACTAAATTTATTTAAAAATGTACAGCTATGATCAGCTATTTCTCCATCTTGCCTGAGCTTTCAATATTGATACTTGAAAGGATGGAGCTAATTGTTTGAATCTTGTCACATGACCCGCGGTGCGCTTGCGGCATTCTGAAAACTTGAGACGTTTTCAACTCGATGCGGTGCGGACGCGCCTGAAAAAACCGACCGCGACGCTTCCGTTATGAGCACGGCTGCCGCGCCTCTATATTTGAAATAACGAACTTGAGCGTGCAAAAGACGCGATATGTGAACGGCCCCTATGGATGTATTGGTGAACAATGCCTGATGGTAATAGGGACTGAATTGACCGACTTAAAGAGTTAATTCACCCAAAAATGAAAATTCTGTCATTGCTTACTCATGTCATTCTAAACCTGTAAGACCTTCGTTCATCTTCAGAACACAAATTAAGATATTTTTGATGAAATCCGAGAGCTTCTGACCCCTTCAAGGATCAGTGTTCTACTGTACGTCAGCACATGCATCGTGGTACTCTCGTGAATGCACGTCAAAGACATAGACTATTTTAACGATGTCCTTACTATCTTTCTGGGCCTTGAATGTAGTAGTTGCATTGCTGTCAATGCAGGGTCAAAGAGCTCTTGGATTTCTTTAAAAATATCTTAATTTGTGTTTGAAAGACGAATGAAGGTCTTACGGATTTGGAACGACATGAGGGCGAGTAATTAATGACAGACTTTTCATTTTGGGGTGAACTATCGCTTTAACCAGACGGTTTCCCTCCTAGGTGACCTAAACCGTCCCAATGTGCATACTATCCACCCTATCTGCCCTAAATAGTATTGAAAATTACTACTATCACATAGAATTTAGGATGGATAGTTTGCACATTGGGACACAGGCCAGGTGATTTAACACTGTAGTGGAAAAAAGTTCCAGGTTTGAGTCTTACTGCTGAATGGTCCTGCTGTACCTGACTGCTCTGCTTTCCATTTTCTGTGCACTTGACTTGTAAATTGCTCTTATAAAAGAAGTCTGCCAAGCAGCTAACAGAGTCTGCATAGTGGCCTTGTCTAACACACCAGAATTTATGGGATTTTAAAGCTCAAAGATTGTAACAGCAAAGCAGCTTACAGCTCTCAATCTAACATCAATAAATCACTGAAACCTAGTAATGCAAATGACTGAATGCCACTAAAAGTGGTCACTTTTTAGAAGCAGCTGTGTTAAAAACTAATCTCTTGCTTTCGACTGTAGGAACAACTTATTACTGCATGAATATCTACTATAACAGCTTTTCATTCTTCTGCAGAGCCACCCACATTGCACTTGGACAAAAGAAGCAAAGTTTTCAAAGTTTTGAGCCTCCATTAGCTAAACAGATGGTGAACTGAACAGATAGTCCAATGTTAGCAGTAAAAGACTAAAAAAGTATTGAAATGCTCTTTGGGTCACTTTAGTAAATGAAAGCTTCTAGAGGGACCAACTTATCATTCAAACAGTTTGGAGCTCAGCCAATGGCGCACATAAAAGTGTCAAATTTAGTGTGTGGTCTCGTACAGTATGTAAGTAGAAGTGGCTTTGGTTTCATTATAAACTACGGATGCTCAACATGACTCCCATTTTTCATTAGGTAGCACACAGAGTGTCCTTTCAGCACGATATCCCACATACAGACACAACACGCCGCGCAGAGACTGAATTTAGAGCAGAACTTCCACTGAAAAATCTTGGTCAGTGTTCAAGGATCTCATAAGCATGGGGTGCATTTGAGAGGAATAATCTAAATATAAAAACCCTGGAAGCTGTTCCCAGTTTTAGACACACACTGTTTATCCTCGAGGTCAAATCTGACCTAGTGAGGTGACACGGGTGTATGGTTGTAGTTTGTCTGGAGCCCCTCAGACATGTGTTGAGTATGTGGAGCAGTATTGAGTTACTGAGGTGTCAGATTACACTGCAGATTTTGCTGAGTGGACATTAGGGTCCGGTTACAAACCCAGAGACTGAAAGAAATGGGGCAAGAACTCAGAAGACGAGGACGAGGCGTTCAGCGCTTTATTAAATGGCTATATTTAGCTTGGCCTGTTTTGATCTGTTGAGCTATTAATAGGGCGCAAATCTAAACAGAAAGAGGAAACAAGCACAAAGACCAGTGTCACTATTAATAATAAGCAGAGATATGAAAATGAATGTGAAAATAATTATCAGTACACATAAATAAAGCATAAAAATAGATATGTAATACACAGCACACATGAAACTATATTTCAAACTTTTATTTTATTTATAAAATGAAAGTTTAAACTTCTATTTCTACACTAGTATGAAATATTTATTTCAAAATAAATAAAAAAATAAATAAATATACACATTTAAAAGTTTTACTGGTCAATAAGATATTTTTAATTTTTTTAAAAAGACTTTTACACTCAGCAAGGCTGTATTTATTTAATAAAAAAAATCCAGTTAAAACTATGAAATATTATTACAAAATAAAATACATGTATTCTAATTTAATATAATTAAAAATGTAATTTATTCCTGTAATTGCAAAACTTTTTAGCACCAATTACTCCAGTGTTCAGTCACATTATCATTCACAAATTATTCTTACATGCTGATTTAATATGCTGATCATCAAGAAACATTTCTTATTATTATTATCAAAATATCAGGATATTTTGATGAAAAGAAAGTTCAAAATAACAGCAATTATTTAAATTGTAAATCTTTTGTAATAGTATAAATGCCACTTTTGATCAATTTAATGCATCCTTGTTTAAAGTCTTTTAAAAAATATTTAAAAATCTTACTGTCCTCAAACCTTTAAATATTATATTACATTATATATACGTTTCTTACGATCATCAAGGCTATATCTATTTATTCAAAAATACAGGAAAAAAATTGTTTTGTAAAATATTATAGCAATTTTAAATTTTAATATTTTAATATACTTTAAAATATAATTCATTCCTGTGAAGCAAAGCTGAATTGTCAGCATCATTACTCCAGTATTCAGTGTCACATGATCCTTCAGAAATCATTCTAAAATGCTGATTTATTATCAATGTTGGAAACAGTTTAATTAACAGCTGGGACCTGTGATTCTTTTTCAGGATTCTTTGATAAATAAAAAGTTAGAACAGTGTTTAATGAAAATAGAAATTTAGTGTTACAATATACACTACTATTCAAAAAATTTGGGGTCAGTACTTTTTTTTTTTTTAATAAATTAATACTTTTTATTCAGCAAGGATTATTTTTTGGAGGAGGATTTTTTTTGTTAAATGGACAAAAAAATGATAGTAAAGACTCACATTGTTGGAAAAGATTTCTATTTTGAATAATTCCTGTTCTTTTAAACTTTTTATTCATCAAAGAATGAAAGAAAACAGTACCACAGGTTCCAAAACAATATCAAGCAGCACAACAGTATCAACACTGATAATAAATGATCATATTAGAATGATTTCTGAAGGATCATGTGACACTGAAGACTGAAGTCTTTGCTTTTTTGCATGTGTGCATACTCAAACATTGAACACCTTGTGTTATGGATGGTATAGAGCAAATCTAGTCAATCTGACAGCGAGGGCTGTATATAGTCACGGCTCATTAACTGTATGGTGTGGAAAAGGCAGGGCTATAACACACCTCACTGGGGTCCTTAAATGGAACCAAATGTCCAGGCTGTCTGCTACTGGCAGTGCTCTAATACACTGAACACCACACAGTAAAATGGGCCGTAAATTGCTATTTTAAGTAAAAAGGATTATAAAATGCAAAGCAAGGTAAAGTTTATAAGAATGTGTGTGTTTGTGGTTATTCAGTGCGTTTGAGAAGTGTTAGTACCGTGACCGTTGGCGATGCATTTGTTCGGTCCTTTGCTCTTGCGTGGAGTGGACTGGCAGGAAGCAGGGGCATTGCTAGCACTGTCTTCTTCCTCTTCCTCATCCTCTTCCTCATCTACATCTTCATCATCTTTAGCACTACCAAAGTATGTCATGTTGCTGGGCAACGCAGCAGAGCCTGAACCAATGAGAGAGAGGGTAAAGACAAAATGAAGGAGTGTCATGCAGAGACAGAGAGACACACTGTACGAGTTAGAAATAGAGAACAGAACAGTAATAATGGCTACCAGCTGAGATTAAAACACATCCAGTCTTCACATAGCTTGCTTTGTAAGAAACCTGATTAGCCTTAAAGGGGACATCGGATGCAAAATTCACTTTTACATATTGTTTGCATATAAATATGTCTTAGCAATGTGTGGACACAACCACCCTACAATGATACAAATCCATTCACTCCTTTTTTTTAAATACCAAAAACCTAACAGTCTAACTTATCAAGCCGTTTTGATTTTCTGTGCAGTATGATGTCATACTGTTCTAGCCCCGCCCATGACTGCTGATGGACTGTCCTGTATAAGCATATTTCCTGTTTTTGACAAGGTAAAAAGGGTGTTGTTTTACACAACCAATGAGGAATTTTAACCAAAGTATGTTACAGATATTTCATAAAGTGGAACAATGTGGAAAACAGGCATCCGATGTTCCCTTTAAGGGGACTTAAAACACTGTTTTTTCATGTACCTATCAAGTTCGAGATTTGGGCTTTTTGGGTTTTCATAAAGTGTTTTTTCAGACTAATGGAAAGAAAACATCCAAAGGATACTGTTAAGTGTTACTTTTATAGCACTTTATCTATTTGTGTCAATAGATTTCAAATACATTACATATTTTTAAAAGCTGTTTTCTCAAAATGAGTTTTTTTCTCCTACACTGAGCAGTAATTCTCCACTTCAGTAGCACATACAGACACCAAACTTTACATTTTTATTCCTGTCTATATCCTGAAGGTTTTTACAGAGGTATTTGTTCATATATAATATGCTTGATTATATACAACATTTTACTCCACAAAAAATTGTGAAAATATATTGTTTTCTGTCTTTTCTGAAATGGGGAGTGACAAAAATGAGATACCCAAAATACCCTCTGTAAAAAAAGTTCACCAAAAATAAATATTCTGTCATCACTTCCTTTATTACAAAACTTTATGACTTCTGTAAAACATAAAATATTTTGAATTCCACCACCTACCCCACCATTTGTGATCTACAAGTAAGAGGTCAGAAAGATAGGAATAAATTATTACATTTTTATTACATTTATTACAATAGAAAACATTTTAAATGTTAATATTTCACAATGTTATTTTACTGTACTTTTGATCAAATACAGCCTTAGTGAGCACATCCTACAAGAAGTAATGAAAATATCTTACAGACTCTGGATCTTTAAATGGTAGTATACACTTACAAGAATTAGTTCACTTCCAGAATAAAAATTTCCTGATCATTTACTCACTCCTATGTGTCTTTCTTTCTTCAGCTGAAAAGAAATTAAGGCTTTTGAGGAAAACATTGCAGGATTTTTCTACATATAGTGGACTTCAATGGTGCCCACGAGTTTGAACTTCCAAAATGCAGTTTAAATGCAGCTTCAAAGGGCTCAAAACGATCGCAGCCGAGGAAGAAGGGTCTTATTTAGCAAAACGATTGGACATTTTCTAAAAAAAATAAAATAAAATGTATATACTTTTGAACCACAAATGCTCATCTTGCACTGTCTCGACCTCCCGCCTACGTTGTGCTTGCATGATTACAAAATGCGTAAGTACTGACCCAGTGTTTACAAAGCGAACGTGCAAAGAAAGTCAAACACCATTTACAAAAAAGGTAAAAGTTGGAGGAGAAAATGAGAGTTTTTGTACCCTACCTTTTTGAACTGAAGTACACAAATGAAAAACCATGTGTGACCTTTCCAATGTAAATTCGTAACGCATGAAGTCATAGACTTTTTACCGCAGACTTTATACTTTTTAACCACAAATGCTCGTCTTGCACTAGCTCTGCAATGCGTTTGCAGAGCTAGTGCAAGACGAGCATTTGTAGTTAAAAAGTATAGAAATATAATTTTTTATTATTTATTTTTAGAAGATAAAAAAAAGAGAAAATAACTGATTGTTTTGCTAGATAAGACCCTTATTCCTCAGCTGGGATCGTGTAGAGCTCTTGGAAGCTGCACTGAAACTGCAGTTTGGACCTTCAACCTGTTGGCCACCACTGAAGTCCACTATATAGAGAAAAATCCTGGAATCTATTCCTCAAAAACATTAATTTCTTTTTAATTGATCATCAGGAATGTATATTCTGGAAGTGAACTTAGCCTTTAAATAAAACAATTTACAATGACTGACTTCAGTTTCTATTTTACAAAACAACGCTAGACTTCACTTACTTACTGTATTTAAAAAAAAAAGTAAAATATTTTGTGTTCTGCAAAAGAAAGAAAGTCATATTAGTTTGAGACAGTGAGTAAATAAAAAAAAAATAATCATTAATCTATCAGATTTCTGTGTTCTGTGTTTTGCCCAGTCATTCTCTCTGAGAAGACAATAATTAGAAGACAACTTCCTAAAACTCTGGTGTGAGCATTTGTATACTGTCCAAAGCTCCATATCCTGTTTAACTTCACTGTCCCAGCACTGTGTGAGAGAGAAAGAGCTGTTAAATGTGACGGCAGAGTGGTCTAGTCCAGCGCTCATCTCATGTGCTACTGATCCTCACTGAAGGGTTCAGTGCTCACAATGGAGAGCCTGTTCACAAGCTTTATTCCACATTCCCTCAATAGCCATTTATCTGCACCAGAGTCACTGGGTCTGTGGTGCTCGCATGTGCCGTAGCATGTGATTGTGTGTGCATGCGTGAGAGAGTGTATACGTGCGCCGAGGAGGGGGTGGGGAACGGGACAGACTACCGAGAGAGAAACAGACAGGAGAAGTGGCCAGACTGCTTTTGAATCAGTCCACTTCTCCAACCACAATAACCAATAGAGCATTATATTTATATCACAACCTGGTCATATCTGCCATTATTTGAGATCAATAGAAATGAACTATGTGAAACCCTATTAGCGACTGGTTATGGACGGCGAGGTGTAATTTCCAGGTAAAATGAGAGACCAGCTGAATGGTGAAAGAAAGGATCTCTGGGCCCCCTAGATTACAGAGCAAGGCAGCTCTTTAGGCCAGGCCTCTATCATCAATGGCTTTAATAAGCGCTCCTGGGGGCTTTGAGCTGCTGGGTATTGTTCACATCTCAAGAGGCAACTGAATGATTCTTCGATTCCTCTCTGATAATGCCAGAGGTTTTGAAGAGCCATTTCAGAGCGAATATTAATGAATGTGATTTTCATCTCACAATTACTACTCTGCAGTAATACAGCTGATGATTTGCTGTGATAAAGTATTCAACTCTCACTTTCATTAATTAACATGATACGCATAATTTGGCTATCTGCAGAAAAGAGGTCTACGTTTAGTCCAAGTATCCTATTATTTTTGGAAAGACATGGAACACCACGACTTGTGTCATCCTCTGATTTGAATTCCTCCTCGAAGCGAAGCATGCCTTTGTGTGAGGATTTTTGCACATGAATCTGAATGTGTTTTTATATCTGTCCCTTATGGGCTGATGGAGAATGAGAGTGAGAGAAAGTTTGAGTTTGAGAGAAAAAGAGAGAGAGAGTCAGGCTAAAAATGGCATAACTAAATAATATGCGTTACTGAATATACAATGATGGAACCCAAATCATGTGTATAATACATATAAATTTGGGGTTGCTAAAGGGATAGTTCAACTAAAAATGAAAATTACCCCTAGATTTACTCACCCTTAAGCCATCCTAGCTGTACAGTTTCTAACTTTCTTCTTTCAGGCGAATATAATCAGAGTATTATTAAAAAATTCCAAGCTTTGTAATGGCAGTGAATGGCTGTTAAATTTTTGAAGTCCAATAAAGTGCATCCATCAATCATAAAAAGTGCTCCACATGTCCTAGGGGGGTTAATAAAGGCCTTCTGAAGTCGATGCATTTGTGTAATAAAAATGTCCATATTTTAAACTTTATAAACCGTATTGTCTAGTTTCCACTAACTGAAGATTCTTGTAAGAATCAAGTTTTGTTTACAGCAAAGGAAAACCAGTCTCCTCTTGGCTTATATAGAAATCTTTTGATATTTTTCTTTACAAATCCTCACTTTGTACTTTGTAAAGCCAGGGTTTTGTTTTGCTCTCTCCTCTGCGCTTCTGTGTTCGTCACTTTTTATCGGAGCTTAAGCTACGCCCGCGTCCTATGTCATTTGCTGGAACAACACTCTCTTGAAATTGCATACGACAGTTAGTGGAAGCTATAGATTAAGTTTTAAATGTGGATATTTTTCTTATACAAACAGATCGATTCACTTCAGAACGTCTTTATTAACCCCCGGAGCCGTGTGGAGCACTTTTTATGATTGGTGGATGCACTTTATTGGACTTCAAAATCTCAACAGCCATTCACTGCCATTATAAAGCTTGAAAGAGCAAGGACATTACAACTCCGATTGTATTTGTCTGAAAGAAGAAAGTCATATACACCTAGGATGGCTTGAGGGGGTGTAAATCATCAAAAATTCCCATTAAGATTTTTTATAGTTTGTGACATAAATCTTTTATTCTCACTGCAGATTCTCACTTCACAGATTCTCACTAAGGTACACATATTATATGTAAAAATAACAACACAATTTAAAATAATAATTTTCTATTACAATATTTTAAAATGTAATTTATGCCTGTGATGGCAAAGCTGAATTTTCATCATTTCTTCAGTGTCACATGATCCTTCAGAAATCATTAATAACATGCTGATTTAGTGCTCAAAAAAAAAAAAAAACGGTTTGGAAAATTGATTCATGATGTATTCACTTATTTAATACATTTTGTAAATTATGAGCACAAAAAACTTGCAGCTTTAAGTAATTTCACTGCTTAGTAGAAGTTTAAGAATCGGCTTTAGGAGCAGACAACTCAAAATAAATAAATAAAAGATTTTCCACTGATAAGTGACATCTGCGCTTCCTCGCTCATGAGAAACACCAGCCGCCAGTACATCTGAGTTACGGCTTATGGTTTCTATTAAATCAGCCTTGACTTATGTGACACTACAAGCTCAGGTTATATTTTAAAAATCCATAAACTGATCCACAATGCCACTCTCACATATACGTTCGCTCTCAGCTCTAACCCAATAATGAAAAGAGGTTTGATGTGTAGAAGGGGACGAATGGAGACTGGGAAAAGATGTTCTCATTTACATTCTTTATGTTTGAAAATCCATTAACCCACTTTTGCCCTCAGCCAAGAGTCCATGGCAAATCCAATCAGTCTGTTCCCTGTCTTTACACAGCCGTGTGTGAGGAAGAAGAGAGATGGAGAAAGTTAACCATTTCAAAATAGCCTGGGAAATGGGAGCGAGTGGGACGGGAGAGAGAATAAGAGAAAGTACCACATTAACTCAATTTGTGTCCTCTATGTTTGTTCTGCCAGAAAAGTGGAGGAGAAGAATATGAGGAAGGACTGCAGCAGAATGTATAGGCATTACCAATCCAGACTTTGATGTTATCACTGTTTTTACATGCACAAATTTACAACAATTATACTTAATTACTCGAAATCTGTCCCCCAAGGTCATGTAAACACTTTAATCTTTTATCTGGTAAACGCAAACGTTCAAGTTCTGTTGACTTATGTGCACATCATGTTTGCGGGTTTATTTGTTTATGCTTTAATGTCACAACCAGTCTTACTTTTGTATTATTTTTTATACCATTACAGTGTTTATTAATATTTAAAATTAGCTTCTATTTTTATATTTTCAGTTTTAGTTTTTATTTTAGTTTAGCAATTTTTATGTGCTTTTATGTACATTTTAATTTCTGTTGTTTCTTTTGAGTTTTCGATTATTTTTATTTCAGTTTTAATTTTAGTAATTTTAGTACTTCAAAATTATTTTACTTCAGTTAGCTGCCAAGGCATCATTTCTAATTTTTCTGTAAGTTTTTTTTTATTTAAATTTGAAATTAAATGTACATTTAAATTTATTTTTTAAGTTTTTAAACTTATATATATATTTTTTACATTTTTTTTATAATTTTCATCAACATTTTGCTGTACATGTAAACATATTCATCAATGCTGACTTGAAATAGATGTTTGGGTCAACAAACAACGAAAATGCTTGTCCAGTCAATAGAATTTTATATTTAAAAATAAAACAAAAGCAACCTGCATTTATAGAAGAGTATCTTCATTTAATTTCCAAATAATTCTTCTAAACCTGAATAGTATAACTCTAATGAATAAGAAGAAATTCATCATTTTTGGAAGCTTCTTCTTGCTATTTCCACCTTTGACTTGCTTACCGGAATGGTAAAAACTGAACTGAAAATGTGCGAGATCAGCCAAGACTCAAGATAAATAACAGCCACACACACAAGAGAGTCACCCGAATGTTTGCCAGCATTAACTGTGACCCCCATGTGAGAGGTGAATGTGTGCTGCCCAGCGGCGAAGAATTATAGAGTCTGTAAACATTTTAAGAGTTGATAGAAGGAGAAAATGAAGACAGACAGAGAGCAGACCCACCTCTTAAACAGAGGAAGGTAAGGAAGTCTTCAGTTTTGGGTTTACGTCTCGTGAGATGGTTGAGCATGGCTGGGCTCGGGGGCATGGCCTCCAGCATTTTCAGCGGGGTGGCATTGGGAGAACAGGGATGAGACTGAGCAAACTTCCTCTGAGCCTGCAGTCTTGGCCTGGTATGAGAAACAGGGAATTAGGGAAATTAAGGGATTAGTTCTCCTAGAAAGAAAAATTCTGTCATTATTTACACATCTTTCCATCCTTCATTTATTCATCAAGCAATTTTGAAAGCTTTTACTGGTCCAACTTTCCCAAGCATTTAAAATGAAATGTGGGTTTTGAGTAAAATGAGAATAAATGGCAGATTTTTTAAGTTTAATTTTTTTTGCATCTTTCATTTGATGACTAATGTTTCACTGAGGCTAAAAACTAGCTCACAAAGCAGATTTATAGAATCCACATAAGGAAAAATAACTGAAATATTCTTTGCTAGGAAAAGAGATGTAAATCTAACTGTATAGAAGACCTGCAGAGGGAAGCAGTTTGGTCTGATATATAAAAGCTCAGCAAAAAGTCTGACTATGTAAGTCATTTTTTAATTGGCCAGCAGCACGGTATGTTGTGTTTTGACGTTTGGATGTCCCCACCAGGCTTACAAAGCAAGGCTTCCATGATTTGATGTTTTGCTGGTGAACTGTATGGATCAGCCTAGAATGTAAGATACTGTTCTATCTGTTACTTGTTATTTTCCAGTTCCATTTTTTTCCCACCTAAGCATCATGATATATTCAACCATGCAGTAATTTTGGATGACATACAGTTGAGGTCAAAATTTTACATACACGTTGCAGAACGTGCAAAATGTTAATTGTTTTCCCAAAATAAGAGGGATTATACAAAATGCATGTTATTTTTTTATTTAGTATGGACCTGAATAAGACATTTCAAACAAAAAAGATGTTTACATGTAGTCCACAAGAAAAAATAGGTGAACTTATAAAAAATTACCCTGTTCAAAAGTTTACATAAGCTTGATTCTAAATACTGCATTGTTGCCTGAATGATCCACAGCTGTTTTTTTTTTTTTTTGTTTAGTGATAGTTGTTCATGATTCCCTTGTTTGTCCTGAACAGTTAAACTGCCTGCTGTTCTTCAGAAAAATCCTTTAGGTCTCACAAATTCTTTGGTTTTTAAGCATTTTTGTGTATTTGAACGCTTTCCAACAGTGACTGTATGATTTTGAGATCCATCTTTTCACACTGATGACAACTGAGGGACTCATATGCAACTATTACAGAAGGTTCAAACACTCACTGATGCTTCAGAAGGAAAAACAATGCATTAAGAGCCAGGGGTGAAAACTTTTGAACAGAATAAAGATGTGTACATTTTTCTTATTTTGCCTAAATATCATATTTTTTTCATTTAGTACTGTCCTACAGGAGATGCTTACATTGTTTCCCAAAAGACAAAGTAAGTTAAATTTACCCTGATCTTCAAATTTAAAAAGTTTTCATCCCCCGGCTCTTAATGCATTGTGTTTCCTTCTAGAGCATCAGTTGAACCTTCTGGAATAGCTGCATATGAGTCTCTTAGCTGTCTCTCAGTATGAAAAGATGGATCTCAAAATCATACAGTCATTGCTGGAAATGGCTCAAATACACATAAATGCTGAAAAACCAAAGAATTTGTGAGACCTGAAAGATTTTTCTGAAGAACAGCTGGCAGTTCAGGACAAACAAGGTACTCATTTTTATAAATTCAACTATTATTTTCTCTTAATATATAAATGTATTTTATGCAAAATATCTTACTTAGGTCTACAGGTCTAGTACTAAATAAAAAATAACATGCATTTTGTATGATCCCTCTTATTATGGTAAAATAATTAACATTTTGCAGATTCTGCAAGGTGTATGTAAACTTTTGATCTCAATTGTACTACAGTGCCACAATATACTGTGTTGAAAAATCTCACACAGAAAAGTCTTAGTAAACTTACCTCTTTCTAACAGGCCCCTCTATTGAGTACTCATGGCTGCAGTCTTTGCTCTGAACTGCATGTTGTGTCCGGTCTGACTTACAGCTTCCAGCAAACAGCCCAGCTTTAGCTCCCGAACCATTTAAATGACCATTTGCAAAGGAGCCTGGAAAAAGAAGGTGTGGTTCAAGTTTAAGCAATAGCCATGTACACATACACACAAAAGAAAATGACTTGCTCCATCCTATTTCTTTAATATTTCTATATTTCTAATGCAGAAGAGAAGAAACTGTTGAATAAAGTTATTTTTGTTTTTTTTGCACAAAAAAGTATTCTCATAGCTTCATAACATTAAGGTTGAAGCACTGATGTCACATGGACTATTTTAATGATGTCCTTACTACCTTTCTGGGCCTTGAACGTGTCAGTTGCATTGGTGTCTATGCAGGGTCTGAAAGCTCAAAAATATCTTAATTTGTGCTCTGAAAATGAACAAAGGTCCTACGGGTTTGGAACAACATGAGGGTGAGTAATTAATAACAGAGAGAGAGATTAATTAATTTATAACTATTATAACTTAAATTAATTATTTATTTATTTACACAAGTATGTCTGTGTTTGATGATGTTCCGGGACATTCAGAAGAAATTCTGTCAAGTTAAGCAAACATCAGCAGAAACCTGTGAATAAGAACGCAGCTTCTAACTGCACAGGTTAATGCGGCACACATTAATTTTTTTTACAGTTCTGCCTGCTGCCTTTTAATTACAGAGAACGTGAAAGAGTCTCTGAATGCAATGATCGCAATGCAGTGCTTGTGATTACAAAGCAATTCCAAAGGAATCCTTAAGTGTTAGTTACTGAAGGCACATAAAGCAGAGATCTTGTGAGGTGCTCTGTTCATGCCCTTGACATTCTCTGAGATGATGCACTGCACCATACACACGCAGGCAGGTCGCTGAGTTCACCCCATTAGAGTGCAGTGATTTGAGAGCGGTGAGAGCGCTTCACAGTCCCGGCACATGAAACCCATACAGAGAGGGCATTATTCAGGGCATAATTTACTTTGCTCACACATTTTCAGCGCAATCATGGCAGAACAATAATACTCCTAATGGACCACTGAGATGCTGAAGAAATAAAGTAAAGTCTCACAGCGCCATGCGCCTCCCTGAGTGTCACAGCTGGCTCATGATCTCAGCGTCTAAGCTAAAATAATTCATCAAATGCCAATGCACCTTCAAAACACCACATCAGACTGCACATTTCAGAGCATTTCAGTAGAAGGATGAGTACATCAAGTAAATTATGTAATATGTTAATTTGTGCCTGTGAATTGATCAAAAAGAATGAATCACTGTTATTTCAAAAGAACAAAGTTAGATTTACGTAACAGAATAGGCCTTTTTGACAGATTTTATATCTGGATTATGCATCTATTGAAAGGATAGTTCATCCAAAAATTAAATTCTGTCATTATTTACTCACGCTCATGTTGTTCCAAACCCGTAAGACCTTTATTCATCTTCAGAACACAAATTAAGATATTTTTGATGAAATCAAAAAGAGCTTTTTGAGCCTGCATAGACAGCAATGCAACTGATACTTTTAAGGCCCAGAAAGGTAGTAAGGACATTGATAAAATAGCCCATGTGACATCAGTGGTTCAGCCTTAATTTTGTGAAGCTATACAAAAGCTTAAAAAAGGTACTGTCACTGGGGAAGTACCTTTTCAAAAGGTACTAAAATTTAGGTAAGCATTTAGGTAAGAATATGTAC
Source organism: Labeo catla (assembly GCA_012976165.1). Lineage (NCBI taxonomy): Eukaryota > Metazoa > Chordata > Actinopteri > Cypriniformes > Cyprinidae > Labeo > Labeo catla. Next base: position 211,103 of record VONZ01000415.1, read on the forward strand.
ATTTTAGGTATAAATACCTATAAGGTACTAGGATTCACTCTGTAGGTGTAAATAAGGAACACGTATGTACCTTTTGAAAGGGTTTGCACCTTTTTTCCTGAGAGTGTATGATAATACAACAATTTCCTCTCTTTGGTGTCAAACTCTGACACGTTCACACATGCGTCGTGTTACTCTCGTGAACATGTTGAAGACTGACACGGAAGCAATTGTTGAATAAAATTGTTACTTTTGTTAGATTTGTGCACAAAAAGTATTCTTGTAGCTTCATAAAATTACAGTTGAACCACTGATATCACATGGACAATTTTAACAATGTCCTTACTACCTTTCTGGGCCTTAAACATGGTAGTTGCTTGCTGTCTATGCAGGGTCAGAAAGCTCTTGGATTTCAGGGCTAACAGGTTTGGAATAACATGAGAGGGGAGTAATTAATGACAGAATTTTCATTTTTGGGTGAACTATCATTTTAATATTAAAATGTATTGCAAAAATATCTCAGAAAACTGGTTTTAGCAGTTCCAAAACAGCATAAAACAGGATATGAATTCATAAATACGACCAAGATGAAGACTTGGCTTATCAATATTAATTAGCTAATATGCCTGGATGTGCTAGAAGATTACCTGGCCATGTCAGCATGAAGTTAATTAATATTCATGAGCTCAGTCTCAGTGCCATATGGTGACATCTTAAAATCATAGTTCACCCAAAAATAAAAATTAGCCCATTATTTACTCACTCTCCAGGCATCCTAGGTGTATATGACTTCCTTTTTTCAGATGAATCCAGTCAGAGTTATATTAAAAATTATTCTGGCACTTCCAAGCTTTAGAATGGCATAGATGGGTGTTTCTCTTCATCAGTCCAAAACAAGTCCAATAAAGTGCATCCATCCATAATCAAAAGTGCCTCACACGGCTCCGGGGTGAATAAAGGCCTCCTGTAGCAAATCGATGCAATTTTGTGAGAAAAATACCCATATTTAAAACATAATAATCACTCTAATCTAGCTTGTGCCGACTGGTCATACACGGAAGCGGTTCCATAAACATTTGTTTACAGGAGCAAAGAAAGCAAAGTTTCCTTACTTTAACAAAGGAAAACCAGTGTCCTCTTGGTTTATTTCAAAATCCTTCAACATTTTTCTTTACAAATCCTCGTTTGAACTTCTAATTCATGACCGGTGCTGTGTTTACCTATCTCTACGGTGCGTTCGCGTTCGTCACCTCCGGGGGGATGGCGTAAGATGTCAGCATTGTGCATGTGTATGCACAGCACCAGTCATGAATTAGATGTTCAAAACAAGGATTTGTAAAGAAAAATGTTGGAGTATTTCAAAATAAACCAAAAGGATACTGGTTTTCCTTTGCTAAAGTAAGTTAACTTTGCTTCCTTTGCTCCTGTAAACAAACGTTGGTTTATGCAAGACTCACCGCATGCGCAACGCCGACGTCCTACGTAATCTACCCGGAACTGCTTCTATTTATGACCAGTCAGCGCAAGCTAGATTAAAGTGATTCTTATGATTCTTCATTTTCTTAGAAAAACGCATCAGTGTGCTACAGGATATTCACCCCCCGGAGCCACTTTTTATTATAGATGGATGCACTTTAGTGGACTTGTTTTGGACTGATGAAGAGAAACACGCATCTATGCCATTCAAAAGCTTGGAAGTGCCAGGATCATTTTTAATATTTAAACTCTGATTGGATTTGTCTGAAAGAAGAAAGTCATATACACCTAGGATGCCTAGAGGGTCAGTAAATAATGGGCTAAATTTAATTTTAGGTGAACTATCCCTTTAATACTCATTCTAGCACCGCTGTTATGATATTCTCAGCATATCATTCTCTAAAGGGGTTCAGAATAGCAGTAGCGTCAGATGTTGAGGGTCACAGAAGGGAGATCTTAGCTGCAGCTGTTCTAAAGGTCAACATCCATCTGTAGCACTGCACTAGAAAAGATGTATACTCACCATTAACTATTCCAGTGCCATTCTCCACTTTGCTCTTCTGAGCCGTCTTAAATTCCTTAAGTGAGAGATATAGCACCCGGCGGACCACTCTCTCTTCCGACCATGGGATCCCATCGTTATCATCCTGCAGAAGGGGAAAAAACTATTTTAGAGCTCTAAAAATGAAACAGATGTGACCTAAAGTCAGCTCACAAGACAAATGAGCTCTCTAAATAAACTGTTTTGGCTTAATTAGTCAAACAATAGTCTAATAAATGAAATGACAAACACACAGAGTGGACAAAGAAAAAAATACATTCTTGTATTGTGAAACCACAGCTATACAGACAGAGGACCGTGCTATAAATAGTGCATTTGGCTGTGGTTTCTCCATCCCAGCACGTGTCAGAAAGCCTTTTATTACTGAATGCTCGAAAAGCAATCGCAACAAATGCTCTCAATGTTAGTATAACATTTGTTCCCCACAGATTACCTAATGTGCTGTAGTAAGAAATCTTTCAAACTAGGTAGCTGAATGACCTCACTGTTTTAACATTTCTCTTAAAGCCTCAAAACAAGTCTTTCATTCAGTAATGTGATCTCTTATTAACTGTTAAATCTCTTTAGTCAGTTGCTTTAGCCTGTCACAATGAATCACCAGAAATGGGGTAACAACTAAGCTTGGTCTCAATCATGTCCTCTAGTATTCCACTGTCACTAAAATGCCCACCAACAGATAAATGTGCCCCTGGACCACAAAACCAGACTTAAGTAGCACTGGTATATTTGTAGTACCTGAAATACATTGTTTGAGTCAAAATTATTGATTTTTTTTTTATGCCAAAAATCATTAGGATATTAAATTAAGTTCATGTTGCATGGAGATATTTTGTAAATTTCCTACCGTAAATATATCAAAAACTAATTTTTGATTTGTAATATGTATTGCTAAGAACTTCATTTGGACAACTTTAAAGGAGATTTTTTTTGCACCCTCAGATTCCAGATTTTCAAATAGTTGTATCTCGGCCAAATATTGTCCTACCCTAACAATTCCATACATCAATGGAAAGCTTCTTTAGATGATGTATAAATCTCAATTTCCAAAAATTGACCCTTATGACTGGTTTTGTGGTCCAGGGTTACAAATAGTTCACATTAAATGTGGTTCAAGAAAGGTGAGGTAAACAAAAGAAACAAAAAGTGACGTAACCCTGTGAACGGCTCACATTCACCCAATTTCCTGCATTGAAGTTGAAGTGAGTCAGCCCTCTGAAAGCAGTTTTACAGCATTAGACGCCAGAGGCCAAACACTGAGGAATGCAACTACATTTGGCACTTTCATGAAGCCAGATTTGATATCTTACATACGTGATGTATTATTATTACTGCAAATGTGCCTTATTTTAGCAAACTGATCCTGAGAGCAAGAACCGTAATCATGCTGCCCTCCCCCCAGTGACAGCGATGTGAAATACTTGAGATGATTAGGACGATGTGAAGTGCTTGACCCCAGCTTAGGGCCTCCCCATGGCACACGAAGAAAGTGGCACTCTCTAGGGATCTTCTAGTCACCATGGAGACGGTCCTCCACAGGTCTATTGTGGCGGTCATGTGAAAGTCCCTGTCAGGGTGAACTCAAAACGATATGACATTTCACGAGCGAGAGCCAAGCTGTATTATTTATGAGATTATGCAAGTGGGGTCCCACAAAAAGAGCCACTAGAAAGTGGAAGCCACTATCAATAGATTGCCAGGCAGAAAAGGAAATGCTTCTCTTATTATACACAAACCCCAAAAATCTCATCTGTACTTAAACCATTTTAAACCAGTTGTTTAAACACTGCATAAACAATAAGCTACTCACGGCCAGCTATGAGGTAAACAGAGCCATGATTTCCGCGATGCAGAAAACGCAGACTGAATCGAGGAATCCAGTCATAAAAACAGAATTTACTGAATAACGCGGAATGTCACGGCATTTGTCAAAGTTTGGATGAATTAATCAAAAGTAGGTCATCACACTTAAATCAGTCGATATGGACTAGTATCTGTAAACATTAAGCCGTAAAAATAACATTTAAATATGAATTCTGCATGTTCAGCGTGTCTCTGTATTAATGAGTGGCGCATACGCTCGGCTTTGTTTACTAAACTGAAGCGCGCGTGACTCGCGGTGACTTCAGCGCCTGTCGTCTCACTAAATGAGGACAAATTGTTTTTTAATTATTTTTCGTTTTTGTTTGTTTTCATAGCAATATCTGGCAACACTGCATCGGTGGTGCTTAAACCAAAGTCCCTTAAGGGCCGTTCACATATCTGGTCTTTTGCGCGCTCAAGTTCGTTATTTCAAATGTAGACGCGCGGCAGCCGCGCTATAAAACGGAAGAGACGTGGTCGCAACGCGCTCGGTTTTTTCAGACGCGTACGCGCCGCATCGAGTTGAAAACATCTCAACTTTTCAGAATGCCGCAAGCGCACCGCGGGTCATGTGACAAGATTCAACCAATTAGCTTCATGCTTTCCCGTAACAACATTAAAAGCTCAGCCAAGATGGAGAAACAGCTGATCATAGCTGTGCATTTTTAAATAAATTTAGTAGCAGAGCTACAGCAAGTGATTTTTGTCCTTTGATGAAACTTCCGCGTCTTCATTGAGAGTGCAGGTCATGGTTGCTTAGCAACGGCAGACGCCACGGGAGCGCAAGCTACAGAGCGCTTTGGAAAGGAGGAAAAATCGGCGCGCCTAGCGCTTTCCATGCGTTTTTCGGCGCGATATGTGAACGGCCCCTAAGGCAAGTCATTTTACTCGGTAGCCATCTTTGAAACGCCTCTCGGGCAGGCAAGTGCAGCTCCTATCTCTTTGAATTAGGCAACATCAAATTCTCCAAAACTGTTCACCAAGCACGATTAAATTTCATATTTGAAATCCCCAATGAAATCTGACAAGAACTGCCTCATAAATATTGTTCCTTATGCTCCAATAGCGTTTAAAAAAGCTTTCAGGCTAAATCAGCCAGTGCACATGCTCTGTCTCAGAACGCTGACTGTTTCTATTGGAACCAGAGCTTTTAACGGCAGCTGCAGTGGCGCGATGACTTTACTAATCAACGATTGGCTCTTTCATTAAGAAGGCGGGGCTTTGTGGCTATAATGAACATTGCATCTTTCCCCATTCAAAATTACACGAGTGACAGGTCTTGGGTATTCTATAGTCTTTACTTAAACAGTTTAACGGACAGGTTATTGCGAACAGTATACCATATTCGGTAAGCCAAACGCAAAAAAACGTCTTGATATTATCTGTCAGGAAAACAAATGGCTATTTACTCATTTTATCCACAGAAATTAAAAATGGTTGGTATTGGCAATACCCTCCTTCATTCATATTATTTCTGGAAAAAATTATTTAACAAATATTTAAAATATACAGTCTTTATGTTGTTTCTACATTAATTTGGAGGTTCAATGTAATTATATAATTATGAGTAAATTATTAATAATTAGTTAAACGTTTTAATCGATGACAGCATTAATATATTCATACATTGCTGTTGAAAAGTTTGGGGTTGGCAAGATTTTATTTTATTTATTTATTTATTTATTTATTTTTACTTTTTTTCAAATAAGTCTCTTATGCTCACCAATTTATTAGATCAGTTAAAACAGCAGTATTGTAAATATTATTGCAATTTTATTATATTAGCATGGCATTTATTTGAAACAGAAATCTTTAGTAACAATGTTAACAAGTGTAACAAGTCTTTACTATCACTTTTGATAAAAAGTCAAATAAAAGTATTTCTTTCACAAAAAAAATCTAATTATAATGTATAAAATATGTAATATACACTTAAATATGAATATTATGAATGTTATTCTCCTTCAGTGTTAAGATTGATAAAGGGATCAATATCACACTAGATTTAAAGCACAAAGCCTGTGCGTTACTGGAGGACAGAAGCACTTTGGATTTATAGCCAAATTCACTGATTTTATGCCAGCACAAAGTCTGTTGCCAATTCCAAATGCAATTTGCTTGCTTGATGCTTGGAAATTGACAGTAAAAGGTATAGTTCAGCCAAAAATAAAAATTACCCCATGATTTACTCACCCTCAAGCCATCCTAGGTGTACATGACTTTCTGCTTTCAGACAAATGTAATCCGAGCTATTTTAAAAATGTCTTGTCTCTTCCAAGCTTTATAATGGCAGTGAATGGCTTTTGAAATTCAATAGTCTAATAAAAGTGCAATAAAGTGCATCCATTCATCATAAAAAGTACTATAAACAGCTCCGGGAGGTTAATAAAGGTCTTCTGAAGCGAACTGATGCATTTGTATAAGAAAAATATTCATAATTAAAATCTGTAGCTTCTGCTAACTTTCGTATGCGCGGTCATGAGACAGTGGCGTTCCAACGGATGACGTAGGACACGAACACAGTGACGAACAGAGAAGCACAGTGGAAAGAGCAAAACAAAACACCAGTCACGAATTAGAAGTACAAAATGAGGATTTGTAAAGAAAAATGTCGCATTTTTTAAAAAATGATTTAAAATCAATTTTTAGAGGTTTTTTTAGAGTTTACGCTACACCTACATCCAACATCATCTGCTGAAACAACATTCTCTCCTGAACATGTGTATGACAGTTAACGAAGCTAGAGATTATGGCTTATAAAAGTTTAAATATGACTATTTTTCTTACATAAACACATTGATTCGCTTCAGAAGGCCTTTATTAACCTTCTGGAGCCATGTGGAGCACTTTTTATGATGGATTTTGCACTTCATTGGACTTCAAAATCTCAACAGCCATTCACTGCTATTATAAAGCTTGAAAGAGCCAGGAATTTTTTTTTTTTAATATAACTCTGACTGTATTCATCTGAAAGCAGAAAGTCGTATACACCTAGGATGGCTAAAGGGTGAATAATTTTCATTTTTGGGTGACCTATCCCTTTAAGTGAATGATTCTAGGATATCCTGGTCTATTATTTGATCAAGACAGCCTGACACACACAAAGAAAACAATGTGACTCCTCTGTTATCACTAAACAAACTCATTTATCCCAATAATACACACTATGAACTAATTTACAGTATAGAATTTCCATTTCCATTTAAGGTAAGATCTTATCAATACAGGAATCACAGACAGCACATGAGCCCAGGATCTCCTAAATCAATTAAACACAAGATTCATGTTGCTCATTTAACTGTCATAACCAGTTCCTCTGTGATAACGGCCTCATATGCATCTGCCTTTTAACCGCATCAGTTGGCTATTTGTGCACGTAGCTCCGAGCAGCTCTTACAATTACACCAGCATCTCTCACCACACGTCTCTAAACCGTGTGCTGGTTTTTATTACGCTGCCAGCAACCCTGTCAATTATTGATAAAGGTGTATTGTGTCTGAAGTCATGAGGATAAGTCTGTCATCATAAGCACAATGCAGATCTTTCATGCTAGCGACATATATCGGTTGAATTCGTGGACTTTTTACATGTTTACATTTGGAGTCTATAATCCAGAGATCAAGTAACAGCAACAAAGAGCAAAAAACAAACAACAGAGGACAAAGTCAGAGCAATAATGGCAGAATAATAGGCTGCAGACTGAAGCTTGTTTAATTCTAGTGTGTGGGTTTGATTCGCATACAGATAACTTGTCAAACGGCTTTTATTAAACACGATGGCTTTAATGAGTAAATTGCTCCCTTATGGATTTCAACAGCTTGAATCCAAAAGCAACTTGCGTTATAATCAGCAAAATTATGGGAAAAGCTTTCATCTTTATTCTTCACCTAAAGGTCTAAAGTTTTGCACCAACAGTGATTGAGACAGAGCTCGCCAACGATAGATGGGTCTGCTTCGCACAGATCAAATTTAAACAGGGCAGCAGGAGCAGACGGGCTGTGGGCCAGCCTGCCAACATATCAAATCTGACCTTGCTACCCATCTGTCTCAGACCAGTCACTGGCCACTCACACACACACAGCTGACTTACTACTAATGTTAACAAAAGCAAGCTGGCATGAAAGAAAAAAAACAGATCTATTATTTACCCAAGGCCAACAAACCTGATGTTAAAACCGGCCTATCAGCACAGCACAAGCAGGCAATCGATTGTAAATGATGACTGGCATAAGCTTCTCAAATAATCCTTTCAACATCCCTCAGTGTCACACATCCACTACATTCACAAAAGAAAAATCAACTACTCTGGTGACAGGATGAAATATTTCTGAAAAGCAACATGGAACTGAAAAATCTATTTACAAGGACTGCATGACATATCTGCCCTGTATTGGTTATCGGAGAATATCTATCTATATTGTTTAAATTTATAGGTAGATATTGGATATTTATTAAAGGAGAAGTCCGCTTCCAAAACAAAGATTCACATATAATGTACTCACCTCCTTGTCATCCAAGATGTTCATGCCTTTCTTTCTTCAGCTGTAAAGAAATTATGTTTTTGAGGAAAAAAATTCAGCATTTTTCTCCATGTAATTGGATAATCCGATTTTGAACTTCCAAAATGCAGTTTAAATGCGGCTTCAAACTATCCCAAACGATCAGTTATTTTCATAAAAATAATACAATTTACGCTTGTCTTGTCTTACTCTGCCTGGATTGTTCTTGTTCCGGTTCATGACAGTTAGGGTATGTCAAAAAACTCCCATCTCATGTTCTCCCTCAATTTTAAAATCGCCCTATATCGCTGTTTTACCTTTTTTGTTAAGGGTGTTTGATTGTTGTAGGTTCACTTTGCAAAGACTGGGTCGGTACTTCTGCAGCGATGTACGATGATTTTGAAATGATTTTTGAAGTTGAGGGAGAAAATACGACTGGAGTTTTTCGACATACCCTAACTGTCTTGAGCCAGAATACACAGAGTTCAGGGAGAGAAAGACAAGACGAGCGTTTGAGAATAAAAAGTATTTAAATTGTACTTTTTTAAATGTAAATAATCAATCATTTCGCTAGATAAGACCCTTCTTCATCGGCTGGGATCGTTTGAAGCCGCATTTAAACTGGAAGTTCAAAATCGGGGCACCATATCAGTCGAAAAAAGCTGAAATGTTTTCCTCAAAAAACATAATTTCTTTACGACTGAATAATGAAAGACATGAACATCTTGGATGACAAGGAGGTGAGTAAATTATCTGTAAATTTTTGTTTAGAAGTGGACTTCTCCTTTAAATAATGGACATTTAATTGTTGCTGCATATTTTAAATTGCATTTTTTTTCTCCCAATCATCTAGCACTAATTTGCAGGGATAGTAAAAATCATTGCAATGGTTTAATTCTTTGAACATCCTTTCAAGTAAATGTGCTTGCTGAATTGAGTTGCTGCGTGTATTCAGTTGTGCATAAAAATTAATTAAAGGGATAGTTCACCCAAAAATGAAAATTCTGTTATTAATTACTCACACTCATGTTGAAGCCGTAAAGACCATCGTTCAACTTCGAAACACAAATTAAGATATTTTTGATGAAATTTGAGAGCTTTCTGAGTCTGTATAGACAGCAAAGCAACTGACACATTCAAGACCTAGAAAGATAGTAAGAACATTGTTAAAACATCAGATGTAACATCAGTGGTTCGACCGTAATTTTATGAAACTATGTGAATACTTTCAGGGTCAGAAAGCTGACAGATTGCATAAAATATTTTAATTTGTGTTTTGAAGATGGACAAAGGTCTTATGGGTTTGACACAACATGAGGGTGAGTAATTAACCCTTTAACTGTCAAGTTACTTCACCATATTCACTAAGTTTTCTTCACCATATTACAAATAAATCCTAATCTAATTATGACAAACTATACATCATTGGAAAGGTCTAAGACTCCTAAATAGATATTTTACCATATTTTTGTGTTACAAATTATGTAAAAAAAAAAAAAAAGTAATAGATTAATATATGTCAATAGTGCATCTTAAAAAAAATCTACATCATAACTTGAGTTGTAACCTCTGTCACAAAACTTTCTTCGTTGCCTTTTTAGAAATCATAAGAAATTATATATCAGTTCAAAACTTAAAATCTCAAAATTCATCATTGAAAGGCATTTTAAAATTGCATTACCATGAAAAATGTACAGTAAAATCATATTACACATTTTTTTCATTCATGAATTATACCAATTTAAGTCTGGATAGTGCATTTTCATGTATGTGTTAAAAAGTGGGAGTGACAGTCAGTAAACACTGGGTCGGTACTTCTGCAGTGATGTAGAATTTTGAAGTTGGAGGAAAAAATAAGATGGGAGTTTTTCGACCTACCATAACTGTCTTGAGCTGGAATACACAGAGACGAGAATTTGAGGTTAAAAAGCATATAAATTGTCACTTATTTTTAGAAAAAAACCAATCAGTTCGCTAGATAAGACCCTTCTTCCTCAGCTGGGATCGTTTAGAGCCCTTTGAAGCTGCATTTAAACTGCATTTTGGAAGTTCAAACTCGTGAGCACCATATCAGTCCATTATATGGAGAAAAATCCTGAAATGTTTGTAAATTATCGGTAAATTTCTGTTCTGGCACTGAACTTCTCCTTTAGTAACATCAGCTATTTCTCAGGTATGGCATTTTCATTGGTCAAAAAAGATTAATTTAACTGATAGCATGATTTATTAATTATTACTGTTTCTTAAAGACTTCTATAGATATCACAATATATTGTTATCGTGCATTTTTGAGGCCACGATCATCATGTTAAAAAATCTGCCCTAGTGTGGATCCTTTTTTCCTGTCAGTTATTGGATGCAACATAAAAAAATTCTCAACTTATCTTTATTAGACAGAATTTCAACAAACTGCACCGACATTTCAGGAAAATTTACTAGCAAAACCACCACAGAATGACAAACACACATTTCCTCAAAACGATGCATTTGCATCTCCAAAAATCTTTGCTTTATTAAAGCACATACGGTCCTCATAAAAAATAATGAACAACACATTAGAAATTCTCCCCAAAAGTGCATGAAGAATAACAGAGCTGCTGATCTTCATGCTTGCATTGCAAATAAATGTTTTGGTCCTCCCAGGTTCAGTGCTGTGGCACACAATCCTCACTGACTGTTCAAACACAAAGGACTCAATGCTCAGGGGAGTTCCCACAAGCCTGTTTGTAGCGCTGCATCCTATAGGTTTGCTTATCAAGGACACTTTGTTTCCAGTGACAGCACTCTCTACACATTCACCTAGCTGTGAAGACAGATTGCTGCAGACGGAGCCAAGGAAGCACAGACCCACCCATAGACAATCTTTTCTCCTGCCATGACAACAGGAGAATGCCAGTGGCAAACCTGGCCGCTTTACCATATGCACCTTCCTCTTCCTCTATCTCCATACTCACGAGCAGCATTAAACAATATGCTTGTAGTTGGATGAATTAAAACTAATTTAAAACTCAGTGATCTAATACCATGCATGACAGTAGTATGAAGTCTCGAGAGACAACAGATGCTGGTGCACTGATTTTCACCCATGTTTCTTTTATTCAAGAACATTAAGTGAAGTGTAAAGCTATTACTTTTAAGCTAAGAATGCTGTGCAGCGGCAAACAAACTGAATCCCCTTGGCTTTAAGGTTATTGGTATTTGAAGTATTCTGAAACACATACTAGAAGCCAGAATATGCTGCAAAATGTGGTTATCTAAGTTTTACTGAAGCCTAATTGCTATTTACGACATCTAAGAGTATTATCTCTCAAGAAAACATATTAAAAAGCCGTTTAATCAATAAAAGCCAGACACGTTTCTTGATTAAAAAAAAAACATCTCTTGATAATAACATCACAGCAATAACTATACCCAATTTAGCAAGCCAGTTCTGATACAATATGTCTCCTTGGAGTTTGGGATGACTGCATCAATTAGGGCACAGCTGGACACGTCTGAGACGGAGGGATGAAGCAGCCATTACAAGCTGCCTGCAGTTTTTACATCATCCTTTGTTTTATTTGAGAGTTGTAACACAGCCACAAAATTTCATTACACAGATAAAACGCAATGAGGCACAAGCGATATTAATCATTTTCTTTTGCTTATCCATCAACTCAAAGATTCACACTGCATATGAGCTTTTTATACATATATCAGGGGCGTTTCCTCTGAGGAGGCAAGGGAGGCAGTGTTTTCTCAAAATACTGATTGAGAAAAAAAATTCATAGTACAAAAATAAAACGTGTATAAATCACTAGTTTTTCAGAAAAAAAACAAACAAAAAAAAACATTGTCCAACAGTGACACCAGCAGGCAGATTTACAGCGGGATCACGTGTCTCTCTCGCCTCCCCTGAGCCCACTGAGTTTTAACAGACCCCCTAAAGTGTGCAGTGAGTTTGGTGGGGGTGACTGGGGGAAAGTCATGAGAGGGAATTGCAATATGATTGGATATGACTGGTTATGATTGGCTGTGACTGATTCATGGGATAAATCCCACCTCTCATACACCTTCTGATTCCCAAATCAATCTAAGTGAACAATATAATGGCATTAATGGGAAGACTAATTTAAAAAAGTAAGTGAACACCTCACACACTTTGTTATGTCAAAATAAAACTTAAAATGGTCTAAAAACATCTGTGGGAGTTTTTTAGTGAGTAATCATCTTCATGTAAATGTTCATGTCTGTGACCAATATTTACCAAGCTTTGATGACTGATGATCCAAAAATTTTTTTTAAAAATAGTTAAAAGAGAAGTTCATTTCCAGAACAAAAATTTACAGATAATTTACTCACCCCCTTGTTATCCAAGATATTATTGTCTTTCTTTCTCCAGTCGTAAAGAAATTATGTTTTTTGAGGAAAACATTTCTGGATTTCTCTCCATGTAATGGACTTCTATGGTGTCCCCGATTTTGAACTTCCAAAATGCGGTTTAAATGCAGCTCGACGATCTAAGTTGAGGAACAAGGGTCTTATCTAGCGAAACGATTGGTTATTTTCCTGTTTTACCTTTTTTTTGTTAAGGGCATTTGATCTTCTTTGCAAGTTCACTTTGTAAACACTGGGCTGGTATTTCTGCAGCAACATAGGATGATTTTAAATTTGGAGGAGAAAATGAGATGACCCTACCCTAACTGTCTTGAACTGTTAAAAAGTAGATAAATTGTCAATTTTTTAGAAAATAACCAATCGTTTCGCTAGATAAGACCCTTCTTCCTCGGCTGGGATCACGAAAAGCCCTTTGAAGCTGCATTTAAACTGCATTTGGAAGTTCAAACTCGCAGGCACCATAGAAGTCCACTATATGGAGAGAAATCCTGAAATGTTTTCCTCAAAAAACAATTTATTTACGACTGAAGAAAGACAGATATGAACATCTTAGATCACAAGGGTGGTGAGTAAATTATCTGTAAAGTTTTGTTCTGGATGTGAACTTTTCCTTTAAAAGTTGACTACTAAAAAGAATAGCTTGTTACTGTTATAGCCAGCCCGATATGATGAAAAAGTACCTGCGGGAACTTTTTGGCAAGACATGAAATACGTAGCGTCATGTACGTTTTGCAACACATTCGATGTGAAATGTCCACTGAGTGGCGCTAAAAGAGTGTTCATCTTTCTCCCCAGAACAGATGAACTTACATATGTGACGTTGGTTTTCTACGTGTCACTGTAGTTCTGACTTGAAATGTCCATTGAGTGGTGTTATAACTCTAATGCTAACATTTTAGAATAATGTACCATCTGCACTACACCTAAACCTACCTGATAGTATGAACAAAAGCGAATGTGACGTAAAAACGCAATCGCAAACATGCCGATTCAGCTTGTTGTTCGATCGCTCACCTTTTAGCTTTTTCATCGTAAATCATGTTTTTCACAGAATTCACACCTATGGATTACGCAGCCTAATTCCAACATATGGAGCTGTAATCATAACTGTATGAAAACGATTACAGGTGCTTGCTGTTTTACCACCTCTAGTGTTCTTTTTTGTGTTGGAAACTACAGAGATATGTACTTATTGGTACGTATTACACGTCTTGCGAAAACATTCCCACGTTTTCGCCATGAGATCAGGTAGGTTACAGCACCAATCTGACCTTATTTAACACTTAATTTTACAGTGGCAGCATTTCATGTAAGCACGTTACTATAATTAATAGAATAACAGTCAGCTCTACAAAATAATTACATAGCAAGTGCATGTAGTCCATTAGTATTATTCATTACTTATGTAAATACACAGTAGAATGAGCACTGTAATATAAAGTGTGACCAAGTATTTCCCCAGGCCCTATATTTCAAACCACATTAGCAATCATATATCATACAACAGACCAAAACCCTCAAACTGCACTGAGAATTCTAAACCAGTCCAGTGACTGAAAACAGACTGTGATGAAATTAAAGACCCATTGGGAATGAGGGCCAAAAGTTTAAAGTGAGAATGAAATAAGAGAAATGAAAATAAAGATTATAGATTATCATCACCCTTATTTAGGATTAAACCTACAATTATGGAGTTACCAGACTTGCTTCTTATCTGTTAAGCAACCGCGCTGAACCAGTAATTCAAGATTTGCAATAACAATCAACGTTTTATAGATTAAAAAAATAAAGAAATGTGTAAAGGAACACTTTGAATGAATTAGTCTTCTGGTGTTTGTAAATGTAGTGCTACCTAAACTGGGTCAGTGAAGCACGGGTTTTAACTGTCTGTTACTGTGTGAAGCAAACTAATGCCAAGGATGAGTCTAAAGGAACTAAACGTATATCAAATATCTCTGACTGCTGAGGCCAAAAAAAATGTGTGGAACACAAGAGCTTCCAGTTTAGATGGCCATCTCTGGCATGTGCGGCGGGTATGTGCTCACTGTAAACACAGAGCGATATATATCTGCCAATTTCTGCTCTGATGTTGTCACATTAAATAGATTTGTTTTCACATATGGTGCTCGGGAGAAAGCGTGAAACGCGATTTCTTACAGCCTTCCTCATTTCTGCAGCCTGTTCATTTACACTACACTTCAATAATGTTACAATAATCCTCAGTAATAATGTGTGCCGTAACCTCGTCTAATCCTGAACGACATTGTGTAATATTCTTAAACAGAAAAAATGAGATCAAACAGCATAATGGGAACTGTAACAGAGGAGTTACTGTGTAAACAGACTGGTTTACGATGGAAAGCAACATATCAACTTTGCTGCTGAACTTTGCTGTCATAATCAGAAATCGCTTGATCCCTCTGTTGATTTAATAACCAACCATATCCGGTTTGGCAAGAGAGAAGAAAGAATGTAAAACATTCTCAGACTCAATATGCACAATGTGCTATTTATATTCACAGTTTTGCGTTATCAAAAACAGTTGAGGTTTATTCCTAAAATTACCTTCATGTTGAACTCTGATTGATTTCAGCATGAAGTGTTGTAAGTGTGTTTGGGCAAGTGCCGTCACATATCTAAACATCTAAGCGACAGCTGTATTTGATCCACAGGATTGCAATGAATTACAGCGAATACCAACTGAAGCCAAAGCTGAGAGCGCCATACAAAGAATCCATCATCTTTAAACGGATCGTTCCCAGCCTCATACATCCAAACCCAATGTTCAGAGCTTGTACTTCAAGCCATGTGGCAATTAAACATCAGAGAATCAATGTAAACAAAGACATCAGACAGCGACTGAATCAAATTGTAACGCTTAAAGAACTATCAAATCATACATTTTAATACTCTGCTGTTATTCTATTTCATTCTTTCTTTATTGCTGGAACCTGCTTTTAAATCTAGAAATGTATGTTAGCATTTGGTCCTGGAGCCTGTTTAATTACACCCAAGATGCATTATAATGTTTCCCAGATAAGGGATGTAGATTAGTAGTTCTCTATCAAGGGTCTGGGACACACTAGGGGGCAGCAGAAAGCCTCCAAGGGGACCTCAAGGTGACTTAAAAGTATTTACAATATGGCAAAATAACATTAAAATAAAGATATGTTGTATTTTTGATTCACTGCCTCAACAGCTGTTCTTCTTTGAAGAATCAGGGTTTCCAGTTGTTTTCAACGATTACCATTCATCTTGAAAAACCTGGATGAGGTATTTTAATTTTTAAGTGTAATTTCTAGACTTAGAGAAGTCATATTTATAAAGAATATACCATTGAGGAGGGGCTTCAGATATTGTCAGACAAAAGAGGCCTTGAAGGTAAAAGGTTGACAACCTTAAGTCTTCAATGTCTAAACAATTTCTCATTTATTCTTAAAAACACAAATCAAACTATTAAAATTTGCCGTTCACAAATAAAATGATGTTGCACGTGAACATGAAATCCAGGATTTTGAGTTATCTAATATTATTTTAGTATCACTGACATACTATTATAGTTTTTATTTATGCTTTGAATTCATTCTTATTTTTTATTTTCCATTTTTGTTTTAGCTTTGTTGAGTTTTTTTATCTTTTTCATATGTCTATAGAGTTTTATTAAAGTTAAACTAAATGAAAATGAGAAATGTTGCCTTGGGAACTAGCTAAAAATAATAGCATTTTTATCTATATTATGATATGATATAATATTTCTCTTTATTTATAGTAAACAAGCATCTTATTTCAGTTTACGTTTATTTTATTTAATGTAACTACAGGTTTTGTTTTAGTTAACTATAATACCTCTGGTTTGATGCCAATAATCAGGATTATTTAGACAATAACTCTAATACCTCACTAGGAGATGAGTTTGATCATTCGTGACTCGATTACTTAATTGGACTAAAACACGCATCTGATAAAGTGACAGAAGGAGGGATAGGAGGGACAGTTTTAGCATATATCATATGTATATATAATAAAGAGGTCAGTCTGCTTACACCATCTAACCAGTGGGAGGTCGGAGACAGGCTGTAAACTACCTCAGCCTTTACCACAATACAAGCATCTGCCCACGATTTGCTAAGTTAAGTTCTCGTGACATTGAAAAACCAACCTACACACACACACACACACACACACAATGATGACCGCAAACACACACACACGACCACAAACTGACCACGCAATAGTGTAGCTAGACGGTCGTCTACATCGACAGAAGCAACTACATCACAAAAGTGACAGTGGAAATCAACATCGTAACATGTCACAAACACCGGAAATGCGAAACGTAACAAGGTACACTTCAAAAGCCCAATGCATTATTTGGGTCAGCAGCAAGATACGGATCGGCCAGCCTGTCCTTAACCTCTAATTCAAATAGAAGATGGTTCATGGACTGGTCGTTCATAACATCTGACCTAATTCTGTCACAAACCTGATGATAACTTGAAACGGGGGACAACAGCGATGTGATTAATGCAAATTAAGAGGCAGCTGCCACTGAATTCGATGGTCACGCAACGGATTAAACGTCAAATTTGCACTTACAAATTTCTTTTGAATGATATTTCTCTTCGGCCTTTCCCTACTCATTTTGCCCTCCAGATTGAATTCATTAAAGGTCAGACGGCCACATCAATTCTGATTATAGAGAAAAAAATCTTTCCGTTGTTGTAGCACGTGATTATTTAAATCCCTGGTAGCAAAATGTCGAGGTAGGCTGAGAATGTTGTATCCTGGTCGATCGGCGTAGCCTGTCTCCTTTTCACAGCTCAATACACGAAAGAGGTAAAAGAATCCAAATCCGAAGATCCATTGCGATTAGACAGGGTCTGTGTAAGAAAAACAACGGCAACATATCCACCGAAATGAGCTGGAGTAGCCAATCTTCCATTTGAAAGCTAAACGGCGTATTGTCAGGGCTCCCCGCACCACATTCTTGCAGTCAAAATAAAAGCCAGCTTCTGGCTTCCATTCGCGTAGGTTGTAATGTAGCGTTTATTGTTACATTATGCGGGTGCAAAACAGTCAAACACACCAATTTGGAAAATCTAGAGTTGGGTTTTGGCTGCCGCTGTGCTCCCTCATATTGTGTGAACTCAATGCCACCGATGTTAGTGCGACCTAGTGGCGTCTTTCATAGGAGGCTGCGTCCTATCACTCACCATCAGCACGTTTAGCGGTACATTTGAAAAGCCTGTCGCCAAACATTGCACGAATCTAGGCTATTAACCTATTTTAGCCATATAAATTATAAATCTAATCACGGAGTATTTATTTTTTTTGACTCTGCCAGTTATAATCACTGATTGTAAGAAGGTGCAGAGTAACAAAGATGCATGAAAAAGGCTAAAAAGAACGGGCTTTTTTATCCCACAGGTGCAATGTGTGCACAAAATAAACACTTCTGAACTCTTTTACATGTTGTCACGAAGCTTAGGCGATTCACATGATCATAAATGGTATTAAAACACTGTCACCATTTTGCAAACAATGAAAAATGTAATCACTTTCATGCGTCTTGATCTAGAGTCAAAAATGCAAATATCAGTTTGCAAGTCTCAAATTGGCGTTACAAATTATTTCTAACTAATATGGTACAAAATGTGGATAATCACATACAATTCACATGCAAACCTATAAAATGTGGATAATGACATACAATTCACATGCGAACCTATACATTATCGCCTATACATTGCATTAAATAAAATGATAACAGTCGCTAGTTTTGGAAACCATCAACCCAGAATGCATTGCACTGTGCCAAT
The DNA here is from genome assembly GCA_012976165.1 of Labeo catla. Lineage (NCBI taxonomy): Eukaryota > Metazoa > Chordata > Actinopteri > Cypriniformes > Cyprinidae > Labeo > Labeo catla. The sequence continues at coordinate 229,675 of VONZ01000415.1, forward strand.
GTTGGTGAAATCAAGGAGTCTTTAAGGATTATAGCAAACCCCTCTCTGTGATAATCCAGGGATTATTTCTAAAAATAAACACCCTGATCAGCAATCCCAGTATATGGCGATAAAACTAATGGGGTATTCAACATGTGAAATGTTATGAGTGTCATTCATTTCAGTGAGAATTGCTGCAAAAAACTAAGGCATCATATTCAGTTTTTTAACAAGTTAATTTAAAATTACATTGATTCATTTAGCAGTCACTTGCAAAAGTGAATGACGGGGCAATTACAAGCAATTTATCACAGAAGAGTCAACGATGTGCCACAGAGTTACAAAAATAACAGAGCTATAGAAAGTTGAGCAGAAAATATTAGATATATTAGAATTAGAAAGAATATTAGACAATTAGAATATTTATTTATTGGTTGGGTGAATATGTCGTTTCCATAATGCTTAGGAAAAACGTACAGGCTGACGCTGAGTTCAAGTTTCAGAAATATATTGGTTAGAATTATATTAAAAAAGAAAAAAATCTGGAAAAAAAAATGCAAGATGGGATATTCCTGTGATTGTGTGGCTAAAGATCTGCTGAAGTCTGTTCTTTGTCTTTCTTCTAGGAGTAACGCTATCATTCAGCCTGAGCCTGAGGGCAGATAGGCCTCTTTAATTGGAGCAGCGTTAAAAATAACCTCAAGAAGTATCAGGGGCATATCACAGCACAAGTGCCCATTTCATTACGCCACAGATTTTGGCTGGAGTTGTAAATGCCAAAGACAGGAAGGCAAACTGAAAGATGTTGGTAGTGGTTTTGGGATACGAATGATTTAACCGCTGTACAAAGAACCCCTAGAGACAAACATTTTTAAAATGTATTTTATATTGTCATACTTCTGGACTTTTGAAGTGAGATAACAGTCACTGAATCCATTAGGATGCACTGGAATTCATGAAGCTGCTTAAATGGTCTTGTCCATTGAGTTTAAAAAAGAGGAACACTGTAGTACCCTTAAATTTGTTAAATCACATGAGCCTGTTAAACTTGTCTGCAAAACAAGAGCTTGTCCAGTATTTTCTCCCATTTTGTTCTAAAAAAAACAATAGGGTTTTAAGTAGACTATGAATGCTGTAATTCACCACTAATAATGGGCCACCCTGCTGGCAGGAGAATCAATTCATCACTTTAAAACATGCCTGTCCCTGGGGCAGAGTCAGTGATGTAGGCTAATTGTGAAGCACTAGACTTTGAAGAGAAGTGCTCAGCAGAACAGAAAAGATTTTTGGTTGATTGCCAAACCAAGCAAACTCTCAAGGAAGTAGTTTTCATACAAAGACAAGTTGGTAGAGACTGATCTGCTGTAGTTACACATTGTTTACTTGAAGAGCTGGTATTATTAGGTATTATGACTATCCAGCTTCTTTGGATTATTTATATACTGTCATCAATAACTAATATGTTGAACTCTATACCATGTGTGTGTGGTGCATAATCACTCTACCTTTATTGTGGCATACCATCAACTATAGCAGATGGACTTGGGGTGTTCAGCATGAATCCACAGGGCATCATTGTAGACCAGCCAATGCTGAAATATTCAGTAAATGAACAAATTATGACTCACTTTGTTAGTTAAGACAATACATCATAGCTCAGAAATGAATTTAGTGTCCTTTATAGCCTAGTGGAAATGAAAACGTAATTGCGAGTTTCCGTTTATTGAATTATTGGTTGTTGATTTCTGTTGCTGAAGCTCTACATGTGAATTTTTAAACAGATGGAGGCAAAGCTGGAGCTCTGCTGCAGCCATTAATAGCCATCTACTAACAGTTATGGAATTAATGCAATGGCCCGAGCCCGCAATGCCTCCAGCATTTAATTTATGGCCTTAAATATAATTTTTGAGCAAATTCACTCTTTACATGGTTGGTTCATCAGCAAGATTTAAGTGTTGTAGTGTTATAAACTATGGCAGTCAAAGAATTTGTGAATGTGAGGGACTGTACAAAACATACAAGATGAACTACAGGTCAAAATACCAACGCTAAGATGTTGTCAAAGCAAAGTATGAGTTGTTCATTACAAAAACGCTTGTGAACAGGGGACATCATACAATTAATAGAAAATCAACCCGAAGCACACGTCCATCAACTATGTACTCAAATCTTCTGACAGAAATGTGTAACTAATACGATTCATGAACTTCTAACGCCCCCTTCTGGTTATTGAGTAACTAGCAAATTATTAAACTCTAACTAGCAACTATCAAACTCTCGTATTATGAAACGTGACAACAGGTGATTTGTTAAGAGTTTTAAGTAGGCTTGTTTTCTTAAAGGGCTGTACAGTTATATAATGATTTAAATCAGAACCTTTGGTCTTAATCGGTACTTGATTAACCAGGTCTGGAATATATAATACAATGTTGCACTTGGCACATGACAAGTAGACTTGTTCAGGCAACATCCAGACTACGATCGTCTGTTACTCAAGTGGTGAGAAAGAATGATATTTCAAATAAGAGGTTTGAAGACGAACACGTTAGCCTCTTGCTTTGTTTACATGTCATTGCTCATTTACGCTACGGGCTAATCTTCTCACAGGTTATGGAGAAACCATGCATATTAGCTACCACACTTGGAGCACCCGGAGGTATCTACAAGTGTTTTGAACCTTGTATCGAGAAACACTTCACTATAATCCCATATGAGAGGTTTGTACAGATGAAAGAAGACTTCGCTGACAAAATCCAGGCAGTGTTTGTGTGGGGTCCTGACGCTATTAAAGTTGACCAAAACCTGTTACAGTCCTTGCCTAAACTCAAAGCTGTTGTTAATGGTGGAGTAGGAGTAGACCACCTTGATATTCCTCTTATCAATAGCTTTGGAGTCAAAGTTACCAACACTCCTGGTGTAGTGGATAACGCTACTGCAGATATTGGCATGAGTTTGATGTTGGCATCTGCAAGAAAGATTGTTGAAGGTGAAAAGTGCAGTTTCCTTTTTACAGTTTTTTATCATATTGTTCACTGAATCCATTGTGAATTTCTTATTTTTCTCTGCAGGGCACAATTTTTCTAAGTTCCGGGAGTCTGATTATTTTCCAAAGTCTTCTCTGGGAACTGATGTTAGCGGGGCCACCCTGGGAATCATCGGCATGGGTAGCATAGGATATAAAATTGCCAAGAGAGCTCAAGGGTTTGAAATGAAAATCCTTTACCACAACAGGAATCGAAGGTGAATCTGTTGGACTTTGATTGAAATATTCACATTGTTATTAAACAGCTTTCTACCAGTTCCAGTAATACGTAAACTATTAGTTTTCTGTAATATTTGAAAAAGTCACTACAAGTCAAAAGTCTGGGGTCAAAAATTTTATTTTTTTTTTTAACTGGCTTTTATTCAGCAAATATGCATTAAACGGATCAAAAAATACAGTAAAGACAGTAAGATGTTACAAAAAAAAAACAAAAAACAAATCCTGTTCTTTTGAACTTTCTATTCATCACAGAATCTAATGCTAAATGTACAGTTGAGGTCAAAAGTTTACATTGCGGAATCTGAAAAATGTTAACTGTTTTACCAAAATATGAGGGATCATACAAAATCCATGGTATTATTTATTTAATACTGACCTGAATAAGATATTTCACATAAAAGGTGTTAACATCCACAAGAAAAAATAATAGTTGAATTTATAAAAATGAGTCGGGGGAGGTGAAAACTTTTTGAATTTGAAGATCAGGGTTCATTCAACTTATTTTGTCTTCTGGGAAATGTGTAAGTATCTTCTGTAGCTTCTGAAGGGCAGTACTAAATGAAAAAATATGATATTTAGGCAAAATAAAAAAAATTTAAATATCTTCATTCTGTTCAAAAGTTTTCACCCCCAGCTCTTAATGCATCGTTTTTCCTTCTGAGTGAGCATTTGAACCTTCTGTAATAGTTTCATTTGAGTCCCTCAGTTGTCCTCGGTGTGAAAAGATGGATCTCAAAATCATACAGTCATTGTTGGAAAGGGTTCAAATACACAAAAATGCTGAAAAACAAAGAATTTGTGAGACTGGAAGGATTTTTCTGAAGAACAGCAGGCAGTTTAACTGTTCAGGACAAACAAGGGACTCATGAACCACTATCACTAAAAAAAAACAAAAAAACAGCTGTGGATCATTCAGGTAACAACACAGTATAAAGAATATAGATAGATATATAAAGAAATAATTTTATTTGCATTTTAAAATATATTCTAATAGAAAATATTTTAATTTTTTAAAATAATATAAATTCACAATATTACTGTTTTTGCTGAATTTTTTTTTTCTCAAAATCATTTAAAAAAATCTTTCCAGTCCCAAACTTTTGAAAGGTAGTTTATGACCAAATGTTGTCAACATTGCAACAACTATCCTTTTCAAAATAAAGTGTAAAATTACAAGGGTGCCTTTCAGCCAGGTTACATATTTGTGACCTTGACCGCACAACCAGTAAGTTGCATGGGTATATTTGTAGCAATAGCCAAAAATACATTGTATGGGTCAAAATAATTGATGCTTTTATGCCAAAAATTATTAGGATATTAAGTAAAGATCATGTTCCATGAAGATATTTTGTAAATTTCCTACCATAAATATATCAAAACTTAATTTTTGATTAGTAATATGCATTACTAAGAATTTAATTTGAACAACTTTAAAGGTGATTTTTTTTTTTTTTTTGCAACCTCAGATTCCAGGTTTTCAAATAGTTGTATATTGTCCTATCCTAACAAATCCAGACATAAATAAAAAAAAGCTTTATTCAGCTTTCAGATAATGTATAAATCTCAGTTTCAAAACATTGACCCTTATGACTGGTTTTGTGGTCCAGGGTCACATTTAGTCTGTGATTGGGATAATATTTAATTATCAAGCTTCTGTCGAAGGCCTTATGGGTTGTGGTCAGGATTTAGATTGGCTAAATCTAATACCTAAATTTAATTTCACAGTGTTTTATGTGTTTAGGCCTGAGAGTGAAGAGAGAGCAGTTGGGGCCATATATTGTGCAAGCTTGAAGGAGCTGTTACAGAGGTCAGACTTCGTCATGGTGGTGGTCAATCTGTCGCCTGAGACGCACAAACTGATTGGTGCCAAAGAGTTTGCCATGATGAAACCCAATAGCATCCTTATCAACATTAGCAGAGGTAATGTAATAGGCTGGAACAAAGCAATCCAATTAAAGAGTAGCAGTCCTGCTTGAGAACTACTTTTCTTGTCCATAGGCTTGGTAGTGGACCAGGACGCTTTAGTGGATGCACTCCAGAAGAAAATGATACGAGCTGCTGCTTTAGATGTCACGTATCCCGAACCACTTCCCAGGTTGCTTAAGTAAATTGTAAATTGTAAAATTGCAAGCCTACATGTTTTTTTTTTTTTTCATCATGGTAGTATAAATTATATGCATTTTGGTTACATACAGAGACCATCCCCTGCTGTCCTTTCCAAATGTCATCGTCCTGCCCCATCTAGGAACCCACACTGTGGAGACCACACAGATTATGGTGGAGAGGATGGTGACCAATGCCTTGGCCGCTATAACTGGAGGCCAGCTTCCTGATGAAGTCAAGGCATAGAGCCAGATCACAGAGCCATCTGTCTCTCTTTTGTTTTTAACCAGCAAAACATAGAAAATACTAATAGATTTGGTAATCATTTATTTGTGATTATGTTTTGTGATTTGTGCAGATGAGTCAGCTTTTAAATGTTTCATGTTTACTTTTATGGTAATGAAATATAGAATATTAAGGAATGTCTTAAATTGAACAGCACAGTATAAATATATAGTTTTTTTTTTCTCTCCAACAAAATCTCTTTCTCAAAAAAAAGATCCTGATTTACTCAAAAATAAACTACAGCATTACAGTAATGTATGGTGTCTTGTCATATACTGCACACGTGCTACTATGTGGATTTTAGGTAACATATTTCTTGTTGCTGATATTTAGTTACTAAATATGTATACATTACCAGTCAAAGTTTTGAACAGTGAGATTTTTAATGTTTTTTTAAAGAAGTCTTTTCTGCTTACCAAGCCTGCATTTATTTGATCCAAAGAAAAGCAAAAACAGTAAAATGTTGAAATATTTTTACTATTTAAAATAACCGTTTGCTATTTGAATATGTTCTAAAATGTCATTTATTAATGTGATTTCAAAGCTCAGTTTTTGGCATCATTACTCCAGTCATTTGATTCTTCAGAAATCATTCTAATATTCTGATTTGCTGCTCAAAAAACATTTATTATTATTATTATAGTGAAAACAGCTGAGTAGATTTTTTTCAGGTTTCTTTGATAAAAAAGAAGGTTCAGAAGAACAGCATTTGCCTAAATTAGTCATCTTTCGTAACATTATAAATGTCTATCATCACTTCTGATCAATTTAAAGCATCCTTGCTAAATAAATTATTAATTTCCATAATTTCTTGCATCAAAAAATCTTGAAAAAAATGTAGTCAACTGTTTTAAATGTTGATGATAATAATAAATGTTTCTTGAACAGCAAATCTGCATATTAAAATGATGAATAATCATGTTATACTGAAGACTGGAGTTATGTTGCTGAAAATGTAGCTTTGATCACAGGAATAAATTACATTTTAAAATGTATTCAAATAGAAAGCAGTTATTTTCAATAGTAAACCTATTTAACAATATTACTGCTTTTGCTGTATTTTGGATCAAATAAATGCAGGCTTGGTGAGCAACTATTAAAAATCTTACTGCCCAAAAACTTTTGACTGGTAGTGTATATATAAACTCTCTCTCTCTCTATGTATGTATATAAAGTAGGCTACACATATAAAGTTTATTTATTCTTCGCTAATTTTCTAGTCAACTGGATTACAAATAGTTTACTGAATGTTTATCCAAGCGATTTGCCGGTGTCAAATACATTAGACATATAAGAGACAAATACGACTAGTCCCAGGAAAGTGTCATTGTTTCCGTGTCGTCCAGCCTTTTGACAACCATTCGTCCTGCTTTTCCGCTTTTCAGTGATGCGAACACGTAACGATATTTTGTCATGCTGAGCCAAACAAAACCCCAGTGGTCTGCGACTAGTGGCTAGTTGACCGCTCATCGGACAACATGAACCGGGCACTTAGAAAGTCTCAGTCTCTGCGTTGCTGTTCGGTCCTCGAAGTGAAAAGTAAAGTAAGTTGCCATGTATTTTCATTTTGATTACTGATATGTAGCATGTATCTGTCAGTTATTATATTGCCATACAGTATCTTTGTTTTTGGCGGTATGCATTACTTTTATGAGACACTGTTAAATCCTTTTTTAAATGACTCATTCTTTATCCAGATTTGAAATTCATTCACAGAACTCTTGTACTTACATGTGTCTCAGTGGTTTTCTTGGCGCTCTTATTTAAGTATTATTAGACTGAAAGGAAATACCTTTGTAAACAATAACTTGAACAATCAAAACCTACACAATATCCAGAAACGGCTCACTTCTAAAATATGTCCATTGTTTCAGCTGATTGAATGCAGTCCCAGGTCACTCACTCTGCAACTCTTATTTATAGTATCAAAAATCAACCATGTTAATTGGTTTCGCCCAGTAGAACATAATAGTGCAATTAAGATATTTTGTGTTTAAAGTGCCTACATTATTTTTTACACAGTTTCACTTCTCTCTCTACAGTATGGTGCAGAATTCAGGAGGTTTTCCCTGGACCGCTTTGAGCCTGGCAGGTATAAAGACTTCCACAGGCTCATTGTGCGTTTACATCACTTATGGCGAATGGATGTCCTTATCGGCTATGCGGATGTCCAAGGAGACCTGCTGCCCATCAATAATGATGACAACTTTTGCAAAGCTGTGACCTCCACACAGTCTTTACTGCGTATCTTCATTCAGCTTCAAGGTATTCGGGATCTCTTAATATCTCTAATTTCTTTCTGTTCCACACGTTGATATCTCCTTTACTTTCAACTTAAATATTCTAATGTTATGTATGTATGTACCAAAGGGCACTATTTTCCACATACGGAAAATATAATTTTTTAGTTTTCGTTTTGAGCTCCTTCAAGCAAAAGGATAACAAAAAAGGAAGAAAAGGAAATAATTTATCTAGTTAGAAATCATGTACTTCAGTATAATTGCTTTGTATTCCCTAGTGGTGTGTTTGTTTGTCAGATACAGTAGATTATTTTGTTGCTTTCCGTTGTAGTTCATGTGATCTCTACCAGAGTTCTTAGAGGTTTCACAGTAATATAGGAATAATTCTGAAAATAAATGAATGTAAGATTATAAACATAAATAAAATGATGAATTAATAAATAAATTTAAACTGAAAATACTGAAATACTGAAATAATGAGAACTAGGAATATATACAGTGCCTTGCAAAAGTTTTTTTTTTTTTTTTATATATTTTTTATGTTGCAGACTTATGTTAAACTGCTTTAAATTGCTTTTTTTCCCCCACAACCATTTACACTCCATACACCATAATGACAAAGAACAAAACAGATTTGTGGCAAATTTATTAAAAATAAAGTACATTGCGTAAGTATTCATACTCTTAACTCAATACTTAGTTGAAGCACCTTTACAGCCTCAAGTCTTTTTGGGTCTGTTGCAACAAGCTTTGCACATTTGTATTTGGCAATTATCTGCCATTCTTCGCCTCACCTCATCACTTCTCAAGCTCTGTCAGCTTGGATGGAGGCTGGCAGACATTTTCAGGTTTCTCCAGAAATATTTGATTGCATTCAAGCCAAGACTCTGTCTAGGCCACTCAAGGATATTCACAGAGTTGTCTATAAGCTGTGTGCTTAGGGTCATTCTTCTGTTGGAAGGTGAACCTTCTGTCCAGTCTAAGGGTTTGAATGCCCTGGACTGGGGTTTCATTAAGGCTCAATCTCAATATTTTGGTGCATTAAGCTTGATGAGCAGTGCTTGGTTTCCTTCAGACATGATGCTTGGAATTGAGGTTCATCAGACCACAAAATATTGTCTCTCACAGTCTGAGGGTCCTTTAGGTGCTTATTTTGCATATTCCAAGTGGGTTTTCATGTGTCTTCACTGAGGAGAGGATTGAGTCTTGCCACTTCCATCTGCATATACGAGAGTGACTAGAGTCCATCAGCTTCTTGGTCACCAGTATAACCAAGCCCCTTCTCCATCAAATTGCTCAGTTTAGCCAGGAGGCCAGCTCTAGGAAGAGTCCTAGTTGTTCCAAGCATCTTTCATTATGGATAATAGAGGCTACATGCTTCTGTGAACCTTCAGTGCAGCAAATTTTTTTCAGAACTCTTCTCAAGATCTGTGCCTTGACACAGTCCTGTCTCTGAGCTCTACAGGCAGTTGTTTTGACCTCAAGGCTTGCTTTTTGCTCTGATAGGCCCCTATGCATTTTCAGCTGTTAGACCTTTTCTGAGAGGTGTGGCGCTTTTCCAAATAAATTGCCACAGTTTAACGCCACTTGAAGTGTAGTAACATCTAAAAGCTATGTAAGTGCTCCTGAGCTAAATTTCAAGTGACCCAGAAAAAGGTTTAAATACTTATGCAATGGAATCAGTTCAGTTTTTTATTTCTACAAAATTTGCAAAGTTGTTACAAACCTGTTTCATGCCTTGTCATTATGGTGTATGGAGTGTAGACTGATGTGAAAAAAAGTAATTTAAAGCAGTTTAACATGAGGCTGCAACACAACAAAATGTGAAAAAATGATGATACTTAAGGCACTGTAAATTATTTTAAATTTAAAATTAAAAAATGTGTTTATTTAATCAGGAAATGTATTTATTTATTTAAATAACTGAATTTATTTTTATTCATTTGTAAATTGGACATATTGGTCCACCATAAGATAATAGTGTTTCACATGAAAATGAATAAATAAATACAATTTAAGCTAAGTAGTTAAATGTTTAAATTCAAGTTGAAAGTCTCTTCTATAGACAACATCATAGTAAAGTGCGATGACACTAAAATAAAAGTTAAAGATATAATCATAATCATTTCAGTCTATAATTTCATAATTTCAGAACATCAGAAAATTACTTCCCACATTGTTTTACAGAGGAAGCTGACCAGGATCTCCCAGTTGCCGAAGACACAACAAAGCGAAAGAAACCTGTCAGCCAGAGAAAATCACCATTTCAGATCAGCATGCCACAAAACTTCCGCCCTGTTTCTTCCATCATTGACGTTGACATCTTACCAGAATGTCATCGAAGAGTACGTCTATACCGCCAGGGCTCGGACAGACCTCTTGGCTTCTACATTCGCGATGGTACCACTGTCAGGGTTACTCCTTATGGTCTGGAAAAAGTTCCGGGCATCTTTATCTCACGCATAGTACCTGGTGGACTGGCGGCTTGCACGGGACTGCTGGCCATCAATGACCAGGTCCTGGAAGTGAATGGTATTGAGGTTATGGGGAAGTCTTTGGATCAGGTAACCGACATGATGATCGCCAACAGCCATAATCTCATCATCACGGTGAAACCTGCAAACCAGCATAACAACATAAGGAGAAAAAGCTGTATTTCCTCAAGTTCAGGACACTATTTTGATAGTACGCACTCTGTAAGTTATCCAGGGCTGCCTATGATAATGAAAGCTTATGGTTTCAGTAATGGCTCTGAGAGTGAAGAAGATGTAGACGTGGTTCTAGAGAGCCCCATCAAACACCGGTCCCGACATTCGGGTGCTTCATCCAGCTCTTATTCTTCTCAGCCACACGTTAATACTTCGTACAGGCCTCAAGTTTCTGCCAGACGTCCCAACTCGCTCATTTCAGCGGCGGCCTATCACTCTCAGCCTTGCCTCGCCTATAAAGCTCACACTGACCACAGCGTCCCTCTTCACAGGAATCGGACCTCCCAACAGCATTTTGCCTGTAATCCAGCCATCAGACAGGGAAGCTCCAGTACCCATGATATTCTAGACACATGGCACGTAGATCTGAGTCGCCATTTACTGTTGCCCCAGGGGGGAATGGAGGAAGATGGAATTGTTGTCATTTTGTAAAAGATAAACACCACCCATTTTAAACTCTGGTGTATTAGGTAGTACTACTAGGTTTTTAATGGTAACTTTTAAAGAGGACATATCATGAAAATATGACTTTTTTCATGTTTAAGTGCTATAATCGGTGCATGCGGTCCCCGGTGCATTTAACAATCCAGAAAATGTGAAAAAGGACAAACCAGGTAAGCCTTTCTCTGCATGTGAAAAACAAGCCGCTCAGATTTTGCTCCCCTAGTGATGTAGGAAGGGGATCTTATTATAATATTACTGCCCCTTAATCTGCATGTCTCCACCCACGCCGCCACCGCCATTTCATTTTTTGCGATTTCTTTCCCAGCTGTTTACCCTTCAGGCATAACCACCTGTGTTTTTATAACTTAAGTGTGTTTTTAAAATAAACTTCTGTGTATTTGACAGTTTAAGCACAATAAGACATGAAAGAGAACTTAGTTTAGTACTCACATGCCGTGTGACAGCCGCTTTCTGTTGCGCTCCGAAAAACGTATATCACAAGTTTAAACTGATATGGCTTTAAAATGCATGATTTCAATGCACTAGACATGATAAAAACCAAACAGATGTTTTTTTGGCAGAGTATCTGAAGTATGTAAAGGCACAGACTTATTCTGGAAAGGGGGCGGAGAGCAGCAGCTCATTTGCATTTAAAGAGACATGCACCAAAACAGTGTGTTTCTACTTCCACTCAAAAAAGGCATTTTCACAATGATATAATAAATGATCTGTGGGGTATTTTGCACTGAAAATTCACAGACACATTCTGTGGACACCTGAGACTTATATTACTTATTGTTAAAAAGGGCACAATAGGTGCCCTTTAAGATTACTATAGATTCTGTATGTAAAGGGATTTTTTTGTTATCCATCATAAAGATACGCTCTAATAAGCCTTAGATTAAATGTGTTAAATTTGATTCAATGTGTTAAATCAACATCACTGAATCTCTTACAGTTTATGGATATTAACGCATTAATGTAGTGTTTTTCTATCATATGTAGCATATGGTTTCTTACAAAAAGGTTATTATATTAGAAATTCCTTGTTTTATGTCACACAACATACCACTTAAAGTGGAATGCACAAAGCAAAATAAAGTCTTCGTAATGTAAAAAAAAAAAAAACTGTTTTGTACTGTTTTAATTAGGAAACTGAACAAGCAGCAAAATCATTTTTGGAGGTGGAAATCCAAAAGGAATTTAAATATTGCATTACAACATTTTGTGTATAAGTGCATTCTCATTCCAAACATAAAATTCATATAATTAACTTAAAAGAGATGCTATTTTGTTGTAGTTCATGAGATGCCCCTGTTCTTTGTTCCTGACAGCTGGACACCAAAATACATAAAATTGAATTCCATGTGCGGCAACAAAATAATAATTTGACAAATAAAACTATACATAATAATAAAACAGTAACTCACATTATCCATCTGAGCCACAGTGAATGCTGGGATCTGGTGCTCCGCCTCCAGGCCTGTGCATACATGCTGAATTTTAGTTTACAGCATTAAGTAAACAAACATGCAAACAATAAATGAAGCTAACACAGTATTAGTGTTTTGTACGAAACATCCCAACATTATGTTTCTACAGTATATACTGTAGAATTATCATCACTGTGTTAGGATACTGGTACCCACACAGATTACCGGATGAGCTCCCCCTGCTGGCCTCACCAACACTTCATCCAGGAGCAGCCTTTGCTTTCCCAGGAAGAGTTGACAGCTACAGGTTGATGGTTGCTGGCTGTTAGGTCTCCACAAGTGTCCCATACACTCTTTGTCCATTTTGTCTATAAAGAAAAATAAAAAATAAGATGTGGAAAATCTGCATCTTCCATACCACACAAAGTCATTTGTGCACAAAGTGTCATCCTGTATTGTGTATTATCACTTTGGCTGTTTTTCTCACCAGTTTTATATGGACAGAACAACACTTCTGTCAAGTAAACATGACAAGACCTTTTATTTCACTGCAACAATCCATCATTAAAGAGACAATTTAACCATAAATAAAAATTCTGTCAGTATTTACTCACCCTCATGTTGTTCCAAAACCTGTATGACTTACTTTCTTCTGTAGGAGAAGGTATTTTGAAGAAACAGTTTTGGTTACCATTGACTTCCATTGAATGGACACTGAAAAACATTTCTTAAAATATTTTTACGTTCCACAGAATAAATAAAGTCACACATGTTTGGAACAACACAAGGTTTTAATTATTACAGAACTGTCATCTTTGGGTAAACTATAAGTTCAAGTGATGCATTTAGTATGTAACATGGACTAGAAAAGATTTGGTAAAACTTTTTTTTTCTTTCTTTCTTTTTTGAGTGTACATGAGCATGCCATTGGCCGTTTTCATGTTTTTAAATTTGTTCTCAAACCCTAAGGGACTGTTCCAGGCACTGTGATGACAATGGCCCCATTTAGGTCCTTGAATTCACTGGGACCAGTGGATAGACTTGGCACGGGTCCTTTGGTGACCGCTCTAGTCCAGAGATGTTCTATGTACATACATAAATGTTCTTCACTGCACTTTAAACTCAACTGACCTGCTGTGGCGACATTAGCACTGATGCAAGAGACCACCTAAACCGCAACAGGTATCCTCTGCACTGTATAAAACACAACAAGCAACACTCCTATTCCCTTCTCATCAATTATCACCATGTAATACCTGAATGCATCAATCCATCATCCCATAAAGGCACCTCTGAACGTGTTGTGCCACAGGTGTGTGTCTACATCACTCACAGGTGAAGACCCCAGTCATTGACTTATGGTTATTTCCATACACCAATGACCATCACATTGATCAACTTTGCAAGATCAGCCCACCTTTCTCCCATTGGTGGATCTGCACTATGCAGTATGTAAATCAGAAAACGTCACTTCCCGTCTTCCTGTACGCCATGTTTTTCAGCAGGAGTGGGGTGATGTTTTAGTGAGATATAATCAAAAGTGGGCAATCCTGCGCTCCGTTCAGATTTCAGCACACGATCACCAGTACAATAAGGAACGCGGATTGAGCGCAACCCGGATGCTTCATACGATGAAGTAACCGATTCCATACTGCGCGCCTTCCAGTGACGCCGGAAGAAAACGGACGCACGCAGACACCCATCCACTCAATCGCAGCTCTGTGCCAGAATACTGAAGGTAGACACAGGTTTAGAATAGACTTACCGGTCATTAATACAGTTCGATTATGAATGACATATGTAGGTTTTTCTTGCCTTAAAACTAACGTTACTTCAAATGAATGACTGCTTTTAGAAATGATAATGATATGTCCGAGGTTGGTTTGAAATACAGATCTTGCTAGGTACATAGTTACAACTAGCTGCATTTATTATAACTATGTTATAGGCCTCAATAATTAGTTAATTTAGACATCTCTTAAACGTGCATTCGATTCTCGCCAAGTACAGACTGAGTTTAGTGTTTAAAAGCGCAGTGCATTGATTTGACAGGCTATTCAATCTTTCGTATTCTTTTTCATTTACAGGATTAGCAAAATGTATCAAATTCCAGTGAAGAACCTGACAAAACTCAGGCGTCCGAGGAAACGCGTCAAAAGTATTTTGAGTGACATCGGGATGCAGCAGTGTCAGGATTTACTGGAGGTAGGTTACTGTAATCATGTTCTGTTTATACCAGCATCTGTTTAATGCTCGATTCTGATTGGCTGACAGCCGTTCTGATGTGCTGATTATTCCATAACTGCACTGTACAGTATGAAGTCGTTCCAGGTCTTGACTGGATGACAGTTTTGTGTGACTTTACCAAATTATTCTAGTTATTTCAAAGAACCTTTCAAACTGTCACAACAAAAGAGCAAGAGAAATTTAACAATCTATTACTATTAAAATTGAAATGTATCAGGAGTATAGCAACAGCTCTTATATATTGTAAAGTACATCAGAAATGGATTATCGGGGAAAAAAAAATCTAGGTCGGGGAATTTGGTTTTATTTATCGGTTGTTAATTTGATGAAAGCAGATCTGAATGTGAGCTTGCAGTCAATTATAGGGAAGAGGTGGGGTTTAAGCAGACCATATGATTGGAAAAGTCAGACATACGTCACCAAAGAGGAGAATAATTTCACCAAAAGATTGGGTTATAATATTTTAATTTCTGCTTAATAAAGAATATGGGAATGCACAATGAATATTGGCTCAAATTATTGATTATTTTATTTTTTTTTTTTTGTGACCCTGGACCACAAAACCTTAAATAGCAAGGGGTATATTTGTAACGATAGCCAAAAATACATTGTATGGGTCAAAATTATCGATTTTTATTTTATGCCAAAAATCATTCATAATATGCATTGCTAAGAACTTAATTTGGTCAACTTTAAAGGCGATTTTCTCAGTATTTAGATTTTTTTGCACCCTCAGATTCCAGATTTTCAAATAGTTGTATCTCAGCCAAATATTGTCCTATCCTAACAAACCATACATCAATGGAAAGCTTATTTATGATGATGATGTATAAATCTCAATTTCAAAAAATTGACCCTTATTGCTGGTTTTGTGGTCCAGGGTCACATTTATCAATGTTAATTGATATTGCATATTTAATCGTGGATGCTCATTTCTGTCTAGCATTCTAGATGACAACTTTTAATAATCAATACTGTGTCTTTTACAGTTATAATCAATCATAATGTTGATGTGCCTTATTTACATATATTATTTAAAACTATATTTTTATATTTAATGTGTTGTCTTTTTTTATACACAAATCAGTTATAACTTTTTGGAATATCACTATATCTGCTAATTAAATTGTCTTTATTTCCAACAGACATACAAATGTTTTGATGCTGGTGATGCAAGTTTTGACAATACAGAATGGGATGATTTCACTGATGGTCATGTTGGCAAAAAGAAAAAAAAGGTGATTATGACATAAAACACACTGTAAATATGTTAAAACATTTGTCTTTTTAATAATTTTTAAAAATGTGGCACCAATTTGATTTGATTAAATTTATTAAATTTGTTTTTACACACTCATTTCATCTCAACTCATATTAATAACAATGTTACTTTTGTTCTTCAGTATCCATACCGGAGCCAAGCTCTGTGCTGCAGTCTGTGTTGGTACTCCAGCCGGTCAGTACCCACATTCAGAAGTCACATCCATCGCTGTCACTGGAACGATCTGGATGTGGCCTGTTTGTTAATGTGCCCCTACTGCCCATTTGTCAGCTCTCCGAAAGTCACAGAGCAACACATTCAGTTTTTCCACATGTTGCCATCAAAAACCCATCGCATACCACTTCACAGCAACCCCAGCCACTCTTTGGCCCACACACCGAAAACCGTGTCAGTCACAGTTTCCGCTGATGCTGCCGATGACAGATACACATGCGCAACCTGTGGCTATCATGACTCTTTACTATACGTGATGAAAAAACACGTCTTGGTAAACCACTATGCTGCGATGCTGGATCGCTACTTTGGGCTCGGCTCGGACAGCAAACAAAAGACTGTTGGTGAGCAGATACGTGACGGCACACCGGTGAAATATCACTGCAAAGTGTGCAAACTCCCTGCGGAGACTATTGAACATTTACTTTATCACATTTTGAGTTCAGAAAAGCACAAAGACCTGCACTGGCAAATAATGCCTTGCATAATCGAAAAAGACTGCACAAATCAAATGGCTGGATTACAGAATCTGCTAAACCTGGCGCCAAAAGCGATGCAACCGGTCACGTTGCTCGCAAGGCCAAACTATCTTTCACAGCAGACGCAACAAACAAATGGAAACGGTACTGTTCTCCTGGCGGGCCCAAGCAACGCGGCCGCTTTGTTTTGCTCTCCTGGTGCAGGGCAGATGTTTCTGTCTCCACAAACGCAAGCTTTACTATCAGGCACGACTGTCGCCGCGCTTCAGAACGCACAGCACTCGCATCCCCCCGGCGGCATGCCTCAAGTCCTGCCTACTTCTCCAGTAGTCAAGCCGATTAATATGATGATGCCAAACATGCCGCAAAGTGCACAAAAGACGGTTCCCATCACTATGGCCATGCCCAGGCTACCACAGACCCATCAAGCACCGCAGGTTCTTTTTCCGCCTGGCGTCCAGGTCAACCTCCCGGGCGAAATGGGTGTACGGTCACCATTTCTTGTTACTCCAGGTCTCCAGCTGAACCAGTCGGTTCCCAGAGCTCCCCTCATAGCTTCGCAGTCCGTGCGTCTCATTCCCACAGGCAACAAGGTCAACGGTGTCCCAACCTACACTCTAGCACCCGTTCAAGTCACGGTTCCAGTCCACGGAAGTCCCGCTCAAATGGTTCTGGCGCAAAATCAGATCAGCCCACCTACAAATTCAGCGGTGGTTCCAGCAGGTCTCATGCCTACAATTCAAAGGGCGATTAACAGAAATTCTGTTCCGAATGAGTTGGCCGTGCTCGCGCCGTTTTTGAAGAAACATGACGATCACACTGTCAAGTGCCTGAGGTGCAAGATTTTACTGACAGAGCAGGGGATTTTCCAACATTTGTTGCATGGCTTGAAGTGTCTGTTCTGCCCTCAGATGTTCTACTCTTTCAAGCAAATCATGGAGCACACCAATAAAGAGCACAGTTTGAAAATCAAAGAAAATCGGCATTTCATTAAAGAACAGTTTAGTCTCGACTGTGACGACCTCGGGAACCTCATGTTCACCACTTTTAATCTAAACACAGATGTGCCCAAAGATCTTCTGGACAACCGAGAGCTCAACCTCGCACTGGTTACCAGCTCTCAAGATAAGCTATTCATAAAAATGTATCCAGACAAGGCAGAATATGCAACCACGTTGAAGACAACACCTACCGCCTGCCCATTTTGCCAAGTGAAGCTCAAGAACTCTGAGGACTATGAGCGGCATCTTCAATCGAAGCACCACATCGTTCCCACCATTCATGCAATACTGAAAACACCTGCATACAAATGCATTTATTGTTTTGGGGTGTACACGGAAAAATCGACACCAAAAACAATCTCTATTCACGTGCAACGGTGCCGTTGTGCTCCCAAAGCCGTCAAGGAAGCAGAAAGGCAACTGAATCCAGATACAACGGAACGTCCTGAAGGTGACCTATGTAATCCTCCTCAGGTGCCCAGTTCTTCAGATGTGGCCTGTCAGAGTGGCCCTGAATTTGCCAAGCCAAAGAGAGAAGTCGTCACTCCGAAGAACAGGAGAAGGAACGCGAAAGTTCCAAAGGTAGAAGTCCCAGAAGCTCCAGTCAAGCTCGTCTTGGAACCGATGGGAATGGAGATGACATCGTTCGAGGACAGAAAAGACTTCCTTTCGCAGTACTTCCACAGAAAGCCATACGTGACGAAGACCGAAATCGAACTGCTAGCTTCCCGCTTGTGGATTAACAAGGCTGACGTGAAGGCTCACTTTAACAGCAAGCTCACCAAGTGCTTGAAGGCAATTCAGAAGAAGAGGGTTTGCGTGCGTCTCGGGTTCAAAATGATCGAAGTGAACAAGGTGAAGCACAACCTCTTTATTCCAGAGGTGAAGCCTGTTAAAAAAAAAGTCTTGAACGAGGTGAAACACGGCGGCCTCGTTCCACAGGTGACTGTTAAAAAGGAAAACGTGAATGAAACGGAACATGATCTCTTCATTCCAGGCGTACCAGTTACAGTTAAGACAGAGGATGCAATGGAACATGACCTTTACATCCCAGGGGTTACTGTTAAAACAGAGGACGTAAATGAAATGGAACATGGTCTCTTCATCCCAGAAGTACGGCCTCTGTAAAAATGGCTAAACAGTTTGTTTATATGCAGCATGTTCACACTAGGATGTAAACCATTGCAAAATGTTTATTTAAAAAAGACTTGATTTACACATTTATAAGATGGTTTGCCTCTTGGCATTAGTATATTTGGAAAAATAGGGGAACCTACAGCAATGCTGAAAAGACTACACTTTACGTTTTGTATTTTTGTTGTATATAGTTCATATGATAATGTTAAAAAGTTTTTTGTTTACATATCTTTATTGCAAGACGAAAACACTCACTTTCCCATCTTTTATATTAAAGTCATGCTTTTTTTTCTGAGTCACTTGTAATATACATTTGGGGACATCTGTAGTTAAATAGTTCTGCATCTAACATTTTATATTAGAACTGTACAGAAAATTATGACTTGGTTATTACTATTACTACTAACTGGCGAATTAGGCAGCATTTCATAGCTGTATCACCAGAAGGGACACTTTATGGTGTTTTCATGTTTTTCCCCCCCTTCATATAACACACTGTAATCATTTCAGACATGTGGAAAAAAAAAAGACAAGTGCCTCCGTGTCCTATTTAAAGTTTGCAGTTGTATTTGCCTCTTGGAATAAACGTGACTAAATATTGCAGATGTGTGGTTTGTTAAATAAACTGGTTGCCATTGAACAAGTAAGATATTATTTATGTTATCAATATATGTGACCCTGGACCACAAAACCAATCATAAGTAGCACGGGTATATTTGTAGCAATAGCCAACAATGCATTGTATGGGTCAAAATTACCGATTTTTTCTTTTATGCCAAAAATCATTAGGATATTAAGTAAAGATCATGTTCCATGAAGATATTTTGTAAGTTTCTTACTGTAAATATATCAAAACTTAATTTTTGATTAGTAATATGCATTGCTAAGAATGTCATTTGGACAACTTTAAAGGCGATTTTCTCAATATTTAAATTTTTTTGCACCCACAGATTCCAGTTTTCAAATAGTTTTATCTCAGTCAAATATTGTCCTATCATATCAAACCATACATCAATATAAAGCTTTATTCAGCTTTCAGATTATGATTATGTAAAAATCTAAGTTACAAAAAATTGACCCTTCTGAACGCTTTTGTGGTCCAGGGTTACATATTGGTATTTTATGTCTTTAATTTGCCATTTATTGCTATATTATACGTGTGGTCGTATTTGAAGCTGCTTTTTCATTATGATTATTATTTAAAAGAAATACATTTTAAACAACTCTCAATAAGGATCACAGTTATCACTAGGCGTAAATATACAGTAAGTGCTTGAGAAATTAGACAACCATTGTAGCTTGTAAACAAACTATGTTACTAAAAATATGTTTAAAATTTGTGGTTTAGGTATAATTTGTCATTTATGGTGTGGAACAAAATGTGAAAACATTTATTAAGAGTTCAGTATTTGGGCTATGGAAATACAAATCCCACTCATATTCTCCACTGGGCAACTGATAAACTATGAGGTTGTAAATCGATGGTATTTGCTTTTGTTGAAGCCATCAGCCTGGATTATTAATATTATGTAGTTTTATGTCAGTAAAATATTTAAATAATCATGTTTAACAATTCCTGGTGAAAAACTACCTCACCCATGATTCTGCAGAGAACTTCCTCACCCAAATCTGGTAAATTACCGTTGTCTTTTTTGTCTGATTTTCAAATAGAAATATTTGCTTTAAATTAAAATGTTTGTAATGTTGAGATTAACCTCTTAGCTGGTTGTTTTGGTTTACGGCTTACAACTCTTAAAGACTTTTAAAAAAATCAACTCAATTACCCTACAAACTGACGTCCTATGCAATCTGTCATTGTCGTCGATCGACTCGATCTGGATTCAATTACTTCGCCCTTCGCCTTCAGATAAAAGTAGCCGATGCTGAAACTGTAGCGTGAGTGCTAGGATACACTAGCTGGTGATCATGTTGGCTGTCAGAAGAGTTGTTTGCTCTAAAGAATGCGCATTTAGTCGATGTACGACTACAGTGACAAGCATGATCCATAAAATGACAGCACGACCGGAGACACAGCGCTTGTCCTGGGCAGTTATGCTGAAAGAAAGAAGTATTCATAGCTCAGCCTGTCTGTCTGGAGGCAATAAACTAATGAAGATGCTGGCCAAAAAGAAGTGAGTCTCCGTTTTGTATAATGAATAAATAAACAAAGGTACGCCAGTGTAAACTATAAAGTTGCGTTATCGTTCTTTACAGGAAAAAACAATGGTATGAATCTCCTCTGCAGGTAAGAGTCCTTCTAAATATATATATTTTTTGTCACTTCTTTTTTAGTACTGTATATTCTTCTGAAATATCGCAAATGTTAAAAAACTTGTTTTGACTGTAAGCAGCATAACTCTCTTGTTTACTAATCTTTTACATATTTTGCCCAACCAGGCCACAGCACATAGTCAGCCTGGCTTTCTGAAACCATCAAAGCGAAGTAAAGAGGACAGTGTTCGTGTCAGGACCCTCAACATCATCATCTACAAAGCAGTGGTAGACTTACTGAGCTCCTATGAGGTCAACTCAGAGATCAGTGTCTACAATGTGCAGATTTCTAAAGTAGGATTTGCTCTTCCTTCAAAATTTCTTTCTAATGACTTTCTTATCCTCTGTAGGATATGAAAGAAGATATATACACTCCCAGTCAAAAGTTTTTCAACAGTAAGATTTTTATTGTTTTTTTGTTTTTTTTTTTTGTTTTTTTTAAAGAATTACAAGCCTGCATTCATTTGATCCAAAATACAGCAAAAGTAATATTGTGAAATATTTTGTACTATTTAAAATAACTTCTTCCTGTTCAAGTATATTTTAAAATGTAATTTATTCCTGTGATCAAAGCTGCATTTTCAGCATCATTACTCCAGTCTTCAGTGTCACATGATTCTTCATAAATTATTCTAATATGCTGATTTGTTCAAGAAACATTTATTATTATCAATATTTAAAACAGTTGGGTACATTTCTTTCAGGATTCTTTAATGAATAGAAAGACCCAAAGATCAGCATTTGAAATAAAAAGCTTTTGTAACATTATACTCCAAACCATTCATAGCTTGGTCAGTATAATTCTTTTTTTGAGAAAATTATAGAATGAATATTTTTATTTAGCAGGGATGCTTTAAATTGATCAAAAGTGATGATAAAGACATTTATAATGTTACAAAAGATTTCTATTTCAGATAAATGCTGTTCTTCTTAACTTTTTAATATTTATCAAAAAAACCAAACTCTATTCAGCTGTTTTCACCATAATACTACTACTACTACTACTACTAATAATCATAATAAATGTTTTTTGAGCAGCAAATCAGAATATTAGAATGATTTCTGAAGGATCATGTGACTGGAGTAATGATGCTAAAAATTCAGCTTTGAAATTACAGGAAAAAAATTACATTTTAAAATATATTCAAATAGAAAACAGTTATTTTAAATAATAAAATATTTAAAAAATGTACTGTTTTTGCTAAACTTTGCATCAAATAAATGCTTTTTTTTTTTTACATTAAAAATCTAATGTGTCCAAAAACGTTTGACTGGTAGTGTATGGTCAAAATTTATGATGTAGTGTTTTGGAATGACATGAGAGTGAGAAAATAAGGATTTCATTTCTTCACAAATGTTGTTTTAAGTACTTCCTAAATTTTTTGTCTCCTTGTCCAGGTTTCACTATCACCAGATTTCTCTGCTTGTCGGATATACTGGAAGACAAGTCTATCAGCTGAGCAAGACAGCCATATTCAGCAGGCTTTAAATAAATGTGCTCCTCGTATACGGTATGCAGTGTTTTATATTATATATTATACAGTATTTTCAAGACTATTTTACCTTTGTCTTAACAAGTTGAAGAATGAGAATTGCATAATTTGGCTTATTTAATTTTTTAGGCACCTTCTGATCTCTCACCAAATCCTTGGCAATGTTCCTCCTGTGGTTTTCATCAGAGATAAACAATATGCTGCTGTCACTGAGGTAACAACGATAGTTTACAGCAATAGTGCATATATATAATCCACTTAAAACTACTGTACTATTGATTACTGTATTGTTTTTCTTTTTCTAATCAGATTGAAAACCTTCTCAAGAAAGCAGATTTTGGTCCAGATGAAGTTAACATAAATCATTTATCCTTCAATGATGTTGAGTAAGAAGAATTTAGTTTTAAATTCTAAACTTTGCATGTAATAAAACTAAATGCATTTTTTTAAAATGAATTTCTAATTTGTTCAATCTTCCAAAGGGCCAAACTGCAGTTGATGGAATCTGAAGACAAGAAAAGACCCGTTTTGTTTGGTGTCGATCATGGCGCTCTGCACAAACAGATTGAAGCCTATAAACGTGAGAAGGGGGCGAGAGACTCTCTCACACAGAGTCCTGCTGCTGGAGGACTGACACAAGAGCAGCTGGATATGCTAGCAGATATTAGGAAGCAGAAACTCGTAGAGAAAAAGAAGAAAAAGTCCAAATGGATGAAGGACGATGATATCACTCCTAAGGATTTTCTGTTGTCCAGAAGCCTTCAAAATGAGGACAAAGAGGAGCAGGATGGAGATGAGGACAACCTGGTGGATAGCCAGGTTACAGAGTTGATGGAAGAAGACAACAGGAGACACTGAAATCACATCTTTTGGTCACTTGAAATATTATGCTGTATAGAGATGTATAATAAAAACCTTCAAGCTTGGTGGGAAAAAAAAAAAAGTTTGGTTGGGTTGCCAACATTCTTTAAAATAACCTGTGTGTTCTGCTGAAAAAAGTCAGGTTATATACATTACCATTTTAAAGTTTGAAATCAATAAAATTATTTTTCAATGAAATTGATGTGTATTCAGCAAAGAAGCATTAAAATGATCAACATGGACAGTAAAATCAATGTTACAAAAGTTATTTCAATTTAATGCACAACTTTCTTTTACTATTCATCAAAGAATCTTTCAAAAATTATTGGTTTACTCAAAAATATTGATAATATCAGCATTGATAACAAATATAAATGTTTCTTGATCACCAAATCAGCATATTAGAATGATTTCTAATTAATGAAATTCAAAATTCAGCTTTGCCATCAGAGGAATAAATTATGTTTTATAATATATTAATATAAAGTTATTTAAAATTGTAATGTTTTGATCAAATAAATGCAGCCTTGCTGAACATTCTTTCAAAAATCTCACCTACCATAAAACCTCTGAACAGTTGAATTATTCTGTTGTAAGACAGCTTTAGAAATGACTTTCATTTACTTGCAAAATCACAAATGATGTGAATATGAAATGATTCAATGAAGTGTGATAATAATTCACAACACCACCCATTAAATAACTCAGTTTACTATGATAGCCATACACTGTATGGGAATTTTATATAAAAAGTGTGGAGGAGGCTAGAGTCACACAGTAACTCTGTTACATACATACTTACGCTTGCAGGTAATGATAGCACAGGAAAAATAATTCTAAATAATAAAAAAATCTAATTTCTAAAATAGATTCTATGTTATGTGCAACTGGCTTTATCTACTGTGATTATGTCTCAAGATATCTGCAAAGACTCCAAACCTTATTGCTTCTGCAAATTCCCCTAGTCAGGACAAATATCTATTTTTTGCAGCACAACACTTCACTGCTACTGTTTATTTCTGATTATTTACAATTGTGCAAGACAGTTCCCTATAATCTATAGGTATGGCTGCAATAGTCCGTTCAAGACCAGACTGGAATAACTATAGCAAAAGACTAGTAGTAGTAGCTAGTAGTTTTAAAACCCCTATATGTATTGTCTTACTATCGTCTATACTGTGGTGGTCTCCTCGGTTTGCACAGCCTCCTGAACTGCCTCTTGAACGTAGACTATGAACTGGGATGCATCTTCTCCTTGCGTATACACTGTGACAGTTTTGATGCCCTCCATGTCATCTGAAGATACCACTAGATGGTGCTCTTCTCCCAGGCCCACCGTGGCCTGCTGCAGTGCATCCTGGATCATCATGGCATGATTGGCCTGCGGCTCCTCCTCCTCCACCTAAGATGATGGGACAGAACATTCTTGTTATTAAAGGATTCTTTCGTCCTTGAGTTTAAGGAAAGCTTAATGTTCTAGAGCTCGAAGACATGGTGTACCTTTCAGAGATCCAAAAAACACATTTATTTAAAATGAAAACAAGAAAATGACTCACAAATGCCTGACGTGACATTAATACCTAAACACATGTCTCACACATCAATGATTCAAACTGGGTGATTAATTAAATCCAACATTAGAAACAAGCAGCTGAAGTTTATTTTTAACATGGTCTCTGAACATTTCAGATATATATACAGGATCCAATATTAGACTGTTTAATTCTAAGGGTCAAAGAAAATTAAATCTTGACTACGTAGGTTGAATTTTTTGTTAATATTGGGGTCGGTAAGCTTTTTAAAAGTTTTTAAAAGAAGTCTCTCATGCTTATCAAGGCTGCATTTATTTAATCAAAACTACATTAAACATTGTGAAATATTATATTTTAAAACGCATATTTTCTATCTGAATATATTTTTAAATCTCAAAGCTGAATTTTCAGCATCATTACTCCAGTCATCAGTGTCACATGATCCTTTAGAAATCATTTTAATATGATAATTTGGTGCTAAAGAAACATTTATTATTATCAATGCTGATAACAGTTGTGCTTCATATTTTTTTGAAAACCGTTCATTTTTTCCCCAGGATACTAGGATGAATAGAAAGTTTTAAAAAACATTATTTAATTGAAATATAAATCTTTCGTAACATAATAAATGTCTCTACTGTCATTATTGATCAAATTAATCCATTCTTCCTGAATAAAAGTATTAATTTTACATATTTATAACTTTAGTATATGGCATGCTATGACCCCCTTAAATTCATATGTGACCCTGGACCACAAAACCAGTCATAAGTAGCACAGGTATATTTGGAGCAATAGCCAACAATACATTGTATTGGTCAAAATTATCGATTTTTCTTTTATGCCAAAAATCATTAGGATATTAAGTAAAGATCATGTTCCATGAAGATATTTTGTGAATTTCCTACCGTAAATATATCAAAACTTAATTTTTGATTAGTTTCACGCATTGCTAAGAACTTCATCTGGACAACTTTAAAGGCGATTTTCTCTATATTTGGATTTTTTTGCACCCTCAGATTCCAGATGTTCAAATAGTTGTATCTTTGCCAAATATTATCCTGTCCTATTTATTCAGCTTTCAGATGATGTATAAATCTCAGTTTCAAAACACTGACCCTTATGACTGAGTTTGTGGTCCTGGGTCACATATATAGACACCATTAATATGGAACAACACACATCTATCATTTGATTATAGAGAGTGACTAAAATGTCCATAAAAGTGAATCCAAACATAGCAAGACAATAAAACTGACTAATCATAAGCTATAATCACACTGCATAAAGTGTAGATGATATATTGTGAACTCAATAAAATGATATTAGATAGGTTTGGGCAGCTCTCCAGTCAGCAGTGTTGGGAAGGTTACTTTGGAAATGTAATAGGCTGCAGATTACAAGTTACCCTATTTAAAATGTAGTAAGTAGCTTAACTATTTCAAACACTTTATTAAAGGGGTCATCGGATGCCCATCTTCCACAAGCTGATATGATTCTTTATGGTCTTAATGAAAAGTCTATAACATGCTTTGGTTAAAATTTCTCAATGGTAGTGTAAATAACATCTTTTTTACATTGCCAAAATCAGCTCTGCAAAAATCATCCTGTTCTGGTCGAGGCTGCTTTAAATGTTAATGAGCTCTGCTCGCCCCGCCCCTCTCATAGATATATAGATCGGGAGGCGCATTCTATTCACAAACAAACGTAATCCACTGCATCATCAGCGACTCAACGACCACTATGTTGATTATTACATCCAGCAACACAATACCTCAATCGCTCAATCAGAGATATTCTTGTCTAACTTACATCCCTGCTCTGGCATCGAAACAATGGAGGTCTGACTGTTAAAGCTGATTTAAGGCGGGTTTGAGGTAAGACGCTCATGGCTCGATTTGAAAAAGGGGATATTATTTGTACAGATTAATTAAAAACCACTGCATGGATTTTTATCATTATAGGATAGATGTGTACATACACTGCCAACACACATTAATGTTCAAACAACATGTACAAGTGAACTTTGCATTCGATGACCGGTTTAAAGTACATATTAAACGTACCTGCTCTACAACAGTAACTGTACCAGGAGCCATAGCAACCACTGAAGCCACAGTGGCATCATGAGTCTCCGAGCCCAGTTCTATGATCTGCTGCAGGATGTTGACAGATGCCTGGTCTAGTCTGTCTCCCGCTGCCGCAGACACCACACCTGAACACAAACAATGAGTTTAGATATGAATGTTACAGAAATGTAACAACTGTTCAAGAAATTAAGCAACTGTTTCTGACCATTTTGTGTGTTGAAGCGCAGGTCCTGCAGAGCGGATACCGCAGTCTCGGTTCCTTGTGGATCCTCAGTCTCAGCTATATGAAGATACTGCATGGCCGGCTCCTCCACTGACTCCACTACCTGAATGAACACACCAATATGATCAAAAGCGAGTCTAGTAGCATTTATTTCCAAGAATATGTCATGAATTAAAGGAGAAGTCCACTTCCAGAACAACAATTTACAAATAATTTACTCACACCCTTGTCATCCAAGATGTTCATGTCTTTCTTTCTTCGGTCGTAAAGAAATTATGTTTTTTGAGGAAAGCATTTCAGCATTTTTCTTCATATAATGGACTGATATGGTGCCCCAATTTTGAACTTCCAAAATGCAGTTTAAATGCGGCTTCAAACGATCACAAATGCGGTTGTAAACGATCCCAGTTGAGAAAGAATGGTCTTATCTTGTGAAACGGTTATTTTCATTTAAAAAAAATACAATTTACATACTTTTTAATGCCAAACGCTCGTCTTGTCTTACTCTGCTTGGACTGTTTTTGTTCCGGTTCATGACAGTTAGGGTATGTTGAAAAACTCCCATCTCATGTTCTCCCTCAATTTCGAAATTGTCCTATATCAGTTTTACCTTTTTTGTTAAGGGTGTTTGATCTTCTTTGCATGTTCACTTTGCAAAGACCGGGTCGGTACTTCTGCAGCGATGTAGGATGATTTTGAAATGATTTTTGAAGTTGAGGGACAAAATATGATCAGAGTTTTTCAACATACCCTAACTGTCTTGAGCCAGAATACACAGAGCTCAGGGAGAGAAAGGCAAGATGAGCGTTTGAGCTTTCTTTGCATATTCGCTTTGTAAACCCTGGGTTGGTACTTCCACCAATGTCACGCGTTTCCTTTCCAACTTCAATATGTAATACGTGACGCTGAGCTAGTGCAAGACAAACATTTGTGGTTAAAACCACAACTTTTTTAATTTTTTTTTAAGAAAATGACAAATCATTTCACCAAGACCCTTACTCCTCGGTTTGTGTAGAGCCCTTTGAAGCTGCATTAAAAAGTGCAGTTTGGACCTTTAAACCATTGGCCATCATTGAGCTTAATTTCTTTTCGATTGAAGAAAGAAAGACATGAACATCTTGGGGGTGAGTAAATTATCAGGAAATTTTTATTCTGGAAGTGAACTAATCCTTAAATCCAAGTCTTGTGCAGAGATATGATCATTTTACATCATGAAAAAAAAAGAAAGAAAAGCCTTGCAGGTTTTTCTAAAAATATCTTAATTTAACCAAAGTCTTATGGTTTTGGAATCACATGAGGATGAGTAAAGGATAACCGATTTTTCATTCATGGGTGAATTGTGTGTTTACTGTTATTAATATATTATTTAATATTAAATATTATTGTACAGAACTTTGGGTCAACTTCTATTGCTGTTTTTGCATTTATAAATAAACATGACCTGAACATGACATGACTTTACTAAATGTAACATGTAATTATAATGGAGACTCACCTCCCACTGATTCAGACCCAGACTGTCAGTCTCCACCACTTTGAGACCATGTTTGCTCTTCAGGTGTCTGTTCATTTCCCATTTAGTGCCATAAACGTAATTGCACACAGGACATTTGACTCCACCTGATCACAAATACAGACACTTTTTAATTACTGATGCTGTTTGAGGCAACATTGTATATCTATAAGCAACAGTGTATATGTTAAGCAGTTAATACTGGTTTCTGGTGAGAAAGGACTTGCCTTGCTCTGTCACAGTTTCGGAAGTAGACGCCCCTGTTCCAGCATTGATGTACTGAGCATTGGGATGTTTCTTGTTATAGTGTCTTTTCAGAGAACCTGAAATGTTGCACGAGTAGTGGCAGTGCGCACAACGGAAAGGCTGTGAAAGGCAAAACATTGTGCTTTGATGGTGGCTGTAGGACACATGACAACATAAAATAAAAATAGAAGCTTTTGGTGTTACTTTGAAAGAAGCATGTTGCTCCATGTGACGAAGGAGATGCGGTCTCAGTGCAGCAGTAAAGTCACATTCAGTACATCTGAACTGTTTTCCTACAATTATATTCATATTTAGTTTTTGTTACTGTCACAGTATAGTTTGTATTACAGTTCAGTTAACTGAACGCCTTGCAGAATCTGTAAAATGTTACCAAAATAAGAGGGATTAATCAAAATGCATGTTATTTTTTATTTAGTACTGACCTGAAAAAGATATTTTACATAAAGGACATTTATATATAGTCAACAAGAGAAAATAATAGTTGAATTTATAAAAATGACCCCGTTCCAAAATTTTTCATACACTTTATTCTTAATACTGAATGATCCACAGCTGTTTTTTTTTTCTTTTTTGTTTAATGATAGTTGTTCATAAACAGTTGCACTGCCTGCTGTTCTTCAGAAAAATCCTTTAGGTCCCATAAATTCTTTGTTTTCTCAGCATTTTTGTGAATTTGAACCCTTTCAAATAATGACTTGTATAATTTTGAGATCCATCTTTTCACACTGAGGACAACTGAGGGACTCATATGCAAGTATTACAGAAGGTTCAAACGCTCACTGATGCTTTAGAAGTTAACATGGTGCATTAAGAGCTGGGGGTGAAAACTTTTGAACAGAATGAAGATGTGAACATTTTTCTTATTTTGCCTGAATATCATTTTTTTTTTCATTTAGTACTGCCCTTCAGAAGCTACAGAAGATACTTGCATGTTTCCCAGAAGACAAAATAAGTGAAATTTACCCTGATCTTCATATTTAAAAAGTTTTCACCCCCCGGCTCTTAATGCATCATTTTCTTTCTGGAGCATCAGTGAGCGTTTGAAACTCAAGCGTATGTAAACTTTTGAACGGGGTCATTTTTATAAATTCAACTATTATTTTCTCTTGTGGACTATATATAAACGTCTTTTTTGTGAAATATCAAATAACAAATAACATGCATTTTGTATATTTTGGTAAAATAATTAATATTTTGCAGATTCTGCAAGGTTTATAGAAACCTGTATATAGTTTGTACATTTTTCATTGCCCCTCTAGCAACCCCTTGCAGCCTCCAGACCCTAGTTTGATAACCCTGTCCAAGGTGACTTGGAAATACGTCAGATTATGAAGGTCTTGTTGTTTAAGGTACATGAGTCCAAATAAAACTGCATGCAGTTGTAAAAACAAAGTAAGAGACTCACCATCTGCTGTGTGCATGAGCTTATGACTCTTCAAAGTGCATTTAGACTTGAACTTTTTTCCACAGAGGTCACAAAGATGTGTTTTCTCAGTACTGTGTCTATTCATGTGGGCTTTGAGGTTGCTTTTACTCCTTGAGGCATAATCACATTGTGAACATTTGTACGGTTTTAGTCCTGGAGACATGAAAAGAACAAAATCAGTACACTAAAACAGTTCATTCAAGTGACAACACGGCATAAAAAAAGACATACAACCCACCTTCATGAGCCCATATGTGCTGCTGAAGATCTGCCC
Organism: Labeo catla; assembly: GCA_012976165.1. Taxonomy (NCBI): domain Eukaryota; kingdom Metazoa; phylum Chordata; class Actinopteri; order Cypriniformes; family Cyprinidae; genus Labeo; species Labeo catla. The sequence goes on from VONZ01000415.1 coordinate 260,438, forward strand.
CATTCCTTGTGAAGAAGCAATCACAGTACGGGCATTTGGAAGCTCGTTTCCCGATCACTCCTTTCACATGTACACGTATTCCCAACGTTTCTGATATGTAGTTCAACGACACATCTATACAGCAACAGGACATTCATTATTTTAGGGCTGTTGTGGGACATTTCAGAGTGTTTCATTTGTTCTTACCTGGATGGTTGCTTTTGATATGAGCTCTAACTTTGTCTTCAGGAACAGACTCTTGACAAACTGGGCATATAAAACTTTTTTTGACCTAAGGATGAGAAAGTAATAAGAAGTGATGAAGAAGCAATTGCGCCAGTATCTCGAGAAAAAACAGATTACCAACACTCACTATGTCCGAATGGGTTTTAAGATGAGCCTGAAGCTTGTATTTGTCAGGTGTACAGTACTGGCATCCATCAGAGGGACACTTCAGCAGGATGTCTGAATGTCTCTGGATGACGTGGCGCTTCAGGCAGTTTTTAGTGATGGAGGAATAATTGCACTGAGAACAATAATGGAGGTGCTCTTTCGTGTGTGTTCGCACATGCGTATTGTAGTGCACCTGATACCAGAAAAGCTTACCTGTTGAAGGAACGTTACAAAGAGTTATAGAGAGACTGAAGTGGGATATTCATAGATAATAGAGGAGGGATGCCCAATCCTGGTCCTGCAGATCTACCTACATACAGGGTTCATTTCTCATTTTCATTGAGAAACTTCCCCCTTGATTTTTTGACATATAAGAAGTCATTGTGCTATAAAAACATCCTGTGAGTTTCAGAACTCAAAACATTCTTGTTAGTCTAAAAACAGCTTATATCGAAGCCAATCTGCCAGGCTGTGGAATGTGCTACTCTATGACGTAATAGTGTGGCTAAACACCGCCTCCACAGAAGAAGATCAACGCCTGCTTCTACATCACTGCCTGTTTATCCCCGCCCACCGATTCACAAATGCAGAGTAAATAACAAGAGAGGCAAACGCAGGTCTATGCAGAAACCAAACAATAAGGATGGGTCCGAAGACAACGAGATGCTGTGCAGTGCTAAGTTGTGAAAAAAGAGGAAACTAGGAAAGAGTGGATAAACTTTATTTTAATGAGTTCCAGACCATGTCAGTAAGAACATGGGGCCAGTTTTACTAACAGCTTGAGCCAGCACAAACCGTCTTTCGGCGTTAAAATAGTATTGTCAGGATTTGCTAAAGATGCGCAGTGACGAATTAGTGCTAAAAAAGGTGTGGCCTGACCTTATTGAATATGCATTTGTAGGAGTTTCCCTTTCAGACGCAAAATTTATGAGAGGAGAGTATTAGCGATTTACCACTTTTGCGCTTGTCAAATTACTGGTATTTGTGCCATTATTTAATGGCCAAAAAAAGCATGTCTTAAACTATTTTGCAGTTGCAATGGCTGCAATTGTTGTAGGTAGGAGGAGGCACTGTAGAGAACAGAAGGGAGAGGATTTTCTCCACACGTATTAAATTATTTGGAATGCCAGAAGAGCACATTATCATTTGCCAAGCCTTGTTATTTTTAATTTGCTTCAGGAAATAAAAGACGACTTTGAATGCTCAACTAGGAAAAGTCAATATCAGGTCTATCAAAACTTCTTGCAACCCTTAATTTTTTGGCTTCTGGTTCTTTTTTAGCGTACTGTGGCTTCTTTATTTCTTTATTTGCAACTACGCTCATTTACGCTGCGCTTGGTATATTGCATTGGTCGATATGTAAATGAGACGTTGCATGTGTGTTCTTTAATTTGCATGTTGTTAGTAAATCATCCACAGAAATTTCCAGGGCCATCGGTGCTGTTTCGGAATTGCGCTCTGTTTAGTAAAACTGGCCCTCGGTCCTTCGTTCACTTCATTTTGCCGCGGATTCGTTTACAAACAAGGCAGAAATCGACGTGGGGTTTTCAGAAAGATTTAAACTAAAAGACGATGCTGTGCTGACAATAACGTCGTACCACACAAGCATGAGTAACTGTTTTTATTACGTGGCCACTATTGCTTTGTTAGTTATTACAGATGGTTTGATATGTTCTGAGTATTTAAGCGTTTTTAACCTACATCACAGCAGCGCCCGTCTATAAAGATGTAGGCTGTAAAACATACACAAGTGTTAGCCAATCATAGCAGTGGGCATTTACTTCCAAATCTACAATCCGCCACGGCTATTCAAACAGAGCATTTTGATGAGGGGATCAAAACAGGACAGAAAATAGCCTATTACTTCTAAATTATGATGCGTTTTTGATGTAAACATTTTGATAACATTTCAAGTTGAACTTGGAGAACAGTACAAAATAATAAGAAAAGGTAGTTCATGACCTGTTTAATTAGCTGGTTGTTTAATCAGGGTTTGATCGGAGCTGAACTTTGTAAAATAGTAGGATCTCCTGGAACAGGACTGGGCACCCCTGTATTATAGTAGATATTAGATATTCATACCGCAGTATTCACATTCAAGGTCTCCGTACACTTTCCGAATTCGTTCAAACACTTCCATGTTAAGCTGTCGTTTTTGCATCTGCTCTACAATCCGCTTAAAAGCAGATATTTCTTCTTCCTCTGAACTGAGTAAGTCCTCATCGGCATTAGTTTGTGGAACAATCACCTCTTCCTCAGTCTGAGGAAATGTATCTTTTGAAACTAGATGCTCGGAGTGCATTTGTGCTTTTTCAGACGTCAAAGGTGCAGTTTCTCGAGCATGAATTTGATCTTCTGTCATACTGCACTCTATTTTAATTGGATCATCTTGAAGTCTCTGGGCATTTATCACATCTTCTTGTGTTTGTGCTATCGCAGATGTGTCTGAAACAGGATTTCCATCCTGTGAGTTCTGTACGAGAAGGTCTGAATCCACTACTAAATTATCAGCGCATTGAGTTTGAAGCTCCTCTTGAGCCATGCAAGTAATTTCTGTGGTTAACAGCTCCTGGGCGTTAAGCTGCGAAAGCTCTTCTGTGATCTTAAGCTCATCCTGGTTCAACATGTCCTTCTGAATGTCATCGCCTGGTTTGAGCAAGCAAAAGCTGGAGTTGATGGAGTCTGCAAACGCAGAGGGTTCATCCGATTCCGGGTGGAACTCTCTGAGATGCGACCTCAGTCGCACAGAGCTGACAAATTTTTCCTGGCAAATGGCACACACGTAGATGAAGGGATGCTTTCGGATGTGGGCTTGCAAGGCCTGGTATTTGGTCGAGCCGTGATCACATAGTTCGCAGCCGAAGGGTCTCTTGTTGCCGTGAACCATCATGTGACGGTCACGCTCGAGCTCGTTCTTGAACTTGCGGTCGCATATTTGGCAGTTGTACAGAAGCTGTCTCTTGCCCTCCCTGGTCTGGAGGCTGTACTCATTGTAGGAGTCCTGTACTTTCTTGTCGTTCATGTCGTGAGTCTCACGGATGTGTTTAAGAAGGTTCTTCACGTCGGAGTATTTTTTCTTGCAGAATCGGCAGTGCTGCTTGATCTTCTTGTGCACTCGCTCTACGTGCACTTTGAGGTGTCCTTTACTGAGGCAATTAAATGAGCACAGCTCACAGCTGAATTTCTCACCGGTGTGTTTCCGCATGTGAACGCTAAGATTGGCCTTTATAGCGCTGGCGTAGTCACACTGCGGACACTTGAATGGTTTCTCATTGGTGTGGATTCTTAAGTGAGCCTGCAGTGAATGTTTGAACTTGAAGACTTTATTGCAGTATTCACATGTGAAGATTTTAAGCTGTGTCTGTCCTAACCTGTGCAGAGAGATATGATTTGTTAAAATCAATGTAAACTCTAAAAAATGCTGGGATATTTTTTAAACCAAATGCTGGATTTAGCCTGTTGAGTCATTTTATTGGGTTGTTTTTAATATTTTTTCCAGGTGCTGGGTAGTTTTTCTTTAACTAAACTGCTGGGTTAGTTACAGTCAGTGCGCGGGATGTTTGCATCCTCTACACGAAACAGCGGTTTTCAGCGCCACAGATTTGGTGCACTTTTTAAGCTAAATAAAGGTTTGTATACATTTTATTTCATGTATAAAGTCTTTACTGTGCTGTAAATTATACTATATTGCACAACACAACATACAAGGATGCGATCATTCAGCTGAATCAGCAGCGGTTGTTTCGCATGATGGAAATGCCTTTTTCCTTGCATAACATAAACTGATTTTATTCGTTATAATACAAAATTTTATTTAATTTGATGTTTAAATACATTCTCTACTCTCTGTACTGTTTGTTTATGGGCAGGTTATGGAGTCACGGGATCTTTCAGATACGAGTTTAAACGCGAGGCGGCAGTCTGAGGTTTGTAGTTCCCCCAGTGAACATCACCGGCTCAGATTTCAGCAACACACTGGCATGAGAATTAGCACTATTTCTGTGAAAAGGGATTAGAGAGAACGGCTGAATACACTTAAATTAAAATGCTTCTTTTAAATGTTGCATTTTTTATTTCTGTAATGCTTGTTTAAATATATGTAATATTGTAAATTATGCTGTATTCACCCAAATAAGTTCAATTTGTCTTCAATTTGTTTTTTCAAAGTTCTAATTTTGTCCATGGGTGTTTTTATCGACTTTTTATTATTGCTGTTTCAAGTAATACTGTCTGTGAGTTTTAATTTCCAGCCTATTTTCCAGCCAATTTTAAGCTAGTAATATAATAATTTTAAACAATAGTTGACCTAAAAACACAACCCATGTTTGGTAAAAACATTTAACCCAACCAGCTGAGTTAAAATAACCCAGGATGTGTTCTGTCCAATTTTTTAACCCAGCATTTTTTGGAGTGTACCAAATAATTTCACAAGATAAGTACAAATGCAACAACTTTTATATGTCAGATTACTTTCATTACTATGATTTTTTTTTTTCATTACTTTCATAACTACTTTCATTAACAATTTTCACAACTTCTTCAGTTATTTTTGACGACTAGCTAGGGATTAAAAAAATGTTAGCAGTAGATTAAATGAATTCATTAATTAATACAAATAATATAAGTAAAACAAGTCATTTCTAAACATTACACAACTAGAAAAATACTAGTATACTAGGGATGGGCTTTGACATAAATTTCACAATTCGATTCTGATTCACAATCTTGCTATTCGTTTTGATTTCCGATTCAATTTGATATTGATAAATTTTCTCAAGAAAAAAAATTCTCTTAACTAACGCTGTAAAATATACATGAGAGTCAGTTGGTACTACATTACTATAATATGAAGGTTTAAATTAACTGCTCTTCTCTTGAACTGAGAACTGCGCCAAAATGGCATTTATTGTTTGAATGCTGTAATAAAAGGGACAGAATTTGAAATCTGAGACTTCGTTTCAAATCAAAAGTAATAAAGCACAAAGCTTATTGCAATATTTTGGATGGGAGATGCACTACAATGTTCTGTTCACTGAAAACTGAAAATCGATATATTGTTTCGTAAAAATGAGAATCGATTAAAATCGAGAAATCAATATATACAATTTTTTTACCTAGACCTAATACATACTATAGGGGAGATTTTGTTAATTTCCATGACTTCTCTTGGCCTGAAAATCTAAATTTGTAAAATTGTATCTTAATACTCTGTCCTTTGGTGCTTCTACAATTTCACTAGATTCGTAAATCAAAAGTTCAATTTTTATGTGGAAAACCATGAAATAGTAACCTGTTTGATTTGAGGGGCGCTTCATAAGCAGCTTGCTGAATGGCATATTCCTGGTATCCCCTTTTCATTGCTGCCTCCTGGGAACCTGCATCTGCAACCGTCTGGGTGGATGGTTCAGCTGGAGCTGCTTCAATAGGAACTATCTTAGATGCACCTGCAATAAAGCAAAACTTACAGTCAATTTCATTATTTCACTCAACTATTAGAGCACCTGACATTAAATGTACATCTCACCAGGCATGGCCTCGTGACTGGTAAGGACCACACTGATAATAGGGTTTTTGTTGCCGCTTGCTGATTCAGGGTCCTTAGCACTGGACAGCTTATCTGTCCGCATCGCTCGAGCCTTCTTTGGTGTCCTCTCTTTCTCCTCCTCTCCATCACTGATTTTATTTGCATCAGTATTATTACCTGGACAACAAAGTTGACAGGTGAAACATGTGGCAGTTGATAAAGCAGAAAGAGCTATTAACTTTGGCATGAATTTGTACCATTATACTCTTCTTCATCAGCAGCCTCTTTCAGTCCTACGAAGCAAATGTGTTTCGAAATTTGTCGCCTGTTGCTAAACACACGATTGCATTTCTTGCACTCCAGATCACTGCCATCCTCACTTGGCTCTTCAGCTACTGTCAGCGGTTGAATTTCAGTGGACTCTTTCTCCTGATTGGGTTTTTTCTGGACCTTTTCTGGTTGGACTTTCTTAGTAGAGCCTTTTGGTCTTCCACGCTTTCTTTTCACAACAACTTCTGCAAGATAAAAGACATTCTTGTTTTCCAATACTTTTTAACATAAGATAATACAGCTTTCATCAAGTTATGAAATTTAAGCTTAAATCAGCTTAATTTGGAACCTAAACTCACCTTACTTTCAGTGTTTGGATAATGCCCAATACAGGCTGATTTCTGTTCAAAGCTGCTTACCTGAACTCTGTGGCTCCTGAGTTGTTAAAGGCTTAAGTGCTATAATAAAAGTGTCAGGATCACCTCCTTCATTGGAGTGAGTCTCATTAACATGAGACAGCAGCAGTGGTTTACTGGGAGAGAACAAGTTGCATATTTTGCACATGAAGACTGATGAACCATCTGTGAATATAAAAACAGCAGGCTTAAGTCTTTATTTGGTTTATTATTTGTATTAAGCAGTATCAGAAATGTGGCCAAGTGACTTTACAATTAGTTACTTAACAAGTCTGTCATACGGAAAAAAAAAAGTAGCTTTTGATTTGCCAAGTATGAGGACTTATTGTGTATCCTTGAATAAGTAGCATACATACTACTAAGCATCAAGTTTGTCAAAAAATATCTATATGTGACCCTGGACCACAAAACCAGTCTTAAGTAGCATATATTTGTATATTTTAAGTATTATAAGTAGAATATATTTGTAGCAATAGCCGAAAATACATTCATTGTATGGGTCAAAATTATAGATTTTTCTTTTATGCCAAAAATCATTAGGATATTAAGTAAAGATCATGTTTCATAAAGATATTTTGTACACTTCCTACTGTAAATATATCAAAACTTAATTTTTGATTAGTAATATGCATTGCTAAGAACTTAATTTGAACAACTTTAAAGGCAATTTTCTCAATATTTTGATTTTTTTGCACCCTTAGATTCCAGATTTTCAAATAGTTGTATCTTGGCCAAATATTGTCCTGTCCTAACAAACCATACATCAACGGAAAATTATTCAGCTGTCAGATGGTTGACCCTTATGGCTGGTTTTGTGGTCCAGGTGTTTTTTGGGTACTCTTTGAATCCAATCCCTTCTAAATTTAAATTTATTATTAATCTGTTGCTATATCTTGCCAAATTTATCTTGCCAAAACTCCTTCCTTTTTTATTTTCAGAAAAGATTTTGATATGATTTTGATATGTATTTAAACTCTTTCAGAAATTATAAAAAATTCTATTGCATGTAAGACTCATGGTGTCATTCTTATAAATTAACTTATGCTTTGGATTAATGTATGTAACCCTCATTTTGTTCTTATTTCTCTTCTGCATTTGTAATTTTTATTGTCTTACTGCATAATAATAATAAAAAACAACAACAGCATACTAACTAAGCAGGTTGTAATAGGTAATAGGTAAATTATATAAGGCTCTAATGATACGTAATATCGAACCATATTTATTTCCATTTATTTATCATTAATCTTCACCAAACCTTGAATCTAGATAATTTTGTTTAAAATTATGTGAGTTTTAAAAACGTTCCCTCACAGAAGCAATTATTCACAGGCATCAGGGAGCGTCTAGATATGTTCATTTTACACTTTTAAATTAGTAATATATTTATTAACACTGATATTAATATGCAAATTGATTAGTAATTGCAGTTTAGTTTCAGGTCATTACAATATTGCGATAGTGATTTTTAACAGAGCTGGGTTGTGACTGATTACATGTAATCTAGATAATGTAATCAGATTCCGAAAACTACATACTTGTAATTAGATTCAATTACATTTTTAAATATACTCATAATCAGACTACAGGTACTTTTTTATGGATTACATATAATATGTAATCATGTAAAAGCCTTTGTCTTTCAAACATTTTAAAATGCACAAATTCTTAAACTTTTTTTGTCACCTGGTCTTTTTTTTAATTAATATATTTACTTGAAGTACCCCTGAGATTTTAAAGTAAGTATTTTAAGTATTAAGTAAATTACCACATTTGCATGTTCATTGCTTCTCTGAGGTTGGTTATGGTCACATGACATGCAGGTAAACAAATAAAATATTTTATTTTTTTTAAGTGAGTTTTTTATTTATATTGATTTTAAAATGATTTATTTTAATGTAGTTCCTTTACAAACACCAGTTTGGGAAACCTTGACGTAATATAATGTTTAATGCACTTCATGTTGTTAATAATAACAAATGGAATATGTTTTCTTACTCTTTATATTTTTGTCAAAATATTACAAGATTATCCTATTTAAATCAATGTGATAAACAAGTTAGATCAAAAGTAATCTAAAAGTAATCTGATTATATTACCTAAAATGTGTAATGTAATGCATTACGTTACTAACTACAATTTTTGTCATGTAATTTGGAATCAGTAACGAATTACATTTTGTAAGTAATCTAACGTTACCCAGCTCTGATATTTGACATGATGCAATAAATATGTCACGACGCAACAATACATTTGATAAACTCGTTACTGCACACCAAGGTTGATTTTTCCAAAAGCAAATATGTGTTATGTAAGCCTTATTTATATTGTTAAACCTCTAGTTTTTTTCAAAATGAAACCAGTAATATTCCCTGCCATCTCATTTTTGTAAACTCGAGACCAGTTTCGTGTTTTTCTCTTCGGTACTGGAACTAGTTTTCATTAAATAAGACGATGTCTATACTCAAAGTGCTGTAAAGAGTATTATTTCAACAAAGGACTATAAACAGCGAGCATAAAACTGAATTTCCATACAAAGCATCTTCTGGCAAAAGTTACTTTTGCAGCTGCAAGCCACTAGTTTTACCTAATTTATTTGTCTCCTTATCGAATCGTCGGAACTAGCCGTTTCCTCGGAGCGCAGTTATCCTAAAAATCACGTTTATGCTTACCTGCTTGCACAGTGTCCATTCTTTTTAAACCAGCAATAGGTAAAAAGGCCTCGAAAATGATTTAACCGTTGTTTGTATTGCCAGAGCGCAATTTAAACGCATTCATTATACTTAAATTACTTCTGCAGAGGTTTCTGTCGAATCTGCGAAAACAAATATGGCGGATGGATCTTCGTCTTCAAGGGAAAAAAAGCGTCTGTGTAGAAATGCGCGCCACCTGCGGCCTGGAGTTCATTTGAGATTGATTTTGGAGGTTAAACTCGCTGTACGACATTCAGACATTTTTTCCTTAAAGTGAACATGATGTTTAAACCCTTATCAAAGTGAGAAAAGCCAACATGTAAAGGCAAATGCGGGCCATTATGTATTAGTATAGCAACTCGACACCTCAACAAAAGCGTCAGTCAAATCAGTAAATATTAATAATAACAACAAGAAACATTAATTTAATTAAAATGTTTATTTTGATAAATGATATTCACAATGAAGTAAAACAGAGAATATATTCGACTTTATCAGCGTTAAAGTCAAGTAATGTTATATTCCTAAATGACAGAGGAGCTCCAGTCAGTCACAGCAAACACCCTCCCCCCAGCCTCATTTGCAGATTACAGCTGAGTGTAGGATGTTTACAACGACTACACTGGAAGAGTAGCAAGAAAACATCATAGATAAACAAGTTAACGTGTACACATCAGTGTTATTAAGTTGTTACACAACATTTAGGACGCAGCACTGTTTAATTACACAGTGATATTATGAGGAAATAACTGGACGATGGCAGCAAACATCCAACTGAAAGCTTGTTTTACGTATAGCACAGCTTCCAGTCGGGGATGTTTACAGGCATGAACAACCAGCATATGAAAACGACAATGAATGTAAAACATAATTCTTTTCTTAAGTCTACGAATACCATGGAAATGTTTGTGGTGAGTTTGGCGCCCCCTACAGTCCACACGAGGAGTGAAAATACAGCAAAAGCCGAGTTGAAAGTTAAAGGTCCTCTCTCCTTCCCGTCAATGACAAAGGGACCGCGATGAGGATGAAGACCTTGCAGATATGAACAGTGTCACGGTCTAATCACAGATATTTAATGCGAACAATCGCATACAATGTTTGCATGTAGGTTATTTTTTTATCATCTTTAACGCAAGTTATTAATTTAAAACAACAACAGCTGGAAGTGCGGTCTCTACGTGTGAGCATCACCATAAATAACAGTCGTACGCGACCCGAGTTTGAGCGAAACCAAACAATGATAATAACAACAAACACTCGTGTTTGTAGCCTGACATTGGGTCAACCTTGTTTCTCTGCTTGGGAACAAGGAAATCGGTCATTTTTGAGACAGTCTCAAACACAAACTACCGTGCGAAAAGAGTTGGAATAATAAGAAGAACTTGCACTAAGTAAGCCTGGGTTGCTACCAGCTACCAAGTTGGGTGAAGAGGAAGCAAGCAGTCAAGCTATAGCTGCACTGCATTTCACCCTTACAAAAGCGATCGAGAGCCATCCAGGCGTTTGGTTTGTGTCTAACACAGCACTGAGAGTTAGCAAAAGTCATCTGCCTTTAAACGGAACAACACAGCACGGCTAACTAACGGTAGCTATGCTCTACAGCTTTGCTCCAATTTAGACAAAACTAGCATGGACTGTCCTTCCCGCCGCACCAGTACCTCGTAACATATGGGTATCCTGTTCAATTTAGACAAAGCACCGCCGTTCAAGCGATAACGCGATTAAACCGCAGTTTATTACTGTGATTTCCTCCGGCTTTTTGCTGCAAAAAAACCCTTTAGTCTCCGCCATTCCGAGCCTGTTTCCTTCCGTCTCTGGCTTGTCTTTAGTTTGACCTTTAGTTACCCGACACTAATATTGACGTAATTGTCATGGTAACAGGATCCCGCCTTCTACGTGCGGCCGTGTGCGTCCATGAAAGTTGCTGATGATGGAGGAAAAAGAACGTGGATAACAAGGAATCTGTTGTCATTGTGATTAAAGATAAAAGCTTTAATGACACGAAAACATTATAAAGTAATATGACATTGATATTCAAACTTTTTATCACCCACAACTGCTTAAATGAATTTTACAACACACGATTTGAGACACAATGACCTTTATTGGAAGTTCACACTTTGTGGTTGTTTTATGTTGCAGGTTTATATTAAATTATGCACACATACAACATAAAAGCTCGAAGGAAAAAGAAGTCACATTCGTAAGTTTTGCTGTAATACATCTTTACATAAGAGTCAGTACATATCTCAGTATGACCTTGTACTTTAACACAGAGGTAAAGTCAAAAGTTTACATACACCTTGCAGAATCTGCAAAATGTTAATTATTTGACCAAAATAAGACGGATTATAAAAAATGCATGTTATTTTTTTATATAGTACTGACCTGAATAAGATATTTCACATAAAAGACATTTACATACAGTCCACAAGAGAAAATAATAGCTGAATTTATAAAAATGACTCTGTTCCAAAATTTTTCATACACTTCATTCTTAATACTGTGTTTTTATCTGAATGATCCAGAGCTGTTTTTAGTTTTTGTTTGTCCTAAAACCAGTTAAACTGTGCACTGTTCTTCAGAAAAATCCTTCAGGTCCCACAAATTCTTTAGTTTTTTAGCATTTTGTGTGTATTTGAAACCTTTCCAACAATTATTGTATGATTTTGAGATTCATCTTTTCACACTGAGGACAACTAAGGGACTCATATGCAACGATTACAGAAGGTTCAAACACTTACTGATGCTCCAGAAGGAGAAATGATGCAATAAGCGCTGGGGGGGTGAAAACTTTTGAACAGAATAAAGATGTGTGTATATTTATTATTTTGTCCAAATATCATATTTTTTTAAATGTAGTACTGCCCTTCAGAAGCTACAGAGGATACTTACATTTTTCCCAGAAGACAAAATAAGTTAAATTTACCCTGATCTTTGGCTCAGTGCATTGTGTTTCTATCTGGAGCATTAGTGAGCGTTTGAAGCTTCTGTAATAGTTGCAAATGAGTCCTTTAACTGTCCTCAGTGTAAAAAGATGGATCTCAAAATCATACAGTCATTGTCGGAAAGCATTCAAATACACAAAATGCTGAAAAAACCAAATTATTTGTGAGACCTAAAGGATTTTTCTGAAGAACAGCAGGCTGTTTAACTGTTCAGGACAAACAAGGGACTCATGAACAACTATCGCTAAACTAATGTTTATGTGAAATATCAGTTCAGGTCAGTACTAAATAAAAAATAACATTTTGTATGCATTTTGTATGATCCCTCTAATTTTGGTCAAATAATTAACATTTTGCAGATTCTGCAAGGTGTATGCAAATTTGACTACAACTGTATGTAAAATAATCTAACAATTATAATTCCCGCACAGCTGTTTTGCTAAAATTTGATCACAATGGCTCACTCCTATATAGTCACTGCAAGCCCTAGATATAGTTAGATCAAGCCCATTCACCTGTGTGTGTTCTGGAATTAACTATTAGCATTGAAAGAGGAGTTATTGCTAATTAACACCCATGCTATAAATAGACTTTTGTAGGCAAAAGAAAAAAGACCTGTGATCACAGCAGCGTGAATGTGTGATTCACTCACTTTATATCAAGCATCTGTTTCAACGTATCTTTACGTGTTTCTCACTGAATGTAAATGTGTGTGTGTTTCAGGCAGGCAGCTCCAAAGCACCTTCTTCCTCTCCATCCCCTCGGTTTGCGCGAATCTCCATGAGCGTACGGGCAAATTTGCTCCAGTCGTCTGTATGTGGCACAGCAAACTGCTAAAATAGAAATACAACCAACTTCTGCATTACTAATTTGCACTTTGTTCGATCCGCCTGCGTATTTGACTATGAGTGCTAATAGTTATAATTCATCCGAATGTTAGAGAATGATACATGTGTTTGTGTACTCATAACGGAGGTGTTATTACCTCTCCCACGTCGTAGATCCAAACTCGGCCCTCTGAATCACCCACGGCCACCTCTCTGCCCCCTGACGCCCATCTGACCCGGTTCAGGGCACATCCTCCCTCTACTGTCACACTTGCGGATGGCACCTGGTACACACAAGAAACTTGTTTTGGGAGCGAAAATATAAATGTGATAACACTGTGTGGCAACATGATTTAGCTGTCATCTAATTTAGCATCAAGCACACAGATATCAAGTAAAGGCAATTTGCATCCTTCACCACCTTTATTTTTTTTCATGACTATAGATGTCACTAAATTGCATCTCGACACATTTATTCAGTGGTTATGCTCTTATTCATTTTGACTTGACATGTGAACATAAATGTTTCTCAGATTAATTCAAGCTGAACAGTTTGATGGTAAATTTTTCATTGGATAATAGTGATCTATGAATTAATTTCATGTTGGATATTACAAGTTTTAGTGTAGTCGATTAATGGAGGATTGTGGAAGTCTCTTCTGCTCACCAAGCCTGCATTTATTTGATCCAAAACACAGCAAAAGCTGTTAAAATTGTGAAATATTTTTACTACAATTTTAAAATGTAATTTATAAAATAGTTTTTTGAGCACCAAATCAGACTATTAGAATGATTTCTGAAGGATCATGTGACTGAAGTAATGATGCTAAAAATTCAGCTTTGAAATCACAGGAATAAAATACATTTTAAAATATAATCAAACAGAAAACAGTTATTTTAAATAGTAAAAATATTTTAAAATGTCACTGTTTTTGCTGTGCTTTGGATCAAATAAATGCAGGCTTGGTGAGCAGAAGAGACTTCATATAAAAAAAACTTTTGACTGGCAGTGTAATAATTATTTAAATTTGTGTGATAACATTTTTTTTCCAAACATAAGGTTAAAATGCGTCCCCATGGCATGTTTTAATTCCATGTTTCATGGAATTATTATTTAATCATTCCATGACTTAGATGTACATTTCAAACATCTTTTGAATTAAACATTTAATCTGAATTTATAGTTTATTGCTGATATGACTGATATGAAATATGACTTCCTTTTAATTACAAAATGGCCTGTATGTAATGCATAGAATTGTATAGTGTAATTCAAATGTATCACTCTGACTGAAATTCTGTTATTTAATTTGTAATTACTTAATTAAATTATCAATTGCATTGAGTTAAAATGCATTTACAATACTGTTTCATCAGGAATGCATTAAATTGATCAAAAGTGACAGTAAGACTTTTACACTGTTACAAAAATTAAATTTCAAATAATTCTGTTCGTTTTAACTTCTTTACCAACAAAGATAAAAAAGTATCATGCTTTAAAGAAAAAAAAGCTGTTCTCAACATTGATAAAATAATATATAAAACATGTTATTATATGTTAATAATATATAAAATATGTTTATTAAGCAGGAAATCAGCTCATATTAGAATGATTTCTGAAGGATTGTGTAACACTGAAAACTGGAGTAATAGCTTCTAAAAATATAGCTTTGCCATTGCAGGAATAAATTATATTTTAAAATATATCAAAATATAACCTTTTCATTACAATAGTATTTCATAATATTAGTGTTTTAACTGTATTTTGATCAAATAAATACAGCCTTGCCAAAACTTACTGCCTTGCAAACACTTACTGACCTCAAACCTTTGAACGTACATAGTATGCATTTGATATTTTACACTTGTCACAAGCAGTACCCTTAAAAGAACATATTTGTACCTTTTTTACCCCTAATAGGTACATATTAGTAGCTTAGAGTAGTAATACGTACTCTTAAGGTACTAATATGTTCCTACTGGGGTAAAAAAGGGCACTGCTCCAGGGACAAGCTGTTGTACCCCAAAAGGTAAAATTCAGGTGTTTCTTTCCCCGAATAGGGGTTCCTCTTCTCCTAATATTAATTAAAGTGAAATGAATTTTCTTTTTATATAATACAGAAGACAGATCACTGAGTTATGAATGTAATGACTTGCGGTTCCCCTGACCTCGGTGTAGTTGTTAAGATTCCAGAGGTCCAAACGACCGTTGCCATCCACTGTAGCAAAAAGTGCTGGATGCACTGGAGACCACATAATATCATATACATAGTCTGCATTGTCTTCAAAGGAATACAGCGGCTTGTTATGCTGTCAAAAATAGATAGAATAGTTATATTTATATAATGATCAAAATACATAACAAGCAACACATAAGTTCCAAAACAACACTTACTTTGGTTGACCACAGTTTGACCGTCCAGTCAAATGAGGAAGTGGTAAAGAGGTGGGAGAAGTCAACCGGACCCACAGCGTTATGGCAGCTGATTCCAGTCACAGGACCCTGATGCCCGTCAAACATTTCACCAATACCAGCCTTACTGCATGAGGCAAATTCAGGGTAAGACTAAAGTAGTTTTTTATAAAGTGTTGCACAAATATGAAAATTACGTTGCAAGAACCACCAACCTTCCATGGCGGGATGCTGTGTAAACCGTGCCCTCCTCACTTCCTACCACATAGTTATTCACGTCACTTGCGGGAAAGGCCATACAAGTGACGGCCACTGGTTTCGACTTGTTGTAGATCAGCTCCATACTCTCCTTGTGAGTAACAACAGACATATAATGTATGGTTTAATATCAGTCAAATCTCAAATGCCAATAATTCAATCTGTCTAAATGTGTTATCTAGACACCTGAGGCTGCGAGAGCATATCCAGACTCCAGGAGCACATCTTGCCATCTGTGGATACTGTGATCAAGTTGTTGGCATTTTGTGTTCCGACTACATTCACACAGTACACGGGATGCTGCAAAAAAAAAAGTTTTGTAATCCTTATTTTTTTGTAAAGGAGATGATAGGGAGTGTTTTGCCATACAATGAAAAACAATGAGTCTTTACAGGGATAGTTCACCAAAAAATGATAATTCTGTCATTAATTACTCACCCTCATTGTCGTACCAAACCCCTAAGACCTTTGTTCATCTTCATAACACAAATTAAGACATTTTTGAGAAATACGAGAGCTTTCTGACCCTGCATAGACAGCAACACAACTATCACGTTCAAGGCCCAGAAAGGTAATAAGGACATTGTTAAAACAGTGGTCAAACTGAAAGGATTAGTTCACTTCCAGAGCAAAAATTTACAGATAATGTACTCACTCCCTTGTCATCCAAGATGTTCATGTCTTTCTTTCTTCAGTCTTAAAGAAATTTTATTTTTTGAAAACATTTCAGGATTTCTCTCCATATAGTGGACTTCTAAGGTGCCACCAAATTTAAACTTCCAAAATACAGTTTAAATGCAGCTCTAAACGATCCCAGCTGAGGAAAAGGGGTCTCATCTAGCAAAACGATCAGATATTTTTATTTTTAATTACAATTTATATACTTTTTAACCTCAAACGCTTGTCTCATCTAGCTCTGTGTGAACTCCAGTCATGACAGGGTACGTCCAAAAACTCCTATCTCATTTTCACCTCCAACTTCAAAATCGTCCTACATCGCTGCAGAAGTACCACCCAGAGTTTACAAAGTGAACATGCAAAGATGATCAAACACCCTTTACAAAAAATGATGTAGGGCGATTTTGAAGTTGGAGGAGAAAATGAGACAGGAGTTTTTAGACGTACCCTAACTGTCATAACTGAAAAAAACAGTTCACACAGAACTAGACAAGACGAGCGTTTGAGGTTAAAAGTATATAAATTGTATTTTTTTAAAATAAAATAACATTCCTCGACTGGGATCGTTTAAAGCCCTTTCAAGCTGCATTTAAACTGCATTTTGGAAGTCCACTACACGGAGAGAAATCCTGAAATGTTTTCCTCAAAAAACGTAATTTCTTTACAACTGAAGAAAGAAAGACAAGTCATGGATTGGATGACAAGGGGGTGAGTACATTTTCTGTAAATTTTTGTTCTGGAAGTGAACTAATCCTTCAAATTGTATGAAGCTACAAGAATAGTAGACTGACACAGAAAAGAAGAAATTGTTGAATAAAGTTGTTATTTCATTTTACCTTTTTTTGTGCATTATTCTTGTAGCTTCATAATATTACAGTTGAACCACTGATGTCACATGGACTATTTTAAATGGCTCCTATTATGCTCTTTTACAAAGTCTTGATTTTGTTTTGGGGTTGTACTAGAACATGCTTTCATGCTTGGTGGTTCAAAAAACGCATTAATTTTAACATAATTTATTACAATACATTTCTCCCAGCCTGGCACATAAGGCTCAATTAGTTCCGGGTTTAATGAAGGCCCACCTTCCGAAAAACAAAATGTGTGGTGATTGGTTAGCTGTCCCGTTGCGTTGCGATTGGTGAACAGCTTAGACGGTGTTTCAGTACTGCCACGCTCCTTGTCAAAGAAGCAAGTTCCGTGTACAACTGTTAGCACAAGCTAGATTAAAGTGATTCTTAAAGTTTAAATATGGATATTTTTCTTACATAAACACATAGATTCACTACAGGAGGCCTTTATTAACCCCCGGAGCCGTGTGAGGCAGTTTTTATTATGGATGGATGCATATTATTGGACTTGTTTTGGACTGATGAGGAGAAACACCCGTCTATGCCTCGCACTCGCGTTATTAAATGAAGCTATCTACACTGTATGATGAATAAATGTCTTACCACACACTGCACACGTCTGCGGCGTGTTACAGCTCTGAAGCAGCCACTCTAGTCAATGCTTGTGTTTATACCCATCGCGCTGTGTCTCACTGAAGCGGTTCTCATTGCATGCGGAATACAAACACTGTAGTCCAAAGGAGATGTTCGTTGTAGTTCTTGAAAAGGGTTTTTTAAAAACGAAATATCTCCTTTTAAAGTGGACTTTGAGATTTGTAACTTTGTTGATCTTTTTTGTGCCCAAAGATACACACCACACACTGACTACAGTCCAAAAAGTGAAAAAGCATAATAGGACCCCTTTAACAAAGTCCTTACTACTTTTCTGGGCTCTGAACGTGGTAGTTGCATTGATGTCTAGGGTCAGAAAGCTCTCGGATTTCATTAAAATTATCTTCATTTGTGTTCTGAAGATAAACTAAGATCTTACAGGCTTGAAACGACATGAGGGTGAGAAATTAATGACAGAATTTTCATTTTTGGGTGAACTATCCTTTTAATTCTGCAATTTGCAATAACTAAAGTCTCAGGAAAAACTTGAGGTTGAGTGCGACTCTTCAGTTTCTGGGTCACCTCAATGACCTGGCAACGTTGGTGTTTTCAGCTCAGATTTTTAACCATTAAGCCACCAACACACTGCATTGTATTTTTAAACATTTTATCTGTAACTGATTGTCTTACAGTGTGTGCAGTTGCAGACAAGGGCGTTCGTTGCACTGGGGTCCTCCTGTGACTTCGATTGTCCCACAGTGCAATCTGTCCTGAGTAAGTCCCTCCGATCACAAGGTTGGGATGAAACTGAGCAAAGCCAACTGACATCACTGAGGACTATAAAGAAAACCATAAAACGCATTATTGGTCGAATGTAGCAGTTATTACTTAATACCAGTTATAGACCTCATTTGCTACAGTTAGTGTTTTGGTAAAGATGACATCAGCTCATCCTCCATTAAGGTTGAAATGCACAAGGGGAGCATACAGACAAGGAGCTGAACAATGAGAGTTCATTCAGAAGTGACATCAGTGCAAACACAGGATGACGTGCATTAGTGACGCAGACAATATTCAAAAGCTGAGCTCTATTGTGTATTTTTATAATAGAAATTCCATTTAGATTCAAGCTTTTTCATTTAAAGTGGATTACTCACTGTTTAATATGTAACGAAAAATATACAGTATATTGAAATGTAGCTAAAAGGAACAATATTCAGGCTTTCAGACTAGTTATTTAATTGTGGGCAATGGGAATTCAAACCTGACAGTGGAAAATGTACTCAGGGGTCGTCTTCTTAAACTTCATGTTCCAGACCAGCACAACTCCATCTGGCTCATGAGGCGCATCCTCATTAGTGTTGTACGAGGCCACTAGCAATTCAGGATACTGCAAAAAGAACATGTGACTGAATACAATTTGCTGTATGTCAATATTATTATGCGTATCATATCATGTAGTCTGCTTATCTGTTATTACAAATTGCATGATAAAAATTGTAGTTAGTAATGTAATCTGTTGGAATACACATATTAGACATTATTCTGACTAATTTTTGATTACTTTTAGATTACTTTTGATCTAACACATTTATCACATAGATTTGAATGGGATTGCTATCTACCATATTGATATAAAGAGAGAAAGGAAATATATTCCATTCTTTGCTATCATCATGAAGTGCATTAAATATTACATCAAGATTTCCCAAACTGGGGTTTGTGAAAGAACTGCAGGGGTTTTGTGAGTTGGTGAAAAGCTAGTAATTATTATGATATCATAAAAATATAGAATTAAAATGAATAAATAATTCCACAAAATTGATTTTGTAAATGTGAATAAGAGGCAGGGAAAGAAAAATTTAAAGGAGAAAAAAAAGAATTAGGGTAAATAATTAACTGCCTTTGTGTTAATAATATGTAATCATGTAATCCATAAAATATAGATGTAATATAAATGTAATAGAATTAGAATTTTTATTTTTGGAGTCTGATTACCTAATGTTAGAGCCCTATAAAATCAGTTGTATTTTTTCCCATATTCTGTTTTATTTTTTTCTCCAAATTCCATTTTTTTTTCTTTTCTGGATTTTTTTTCTTTCTGTTTTAATTTTCTACAATCTATTTTAATGGTTACATTACACACATAATTTATTAAACGTATAACAAAACCTTATGAAATATGTTTCATTTGTTTCTCAAATTCAGTTTTATTTTTACCAAATTCTGTCTTCCACTCAATCTATGGATTCCATTTTCATAAAATTTTAATGAACAAAATCTCTAATTAATTGATTATTATTTTATTTTATTTCTTTTCCAGAAATACTGTGTTGCGTAATTACATTTTTTCTGGTAAATAAATTCTAGTAAATAATTTTTGGGGTAAATATTCCTTATATATAATGTAAAATAATGTTTTAATAATAGTTTTATTAGTTGCAGTACTATCATTACATTGAGTAATATATTTCTGTCACATTTTCTTCAAGTTAAACTGAACTTTTATTTTGACGGGTTGCTGTAAAGACCTTCAGTTTCTGTTTGTATGTCATATGACGATAGTTTTTCTCAAAAGAAATAGTAACGTGCTCATGAAGTGACTCTCAGAGCAGTTCGGCAGAGGCTGAAAACACTGCGAGCGTCACATGCACTTCAGTATGTGTGTAGTAAATGAAACTGTGTGTCTGCGCTATTCATTCACACAAAGAACATGCATGATTCATATTTAATTACTATTTTTGCATCTTAATATTTATATACACTAGTCCATATCGCGTTTTGATTTAAGTGCACTGACCTACTTTTGATTTGGCAAATTCCGTGACATTTCGCATTATACAGTAAATTCCATTTTTATGACTGGGGGCTCTACATAATCCAGATTACATGTAATCAGTTACTAACCAGCACTGCTTATATTAATGCAATTTTTCTAATAAAGTACCTGTGGTGACCAATCGAGGGAAGTGACAACTCGATGTTTGGACCAATGCTCATCGTAGAAATGTCGATTAAAACACAAGTTTGATCCGGCTTGCATGTCCCTGAGAACAAAACAAACCTTTGCATTCTGGTACAATCATCCAAAGCAATTTACAGTAAGTTTCCCAGGAGTCACTTGAGGCTGAGAGCAACTCTTCAGTTTCTGGGTCACCTCATTAAATTTGATTTCAAACCATTAAACCATCATCATCCTACATTAGGTTAAACAAACTGTCTAGTACAGAATAACTTTTTTTGTCATCATGTGGGAATCTGTGTATGTTTGACTGTTACATAAGCTTCTGCTGACCCTTCTTTGTCTTCCATATCACGCCCACTGTAGTCAAAGAAAATGTCCGTATCCTCGGCCAACACTCGCTCCATTACACGGATACTTCGGTCGAAGAAAAACAGGAAATCCTCTGAATGAACAATCTGCTCTTTTTCCTCGTTGGTCAGTTCTCTAGGATAAACTAGAGGAGATAGACATATTCATACAGCTCTGTGTGATGTTACACTTCTTTTAAATGTATTAATTAAAATAAAACTGTGATTCTTCTTGCCTTCTTCGGTCTCCTGAGAGCTCTCCTCCTCCAGCTGCTGTGGCACCGGTTCAGATTTGGTCACTGACAGCTCCTCATCCTCCTCCTCTGTGGAAAATAGTCAGTTTTGGAAACATTTTAAGCAGTGATCCATTTGTTTTGTGGGCTAAGCCATCGTATTCAATTTTATATGCACAGATATCCATCTCAATTATTAAATAGAAATAAAAACAGCTCTTTACCTTCAGGCTGATCAGATGCAACAGGAGTCTGTGTTTCTTTACAGTATGTCACCAGTTCTTTTGGCATGAAATCAATCTGAACAATTTTCGACGCACCAAGCCTTTGCATCCTGCAGCTAAGAAAGAAAACCCAAACTATTCTAATACATTGTTTTCATTTTTTGTTTGTTTGTTTTGACCTGTCATCATTTACTCACCCTCAGGTTGTGAGTTTCTTTTTTGTGCTGAACATAAAAGAAGACATTTTGAATATTTTGCTGATCCTCATTGACTGACTGATGAAAGTCAGTGGAGACCAGAAGCTGTTTGGTTACTGTCATTTTTTTTTTCAAAATATCTTCTTTGATGTTCAGCACAAGAAAGAAATTCATACCGGTTTGGAACAACTTGAGGGTAAGTAAATGGCAGAATTGTCATTTTTGGTTTTATCCTGTATCATCTTTAATAATGTGAATGCAATTTGAGGTGGCCGTCTCACCCATGAACAGAATCTGCGAGAAGCTGAAGAGCTGAGGGGTCGGTGTCCCACTGTAACGTCCTAGAGAGGTCAGAAGAATATATCACTTGATGGTTAGGAGGGATGAGACTAAGAGTATGCATGATTAGGTCCTGCAGCTTCATCAGCAGTGCATAACCCTCTTTCATGCATGATTACATGAGATAACACGCTGTCTCTTAGATGAAATTACATATAGACTGTGGCACCACACTCTAAACCAGCTACAACAGAACCACATCCACTGATGGGTGATGCATCAACGAATGCCAGGACCTAACAATGATGAAATCAACAGTTCTCCTTACCGATATCTGATGTCCCCAACAAAAGATGTAGGGAAAAGGAAAGACATTAGACTTAGTTTTAAAGGATTACAGAAATTAAAAAAAGGAAATAAAATAGTTTCAAACTTGCATAGATCATGTCAGTTTTGATTTTAGAAATAATGGATAAAGAGAAATTATTTCCCTAAAAGAAATATCCTTCAAATAATTTTCTCATTAAATACTGAATTGCCTTAAATAATGCACAATAGTATGGAAGCACGTTTCTGCCACTGAATCAAAATTTAAAAAAAAGGTTATTCTGACATTTTTCTCAGAACTGCGTGATATAAATTGCAATTGCAATTGCAAAGTTATAAAGTCAGACTTGTGAGATATAAACCTGCAATTCTGACTTTTTTTTTGCAAATGCAAGTCTGTATCTCGCAATTCTGACTTTTTTCTCACAACTGAGTTTATATCTCATAATTCTGACTTTTTTCGCAATTGCAAGTTTAAATCCCACAATTCTATTTTTTTTCTCGCAATTGAGTTTGTCTTGTAATTCAGACTTTTTTCTTGCAAATGCAAGTTTGTATCTCATAATTCAGACTTTTTTCTTGCAAATGCAAGTTTGTAGCTCATAATTCGGACTTTTTTTCTCGCAAATGCGGGTTTGTACCTCGCAATTCTGACTTTTTCTCACAAATGCGAGTTTGTATCTCGCAATTCTTTCTGAGATGTA
The DNA here is from genome assembly GCA_012976165.1 of Labeo catla. Lineage (NCBI taxonomy): Eukaryota > Metazoa > Chordata > Actinopteri > Cypriniformes > Cyprinidae > Labeo > Labeo catla. The sequence goes on from VONZ01000415.1 coordinate 283,555, forward strand.
AACTCGCAATTGCGAGTTACAAAGTCCAGTTTTGAGGGGGAAAAGACTGATAAAAGAAAAAAGATATTTTTTCAGCGAGTTTATATCTCACAATTCTAACTTAATAACGTGCAATTACGTGTTATAAAATGAGAACTACGAGATATAAACTATATTCTGAGAAAAAAGTCACAATTTATATCTCACAATTCTGACTTTATTTCTCAGAATTGCGAGTTTATATCACACAGTTCTGAGAAAAAAGTCAGAATTGCAAGATGTAAACTCGCAATTGCGAGATAAAAAGTCGCAATTACCTGTTTTTATTTTTTATTCAGTGGTGGAAATGGGCTTATAATATATAATATTGTCTGACGCGTTGATAAAAATATATGAGCAAATTTTAAACTGCTATCAGTCTCAAAGCTCACATCCTTTGAAACAGGAATTTTTGATACCGAAGCCCCCCAAATATGATGATCACATTGTGAGGGACCCCCTTCTAAACATATGAAGCAGCTAAATATACTATATAAAAAAGCCATTTATACTGTGTGATGAAAAAAACATGACATGCAAAATTAAATAACTTAAAAATTTAAATTGTTACAATATTATTTTAATTAAATGGTATAAAATATAATACAAATAAAGCACTTTTATATAAATAAATGTAAATATTATTTAGAAAAAGTATTGTGTACTTTTTTCTAATCATTATTAGAATATTGCTAGATGTATAAATCTGGAGAGAAATACAAAATGAATATTTTTTTCCAGTAAACTTTGGCATTTCTAAAAATATTCCTAAAAATACATATGTTTTTGTTCTTCTTAAATTTGCCACAGACCTCCTAGGATGTTTGTAGAATCCAGTTTGAAAACTGCATTAAAACACTCCTCCCATATACATTTATATTTCAAGAAATTTAAAAATATTTCAACAAAGATTATATATATATAGTCTGGTGTACAAACAAAAATCACACATGCAGATTTCATACCTTCCCACTGTCCCTCCATCTATGGACTCCTGACTTCCCGTTTCACTGGGTGGGCTCACTGATTGCGAAGAGGGAGACATAGGGGTTGGGACTAAATAATGAAAATAACAGGTATCCCATGTTAAAAGCTGCAGTGGCTGCACTGATGGCCAGCAGTGGCAGACACAGGCAAATCAAAATGAACAGAATGGATTGAAATGGTCAAATCAAAGAGAAAAAAATCCAAAAGGAAAAACAACAGGAGAGATTGTCAAGCGAATTTCACTTCTCTCTATAATGTTAGAAATTTGAAATGGTTATTGAATCATCTCATCTTGTCTAATTATATGTTTACAATTTTACATTAAATACACCTTATAAATCGAGTGTGAGTCGTCTGCTTCAAGTACAGCCACAGTGTTCATTACAGGAGTTCAATAAACTTTTTTAGTAATTGTATTGGGGATGAATCCATGCCCTAACTTATACATAAATCTGGATTTACATCTAGCAAAAAATTGAGAGAGGTCACGAGACATTCCCGCAAAGAGGATCCAAAAAAAATGTAAGACTCAAATACAGGCTGAAGCAGCATGCCCTTTATATATAAAACAGCAAAAATCAGTCTAACCTGAACCATAGTCTTGTGAAAAAGAAGTGTATAATTATAATAAATTTGCACTTGTAGTGTACTTCAAATAGAAGTATATTTTAAAAACCTGCACTTACAGATAATATAATATTAATTAAAAAAATGCCACTGAAATGTACTTAAAGTGAATACACTTTCATGACTTTGTAACACACTTAAAAGGTGTAATTAGTATGCTTCAAAGTACATACACCGAAGTCGAAAGTTTACATACAGTTGATTCTTAATACTGTGTTGTTACTTGAATAATCCACAGCTGTGTTTTTGTGTTTAGTTATAGTTGTTCATGAGCCCCTTGTTTGTCCTCAACAGTTAAACTTCCTGCTGTTCTTCAGAAAAATCCTTCAGGTCCCACAAATTCTTTGGTTTTTCAGCATTTTTGTGTATTTGAAGCCTTTCCAACAATGACTGTATGATTTTGAGATCCATCTTTTCACACTGAGGACAACTGAGGGACTGGGGGACTAAAACTTTTGAATTTGAAGTTCAGGGTAAATTGAACTTATTTTGTTATTTGGGAAACATGTGAGTATCTTCTGTAGCTTCTGAAGGGCAGTACTAAATTAAAAGAATATGATATTTAGGCATAATAAGAAAAATGTACACATCCTCATTCTGTTCAAAAGTTTTTACCCCCGGCTCTTAATGCATCGTTTTTCCTTCTGGAGCATCAGTGAGTGTTTGAAGCTTCTGTAATAGTTGCATATGAGTCCCTCAGTTGTCCTCAGTGTGAAAAGATGGATCTGAAAATCATACAGTCATTGTTGGAAAGGGCAGAAATACACAAAATGCTGAAAAACATTTTGCAGATTCTTTAAGATGTATGTAAACTTTTGACTTCAACTGTACATTTTGATGTGTTGACTAACATGCTAAAGCACATGTAAAGTACTTGATTATAATTTTATGAAATATTTTTTATATATGTATATATATATATATATACATTTCTTTTACTTAAGTGTGTTATTTGATATATTTCAAGTGAATATATTTTAAATGTACTAAATTGCAAGCTCATCGCTGCAAATACCTGACATACAAGTTTCACAAGAAATGACTGCATGAAGTAGATTCTAGATTGCTAAAAAAGCTTGTCAGAGCATTCAGCAGTACACTTTAAACATATTTTAAAGACACAAAAAGTAATTATGAAATTTCATGTTGAAAAAGTCCTATTTAAGGGGTTCAAAAAAACACTCAGCTTAGGTAAAGTTCAGCTAATTGCATTCACTATAATTTTAAACTATAATATATATTTAATTACAGTTAACATGCAATTCAGTGTCCAAAAATATTACATTGTTTGCAAAACTCCAATATATTCTGTAAGTACTTTATTTCTTTAGAAAGTAAAACTATTCTTCTTTTTCACAAGGTTAGAGGGAAGCCCTGATATAGCACTAAAGACTTTTTTTCTTTAGCATTATAAAAACTTCTGATGATTCCTTTTAACATTTCTTTGAAGCAGGTGGCATGCACATTCATAAAAATCTCACACACATTATGTACATGCACAGACAGCTGTATGTTCTGTATTACATACCTAATGGTGGTTCTGGTGAAATCCCAATGCTCTGTAAAAGAGCCTCTGTCTCTCTTCTCTTTCTGTCCAGGTCCGAGTCTTCGGACACATTTTCAGCCCTCTGAAGCATCTCAGACTGCATCACAGGTCAATCATTGCGTCACAGAACAAATATTTGCAGGTGATAAAACTATTGATGGCTATTACATCAAACAAAAACATCACCTACCTCTTTCTTCTTTCTCTCTTCCTCCTTTCTTTTCTTCTCCTCTCGAATCTGGGCTAAGCGCTGCTTTTTGCGCTCAAGCTCAGCTTTCAGGTCACTTCTATCAGCCATCTTCAATCTATGTATAGTATGAACAGTTTTAGTTTTAATTTTAGTACTCGTGCATGAGTGTTGTTGTGCTTTAACATACATTAACTATGCCACACAAACTTTAAATGGAGAGAAACACATTAGAGGCCATCTATGTAAATGTCATTTTGTAAAGGTCTGTTCTGTGTCTGCATAATATGTATTATGTATGGCTGAAGTTATACATCCAGCTTCATTTTGACATTTACTGAGATGATCAGCCTGCGGAGAGGCCCGTTAGTCTAATGGACACAGAAACAGTCCAAGCCGAAATATGGTGTCTGAATGAACACTAAATACTAAATCAATTTTAAAGAACACTATTTGCAACAGTACATCTACAATATACTGATAAGCAAGCATACAAACTAAAATACATTATATAATTTAAACCTGTTTTTAAGTATGTTTGGTGAACCTCCTGCACGTAGACATAAAAAGGGGATGTGGAAAATTACATTATTATACACTACACACTATCCTTATATTCTGCAATGAGAAATTAAATGATAATGGTCCATAAATGCACTATGAACAAGGGATAAAAAAAAGAAAACACATAGGCAGATAAACTAAAAACACAATCCTGCTCATTCACAAAAGGCTGTCGTTGCATTTCAATGAATGAACGCAACAATTCAGCCCGCGAAAAAAAACCTGTTATAAGCTATATGATATAATGTAATAATTTAACTATACCGTCTTCTTTATTTCGACCCAAACAGGACAAAGTCTGCTGCGCTCTATCGCGTAAATGCTGAAATAAGAGGCTTTAAATCTACACGTGAGCATCGACAGCTAAATGAAAACACAAAGCATCACCAGTTCACTTCAGTCTCATCAGCACCAAAAGCCGGAAGTGCTCGATGCCGATACGTCATCAACGCCTCCCAGCAACAACGGGCAGTGTTTCGTCGTCAGAAAGATGATATAGTGGGGAGCCTAAATAGAAAACATTCGTATGTTTATGATAATAACTACATACATTTCGTTTATGATGGTCAAAGTTGCAGTCTAGCTGGGCGACACGCTAGTTTTTGATACACACCCAAAAAAAAATTGCAAGTAAAATAGCGTTTTTTTCTTTCCTTTTTTGACGAAAACATTACTTTTATTTAGCAAGGATGCATTAAATTTATCAAACGTGATTTTTTATTTTTATTTTTGACGAAAATAATACTTTAGCAAGGGCGCATTAAATGTATCAAAAGAAAAGCATTTTTAAAGAAAACAATACTGTTAATTAGCAAGGATGCATTAAATTGATCTACATATATATATATATGTATATTAATAAAATAATACTTTAGCAAGGATGCATTACATTTATCATTTTTAAATAAAATGTGACCCTGGACTACAAAACCAGTCATAAGGGTAAATCTTTGGGAATTTATACATAATCAAAAAAGCTGAATATATGAGCTTTCCATTGATGTATGGTTTGTTAGGATAGGACTATATTTGGCTGAGATACAACTGTTTCAATATATGGAATCTGAGGGTGCAAAAATATCAAAATATTGAGAAAATCGCCTTTAAAGTTGTCCAAATGAACTTCTTATCAATGCATATTACTAATCAACAATTAAGTTTTGATATATTTACAGTAGGAAATTACAAAATATCTTCATGGAACATGATCTTTACTTAACTTCCTAATGATTTTTGGCATAAAATAAAAATCAATAATTTTGACCTATACAATGTATTTTTGGCTAATGCTACAAATATACCCCAGCGACTTACGACTGGTTTTGCGGTCCAGGGTCACAAATAATGTTTATGCAAGAAAGCATTAAATTGATTAGTTTTTTTTTTTTAGAGAAAATAATACCGTTATTTAGCAATAATACATTTTTTAAAATGTAGCATAAAATTAAATTTAGCATAAGTGACAGTGAAGACGATTATAATGTTACACAAGACATTTATTTTGAATAAATTTTCTTCTTTTGATCGTCCTATCAAAGTATTTCGAAAAATGTATCACGGTTTTCAGCTATTTTCAATCATCTGGTATGATATTAATAAGAAATGCTTCTCTATTACCAAATCAGCATATTAGAATCATTTCTGAAGGATCATGTGACACTGAAGACCGAAGTAATAGCTGCTAAAAAGTCAGTTTTGCCATCAAAGGAGTAAATTACATCTTAAAATATATAACTATGTTAAATATATTTAAATACAGTTATTTTAAATTCTATTAATATTTCACAATATAGTTTGCTGTATTTTTATCAAATAAATGCAACTGTGATGGGCATAACAGACCTTTTATAAAACATTAAAATCAGCTTTCCCATTACAGGAACACATTCAATTTTAAAATATTATAAAAATGAAATGTAATAAAAAGTAAATAAATAGTTAAAAACTGTTAAATGATATTTCAGATTTTTAATGAAAATTCACTAACAAATTTTTCATTTTTAAATACAAAAGATTATACAAAAGACATTTAAATGTAAAAAAAAAACATACAAATAATAAAATACATTTACAAAATATTAAAACCTTCATCACAATACATCTGAAATCAATGAAGAGATCTATGTCCAGATTTGCGTCATAGTAAAGCAAACACAAACTGAGCAGGCTTCTCATATGATCTAAAATAATTTTCTTTCAGATCCTCTTTAACTCGTGCCTGGTTCCACACACACTGCTCCGAGTGTTGGCGGCGACTGTGCTGTCAGTGAGAGTGTACGGAGCTGGTTGAGGGTGAGATGAAATCAGTCGCTCTGCCTCTGGAAGCTAATTTCGTCCTCAGTTCTCTGATTTCCTGCATCAACTCCCTTTCCTTAGTGTCAAGCTCCCCTCGGCCACGATCTAAAGAAACTATAAGTAGCAGTGCACATGAGAAACCTTATCGCTTGTATCATTAAATCATGTTTGGTTATGAAACTCAGTGAAGCTCAATGTTTACACTAATAATACTCACAGCCAGTAGAATCATCTGACTGAATGCTCAAGGAAACACTGGTAGTTTCACTTTGAGTCTTGTGCAGCAGGCCTCTAGACAAGCAGGGAGATCTGAGTCTCTTTTCCTTCTGATGATCTACAAACAGACACACAGACATACAAAAATAACATGATTACCTCTTGTTAACATGTCCAGTTTAATAGACTTTTTCAGCTGACTGTGTCCTCACAAGCAAGTCGTTTTAAAACTGTAAGCACATTATGTTTCGATCAGATCCATTATTACATATTGTGAGAAGCGTTTGTCTGAACTCACTTAATGAATCCTCTAGACTCTTTTGCAACTTACCATGATGTTTCTCAGTCTCATCTGTTTCCTGAGAGATAAGTGACCTCCACTGGGCGTTAACAGTGGCGGCCGTCCGTCTTTCCTCCTCCAGTTTAGCTTGTTTAGCTACGACATCATCCCACTGAAACCAAAACAATGTCATTGGATTTTTGCATGTTGTATTGAAAGGAAATTAAATATTTTTAATGAATTTTGTCTGCATGTGCAGTCACATTTACCACTGTCATTGGTAGTTTTGTATGAGGGTGAAAGTTTTTCCCACGCAGATTTCACAGCAGGTTTTAAGTTGGTCACGTGGATTCACCACGCTGACCAACAGAAAGCTGCTTGGTTTGAAAAGTGACTTCTGTTTCAGCTGATGCACATTTACTGTACATTCTCACCTGCTTTCCCTCCACTTCCAGCATTAGCTGGACTACTTGTTCCTCTTTAGCACGTGTTTGTTTGCTGAGGTTCACAAGTCGCTCTCTTTGCTTCTCCTGCCTCTCCTCTGCTTTTTCCAATCGCTTAATCACCTCGGCTTGCCAATCGGCATCCACCTCCATCTGTCCCACCTCTGCCAGAGAGTCTTCGAGCATCTGAAAAAATTTCAGTTTTTCAAAATTAGTCTATTCAACTATCAACTGCAACACATAAGTCTGTTAAAGGGGTCAGTGGATGCCCATTTTCCACAAGCTGATATGATTCTTTAGGGTCTTAATGGAAAGTCTATAATATACTTTGGTTAAAAATTCTCAATGGTAGTGTAAAACAACACCCTTTTTACCTTGTCAAAATGAGCTCTGCAAAAATCATCTGATTCTGAGGGATTGTTCCTTTAAATGCAAATAAGCTCTGCTTGCCCCACCCCTCTCTTCTCTCTGTGGAGTGACGAGCCTGTTTACTTTAGCCGCATTTAGCCGAGTTTAGCCACTAAACTTGCTAACTAGCACATTATTAGGAAAGGCGATCGCAAAGATTCATAAACAAACCTTATACTCACTTCTGCTGTAAGTGAAGCTGGATCACGAATGATTCGCACGAACATAGACAGATATATGTAGATCGGGAGGAGCATCTTCAGCAGCTCAGAGGTCGGGAGTAAATGACGTTCACTACGTTCATTATTACATCCAGCAACACAACACCTCAATCGCTCAATTCGTGTCTAACTTACATCCCTGCTCCAGCATCAAAACATGGAGGTGGGACTGTTACAACTGATCTGAGGTAAAATGCTCATGTCAATCAACTATCGTGGGAGCGGCCTGTTGGTGTGACGCCACACTGACAGGCATCTGAGAACGGCTCGATTTAAAAAAGGGAGTATTATTTTTACAGATTAATTAAAAACCACTGCATGGATTTTTATCATTATAGGGTAGATTTGTACATACACTGCCAATACACATTAATGTTCAAACAACATGTAAAAGTGAACTTAGCATCCGATGACTCCTTTAAAGGATAAATTCACTTCCAAGAATAAAAATAAAAATTTCCTGATAATTTACTCAGATGTTCATGTCTTTGTCTTAATTTCTTGCCAAAGAAATTAAGGTATTTGGAGATAACATTCCAGGATTTTTTTTTTTTTTATTTGGCAAAAACTTAAAGGTTTTATTTATTTTACTTTTATTCTAGCTCGACTTCACGCATTACGTAGTCAGGTTGGAAAGATCACTCGTAACATAGGCAGAAGTACCGATCCAGTGTTTACAAAGCAAACATGTAAAGAAAGTCAAACACTCAACAAAAAAAAAACAAAACAAAAAAAAAACAATGTCAGACGATTTTGAAGTTGGAGGAGAAAATGAGACCCTACCCTACCTTTCAGAACCAACGTACAGAGACAAAGAACTAACCATGTATGACCTTTCCAACATGATTATGTAATGTGTGAGGTCGTATATAGACACACATTGTAGAGCTAGTGCAAGATGAGCATTTGTGGTATTTTTTTTGCAGAAAATGGCCAATCGTTTCACTAGATAAGACCCTTATTCCTCGCCTGGGGTCGTGTAGAGCCCTTGCAATTTGGACCTTCAACCCACAGAAGTCCACTATATGGAGAAAACCCTGGAATGTTTTCCTCAAAAACCTTAATTTCTTTGCGACTGAAGACAGAAAGACATGAACATCTTGAACGACATGGGGGTGAGCAAATTATCAGGAAATGTTTTATTCCTAAAGTGAACATATCCTTTAACCAGAAAGAAAGGAAATGCAGAAAGGAAATAGGAGCAGGGTGGAGTAAGATGTCTGACAAAGATAATTATATGCACTCCATGAAAATTATAGTGAGATACCTTCCTGTTTTTCTGGCTGAAGTGTGCATCTGTTTGAATGAGGTTTTGAAATGTAGAATCTTCTACCTCAGCCTTGCGTCTCCTCGTATCCACTTCTGCTCTCACCGTTTGACTCACTCGCTCTTGCTCTTTGGCCAGTTGCTAGTAGCCAAAACATAATGATTAGATATGATCTCAGGAGTGTCCGATCCTGCTCATGAAGGCCCACCTTACAGCAGAATTAACTCTAACCCTAATTAAACACACCTAAACCAGCTAATCAAGGTCTTCAGGAATGCATGACACTTCCTGGTAGGTGTGTTGGGCAGGTTACAGCTAAACTCTGCGTGATGCTAGCCATCCAGAAGAAGGATTGGACACTCCTAGTACATCAACATGGCAGACGTACAAATAAATAAAGATTTTTATAGGGGCCAACCTGTTCAAACAGTTGTCTCTGGGCATCCAGTTCCATCTGTCTTACTTCTATATCTTGAACGGCGGCCGCTGTCTCCTGATCTCGCAATGCCATCTGAGAACAATGAAAATGTAAAGAACCTGCAAAGATCATTTTACACAACTCTTGTCTTTCTAAATACTCAAAACCTTTCTGAACACATTTACTATTTGTAAAACATATACTATGAACAACACAAGAGTACCTTTCTCTGGATCTCATCATCAAGTCTCTTGAGATGTATCCTGCGCTGATCTTGCTGGTGCTTAAGAAAACGTCTTCTAGCAGAATCAATCAGATTGAGCTCCTTCACCTTCAGCTCACGCTTCATAGCAGCCAATCTGAGCAGAGAAGGTTACGTCAGGTGAACCGTGAGTGTGTGAAACCGCAACACTGAAATAGATCACTAACAAGAAATCTGGCAGACGGAGGGAGACCCACCTAGCTCTCTGTTGTGCAAGTTTACTCTCCTCTTCCTGTAGGATCCTTCTACGTTGCTCTTCTCCTTGCAGTAGCAGCTCCTGTTGTTTGTACCAGGCGTCAAACTCAGCCTGCTGTCTGACCGCTTCAGCATGCAGCTGCTGAACCTCTTGTCTTTACAGACAGACACAAGCAGAAATGTATTTGTAAAATGTGTTGCAAGTATGAAATACTCTATTCATATCAGTATTACAAAGGAATAAGAGTCTGCACCTCTCCCTTAGATATTCCACTTCTTGTTGCCGGATCCTGTCACGTTCTTGGGACTGGTACTCCACTATGAAGGTGGGGTATTTGTTGAAAACAGGGTACTGGCCATGTGTCAGAGGTTCAAAGTCACTCAGCACAGAGCTGGGATGGATGTCCGCAGGAGTGCTGTCCATCAACCGATAGGTTTCCTTCAGCATAGCACTGATGTCCAAGCTATTCCGATGATGGAAAAAGTACTACATTGACGAAGAAAAAAAAAAACCCTACCAGTCAAAAGCTTTCAAACAGGAAGATTTTTAATGCTTTTAAAGAATCCTCACGATTTTACATCATCATATCTCACAATATTACATTTTTGAAGTCTGAAGTTATACCTCAAAGTCCTTCTTGTCAGTACAAAGCAGTAGTGGTGCTCTGCAGCAGGTGACATACGCCACCACAGCCATTAGAAGAAACGAGGGATGATTCGAGAAAACATTGTCAAACAGTTTCAGCCACTCTTCTCTCATGAGAACCTCAGAGAACAGGGTCTCCAGAAGAGGCCACGCATACAGCTGGAGAGAAAAAGCACAGTGTGTAGGGCATTCGCTTTATCTTTAGCTTCAAGATTAAATTCTTTGAAAGTCAAAAACTATGTAATATAAACACTCTTATATGCTGATATAAACACTCATGTTAATTTCTTTTACCTGTGAGGTAACGCCACAGGCAACAAAATGCTGCAGCAGCTCTTTATCATGATGGGCCAGCACATTCTCAGCCAGACTCAGCACATTAAGGGGAGGGTTGGGAAAGTACTCAAACCAGTGCTGGCACCAGTTCACTGTAAGAGAGCAATTCAAGTCACTTAAAGTCTCTCAGCTACGGACCAAATTGTTGAATCAATGCCAAAGAGACCAGTGGTACGTCACCCAACACCATACTACTGTATCACACTACATACCAATGAAGGTGGCCACTACTTCAAAGCAGATCAGTGGATTGTTCTGGAACAGCTTGACGAATGGGAAGGCCAGCAGAGGGAGATAATCAGTCTCGCCAAAGACGGCAGCCCAATGAGCAAGAGCAGAGAGCACCCTGCCAGGTCAGAAATGAAAGGATTAAATGTAATTAAATGTAATATAAAGGAATAGATCACCTAAAAATGAAAATTCTGTCATTAATTACTCACCTTCATGTCGTTCCAAACCCATAAGACCTTCGTTCATCTTCAGAAAACAATTTAAGATATTTTTGATGAAATCCAAGAACATGCATGTGCATTCCTCCGCTCGTAAACAACTGCTGCCGTAGCACTGCGTGCAGAGAAATGCACGTCCGTGCATCGTGGTACTCTCAATAATGGCGGAAGACGGTGACTTGAAGAATTGTTGAATAAAGTCATGATTTTTGTTTTCTTTGCTGTCTGTAGAGGGTCAGAAAATATCTTAATTTGTGTTCCGAAGATGAACGAAGATCTTACTGGTTTGGAACGACATTAGGGTGAATAATTAATGACAGAATTTTCATTTTTGGCTAAGCTAGAGCTTTAAGATACTGACTTAACATTATAGTGGGCAAATCTATATGTATTCAATTAAAGGGATAGTTCACCCAAAAATAAATATTAGCCCATAATTTACTCACCCTCCAGGCATCCTAGGTGTATATGACTATTCTTTCAGATGAATCCAATCAGAGTTATATTAAAATTCATCCTTTTCCAAGCTTTATCACTGCATGGGGGGGGGGCTTGTTTCTCCTTATCGGTCCAAAACAAGTCCAATAAAGTGCATCCATCCATAATAAAAAGTGCCTCACATGGCTCAAGTGGGTGAATAAAAGCCTCCTGTAGCAAATTGATGCATTTTTGGAAGAAAAATATCCATATTTAAAACATAAGAATCAGTTTAATCTTAAGGCTGGTTGTACCCGGAAGCACGTTTACGTTTGTGTTGCGCATGAGCCGCGCAGAACTGACGAACACGCCGTGTAAAGATCAAAACAAAACAACGGTCACAAATTAGAAGTTAACAAAGATTTGTAAAGGAAAATGTCGGAGGATTTCGATATAAACCAAGAGGAAACTGAACTTTTTCCTTTTTCTGCTGTAAACAAACGTTGGTTTTCACAAGACTCATCAGCGTGTAAGGCACTTTTAATTTTGATAGATGCACTTTATTGGACTTGTTTTGGACTGATGAAGATGAAATGAAACACTCACCCATGCAATGATAAAGCTTGGAAAAGCCAGGATAATTTTTTTATATAACTCCGATTGGATTGGTCTGAAAGAAGGAAATCATATACACCTAGGATGTCTGGAGAGGGCAAGTAAATTATGGGCTAATTTTCATTTTTGGGTGAACTAACCCTTTAAGTCAATTGATTGATGCTGCACCCACCTCTGTAGGCCTCTCTGTAGTTTGTGGCTTTTGATGGGGTAACGCTCCTGAAGGCACATGTATGCAGAATGCAGGCCTTTGTCAGTCAGACTGCTAAACGCTGCATGGTTCTCAGGGAGATGCAATAGAGAACGCCAAATAAACATTCTGAAATAATAAACACACACACAAATAAAGCAGAGACACAGACTACAGCTTCACATTAAATCAATAAAATAGTATTGCTTATGACACATTTATTATGTTACCTGTATTTGGCAGGATATTCTCCAAATGCTCTTAGTAACGCTTGTAGCCTTTTCTTATTAAGGCCATTAGGCAAGTCATTCTACAGAAAATAGATTAATTAGATGTGATTATAATTGGGTCATAAGTAATTGGGTCATAAGTGTGCTGTTACATAAAAGAGAATGTCTTAATGCAATACAGAAGGTGTCATAGGCACCCAACCCACAAATAAATAAATAAATTAAAATAATATTTGAATGTAAACAGAACCTCTTTGTCATCCACTGTAGAAACAGCAGATGAGATTATTTTGGATTGGATTCTGCGCCCTGATGTTTTCACAGGACGCCGATTTTTTAAACCCGATCCCTCATTGCTTTTGCCTTTTGTGACCTGTTTCAATAAAGGCTGGGGAGGCTACACAAACAAACAAGAAAAAAGTATACATTATTTTTAACACATGTATATCATAACATTCAAAAGTTAGCGGTTGGTACATTTTTTTTTTTTAAATGTTTTTGAAAGAAGTCTCTAATGCTCAACAAGCCTGCATTTATTTAAACATAATATTACTTTTTATTGTACTTATTAAAATATTAACTATTATTACAATTAAAAACAACTGTTTTCTATTTTGATATATTTTTTATTTAGTTTCAATAGTCATTACTCTAGTATTCAGAGTCACATGATCTTCCAGAAATCATTCTAATATGCTGATTCGCTGTTCAAGAAATATTTCTTGTGCTGCTTTAAATTTTTGTGGAACATTTTTTCACAATTCTTTGATTAATAAAACAGAACAATAAATATGACTTTACCTTACTGATTTCTGGGGTAAGACTTCGTACATCATAGATTCTAAGAGCACCACTGTCCATCACAGCAACAATATGGTGGCCTTTAGGACAAATGGTTGCCAACGTGATAGCATCCTCATGGGACCCAATTTCAAAAAGCTGCTTGCATGACTGAATGTTGATAAAGCGCATGACACCATCTTGGCTCAAAACACCCAGAATCTGAAGAGAGAATATTACAGTATTACAGAGTTATTTTCACAATAAACTTATAAACTTGATAACAGGGGCAAAGTTTTCATGTTAAAGGATTAGTTCACTTCCTAGAATAAAAGTTTCCTGATAATTTACTCACTCCCATGTCATCCAAGATGTTCATGTCTTTCGTTCATCAGTCAAAAATTAAGGTTTCTGAGGAAAACATTCCAGGATTTTTCTCCATATAGTGGACTTCAATGGGAGCCAACGGGTTGAAGGTTCAAATTGCAGTTTCAATGGAGCTTCAAAGGGCTCTACATGAGCCCAGCCAAGGAATAAGGGTCAAACTACAATGTTGGACCTTTTTAAAGCTGGAGTAGAAAATGAGATGGAGTTCTTCACCCTACCTTACCTTTTTGAACCGGAGTACAGAGACGAAGAACAAACCACGAGTTACCTTTCCAATGTGATTACATAATGCGTGAAGTCACAGACGCGCATCGCAGAGCTAGTGCAAGATGAAATTTTAATAAATTTAATAAATTTTACTATTATTATTTTTTCTTTTTATAAAAAGACCAATCACTTCGTAGGAAGCACTTTGTCCTTGGCTGGGATTGTGTAGAGCCCTTTAAAGCTGCACTGAAATGGCAATTTGGACCTTCAACCTGTTGATCCCGCTGACGTCCATTATATGCAGAAAAAAATCCTGGAATGTTTTTCTCAAAAACCTTAATTTCTTTTCGACTGAAGAAAGAAAGACATTAATATTTTGGAAGAGACAGGGGTGATTAAATTATCAGGATTTTTTAATTCTGGAAGTCAACTAATTCTTCAAGTTCATTAGTTGTTATCATCCTCACTAATAACTGAACGTTAGAAAATTCTTCAAATAATGTCTTTAAAGATTCCATATTACACAGTAAATCAAGCATACAATTTAGAATAATTGTGACCCTGGACCACAAAACCAGTCATAAGAGTCAATTTTTGGAAACTGAGATTCATACATCATCTGAATAAATAAGCTTTCCATTGATGTACAGTTGTTAGGATAGGACAATATTTGGCCAAGATACAACTATATGAAAAGCTGTAATCTGAAGGTGCAAAAGCTGGAATCTGAAGGTGCGTATTACTAATCAAAAATTTGTTGATAAAAGTTTTGATATATTTACGGTGGGAAATTTACAAAATATCTTCATGGAACGTGGTCTTTACTTAATACCCTAATGATTTTTGGTATAAAAGAAAAATCAATCATTTGTATTGTTCAATGTATTGTTGGCTATTGCTACAAATATACCAGTGTGACTTTTGACTTGTTTTGTAATCCAGGGTCACAATTATGTTTTTAATAACAAATACATTTTCAGGTTAACAGACTACTAATCAGTACCTGGTTGGATCCGGCATCAAAACTATCTGGCAGGAAATCCACAAATCTTACTGTCTTGACTTTTGGAGGCATTTGTATTACTCTCAAGAGCTGTCGACTGTCCAGACACCACAAATGGACTAAGTTGGAGCGTCCAGCCGCAGCAAGTGTTTTCCCATCTCTACCAAAAGGAAATTACTACATACAACACACCAGTCTGTGCTTCACCTATTTAGGGTCCAAGTGTAACAGCCTTACTGTGTAACAGCAAATGTCCTGTAGTGTATTCTGGGCCCATCCTGTGGAACAGGCAACTGATACTTGCAAAAAAGAGTGTCGCTTTCCCAAGCAAAAATGGAGTCGTCACTGAAGCAGCTGAGAATGGTGTTGCTGTGTGGGAGGAAGAACACCTACAAAAGAAAAAGAAAAATCAAGGACTGACGCAGAGCTGTTACTATAACATGAAGCTTATGTACAGATAAATGACGTCTAACCTTTTGTATGCCAACTGATTGACGAACATTAAGCTTCCTTTTTCTCTGAAAGGTATCGAGGTTCCAGAGCTGAGCGGTGTCTGAGGAAGTGCTGATGGCGTAGCTGCCTGAACTGTGGACGGACAGTGAAGAAACGGCACCTTCATGTCCCCGCATCCAGCTCACTAGCTGTCTAGTGTCTGGAAACAGTAGTTTATGCTTTTTAGAAGAACAGTTCAACATTTTTAGGCCTTTGTGATACAACTATAATAATGTATCTTACCTTTGTCAAAGCACTTAATGGAATAATCAGCCAGAGCAACCAGGAACTCTGTGGTTCTTCTCAAGTTGAACGCTAAAGCAGTACATGCTTGGCCTGTTTTCTGGACCAGCTTGAATCTGTCAAATGATGAATGTTAAGAGACATACAAGAACATATGTGACCTTGAACCACAAAACAAGTCATAAGGATCAGTTTTTTTTAAATTAAGATTTATACATCTGAAAGCTGAATAAATAGGCTTTCCATTTATATATGGTTTAATAGGATAGGACAATAGGCCGAGATACAACTATTTGAAAATCTGGAAACTGAGGGTGCAGAAAAATATTGGGAAAACTGCCTGTAAAGCTTAAATGAAGTTCTTAGCAATACATATTACTAATCAAAAATTACACTTTGATATCCTAATGATTTTTGACGATCATTTTGACCCATACAAAACCAGTCTTAAGTCGCTGGGATATATTTGTAGGAATAGCCAAATATACATTGTATGGGTCAAAATTATAGATTTTTCTTTTATGCCATAAATCATTAGTTCCATGAAGATATTTTGTAAATTTCCTACTGCAAATATATCAAAACTTAATCTTTGATTAGTAATATGCATTGCAAAGAAATTAATTTGGAAAACTAAAATTTGGATTTTCTCAATATTTTGATTTTTTTTGCACCCTCAGATTCCATATACTGAAATGGTTGTATCTCCGCCAAATATTGTTCTATCCTAACAAACCATACATCGATGGAAAGCTTATTTATTTAACTTTCAAATGATGCATAAAGCTCAATTTAAAAAAATTGACACTTATGACTGGTTTTGTGGTCCAGGGTCACATATGATGTAACAACAAAGTGAACAGGTATGCAAAGATAACAGGGAAAATATAATCTATACCTATTTCTGCTTATATCAAACACATAAATATTCCCATGGTGATCACCAGTAAGAAACGACTCTCCTGTGGTGTCGAAAGCAACTTGCAGGAATCGAACCGTCTTCGTTTGACGAGCAGAAGCGTTTCGGATCACAGTCGCCAAGATGCTGGAAATACATAAATGCATTACTGAATCTCTTCTCATTACATAAAACAGTTTCCTCCGAGCTAGTTATATCAAACCTACCCATATTTTGATGATACTGATTTTCTGTGCCATATTTTCCCATCTTCTCTGGAACCGATATCTGTAACTTGCATGTTTAGCGTCGACTGACTCTCCAAATAACGTTAACGTTATGCCAGCAAACAGCCTCCCGCCTCACAAGCTCATCCCAGCGGGAAATTCAACGTCTGCAAACGGTTTCCATCAGTTCATTAATAAGTGTCTGACGTACTGGTTTTTAAACCTTAATCTCATTTCGAGATTCACTTTATTAGTCTCAAAAACCTGTATGCTAGTATTTGTTAGAGGATCAAAATAAAGGACCACGCAGCAAGACTTAAGTTTCAGTTAGAGGAAGTGACGCATGTAAACACACGTTGGCATTATGGGTATTGAAGTAACTTTAAAGAGTGTCACGTGACCTAATGTGATAAAATAAAAGTATTGTATATTTAGTGGATACACACACGCACAATAATGTTAATAAATTAATAATTAAATTAACTTAATCGCTTGTTTAAATTGAAAGGCCTCTGATATAATCAAACTGATTTAATAGTTATTACAAGACCCCCTTTATTTTGTGATTCGCAAAGGCCATTTAAAATACAGGAAATATCTAAAACTACACGTCTGAATGTATGTACTCTTCTATGAATTAAATATCATAATTAGGACATTTATTTAGAATGCAGACCTTCTTTAATTTTGGAGGTTTTTAGCCAAAACGTTTGATTTCTTTCTACTGATATGAATTAAATAATATATTTTAAGAAATCATTTAGAGCACTCTGCTTTAATTCACATTTATTTCAAAATATTACTCCAAAATGACTGTACAGTACCTTAAGGGTTGGATCACCTAGTAATATAAAAACATAGAAATAAAAAAAAAAAGAATACAGAGATGTTACTACGGAATATCTGCTGAAACATCAGGAGTATCTCCATCACAATGTCAGTAGATATTTTAAGTTAAGTTATATATACAAATATTACTGAAAGACACACGACTGTAAACATTGCTTAGGTATAAATACAGAAAGCTTATAAAAGACTGAATAACAATGATTGAAATGACAGTCAACATATTAACTTTCATACATTTCTGTTGAACAAATAAATATTGGTGTACCCATTAAAACATGAGAAACAGTCAGTAGCAGTCATGTTCAGTAGCAATTAAGGCAATACCAAATATCATCGCCACCTCAAGGCACACAGGTTTAGAAAAATCCATAAGGTTTCAGTGCGTTTGACAGCATCTGCTGAGGACCTGAATATATATTATGCTTCCAGCGCACAATCATAGGTCAGGCCCGGAAAGGCGAGTTAACAATCTGCAACTCTCCAAAACTGTGGGTCTGCCCTCCTGCCCACTATTTCACAGCTTTTAACCAATCATCTCAGGGTCAATTTCTGTATCCTCCTCAGCCTCGGAACTCTCAATGACCGTCATATTATTGCGGTCGCCTATAATAACATATTCTATGTTGGATCTCTCCATGTGAATGCTGTTGCTACTTATTGCTTCCCCCTCTGGGATCAGCTGATCATGGCTCTGACTGTCTGGCATTTCATTCACTGTTTGTAAAAATAGAAAAGGGAAGAATAAGAAAAATTTTCATGTTAAAATTTTACATAAATGTATACAATATAATAAACTGTTCATGTATAAAGGCATAACCTCTATAACCCTAGAAAAATTTGACCTTTATTTCCTGCTGCGCAGCACTTACCACTGATTGCATCATTCAGAGCAAGCAAAGAATGCTGGTCACAGGTAATGCATTGGCTATTGTTGTTCCCAATAATACAGTTGGTCAGGGAAGAGTTTTGTATGGTTATAATATACGGTGTAAACTGCAATTTTTCTGAAAAGAGAAGACAAAAAACAAAAGACATTAATATGTGCAACCACACGAAACATTGCATCAAAAGGATGTGGGACAGCAAATCAAGTCTCTTAGTCATGCATACTTTTGAGAAGTAAAGTATGTGGTTTTCCGTAACAACACCTGTGATACTAAGAGGGTGAGGTAATCTTTCAAACAAAAATGAGACAACAACAGGAAAGAAGGTGGTATATCAACCACTGAACAGGAATTGCTAAATAATTTCTCTACCCTGATACTTCCTAAAACAACAATCGTCTATGACAAAGAACATCACCAGTGAGTCAAAATATGCAAAAGTATCTACCTGAGAGAGGAATTTGCTCTACATGTTGATGGTCCTCTTGATTAAATTGTGCTGAAAGAAAAACAGCGACAGAAAAAGAAAGAAAGAGACAAATAAGTACTAAATAAACAATTCAAACAGTGGCAAAGATCTATTCCAAAAGAGTGTTGACATTTGTCCAACCTTGAAATCCTGTAACGTTCTCATACAACACTGGGTCACAAATTCCAAGGCATGTGAGGAATGAACTGCATGCGCTTTGGCCTTTTTTAATGACAATCTGCATCAGCCTGGAAGCTTTCTGCATGTCGGTTGGCTGGGATGTGACAACCTGTGCTTCATATGCCGTGATTGTGCGGGACCGGAACAAACAGTTGGACATCCTCTGAACCAAAAACCCAGTCATACGCTTACTTAGTAAGCCAAACCAACGCTGTAATTGCTTATCTATTGGGAAAAAGAACAAGAGAGTTGTTTAAAACACAAGAAATAATGTAGCAGATCCAATAAATGCATAAAAAGTTGGGGAGTTCAGATAAAGTTGGGCAAACAAGTTTAATACTTTTGCTAATTGCCTTGACCTTAACATGTTAGATAAAGTGGGACAGCGAGTTTCAGAAACTATTCATAAAGCAAGCTGCTGTTTTTGTAGTATAGCAGAAAATATGTGACCCTGGACCACAAAACCAACCATTAGGGTTTATTTTTAACTGAATATATATGCTTTGATGTATGGTTTGTTAGAATAGGACAACAATTGGATACAACTATTTAAAACTCTGAAACCTGAGGGGGCGAAAAAAATCTAAATACTAAAAAAGTCTAAATTAAATTCTTAGTAATGCATATAACTAATCAAAAATTACGTTTTGGTATATTTACAGTAGTGAAATGTACAAAATATCTTAATGGAACATGATCTTTACTTAATATCCTTAAGCAAACTTTACTTAATATCTATACTTAATTATTTTTGGCATAAAAGCAAAAATCAATAATTCTGACACATACAATTTTTTGGCTACTGCTACAAACATACCTATGCTACTTAAGACTGGTTTTGTGGTTCAGGGTCACATATTTAATAAAAAGCCATTTTATAGAACAGTATCATTATCTGTGCTCAAAAATCTATAATTATGAAACGAAATGAGTTGAAATTACATATTATTCTTAATTATTTACATTTAGGAAGGTTGTGGCATTAAAAACTAAACGTTTGAAAGTAAAAAGTTTTAATCTGTGATCCATTGCGAATATATGCTGTACCAGTAACTGTTTTGCATCATCCACTCTGTATTTGCTTTACTACTGAATACAACATATACAGTTGATTAACCTCTATACTTTTTTTTGCGCTTCCTTTTTGTCACATTCTTTAAGATGATACTTTCCCACAACAAACTAACAAAAAACAACATATGTAACAAAATGTCATGGGCTATGAGTTAGAAACTTACCAGAGGATCTAACAACCGTGCTGTCCATCTATTAGTAATCACAATACCAATAACACCATACGTTAAACTGACATCTGAAACGTTAAACTGTTGGCATCTGAAAACGAAACACCACTGCCATTGATATACGTAGGAGTATTTGCGCATGCGCGTTAAGAACGTAATTTCCAGACATGAATTCCCCCGTGTGCATTATGTCATTCTGGTTAACCGCAACTTAACTTAACAACAACATCAAAAGTTTTAAGTCTTAAATATGTAAAAATATCTTTAGCTTCAATAAATGCAATTTAGCAGCACTAATACACTTACATGTATGTCTTTATCAATCATACGCATAGAAAGAAGAGTAAATAATCTATTTTATTGTCAATATAGATAAGCCTCTAAATCAACAATACATTAACAACCTTAAAGCCACTTTTGCACGTTTGTAGCGCAATACTGATGTACGTTAAGTTGTCTACAAGCGTCAGTAGCACAAAGCTTGATCTCTATTGGTAGTTGCTGTTTTAGTAGGGAGGTTCCGTTGCACTTGATTAGATGAGGAGCATCTCGGAGCCGGCATAATGGGAACAGAGCGTGAAAATATGAATGTATGAGATCTACAGTCCACCGACGTTTGGAGGCACTCAAATAGTCGCAAACATGAAGATTTGGAGCACTGAGCACATATTCAGGTAGAGAAAGCTGCGTTTGGGACGAATGCAGCGATAGCGTGCACAGATTCCTGCATCCTCTCTGTCATGATTTGCATCCCGATTACCTTTGGTAGCGCTAGTATCCGGAAACAGGGTAGCTCGCTTCCTTTGGACATTTTTGTGTGTGTGTTTAGCTTTTAAGCAATTTATTCTTGCACATAACACAAATCTGTGCATTAATCGCTAATGTTCATTAATTTGGGCCTAGCCGGTTGCTTGTCTGTTAGCGTCTGTTACAGTTATGCGCAATGTCCTGACACGACTCACTGTTACTTATCACAACTGTGTTATTAACAAAACTCCAAAATGTAGTTACATATTATTTAGGTTATAATGACAGATTTTTTCCTGACTTAAATTTCAGAAGTTGACTAAAATGTGGTATATTTCCATATTGATAAACAGCCTAAGCTGTTACCCAGCTAAACCACTGAGCTCAGACCACCTGAAACCAACTAAAACCATCAAACCAACTCAGTTTTTTCTCCAGCATGATTCATCACACCTCCAAAACAGAATTGTGCAAAACCAGTATATTTCCTAGTTTCTTTTTTATTTTTAAATGAAGTCATGAGTTTCACTCAGAAATGATTCATTATGTGGAAATTAATTATTTCAAACTAACCTTTAATACAGTCCCAGCCTCTGCTGTTATGGATGTGTTGTTCGCTGTTGATAACGATGAACTTCACTGGCCAAAATTTCTTCCTGTTCGCTTTTAAGCTAAATTTCCCTTGAATGTGTTTTGCCTATGAGGTCAGTGTCAATACAGTGACGTTCCCCATTTTTGTTTGTATTCACGCAGCTACCCTTGGGAGACTGTGATCAAAGCAGCTATGAGGAAGTATCCTAATCCAATGAACCCTAGTGTTGTTGGAGTGGACGTTCTTGATAGAAACTTGGACACACATGGACGTCTACACAGTCATCGGCTCCTCAGCACGGAGTGGGGGCTTCCAGGGGTTGTCAGAGCGGTTAGATGATATGCTTCACACTACTAAATATATTGTCTTATTTACATACAATTTTAACATTTTACATGTATATTTTACCCATAAAGCACACAATTAACATTCTAAACCGATATTTAGTTTTAGCAATATGAAAGTGTGTATAACACACTGGTTTGCAAAGTTTTTGACTCCAAGGCTCTCTTGTACACAACAATATTCAAAGGCCTCATGTTTTTCTAGTTGTTCATGGCTTACTGATCAAAGATTAAGGATAATGATTTTATACAATATTTTTAATCAAACATATAATATTAGACTAATTCATATATCCATTTTTGCAACCTTTGTTCTTCTTTAGAAAAAAACTGTCAATGAATTACAATTAGAAATATACTTTATTTTCAGTTATTTTGGCTTATTTTAAATTATTTTACATCATACTGAAGCTCTCTTGGATGTTTGCTGGGGACTCTTGATTGAGAACCACTGGCTTTTTAAAAGCTTAAATCTTTTTTCTTAGATTTTAGGGACAAGTCGGACCATCACGTACGTAAAAGAACATTCCATTGTGGACCCAGAAGAAAAAAAAATGGAGCTTTGCTCAACAAACGTGAGTATTTGTTTACCATTTGATAGCATTTCATTATAGAAAGCTATTCTAATCAGATTGTTAATAGAAAGAGGTTTATCTATATGACATGAATTCACATCTTCATTTATGCTGCACTAAAGAAATTCCTTTTCTCCTTCAGATAACCCTAACTAATTTAATATCAGTTGATGAAAGGCTTGTCTACAGGCCTCATCCAGAAAATCCAGAGGTGTAAGTAAATCCAGTTGTAAACGTACACTACCAGTCAAAAGTTTTTGAACAGTGAGTTTTTAGTTTTTTTTTTTAAAGAAACATCTTCTGCTCTTCTGCTCACCAAATGTGCATTTATTATCCAAAGTACAGCAAAAACAGTAAAATTTTGAAATATTTTACTATTTAAAATAACTGTTTTTTTTTTTATTTGAATATATTTTAAAATGTAATTTATTGCTGTGATTACACAGCTGAATGTTTAGCATAATTACTCCAGTCACATGATCCTTCAGAAATCAATCTAATATTCTAATTAGCTGCTCAAAAAAAAAAAAAGATTATTATTATTATGTTGAAAACAGCTGAGCGGAATTTTTTCAGGTTTCTTTGATGAATAGAAAGTTCAGAGGAACAGCATTTATCTGAAATAGAAATCTTTTGTAACATTAGAAATGTCTTTATCCTCATTTTTGTTTATTTAATATTTTACAATATTACTGTTTTTGCTGTATTTTGGATTAAATAAATGCAGGCTTGGTGAGCAGAAGAGACTTCTTTCAAACACATTAAAAATCTTACTGTTCAAAAACTTTTGACTGGTAGTGTATTCTTACGTAATTGTCATCTAATTGTAATATCTATGCACATACATTCAACCGATACAAGGGAGTAATACTGTAATGAGTTAAATCAAAAATCAAACTGGTAATACCAGTTTCTGAAAATGATGTTTACTTTACATTTGCAGCACTGTATTAACCCAAGAGGCGATCATTACGGTGAAAGGGGTCAGTCTGAGCAGCTACCTTGAGGGTCTGATGGCTCTAAGCATGTCAGCCAATGCAAGAAAGGTAAATCGTTCTGAATAATGTCATGAAAAATATTCATTTGACCAAATATCCCTGGAATATCCCACTTATCATCATGCCATGTGATGCGTTCATACAAATTCTTGATGAAAGTTTGCAATTCTCTGAATAAACGGGAACTTAGTAGTTCCTACATTCCTGCTGACGCAATCGGAGAAGGACCAAAAATAAGCAACTTAAAAGCACTGATAATGTGGTTTTGTCCCTATCTAGGAAACCCTGTTGATTTTGTGAATGTTTTTTTGCTTGTTTTTGTTTCAAAGAAAGAAGTAGTTTCTTTTAGTTTCATTAATAGTTTTATGCCTTTTAGGGATTATAAAAAAAGTTTGATATTATGTTATATAGCATATATGAAGCAGTATACAAGCTTTTAAATAAAGTATGAAGCTCTAAAGGTTTTTCTGTCATAGGGATGGGACGCCATTGAATGGATCATTCAAAACTCTGAAAGGGAAAATGTCCCTTTGTGTGACTTGTGTTGAACAGTTTCATCTAGCACCTGTTGTTGGGTGGTGCAAAAACAAATGACATGTAATGGTGAGTTTTGTCATATGCATTAGTACTATATATTTGACCCTGGACCAAAAAAACATTCATAAGTAGCACGGGTATATTTTTAGTGATAACCAACAATGCAATGTATGGGTCAAAACTATCCATGTTTCTTTTATGTCAAAAATCAGATCATGTTTCATGAAGATATTTTGTTAATTTCCTACCATAAATATGTCAAAACTTAATTTTTGATTAGTTATATGCATTGCTAAGAACTTCATTTGGACAACTTTAAAGGTGATTTTCTATATATTTTAATTTGTTTGCACCCTCAGATTCCAGATTTTCAAATAGTTGTATCTCAGCCAAATATTGTCCAATCCTAACAAGCCATACATCAATGGAAAGCTTATTTATTCAAACTTAATTTCAAATTCTGTGGTTCAGGGTCACATATATATAATGTTTTTGTCTGTTTCATGCTGAGGTGTAAAAAAGGCATGCTTTTTTATAACATTCATTTACTTTTTATAAATATGTGTTTCATTTGTGCTTTTAGAGCGTATGATTGAAGACCACATGATCAACAGCAGCAGCAGCAGCACCAGCTCTGAAACCACATCTGGCCTGCCTGACTTTGCCCCGTCTCTCTTTTGTGTTGATGTTTGTACTCGAAGGTAGTCAGATTAGTGCTCATTTATGCACTGTTGGATTTAAAACCTCAGAAAATTGCACTACTACAGACAAAACTGTATAGAGTTTTGAATGTCGCTACAAAATATGTATGCACTGCACTGACTACCTCTTATTTTAGAGTTCTTTTAATGCCATAATAGGAATCCCAGTATCAGTTGGATGTTCATTTGGAATTAAGCACCTTAAAGGTTAGAATATCTAGAAACTAAATTCAATTTTTGGTGTGTTCTTATTTTTTTTTTAATTAACGGTCAAGGGGAATATAAGTTAATTCTGTTGTTTGCTTCTTAAAGTTTGCATGGATAGTCATAAAGTGTAATTAATCGATAAAGTCTAGCTAAAACTTGAAGGATAGATACTATAACTTATCAAAAGTCATTTTGTAGTGTTTACTTTAAAAGAAAGTCCTATATTTCAAATAAGCTTATGTTGATTCTTACCACATTGTGAACATATTGTCGACTCATTTGTGAGGTTTTTAGTTTATTTAATAGAATGATATAAACAAATGTTTACTTATGTTTATATAAAAATAACTTATATTATTATTTTATTCTTATAATATTACTCAGTATGAACAGCATGTTTGCTTTTTTGTGGGAAAAAATGTTTTAATGCACATGTTTGTTAATTTATTAACTGTCTGTTTTCTTTAACACGTCAGGGTATTAACTTCAACAAAACTTACGTAACTTACATTTGTCAGTTGTGTGATATTTAAAAACAATCCTTGTCAAATAAATAGTTGATCTTACGGAGCCCCCTATTGGCGAGACAGTTTAAAAAGAAAAACTGTTTAAAAAAAAAATTAAATTGCGCTCAAAATGCTCAAATGGCAGTCAGCGAACCTCTTTGTGTGAGTTTATGTTTCGTTTACTGTTTGTCCTAGCATTTTTTAAATTATTATTATTTTACTACTTGACTTAAAGGCTGCCTTGTTATTGTATTTTTGTAACGCCTTCAATTGTTTCCCTAATTGTATCGTTTCAATGAAGTATGATGAAATAGTCATCGACGTCACAGCTAATTAAACAATTATTTTGCTGGTCATAGTGCTACAGGCCTTAAAGTGCCCCTATTATGCCATTTTAAAGGTTGCTAATATTGTTTTAATAGACTCCCAAAACAGGTTTACATGTATGCAAGGTCAAAAAACAGTTCAGTTTTCTCCAAAAATAGATTTAATTTTACCCCATTTCTAAATGATTCATAAGCGACTCGTGCGAAGCAGTTCGAAGAATCAGTCTCTCTAAACCCCTCCTTTCCGTGAGCACTCACTGCTGTGATTGGTCAGATGGCGCAGTCCTTTATGATTGGTCTACCGCGTACAGCGTGTCGGAAAACGAAACGCCCATTGCCATAACTGACTGACAGCCCTGGATACTTGTCAATACATAGAAAAGATGGCATCGATTTTGCCATAACAATTCCAGCCAGAGTCTGACGATGAAACGGCTGAAGTGGCTGATCGACAAGTTAACACTGACTACCGTGGAAAGTGCTCGCAATTTGCTTATGTAAGCGAACCGGGCACACCTCTATGTTGTAAACGTCAACATTGTATAATGCATTAAGCGGCTTTCACACCGAACGCGGAAAGCGCTGCGCTGCCGCTGGGTTCAGTTCAGCCCTTCAGAGCGCAGCTCTATTTTATTTGAACAACTTATTTGAACTTTGTCTGCGGCGTGCGCGCTCCACTGCGCGTCCGCTTTGGTCGAGACCGAAACAAGCCGTCCTCGCAGGGCGGAAGGCATTGAAATGAATGGGTTTCATAGCACAGCGCTTTCCGCATTCGGTGTGAAAGCCGCTTCGTGCGCCATCCTTTATCATTACTCCAGCTAATGAGACAGACAGACAGTCAAGCTGCATTAATCACAAATTGTCAGACTACAGTGGGTCCACAGCTGAACAACAGAACTACACAAGCGTGATTTAGCCGGTTAGCATGACATGTGCAGGGTTGTTACACAACATAACATACACAACTACGTATTTTGAAAGATCGCCAGAAAATACAATCTTTGTAGATTCATCATCTTTTGGAAGTGAATATAAAACAGTTTTACTCACAGCGTATGATACAGCGTCTTCCATATAATGTACATGTAAATTTCCATGTGACGTAAACCCCATGGAAATGTATGGGCGGGCAAGTTGTTCGCGACGTAGAACGTGGGCGGACATTATGCAAATATGTTACTTCGTGACGTGTGGCCGTAACAGAAAAAGATTCGAAATCCTGACGACTTGTTTAGGCAAATGTGAGCCGACTCTTTTTTTGATAGACAATAACTTTATGTATCGTGCACTGTCGGCTTCACAACTTTGCAGATAGTTTATGTTCACATACAGCTACATGACACACTGCATGAAAGGACATATTTGAAAAGGCATAATAGGGGCACTTTAAGAAAAATGAAATTTAACCTACTTGACATTGCGTACAGCTCCTCCACTGGAAAAAAGCATGTCAGCATTTCTTTCCAAATGATGAAACACTGTCCAAGCAGAAGTAAACAAACTTGCTTTGTAATTGAGTCATCTAGCAGCGGCAGATGAGTTTCAGAAAAATATATTTCATAATGTAATGTTTTCATTATTGATACTGTTGAAGAGACTGAAACGTCTTTGTAACATATTGCCTGACAGTTACACTCAAGCCTTTTGTTAATTAAGGAACCGGAAAATCTTCACAGTCTTATTGATGGCTGCATTAATCGCTCCATTTCTCATTTAACTGTGACATTTTAATGCAATGTTTTGTTTGGTCTGGGGGCAAAAAAGTCATGCATAATATATGCTAATAAAGTGTGTTAAATGCCATGGTATTAAATGTTCTTCTAATGCCATCCAAAACCCTGTTTTTTGAGAATGTGGAATTTATTCAAAGAAACAAAAAATAAAATTTTAGATTCATTGTTTTAATGCTAGTTTTTCTGTGATGTGTTTTTATTTGAATGGTTATGCATATGGAGAGCTACACATTGTGTTCATGCATAAATGGGCCATTTTACAGCACTGGTCCAAAGTCAGAGTTGGAGACGTCTAGAATGTGTGTTTTTCCACAAATTTTGTATGTATGCAAATTGTATAATATCCAAGGTACACATTTCCAGTAATTGTGCAGTTAATTCTCATATTGTATTTTCAGAATGGTTTGGAATATTTGTCCTCTCACTAAATTTGTCACTACCGAAACACAGTAATAATAATTTAATTAGAAGTGTTATATTGACCTATTAAGATTTTGCTTGCATCTACATTGTAAAGATATATATTTTTTGCTATTTTATTCCTTTTTTTTTCATTTTTAACAATTCATTTTTTCAATTTTAACAATATTTCAAGTGTGACCTATGAGATTTGTTGTACTTTGAATCCAGTTTTTCTTTTCAAAAGGCAAAAAGTTGACCTACTGATTTCAAAGTTAAGGATTCATTAGTCATTAGTCAGTATACAATGAACCAAAAAATCATAACAATCATAACATCATAACATCTTAGCTGATAATTCAAAATACTTTATTTTTAACAAAACATTCCATGTTTTGGTAGTGACTGCACATTTTTTGGTGGCAACCACATTACAGGATTTTAACTCGCTTACTAACAATATACTAAAAATTTGCGTGACTGTATAAAAATGTTGTTTATTTCCACAAAAAATGAGGATTATGTGTTCCTTTTTGCCACTACCGAAACAATGATGACATGTTTTGGTAGTGACTGTTTCAAATATGACAAATTTATGGAATAACACCCAAAAACTAAATTATGTTACTACCGAAACTATCACCAAATGTTTCGGTAGCAACCATTTTATGAACCTAGCCTAGCTCAAAGATGCTAATTAGCACATGGTTAGCTAGCACGGTTCTGAACTGTTGTACACATATAAAAACTAAATGTTATAGATTAACACCCAAAAAAGTGTGCTTAATTGCAAAAAAAGTTTAAGTAGTGACGCTCCTTGAAGTTACATAGATTTTTCAGACGTTTTTCAGACAAATTTACTTCAAAATAATATCTACTCACCATAAGAGAGAGGGACACACTATTTCCTGATCAAAAATGTAAAGTTTCATAATTTACAAAGAAAAACAACAATGGAAAAAAAAAATATTTTAATATACATTTCTTGAGTAAAATTAGTGTTCGAGACAGCCAACTCCCAATTGCTAATACCCACTATAAGATGATATATATATATATATATATATGCTTATTATGACTTAAATGCTTATTAATGTGTTTTTTGGTTGTGGGACAGCAGTTTGGACCAGTTCTGCAGAACGGCCACAGAATAGTGCTGGTTAATTGTGCTGTTTACTGCTGGCAATGTCTTGTTACAGCAAAATATGCAGCACATGATTTGCCTGAGTAATAAGTGGTTGTTAATGATATTTATATGACTCATAGCACAATATATGTTCATGAGATATATTTTAATGTCAACAATAAAACTATAAAAAAAAGATACATTTTTAGTACAGAATTATTTAGTGTGTTGTGTGATGCAGTCAGAGTTGAACTTAGGTAAACACAAGAACCCAGTATTACAAATAAATACTTGTATACCACATCTAACAAAAACTACAGTCACCACCAGACATATTCAACATATATATATATATATATAAAAAAAACACTTGAACACAAGATGGCAGTAAAAATCTTGCAAGACAATGATAGATTGTGGGTTATTTCATCAACAGGACCAGTGACTTCTTGTTATTTACATATTCTTGTCATGTTTATATTTATGTATTTCTTTGTTAGATATGTTCTTCCAATACCAAAGATAATATAGTAAGCAGAGTAATTACACTTTGGAAAAAAAAAAAAAAAATCTAAAACATGCAACAGTTGATGAGCTATTGTGAATTGTGATAAATTAATTACAGCATTTACGTAAATATTTTATGAATCGATTCCCATATAAAACTGAACATGATTCAGAAGTTTCACTCAGAAAGAACCATCTGCAAATAAATGACAGCTTGTAAAGTTGCTTATGACCGCTCAGTATAAGGCACCTTGGATAAGTTTACACCTCAGATCTGCTTGCAACATACTCATGTATTTATTGTGTTTAGAAAACAAGCATGTTTAACTTGCAAACCACTGAAAATATCAAATGTATAAAAGTGAAAAAAATACTTAGAAAAGTATTGCACACCAGTGTTAAGGCCATTTTGGTAAACATTCCCATTTCATGCACTTGCTAAAGCACCAATATGCTATCTGAAAATCAAACAATAAATGTTTGTGTTGCCAAAAAATCAAACCTATATTACATTCACAGAAGAAACCAGGGCATCCTGACAGCACAAGGGCAACTTTTTATGCATGTAGGATCAATATAAACATCCTTTTCTATTCCTCAATGCAACTTTTCTTAAAGTAAACAAGATCCATGCTGAATAAATAGAATTAAATCCCTTATAAATAAACAGAGCGTATCTACCCCCAACACAGCTTTTTGCATATTTCTCGAGTACATTCAGTTTCCAAACTTCTCCACAAAACATTATGACACCTGCTTTTAATGCAACCCCATTTTTCCCTGCCTCAAGTCATCCAGGAATCCTTTGCACTATTGACACTATGTACATGGCAGCAATGCAGTGCCCCCTAAAACTTGAAAAGGTTGATGAAACCCTGCGGAGACACGGCCTTGCAGCAGCTCTCTGGGTTATTGGCAGTGCAAGGATGGTTTGTATCCTGAAGTGAATAGACAGAAAATTTAGTTATTGCCATAAAAGCACCATAAATGAAAAAAAAGAGTGAAATATTTTCAAACAAAATGTTTTCAAGCTAGAAATGAATTTAGTTTCACCTTCCAAAACAGGATGTGGCAATGTGTGCAGAACTGTAATGTGTCACTGTACTGCTCCTTGTGAGGGTAGCACCGGCACAACTTAAAATACATCTTTTTCCATTCCAAATGTCCTTTATCAGACACCATTAGGCGCTTGCGGATCTGTGGAGAACATAGCAAATTACTTTAACCAAATTTAGAGTTTGTATGCAAGGCATTTATGAGCAGATTTAAGATATAAACAGTCACATAAATATGCAAGATTCATCTTCTCTACCATCAAGAAAGACCTTAAAGGGATAGTTCCACCAAAAATGAAAATTCAGTCTTTATTCAGTCTTCGTAACACAAACTGACATATTTTTAATGAAATTCGAGAGCTTTCTGACCCTGCATAGACAGCAAAGCAACTACCACATTCAAAGCACAGAAAGGTAGTAGGACATCGCTAAAATAGACCATGTGACAGTGATTTAATGTTGAACGTGTCAGTTGTGCTGTGGATTTCATCAAAAATATCTTAATTTGAGTTCTAAAAATGAACGGTCTTACAGGTTTGGAATGACATGAGGGGGCGTATTTAATGACTGAATTTTCATTTTTGGGTGAACTATTCTTTTAAGTGTGTTACATTCTATTTGAAGAGTCACAAACGTCTACCTGTCTGTCTGTGAAGTGATACTGGCAGAGTTTCTTCCACAACAGCCGATCTTCTGTCAGCACACTTAGGTCAGGGCATACTTGACCCAGGCTAACCAGATCCCGTCCGTCTGTGAGGCGGTGCATGATGTTCAGCTGTAAGCTAGCCGGAAGATCGAGGAAGGTCATCCCTGTGTTTGTCGGCTGGACAAATGAAAGAAGAAGAAAGTTTATGTTTACGTTTATGATCGGAGCACAATATAACGCTATATAATGTTTGTGTATTTTTTATATTTATATATACATAATAAATATACACCGTACACACACACAGTATGTAAACATAGACTTTTAACATGAATGCTATTAATCGCGATTAAACATTTTGTAGCCCTAGTAAATAGAATCAATTGCTGTTTGCACTTAGTGTAGATCGCATCTATCGCTAAAAAAAAAAAAATATGCTTTTTGCACTTAGTAGCCGTCTACGTTGCTCTTTTCCATAGAAATGACATGTGAATGGTGACCAAAGTTGTTAAAGCATGGCTTCAGAAAAATAAAGTTTAGTCCATAAATAATATTCATGGTGCTTTTGTGTTGCTTTTTTTTATCCTTTTCAAGTTTCCATCCATCCACTTTCATTTTACAAAAAAGAGCAGCTAAAACATTCTGCTGAACTTCTCCTTTGGTGTTCCACAATGGAAGAACGTCATAGAGGTTTGGAACGACATGAGGGCGAATAAATGCCGCCAGAATTTCATTTTTGGGTGAACCATCCCCTTGTTCAAAATGAAAAACTAAAGTTTTTACACTCACCCTGTTGATCTGAATGTTGTCAAGCTGCTGTTGCCACTGCAGTATGTTCTCCATTCGGTGCACCCAAATGTTGATGTTCCCCACCAGGACAGACTTGCCCATGTCCTGAACCAGACTGCACAGGGACGCATATAGTGTCTGCAGCAGTTCTTTAATCGGTCGGACATTCTGCTGATCCTCAAGAACTGAAAAGAGTGCAAATGTTTAGTTAGTAACTAACAGCTTAAGGACGCACAACAACACGAGTGTTGACATGATCTGGTATGTGTCACAGGATACTTCAAGCAACACACATATCAAAACAGAATCCCTTTCCGTTATGATTAAGACATTCATATCATAAACTGAGGAATAAGAAGTGTGACAGGTAAATGAATAATAAAGCGGTTTGGGTACGGTAAGTGCGCAGTTTAGTTTCCCATAACAACCTGCACCTTTGTTTAGCTGAGACGGCTTATGGTTTACAATACAGCTGACATTCATGTTTGCTCTCGGAGGTTTGTCGCTCTTTCCAGTGTAGGCAATCATGAAATTTCCATTCAGCTACAAGCTACTGGCCAAGCCAACCAAACCAATTTTGTTTGCGAGAGATTACAGACAACAGAATAAACAGCTACTTTGTTATGACAGATTTTTGCCTAATTTTTAAATCAAGTACAAGCCTTGGAGTAAACAATCAGAGGCTTTGTGGACATATACATGTCAACACACATTGTTGGTGTTTCATATTGGAAATGAGATGAAGATGAAGATATGAGAGGCTGGAAAGAAAGCTTACCTTTCTGCACAACCCTTTCCAAAATGTTCATGTAGTTTTTCTGTGCCACTCCGCTCAGCGAAGGCAGTTGGGACTTGGCGATCAGCTCCAGCAGCTGAAATGTTAGACATAAATTTCAGAGGTCAGACTAAGAGACTGTGTGTTCCAGCATTACTTACAGACTGTTATATTCCACTCTCTTCAGCCTTGGCAAAAACAAAAGGCTCAGAAATGGGACTCTCTCTCTCTCTCTCCTCACAAATGCACTCTGGCTTATATCTGTTTCAGAAGTGTTGTTGTTAAAAACGTTTTGAAGACAAAAGAAGGCAACCGTTTCTTCAGATGCATCAAATGGACTGTAAAACAAAGTGCTAACTTTATTGTAGTTGTCTTTGTGCGTATGCATGCAAATGCATGAAATCAGCTTGACAAGAGCAGATTCCCAACACCAAGTTCATTTTCAAAAGGAAGGACAGCCAAGAGCAGATAGCGAGAGCAGTGTTATGTTGGGCGGCATGACTGGCATGTAATATCAGCACAATCCACATCATGGAGCAACACTGACCCGCACTCGACCCAACAACATGTGGGCATTGTAATTCTTTCCCTCCCCAACAGCGAGCCCCTGATGACAGATGCTCAAAGCGCCTTTATGTGGAGGATAAACGTTTGGGTTGGTAAAATTTTATTATTATTTATGTTTTTATTTTTGAAAACCGCTCACCAAGGCTGCATTTATTTGACCAACAAACACACAAAAAATTATTAATTAAATATTTATTAAAAAAAATATTTATTAAAAATAATTAATTAATGAAAAATAATAATACATTCATTTAAAATAACTGAAAGTTTGGGTTGGTACAATTTTTTTTCTTTTTAGGCTTTTGAATTATTTGACAAAAAAAAAAAATTATATATATATATATATATATATATATATATATATTGTAGTGTGTGTGTGTATGTGCACCTGGTATTCATCACGTTATGGGGACCAAATGTCCCCACAAGGATAGTAATACCAGTAAATTTTGACCTTGTGGGGACATTTGTGAGGTCCCCATGAGGAAACAGGCTTATAAATCATGCACAATGAGTTTTTTTGAGAAAGTAAAAGTGTGCACAGTCTCCTGTGAGGGCTAGGTTTAGGTGTAGGGTAGGTGTAGGGCGATAGAAAATAGGGTTTGTACAGTATAAAAACCATTACGCCTATGGAATGTCCCTATAAAACATGTAAACACAACATGTGTGTGTGTGTGTGTCAAAATATTTAACTATTTAAAACCATTTAAAAAAAAATGTAAAAATATGTTTAATATACAATACAAAATGTAATATATTTTAAAAAAAATCTAAATTTATTCCTCTGAACCATTACTGCAGTCACATGATCCTTCAGAAATTATTCTAACATGCTCTGGCATATTTATTTATTATATTTATTTATATTTATTTACTTTTCTCATTTTTTTACAAACGGTTAAAAGTTCTGCTGCTTAATATTTTATGGAAACAAGGATTTGTTTTTTGACAAATAGAAAGTTCAAAAGCATTTATTTAAAAGTATTAATATTTTGTAAGATTGTAAAATGTCTTTTATTTTACTTTTGATCAATTTAACTGCTGAAAAAAATATTACTAAAGTATTTTAGAAAAAATACTGACCTTAAACTTTTGAAAACTAAATAAAAGAATGCAAATTTACTAACTTAGTGCATTTTTTATTTGGCTGGCCCTTTGGAATAATATTACAATTAAATCATAATGGCTTTGCAAAGTTGCAAAGACATGCAAAAGCTATTTGTATTACACGGTTATCATTATGAAAGGTAAATTAACACAGTTAAATGACGGTGATATGACGAGGTATTAGCATTCATTGTTTCTCATAAGTTGTCTCAAAGGTCTGTTTTTCCATCCCTACTTAAACCTGATCTCTGTAACTGAGCTCTAACGCAACACCAATGTAACGCCAGACAAGCAAGAGACAAACCGTAAGATAAACCTGACACTACTGTTTCTCAACCGTGCCTGGAAATGTCTAAAAAAAAAATAAACGACGCGCACATAAAGTGTATTTTAACGATCTTGGCCAAAACGTTCAAGTAAACAACTTGATCCTGATCCTGTGTTTACCTGAAGTGATTCCAAGGATTCATGACCCAATTCGGCAGTACCTTAAGCTCATCATAGCTGACTCTATACCACAGTGGAGTCAAGTGATCGGATCAGAATTCAGGGTCACAATGCAAACAGATAGAGAGAAGTACCCGTGAGGGGGGAGTTAATGGGCACCTAAGTCACTTGACTTTCCGTTCTGGTTTCATAAGCTTTCTCAACCTCAGCTGTCTGCCGGGACACTGCGTGACAGTGACCTCAACATCACACGGACCTTTGTTTATCTGCTCTCAGCCAATGACCTTTGCTTTTATCAATGGAACAAGTAAACCTAGAAGAACATCAACTAAACCAGGGCAGTAATGGCAGTTTAAACTACATTAAGAGTTAAAACAAAAACACGCAAACAAGTATACAAAAGCACTAAGATGGTCCCTGTGCATTTGCCATGAAACAACCCCAGAGGCCCACTCGTCTGGCGTGCGATGATAACAACGAAGACAGTAGCAGATACCCAGAGCCCGAGACTTAAGTTAACCCTTTTTTCTTCAGAGACTGAGCCTGCCACAAATAGACAGGCGGAAACTCACCCGTACGACATAATTGAATCGCCTGGTGTCCTTGATGGCACTGCAGAAGTCCAAGCGATTAAACGCTTCGCCCAGAGTACAATATCCATGACGCTGTGTGAAATGATCAAAGAGGAGTTAGCCGACTGCCTATTCACACTCAGTCGTACTGCAGTAGATACAGTAACAGGCCCTACCTCTTTGGTGCTCCCTTTGTGGACATAAATCCATTTGTCTTTGTGAAAATCTGCAAGAAGAAATGCGTCACGATTTGTGCTGTAACAGCAGTTCGAATAACACAAAGAAACAGTGACGTTACTCACAAGGAATCTTTGTGTTGTTGTTTAGCAAGTCCTTCTTTCGCTTCTTTGCGGCCACATCATAATTAATGCTGAGGATCAAGTTTTCCTTGTCATGCTCTTCTTTGCAGTAGCTGAAAGCAGAGTCAAGTAGTTTGCAGCACTGTTTATTGGGGAACTGTACAACATAAGGCCATTATCAATATGCAAATATATAGCTAATAGGCCCTTAAGCATCTGGTCTGTACCTACAGCAACAGTTCTAGAAACAAACAGTACCAGAATATGACCTGTGCCACTATGGTGGTATTAATAGCAATGTGATTAACAGATGATGAGCAAACACAAAGGCATTTTATGTTTACCACAGCTATGTACTGTAATCCTGAGTACACACATACACAAATATATAAACACACATTAATGTATATATTTATATTGCTGTATTAACATATTTTAGTATATACGTTTAAAAACATTAACATAAAAATACGTATAACACAAACACAATAAATAAAAATAATACTCTTCAGCCATAAAACAGCTTTCGGACTTGTAACGTGAAACTGCTGTCAACACGTTTTCGATGTATATAAACGCTTTTGTTTACCAATCTGACGCACATCTTGCGTCTGCAGCAAACTACGCCATTTGTTTGATGATGCTGTTAGTGGTGGACAACGGAAAATATGAGGTCGAAGACTTAAAATGCAAATGTTAAATCGTTATACACTTACCTCTTCCGTTCTGAAACATTGTTATTCGTCTCGTTTTCATCTTTCGTCGTTTTTTTCCAGCCATCCTCGGTTTTCACCCAGCTTTGACCTGGAGAGCGCCAGTCTTGTCCAAGAAACGGCATTGTCAAGATGCGAAAACCAGTGACCGCGTAAGAAAACTTGGTAGTGTTACACTTGAGAAGCTGTGAAAGTGATTTTCTCGCGTATTGACTGCTATATTATATTATGTTGTGAACGCGTTTCTGATGATAAAAGTGCGCAGCTGTATTTATATTGTGAGGAGGAGAATCCGGAAATGTTCCTGGTCCCGCCCCCTTTGGACCGCGTTCTCCAACACGTGGCTTTGTTTATCATCTTCCTTAATATTGCAAAACCTCAGAAGAAACATAATCACAACGTAGAGTTCAGTACGCTTGTCGATCACATGTCCAATGCTTTTATGAAATGTCATACAGTATTTTCAATTTCAATCGTTGGCGATTAGCAAAAGATTTCTTGTTTTCTTACGAAACAAACAAGAAAACTACTCTTGAAAAATTCCAGACGTGATCTAAACATAGACAGCTGACTCCTCTGTTGATTTTCCCTTATGACTAAGATCATAACATGGACTGTAGTAGCATAAGTGTATGCTTGATAACTGAGAGAAAAGCCTGTGAGAAAGTTTGGGATTTTGATGTGTGTGAATGACCTTTGTGATTTACTTGTAATCAAAATATGTTGACTGTAAAGAAGTAGGTCAAACAAAGGCAGGTTATCCATTGTTCTACCATATTACTGAACCTTTTAGTAACACGATCAGAGTCCAACTAACCTCCTATTAACATAACACCATCAATTTCGTAAAATGAAACTGGCAGGGAACTGCGCTTCACACCATGATAAGGAAATATAATCTTTTGATGCTGATTTCATCAATACCTATTCACTTTTGTTTGGTAATGAGTAGCATACAGAGCAAGAAATGTGACCCAGCTGCCCTACATTATGATGTAATGAGAGCTGATGGAAATGAGAAACTCGCAGCTTCCTTTTATCATTTAATCTCTTTAAGACAGACATAAGAGTTTCTCTGTGTTGATTGTTCACTTTCAGACACTTTAATTCTTTTCAGCTGCAAATGGTTGCTTGTGTAGACCAGATTTTAGAAGGTGGATATCAAGTGTTTTACACTTTATGCTAAAAATAACACAATATTGTAATTACCATGCAGAGCTTTGGTTTCATTTTACACATGGATGCATTTACACAGATATTAATGATACCTAAATAAATAAATGAGCCAACAGAATAAAAAGTATGCAAACCGATGTAAAGTTAGGATTTTACATACATATATGCATTTATACACTACCAGTCACAGGTTTTTGATTTTTAAAGAAAGCTCTTCTGCTCACCAAGCCTGCATTAATTTGATCCAAAGAACAGTAAAAACAGTAATATTTTTACAATTTAAAAAGCATTTTTTTTTTTTATTTGAATATATTTTAGAATGTATTTTATTCCTGTGATCAAAGCTACATTTTCAGCATCATTACTCCAGTCTTTAGTTTCACATGATCCTTCAGAAATCATTATATGGTGATTTGCTGTTCAAGAAACATTTTTATTAATAGTATTATTATCAATATTTAAAACAGTTGCATACATTTTGTCAAATTCTTTGATGAATAGAAAGATCCAAAGATCTGCATTTATCTAAAAAAAAAAAAAAGCTTTTGTAACATTATACACTATACCATTCAAAAGCTTGGAGTCAGTGTATATATATATATAATATATATATAGGGAAAGAAATTATAGAAACTAATACTTTTATTTAGCAAGGATGCTTTAAATTGATCAAAAGTGATTATAAAGATATTCATAATGTTACCAACAAGTTCTGTTTTAGATCAGTGCTGTTCTTCTTCTTTCTTTTCATCAAAGAAACCTGAAAAAATTATACTCAGCTTACATAATAATAATAAATTGTTTTGAGCAGCAAATCAGAATATTAGAGTGATTTCTGAAGGATCATGTGACTGGAGTAATGATGCTAAAAAAATCATCTTTGAAATCACAGGAATAAATTACATTTTAAAATATATTCAAATACAAAACAGTTATTTTAAATAGCAAATATATTTCAAAATTTTACTTTTTTTCTGTACTTTGGATCAAATAAATGCAGGCTTGGTGAGCAGAAGAGACTGTTCAAAAACTTTTGACTGGTAGTGTGTATATATATATATAAATTAGTCTTGCATAACCAAGAGTATTTCCGGAATGTTTTTCAAGGCAGGCAGAACTGAGTTTTAGGAAGAGCAAAGTTTTTTCTTAAAGTCAAAACAGAATTTCGTTTCATGCAGTTGTTGAGCGGCCGTTTGTGATTCAACATGCACTCAGGCATGTGATAAAGGTTACAGGAAACGTTTCTCAACAATTAGTCTCCTCATCTCCTCATCTCTGTGAGTATACTCAGTATAACCAATAGAGCGGTGATGTAACCTGACTTGGCTGGGTGCTGTAAACTACTCTGCCTACTGTGATTAAAGTGGAGTAGAAGGCTCCAGAACTAGTCTCTCTCTCTCTAATGCCCCAGTCTGGTTGATTGTAAAGGATGCACAGGTTACAGATTGTAAAGGTCACAGATCCCTCACCAAGTGGCAAATAAAACATGCATCAGCAGGAGCACATGACAAGATGCATAAGCACATGTACAGAGTGTGACTGTAGTGACATTCATACAGTGAACCATGTTGCTTCACAGAACCCAATGCTTCATACTTTCTAAGCAGCAATCCACTAAGTTTCCACTAAGGATGTTATTTCACTTCAGAAATGTGTATTCATAAATTAATATAATAAAAATATTGTGTATTATAATTTTTAATGGCATCAATTATTTCAATTATAAAAATATCATACATTTAAAAGTTTAGGGTCTTATTTTTGTTTGAATAAAATGAATACTTTAATTCAGCAAGGGTGGATTAAAATGATCAAAAGTAATATTACAAAGGTTTTATAACTCCAAACACATGCTGTTCTTTTGAACTTTCTATTCTTCAAAGAATCATGAAAAAATGTATCATGGCTCCAAAAAAAAATATCAAGCAACACAGCTGTTTTCAACACTGATAATAATAAGTTATGTTTCTTGAGCAACAAATCAGCATATCAGATTTCTGTAAGGTCATGTGACACTGAAGAATTTAAAAAATGCTTATTGCATCTTAAAAATATTAAAATAGAAAACACATATGTAGTTTACATTTATTTTATTGATCAGTTTACCAATTATATTATTCAGAAGGAGGAATAGTGGTAGTATAGAGTCATTGTTTAATTTAGGAAACATGAACAAACACAACGTTTAGGCAGATATCCAGTGTAAATGATGTTACGGTAGTCTAAACTTTTTAAAAGATGTTTGAAATGTTTTAGAAGCATTGTGACTTGTGAGCCATTTCATTCCAAACAGTTGAACTGCACATCAGGAAGGCATTTGCTTCAATTGCGAGGCAAATATGTTCAACAACGTGACATTTGTTCTTCTCTCAAAATATCTTTTCCCAAGCCATGTTCACTGTTTGGCTCTCAGCTCAGGGACAAGTGCGATGAGGGGATTTCCTAGTCATGTAGATGGCTAGATGACAGTCATATTTCCATTTTAATGATTTAAAGCTAAGAAAAGCTCAACATTTGTGTGCGAACAAGAGCAAAACAAGTAAATGTAATGGCAAGTACATGTGACGATATAGATGGAACTGTCTAGAAGTGTTTTTGTTTTGTGTTCATGTCAACAGGCATGCACATATGCTCACCAACACACCTGTTGCTGTTGCTCTTACACTGATTTCATCATTCCCTCAGGTTCACTCCGTGAAATGTTTCAATTTACATCCTGGACCAACAAATCTGCAATGTGGGCCAGCCACATGATTCTGGGGGTGTAAAGTTCTCCCTTGTTTGTTTCCCAAAATAACATCAGATCACCTATAGCCTGGACTGAACCCCATCACTCCAGATCTAACAGGACAGCACAACATGTTCAGATATTAACCAGTTTAACTTAGTATAAGAGCACATGCAGTGCTATAGATCTCACTTTGCATTGAGTGATCATAACACAGACACTGTTGTTCACCTTTTTTACCACCCCTAAAGAGGACATCGGATGCTAAATTCACTTTTACATGGTACTTGCATATGTGTGGACAAAACCATCCGACAATGATAAAAATAGATTCACTCTTATTTTTCTAATCCCCAAAAAACCTAAACATCTCAGTTATCAAGCCGTGTTGATTATTTGAGCACTATGATGTCATATTGCTCAGGCCCCGCCCATGACTGCTGACAGACCATCTCGTATTACGTATTATCGTTCCATCCTCAGCCAGTCATATGCTGTGTGACATGTTCTTTACGTTCGAGCAACTGTAGCGACAACTGTGTCTTGTAAGCAATGCAGGTATTTTGTAGTTGGATGTAAAAGTGACCATAAGAGTCTCCATTTTTTTTTTTCCTGAGCCACTTGGGAGTCACTGAGGACACAGTGGGTCAGTTTTGTTTTTGATGGTAACGTGCCACCAAATACACAAAAAACGGGGCAGGTTGAGCAGTAGCTCATTATCATTTAAAGAGACATGTACCGAAACCATTTGCTGTGAACAGAGCTGTTTTTGACAAGGAAAAAAGGGTGTTGTTTTACGTGACCATTGAGGAATTTTAACCAAAGTATGTTACAGCCATTTCATGAAGACCCTAAAAAATCATACCAGTTTGTGGAAAATGGACATCCGATGTCCCCTTTAAGGGGATTGTTTTGTGAATTTATACTACCCAGTGAAGGGAATAACAGCGTTATCAATAAACAGTGTTATTTTTTTCAGTAATGAGTAATCAAATTAATTACTGTTTCCCCCGTTACAACGCCGTTACCGTTACTGACAAGAAAATGCGGCGTTACTATAATTTATTATAATTTTATTTTTCAGATCATCTGAATGGATGCACAGCGTACCGGTATTTGACGAACCGTAAACTCTAGTGCGAAAGTCGCTTTGTCTCACGCACGCAAAGAAAGATCCAGAGAAAGAGAGTCTACCATGCAGAATTGACACGTTACATGTAACGACATTCTTTGCTGTATTTTCCTGTCAAAATAACAAAGTTTCTTTGGAATTCTTCAGCTTTTAAGAACTGTCGCTTTCTCCGGTAGTGGGCGGAACTAATGCGCTAACAGCAATCTCATTGGGTGGTGCTCACTTATTATCGCCCGTTTTGATTTCAGCAAATCAGTTCAAGCGAACGCAGACAACGTGATTAATATTCATGAACCCAGCAACTGATTAATCCTTGCTGCGTTTTATATTGTTAATAGTAGTAGAATTCGTAGTTGTTTTGTTATCTTTTCATTCTATTTTTAGTTTTCCCCCCCTTTTTATAGAAACACTAAATTACAAACCATATCTTAAGCACCACCACCAGTCCTAAGTTCAGTCAATATGACAAATATGCATTCATCAATGGTTATTCTAAAGTTGTAATTGCTAAAGTTTAAT
Source organism: Labeo catla (assembly GCA_012976165.1). Lineage (NCBI taxonomy): Eukaryota > Metazoa > Chordata > Actinopteri > Cypriniformes > Cyprinidae > Labeo > Labeo catla. The sequence goes on from VONZ01000415.1 coordinate 326,058, forward strand.
GCAAAATGACCATAATATCATATTATAATGCTCGACTGCCTGATACTAAGTGTACATTTGACATATTTGAGAATTTTTTTCAAAAAGTAACACAATAGTTACTTTCCCTGGTAATTAGTTACTTTTATAATGATGTAACTAACTCAGTTACTATTTATGAGAAGTAACTAGTAACTATGATTAATTACTTTTTTAAAGTAACATGCCCAACACTGGTACCACCACAGATTCACACTTTAAGAAGAGACAGTTAGCAAGTCACTTAATGGCTCATCAAAACCTCATTTGTGATTCACAGTTTCATGTCTGGGCATGTTGACACCTGTTACAGTGACGGGAAGACATGTAAGACTTAGACGGGGGAATAACACATACTTAGACACACATTTCTCTCACACATCTGCTGCCTTCCGTCTTCACACCTCCCATGGCATGTCATGTGATGAGTTGATCTAGATAGGATAATTTATAGGTCACATTTGAGCTTTGTAATAGTTTATATTAATGCATTTCAAACTGAAGAGATATTATGTATAAAGGATCAAACAAACTGTATAACAAATACATTTTTGTACAAAACTAAGTTAAATCTCAATTAAATAATTCACAAAAATTGAATTGTCATCATTTATTAAACCTAACTTTTGAAAGAAACGAAAGCGAGGCTGTGAGGAACAGATTGTTCAGCTTACAAAACATCTTTCAGTAGACTTTCAGTAGACAAAAACTCCACAAAGAAGTTTTGAAAGTTGTGAAAATTACGATCTAGGACTTTTGTAAGTATGCCCCTCACAACTTTGTTTTCATCCAGGTTGAATTCAATATGTTGTCTAACCTTACTAGGTCTCTTACCTTTGTGAGTTTGTTTCTTCTGTGGAAATATAAAAGAAGTTTTTTTTAAAAAATGACAGTGCAGTCCAGTTTTTCTTTTGTAGTATTTTCTTTTGTGTTCCACAGAAGAAAGTAAGTCAGCCAGGATGAACTACCCCTTTAAATTTTATACTGCCAGATAAGCCAACTTACAAATAACACACAAAAGCATTAGTCATTTTTAAGAAGCATTTAATAACAAACATCATTTCAGATATAGAATTGTTCTATTTAATTCATTTTTAACAGAATGTAACCACTACATACATAAATGTATTTATTATATGAATAAAAAATACATTTACAAAATGGAGGAATGCATTTACATTAAAGTGCTTCTGTAAACTTACAATGTGCAACTATTTAGTGACAAGTGCAAATTAATAGAAAACAAATATTCAATGTAACATGTACTCTCTGTAGTAAACTAATAATATTTAATTATGATTAGATCAGGTGATCTAAAAGACAATTAAAAATTAAGCTGAAAACGTATCATACTTGCATCTGCTACATGGTTTGAGCTTAATTTAAAGTATTTTCCAGGTATTTGGCTATTTCAGCTATTTTAATAACTATTACTAATTATTATACTAAAATTCCACACATTCAAAAGGCATGTGCAAACAGCTTTGAAAAAAGTGTGCGTCTCATTACTTTGCTATCATAATATGCTCTGCATTTTTACTCTACATTTTTCTCAGTATGATTTGTAAAATACAGTACATCAAGAATTTGGTTGGAGACAGACATTATTTAAAGGGGACATCAGATGCAAAATTCACTTTTACATGGTGTTTGCACATAAATGTGTCTTAGCAGTGTGTGGACACAACTGTCCTACAATGATAAAAATCCATTTTCCACCTTTTTTATCCCCAAAAACCTAATCAGTCTCAATTATCAAGCAGTTTTGATTTTTTGAGATATATGACTTCAAACTGTTCAGGCCCCGCCTACAACCGCTGATGGACTGTCCCGTATATTTCCTTCTTCATCCAGTTGTACACTGTTCACCATTTTCTCCACGCTCGAGCAGCTGTAGCGACAATAATGTAGGTGTTTTGTAGTAGGATGTTTTTTGATTGTAACGTCCACCAAATACACAAAAAACGGAAGAGAGGGGCGGGGTGAGCAGTAGCTCATTATCATTTAAAGAGACATGCAGCGTACCTGGTCACTGTGAACAGAGCCGTTTTTGACAAGGTAAAAATGGTGTTGTTTTAAACAACCATTAAGGGATTTTAACCAAAGTATATTGCAGACCCTAAAGAATTGTACCAACTTGAAAATGGGCATTTAATGTCCCCTTTAAAAACCTGAATGAAGTGACTAAGCTACATTCCCCTGTAAGTACATTCATGTAGGCAGAAACTTATCAGAGAGATAGACCAGAGGTACTGAGCCATGGTCAAATAGCTTGAATGGCAGTGTTCCCATTGACACCCACGAGTCTGTCTTTGGGTCGTAGCAGTCAAAGCTGTCTGAATCTTCCACACTCTCGTGACTGTTAATGAAACGGCCCCCCGTCACATAGATCTTGTCACTGACCACAGTAGCGGAGTGATGCATCTTCCTGGCCTTCATATTTTCACATTTTTCAAACCTGTTGGTTTTAACATCATAGGCTACCATTCTTCTTGTATAGCCTGTTGAAATAGTCAAAAAAAAAATAAAAAAGTTAGATTTGGCTATCACGGAAGAGAGGAAATTGTTAAATTTATTTATGTTATTTCTGGACCTTGAACGTGGTAGTACTGTTGCTGTCTATGCAGGGTCAGAAAGCTCTCGTATTTCATCGAAAATATCTTAAAGGAGAAGTTCACTTCCAGAACAAAAATTTACAGATAATGTACTTACCCCCTTGTCATCCAAGATGTTCATGTCTTTCTTTCTTCAGTTGATAAGAAATTATGTTTCTTGAGGAAAACAATTCAGGAATTATCTCCATATAGTGGACTTCAATGGTGCCCCCAAGTTTAAACTTCCAAAACACAGTTTAAATGCAGCTTCAAATGGCTCTAAATGATCCCAGCCGAGGAAGAAGGGTCTTATCTAGCAAAACGATAGGTCATTTTCAAAACAAAATGACAATTTTTATACTTTTTAAATCTCAAATGCTCATCTTGTCTAAGTCGGCATCCCCAACTTCAAAATCGTCCTACATCACTGCAGAAGTACCGACCCAGTGTTTACAAAGTGAACATACAAAGATGATCAAACAGCCTTTACAAAAAAAAAAAAAATGGTAAAACAGCGATGTAGGATGATTTTGACATTGAAGAAAACTAGATGTGAATTTTTCGACATGCTCTAACTATATTGACCTGGATTACACAGACTATGCATGCGCATCGCAGAGACGAGTCAAGACAGGCATTTGAGGTTAAAAAGTATATAAATTGTCAATTTGTTTCGAAAATGACCAATCGTTTTGCCTTCTTCGTTGGCTGGGATTGTTTAGAGCCCTTTGAAGCGGCATTTAAACTGCATTTTGGAAGTTCAAACTTGGGGGCACCATTGAAGTCCATTATATGCAGAAATAGTGGACACAAGGGGATGAGTAAATCTGTAAATCTTTGTTCTGGAAGTGAACTTCTCCTTTAATTTGTGTTTTGAGAAATTAATTACAGAATTTTCTTTTTGGGTGAACCAACACTTTTAAGGGCACATTAAATAAAAACAACAAAAAACATAATAATTTGCATGGATAATTTATAATAACCACTTCAACAGTCAACATAAAAATGAGAATTTTAATTTTTTGGTGACTAAGACCAACGGCACAAGAGTGCTGTTTTTAAAATACCACCAAAAAAAACCCTCCTTACCGCCTACTATGTAGATTTTATCATCAATCACTGCAGCTGGTGCACAGACGTTCTTCACCATCCTGGTTTCCATCCTACACCACAGGTTCCTTCCTATGTGGTACACCTATCAAAACCAAAACATCTTTTACCATTTAAAAGCATTGAAATGTATGCTCTTTACAATCAAACATCCCAAATTACTCTGAAATATCAGACCTGGATCATTCGAACTGGTTTCTGCATGGCATCTTCTCCTCCAAACACGTATATTCTCTGGTTATGCGCAGCTACAGCTGGGTGTAGAACTGCAGTGGGTATGGAGGCCATGGCCTCCCATTGGTTGAACATGGTGTCGTATCGCTCTACCTCATTGGACAGCTGTCCATCAGCTGTCAATCCACCCAGTACAAAAATGAAATGCAGGTAGGTGGCGCTCTGATGGGCGTATCGAGGTGTCAACATGGGTTCTCCCATTCTCCACTGGTTTGTTTTGAGAGAAAGCGTGTAAACGGTGTTGCTAGGTGTGCACTGGCCTCCTGCTCTCATTGTTAAACCACCCAGAACGTAAAGGATGCTGTGCATGCAGACGTAAGCGGGTCTGTAGAGCCGCAAAGGGACTTTTGCAAGCCACTGCCAGCAGTGAGTTTGTTCATCGTAGAGCAGCGCCTCACGAGACGTCCGCTCGCCATTCTTACGACCTCCTACTATTACAAGAGCCTCCTTGCAGTTTTGCCGCCGTGGTGCGGCCCACAGGGGCTCAATATCAACAGGACAATGAGTGCCGACAGAAAAGAGCAGGCGACGAACAGATTCGATGATTTCTGTGCATAACGACGATGACTGGACTAGAGGGTCGCTGGCGATAAACTGGAAGAGATATGAAGGGTGGATGTGTCTCAGTCTAACACGACTGAACAAGTCGTGGATGGCGCCACGTCTGGAGAACGGGTCGTGGTGGATCCAAGCTAGAAGAGTTTCAAAAACTTGCTCCTCCTCAACGCAGAGTTTGTCGTCTTCCAAATAGCTCACCAATTCGGGTAGCGAGAGTTCGCAGAAGTCTTCTGAGACAACCACATCTGAGAAACTCTTCACGGCCAGCTCTCTTGCTTTTTCTTGCAAGCTTGAGCAATGCAGGATTTCTGAGAGCCGGATCATGCTCAGACAGTTGTCTGGACTGAGCTGGGCCTGCAAAAAAGTTGAGCAGGCTTCAAAAAGTCTTCCGTACTGAAGCATAGAGGCGGCTTGCATCAGAGGGAGAACCAGCTCCATGGTGATGCTGATGGACCCTGTGTAAACATACTCCACCACACTCGTAAGGATGTCATAAGGAACACCCTGGAGGTTTATCTGGGGCTTTTGGGTCTCCAGGAAGCTGCTGCAAAACATAGCATAGAAGTAGGGGCTGCTGGACACCAGAACATTGCGGTGACATGGGATCTCTTTGCCCTCAGAGCAAAGCACAACATCTGTAAGAATTCGGTCCTTCCTTAAGGAGTTCAACTCCAGGAGGAGAGTGGAAATCAGGTCCCTGTCTTTAAAATGCAGGACGTCTGATATTGGATCATCTAAGCTGTTAAAAAAAAGAAAAAAAAAGAGAGGTTTTGTAATCATTACCAGCTGCCACAATGGCAGAAGATATTTCAGTTATTTCTAATAAAATTTGCTATTTCATTTTTAAAATGTAATGTTTTTGAAAATTAAAGATATTATGTTTACATCTTTTAGCTTTTATTAAACATTCAGGATATTTTCTCTACTCATGTATTCCACTGCAAGCCCATGACCTTGGCACTGACAGCATCATGCATGCATTGTGTTTATCATAGTATGTATATAAAATTAATGCTATAAATAAGCATACAAACATTCATAACTTTCTGACTGACTCAATGAAATGTTTAAACATGAGTGTGAAGCTGCATCTGTGAAACTCGCTCATATTCTTCAATGCATATTTTCAAAAACATCATATACACTACCAGTAAAAAGTTTTTGAACAATAAGATTTTTAATGTTTTTGAAGAAGTCTCTTCTGCTCCATAAACCTGCATTTATTTGACCCAATGTACAGCAAAAGCAGTAAAATTTTTAAATATTTTTGCTATGTAAAATAACTGTTTTTTGTTTGAATATATTTTAAAATGTAAATATATTTCTGTGATTTCAAAGCTGAATTCTTAGCATCATTACTCCAGTAACATGATACATCAGAAATCATTCTAATATTCTGATTTGCTGCTAAAAAAATTATTATTATTATTATTATTATTATTGTAGTGAAAACAGCTGAGTAGAATTTTTTCATGTTTCTTTGTTAAATATAAAGTTCAAAAGAACAGCATTTATCTGAAATAGAAATCTTGTAACATTAGAAATGTCTTTATTAAAACTTTTGAGCTGAACAAAAGTATTAATTTCTATAGTTTCTTTTCCATGGAAAACAAACAAACAAACTGACTTCAAGATTTTGAATGGTATATATAGTGTACAATATTACAAAAGCTTTTAATTCGGATAATTGCTGATCTTTGTATCTTTCTATTTATCAAAGAATCCTAAAAAAAAATGTACTCAACTGTTTTAAATATTGATAATAATAATTAATAATAATAATAATAATAATAACAATAATAATAATAATAAATGTTTCTTGAACAGCAAATCAGCATATTATAATGACTTCTGAAGGATCATGTGACTAATGATGCTAAAAATTCAGCTTTGAAATCACAGAAATAAATTACATTCCAAAATATGTTCAAATAGAAAGGAATTATTTTAAATAGTAAAAACATTTCACAATATTACTGCTTTTGCTGCATTTTGGATCAAATAAATGCAGGTGAGCAAAAGAGACTTCTTTTAAAAAAACATTTAAAATCCTACTGTTCAAAAACTTTTGACTGGCAGTGTATTCCGGCAATTTAAGATATCCCAGGAATAGAAGAAGATAAAAGATGATGAAAAAAGCCATATTTTATAGCCAGACAACATCATACTTCTTTAACAATTCTGCAAGTTCACCACACAAGTTCCTCACATTCATCTCCCAAGACTAGAGTTGTCCAATTCGCCTGAAGACTGACATCTTATAACAAACACACCTGAATGCCATGCCTTTATCTACTACCTACACAGGTGTTTTTGTTCCTACAAAGCATCTGCTCAGAGACCTGTATCAGCCATATCTTGCCTTACCTTGTCTCAGCTGATTTGAAGCACATTCTAGATGGTCCTGTAAAAATCTATGTATCATCAAACCTCACACAGAACTCAAACTCTTCCCTCTGTTTTCAAAAACAGTTCACTTCTGAAACTTCACTTTCTGAGTTTGGCAGGTGGATGTTTATAGAGACTGGGGCGACCGCCGGTATGTTATTTGTTGTTCAGAAATCCTTCGAGAGGCCTCAGTGTACATTCCAGTCTCCCTAAAAATAGAAATCTCTCTTCTCTGTCAGAACTGGAGCTAGTCCCGCTAACACCTCCTCGTGGTACGCCCTCACCCCCTCTGTTTTTCCACAACACAAGTTTCTTCACTGTCTGCATAGCGTGTCTGAATTGCTCCATGCTTCACCACGTGTGTATGTTTACTGACGCTGTAAACAACACCACTAGTGCCCAAATGCTATTCTAAGAGCCGTGTATACGACCTCCGTTTCTAAGATAAGCCCTCCCAAAGCTAGCGTTGTGTTACTACAGCAGTCGTTGCTAAACATTGGGATGATGAAGGCTCAGGATGAGGAGACATAACAGCTGAAGGCTTTGAAGCTAAACATACGCAGTTATAAATTAGACAACGCTGAGTGATGAGGGTTTTGTTTGAACATAGTCTTGCTAATTTAGTGTCCTCCACTTTGTTGCACTATCGGCGTATGAAGTTGCATAAGCGTCACTAAACTGATATTCAGTAGTCCCATGTAGGGAGAAAAGCTAAACACATAAAAGATTCATTAATTCACAATCTCAGTCTGTAAATCTACAATCTATTATTAAATAATCTAAACATTTTTACAATTTTGGTGATAAGATTAGTTGTGTGAACTACTTATAGCGTTAGATCAACAGCGCCATCTAGTGTTAGTTCCCTGTACTGGGGTGTTTGTACCCTGAGCTGTATTATGCAATAGTTGCACCTGTGCTGTCATCTGTTTCTCATGCTGTAGGCTAAAATGTACAACAGCTTCAAAAATAAATGTTCTCTTGTACCGTAAGATAACATGTTGTTTCCACATCAGTTAAAACAGAAAAATGTATATTTAAATACAAGTACATCAAGTTACTCTCAGAGTTGTTTAAAAATAATTCTATATTATAACTATACAATAAAGATGAACATTTTGGCACATACAGGGATGTTTTGATGAAAAATAAGGAGTTTAAACTATTGCAAAAACAAATGTGTGCACAAAACAGCCTAAGGCAACTAGCCACCTGCTTTTTCTGCCCTAAACCTCCTTAACTGGGCCTGTGTCTCTTGTGTTTGATTACTAGAGAAGCCCAAAATTGATAATGTAATACCCTGCATGTAAGTCACTTTGGATAAAATCACCTGTCAAATGCAATAATGTATTATAGGATTCAGTTGCAATTACTTTACTTTTTACCTTAACGTCACCATCAAGGTACAAAGCACTGAAATTCCTCAAACAAAATGATGGAAAACTTGAATGTCAGGTTAAGAAATTCATTGTAAACAAATTTTTGCTCCTCCCAACCAATTGTTGGGCTTGAAATGAATAGCTTGAGTAATTCCTTTGAACTTCTACCACAACACCCTTTGAAAAGATTATAGCACGCAATATACTAGCAGTAAAATCAGAGAGTGAATTAAGTATGATGCTCTTGAGCAAGCATATGAATAAACAAATAAATATTAAAAAAGTGTGTGTATTATATATTTATTCTCAGTCTTGAACATACTAAAATATATAAATCAATAATGAGACATTGGATGCAAAATTCACTTTTATGTGGTGTTTGCATATAAATGTGTCTTAGTAGTGTGTGGACACAACCACCTTACAATGATAAAAAACCACTCATTCCTCATATTAATGACTCCTCATATAAAAACAGTCTCAATTATCAAGCCGTTTTGATTTTCTGAGCAGTATGAGGTCATACTGCTCAGGCCCCACCCACAACCACTAACAGACTGTCCTGTATTAGCATATCTTGTCCCTTAGCCAGTTATACACTGTCAGACATTTTCTTTGTGCTTGAGCTGCTCTAGCGACAGCGACGTCTAATAAGCAATGCAGGTGTTTTGTAGTTGCATGTAAAAGTAAACAAAGGCCTTTCCACACTGAGTGCGAAAAAGTGAAACGAATCTCGGACGCGATTACGCACTGGAATAAAACAACAGGCTCCTATGGATGCTTCCACATTGACCGCAAACATTTGCACACCGAAAATGCACAAAAAAATTTTCAACTAGTCCGACGAATCTTTTCAGTTTCGCAAAGCGAAATCATGGGCCGTCCAATAAGATTTGAGCATTACATCACATGGCCAACTACAGATCACAATCAAAGTTATTACAAGCACTCAGTGATGGTTTAAAATGGGTTTTAAGCAAATACATTATATACATTTTCAAATGTGGCATGATGCCTTTTTCCTTCTGTTTATATTTTAAGATGTTTTCTTGTAAGCATTATAGACAGTTTGTGTTTCTGGCGTAGAAACAAACTTTACCTTAAAAGTTAATGCTGTGTATTGAGCAGCGGACGATGTTAAATCCATATACAAGATACATATCTGAGGGAAACGCATTGTTGGTCGACGCCGCCTAGCGTGCAGGCGTGAATTAACAGAAGGCGATCATTTGGTTTGCGCGTTCGGTGTGAAAGCACCATTCGTCGGCAATTCGTTTTGTTTTTGATGGTAACGCGGCACCAAATACAGACAAAACAGAAGAGAGGGGTGGAGTGAGCAGTAGCACATTATCATTTGAAAAGACACAGCGAAAATCTGTTTTTGACAAGGTAAAAAAAAATGACCATTGAGGAATTTTAACCAAAGTACACTACAGACATTTCATGAAGACCCTAGAGAATTATACCAACTTGTGGAAAATGGGCATCCGATGTCCCTTGGTAGAAATCTTGATAAGTAATGTGTCTAGAGAACTCATAGTGCTTTTAAAGCCTGCAGACTACTTCACATATCTTGCATGGTACACACAGTAGTCCTCGGACTGACTCTGTTCTACAGCATCCACATGTTTTACTGTGAATCTGTTATGCATTTGTTAATTATCTCATATTAAGCACTCAATTCCAAAACGCCTGTGCCTCAGGAGAGCATCCTTACTGATTAACACTGCTTATCACTGCATGAGTAAATGAGGGGTAAGCAACAGTCACATCAAGACATGGAAGGATATGACCTCTAGACACTCTTCAAATTCTAAAATTATTTTATATTTTTTAAATTATTATTTTGTTATTTTATGGTATGTCTAATTTCTTATTCTTAATCTCAATATAAAGGGCTGCATTGTGTTCATACGTATGCATATTACTCCTGCATGTTCTATGAACACAAGCCTTTGTACATTAAAGTAAATGACTCTAACCCAAACAGCGACTATTCATTAGAAATTTCTGTTTGGCATGCATCATGAAGAGCAAAAAGTAGTCGTAATAGAAAGAGGCACATTTCAGATATATTAAGGCACAATGTCTGATGCATTTTGAAGAGCACTTTCATCTTTTGGTTCCCATAATGGATTCCTTTGTGATCCTCCTCAAACGCTACAACACACTGCACCATTTTGAAAAAGGACCACCACCATAAAACAAGAGCCCTTCTCTACAGCACGAGAAGGAATATATTTGCAGTTTTTGTGTAACACTGATTTGGGTATAAGCAACATGTGCTTGTGTATGTTGCTCTATAGTATCATCATATTAAGTGGTGCCACTGATGGCATTGCAATGAGAAATGCAATATGTCCATTAGGAATCTCAAGCTGACCTCTAAAAGAGGAGTATGACAGTGATATATTACATAGTTTGCTCCGCTCATGCAGAAATTTAAGGGAACATAACAAATAGTGAGATAGTAAATTAGGTCATGTTGTGTCAGATCTGAGTGACCTACTTCTTACAGCCTTTTTTTTTTTTGATGTGGCCTGGAGAGAATGTTCTACTTTCAAAGTCGTGGCAAAAGTTCTAATCACCATCACCGAACAGCAAATACTAAAGTTTCTTCTTCGAAGTTCAGAGCAAACTAACCATCTTGTAAACAGCAGTCTGATATTGGTATTTTACAGTGTAAACAAATGCAAAAAAGAAACTACTGGGATATTCACAACATTATATTGTCTACAGCTGCTGATAAATATTAAAGGGTTAAATGAAAATTCTGTTATTACTCATCCTCATGTCTGTCACGTTACATGTGAGGAAGGGGCAAACAAAGACGAAGGTAAAAGATAAAGTCTTTATTATAATCCACAGGTAACTCCAAAAACAGGTAAATCCACAACAGGAGGGACGAAACATTCATGTACACATTGACAAGACCAGACAACAAACACTGAACTGAAGGCAACTTATGAAGGGGTGCTAATGACACAAGGACAGGTGTGGGTGATTAACTAATAATGACTTAACAAGGACAGGAACCGGAAAAACCAGAGGCACAGAAAGGAGAAACCAACATAAACAGTCCACAGGGGTGTGACAATGTTGTTCCAAACTTGTAAGACCTTCGTTCATCTTCACAACACAAATTAAGATATTTCTGATTAAATCCGAGAGATTTTTGGCCCTGCTTAGACAGCAACGTAACTGACACGTTCAAGTCCCAGAAAGGTAGTAAGGACATCGTGAAAATAGTCCATGTGACATCAGTGGTTCAGCTTGCAGTTTTTTGCCCAGCTTTACTTATTTGAATCAGAAAATATAGACGCTAACCTAAAAGAGATGAATTTTCAACGTCAGTACGCTGACTTCTGCATAAGGAGCATCACACGTATTCGGTCTTACGGGTATGGAACGACATGAGGGTGAGTAAATAATTTTCATTTTTGAGTGAGCTATCCCTTTAAGGCAGCTGTATATTTTTTTGTGTAAAAATCCATTTATAGTGTGTGCGAATGTGCACTACCAATCAAAAGTTTTTGAACAGTAAGATGTTTAAAGTTTCTTCTGTTCACCAAACCAGCATTTATTTGATCCAAAGTACAGTAAAACAGTACAATATTGAAATATTTTTACTATTTAAAATAACTGTTTTCTATTTGAATATATTTTAAAATGTAATTTATTCCTGTGATCAAAGCTACATTTTCAGCATCATTACTCCAGTCACATGATCCTTAAAAAAAATCATTATAATATGCTGATTTGCTGTTCAAGAAACATTTATTATTATAAATGGGTGCTTTAAATGGCTCAAAAAGTGATGCTAAAGACATTTATAATATTACAAGATTTCTTTTTCTGATAAATGCTGTTCCTCTGAACTTGCTATTCATCAAAGAAACTTGGAAAAATTCTACTCAGCTGTTTTGAACATGATAATAACAACAATAAATGTTTTTTTCATTTCAGCAACTCAGAATATTAAAATGATTTCTGATCATGTGACTGGAGTAATGATGCTAAAAATTCAGCTTTGAAATCACATTTCAAAATGTATTCAAACAGAAAAGTTATTTTAAATAGTAAAAATATTTGTAAACTGTTTACTGTATACTGTTTTTGCTGTACTTTGGATCAAATGCAGGCTTGGTGAGCAGAAGAGGCTTCTTTAAGAAAACATAAAAAAAACTTACTGTTCAAAAACGTTTGACAGGTTGTGTAAGAGAACTAAATCAATTAACTGTTTCCAAAATGAAATATATAATAGAAACAAAAAATATATATAATATAAACAAAGGTTTAGATATAACAATAATAAACAAAAAAATATGATCTTGAAAATAATTTACATTTAAAGTATTTAGACAATCCAAAATGAAATTGTCTTATACACTGTCATTATACTAATACAAAAATATTATCCGGAAAATATTTATAAAAAGCACAAATTGTTAAAAGAAAGAAAGAAAAGAAAGATGTACAATCAATGTCTTGATTTCTAGCCAGAATGAAATGTAATGTAAATGTAAATTTATGTAAATACATAAATAAAATTCTTAAAACTTTCAAAGACCCCATACCACCCCCTTACAGAACACTACTTTAGGCCTGTTGGCATATTAATTTGTGAGATGAGAGCTATATTTCGGTTAAAATGTCATGTTCCTCTAGAGGTCAGTGCAGCCCAAAGGATACTTGAACTTACTGGAATAAAATAAGTCCTTATACTCATTACACATGCTGGGTATTGTGAATAGAAACATGAATGTTTCACAGCACTCAATATTATTGATCACCAAACCACCTAAAAGTGGTTTCATGAATTTTTCAGCAAACTCACAATGTACTATGGGACAATGCAGCTATTTATTCATTAAAGACAAACAAATATCAGAGTAGCTAAAATGGAAGAAGACTTTCGTTCAATACCATTACCATACCTCTGTCATTTTCACCTCATTTTTTTGTCACCTGACGATCTTCTCAGCCTTCTTTTCATTTCTCTCTCTGCAGCCAGTCCAGGCTTCTTGTACGCCACATCGGCGTGACACAAACAGACACACACCGTGCACCTTCAGCAATAATACACCTTTGATGGAGCGCAGTTGCCTTTGGAAACCTAGAGAGAGAAAAAGGGGGTCTTAAGGGGCTTACTATTAGCTGCTTAAAATTCTTCTGATGTAACCAGTGCATAGCTACTGGAAACAAAAACACAGTCGCATTCCCACTAGAGTGGCACTTTCACCCTATTTTGTTTACTCTTGGTGGTGTTGTGTTCCAGACGTCCTTTTTTTTAACAGTTGAGGAAACTAAATAATGAGTTCTTTCACTGAGTGAGTCACTGTGAAGGCAACGCTGTTTATCTTTATATCTTCAGCGGTGGCAGACAGCTTCATACAGTGTCACAGGCATACTGACACAAGGTGCCTTGGCATTCAAAATGGCTAGAGTACAGGCTCTCAGGGTGAGAGAAACCTGAAAAAAATGATCTTTGTAGAGTCCAAAGACTCAGAGGAATTCCTGCGGTCGTGTCAGACCAATACTGAAATGTCAGGTAGTAGAAATGCCTCTGTTTACTCACCGGGATAGAGATGCGGGGTGTGTGGATCTTTATAACATATAAGGTTTCAGTGAAAATGTCACTCTGAGGACTGATCGTTGAATCATTAAGCGGTATCATTCATCATCACCAAAAAAAACAAATGTTATAGAACCGCTTTGGAACAGTGTGTATCGTGTAAAGCGATATATGGTGACTTAAATATAAGCACATTATCCTAATACGTTTTAATATTAATACCTAAATATTGGGGAAGCAGGTGTGTCTGGTTTGAAGGAACTGTCAGGAGGCCGTATTTATTTTGATGTGGTGATGGGCGATGGACGCTTGGCTTGTAACTGATATGCCTCACGGCGACAGCCAGATATCCCCACGCTGGAGTGAGCAAATACACGGCAGACTAGCTGACCAGCTGTTACGTTAGGTAATTAAGAGCTGAGGCACGCTTCTGGGCATGAGAAGCCCCTGCACTGGGGGTGATGGACTGACAGCCAGAGGCTAGCTGTTTGGCAATCCACAACACAGGACTAAACAGTGCAGTGCTTTACAGTCCCACATGCCCTAGACTGAATACCACAAGCTGAAGGACCTCCTGGGAGACGAGACATCTCTGAAGATGCCGCCACTGTATTTATTGTGAAGAACACAGTAATGAACTGTATTCAGGGATGACGCCATATTTCAGTGAGAAATAGACGTACGGTTAATTGAAACATGCCCAGCCACCTTTTCTTGTCACAGGGATTTTTAAAAAATTGCTTCAATTCAAGAAGCATCTCTAAAGCAGCAATATAACAATACTAAAAATATTAAAATGGGATATTTATTATATTTGATATAAAAACTAAAACAATTTTTATCAGTAATTTGACTGATTTATGCTTTTTTTGTTTAGTAATGCTTGCAATATACAGTCCCTTACAAAAGTATTGATACCTCTTCATTTTTTCGCATTTTGTTATGTTGCTGCCTTATGTTAAACTGCTTTAAATTACCTTTTCCCCACACCAATCCACACTCCATACAACATAATGGCAAAGCAAAATCTTGTCTATGCAAATGTCTATGCTAAATAATTCCACTGCATAAGTATTCACACTCTTATCTGGGACAGTTGAAATTTAGCTCAGGAGCATTCATGTTGCTTTTAGATGTTACTACACATCAAGTGGACTTAACCTGTGGCAAATTCAATTTAATGGTTATGATTTGGAAAGGCACACACGTCTTAATAAAAGGGCTAACAGCTAAAAATGCATATCAGTGCAAAAACCTGAGGCCCTGAGGTCAAAAAACCTCCTGTAGAGCTCAGAAAAATTCTGCTGCATTGAAGGTTCACAGAAGCATGTAGTCTCCGTTACCCTTAATGTAAGAAGTTTGAAACACCCAGGACTCTTCCTAGAGCTGGCCTCCTGGCCAAACTGAGAAGGGCCTTGGTTAGACTGTTGACCAAGAACCTGATGGTCACTCTAGTTGAGCTCCATAATCATATGTGGAGAAGCTTACAGAAGGACAAACGTCACTGCAACACTCCACCGATCTGGGCTTTATGGCGTTGTGGCAAGACTCAATCCTCTCCACAGTGAAGACACATGAAAACACACTTGGAATTTGCAAAAAACACCTAAAGGACCTTCAGACTGTGAGAAACAAGATTCTCTGGTCTGATGAACCTCAATTCCAAGAATCATGTTTGAAGGAAACCAGGCATTTCTCCTCACCTTAAGAGTACCATCCCAAAAGTAAAGTGTGGTGGTAGCAGCCTCATGCTGTGGGGCTAGTTTTTAGTGACAGGGACTGAGGGATACGTCAGAGTAGAAGAAAAGCTCAGTGCACCAAAATATTGAGATAGCCTTAATGAAAACCCAGTCCAGAGCATTCAGAACCTCAGACCGGGCAGAAAGTTCACCTTCCAACAGGACAATGACCCTAAGCACACAGCAAGAGGGGCTTATAGGCAACACTGTGAATGTCCTTGAGTGGCCCAGCCATAGCTTGGGCTTGAACCCAATCAAATATTTCTGGAGAAACCTGAAAATGTGTGCCTGCCCCCATCCAACCTGACAGAGCTTGAGAGGTCAAGAGGTGAGGAGAAGAATGGCAGATAATTGCCAAATGCTTGAGGCTGTAAAGGTGCTTTAACTAAGTACTAAGGGTATGAATATTATGCAATGTACCTTTGCACTTGTTTTTCATTTTTAATAATTTACAAAGTTGTGACAATTCTGTTTTTGCTTTGTCATTATGGTGTATGGAGTGTAGACTGATGTGGAAAGAAGTCATTTAAATCAGTTAGGCAGCAGCATAATCAAACATAAAAAAAAACGAAGGGGTATGAATACTTTCGCAAGGCACTGTATATTTAATTGATTTTAAATCTAGGTTTAATGTCTATAATAATGTGATGATCTGATCTCATGGCAATTTGCACATATTTTAAGAGGTGGCTAATTCATACGAATTCGTACGACCTGACTTTCTCGATGCATCATCCTTTAAAGACAGCAGCTGGAAAAGTGTTGCTGTGAATACAGTGCCTCTTTATGTACCAAAGGTTCCTCTTTTTTCACAGATGACATACAGTTATTTCAATAGAAATCTGCTTGATCTGGAATTTCACATGAGAGTGAAAAAATTTGCAACGCATATGCTCTCATAAATATCCGTCGAAGACTGACACGGAAGAGAAGAATTTGTTGAATAAAGTCTGTATTTTTTGTTTTCTTTGCACACAAAAGTATTTATTTTAACAATGTCCTTACTGCCTTTCTGGGCCTTGAATGTGGTAACTGTGTTGCTGTCTATGCAGGGTCAGAAAGCTCTCAGATTTCATCAAAAATATCTTAATTTGTTTTTTAAAGATGAACAAAGGTTTTATGGGTTTGGAACGACACAAGGGCGAGTAATTAATGACAGAATTTTCATTTTTGGATGAACTATCCCTTTAGTTGTTCACACAAATTCATCACACTGATGATGAAAAAGCTGCTTGGTTTGAGAGCAACTTCTGTGTAAGCTGAAGTAGTTTTATTTTAAACATGACTATATATGACAATATAGATACATTTTGCAGAAGTTTCATTAATGCAACCACACCTTAAAATATGTTTTCAAACATGTATGAATCATATGTAATGTTACACAGCTGAATTTTAGACTTAATTGTACAGTTGTATACTTCCATACACTCTCAGAAAAAAAGGTACAAAATCTATCACTGGGGCAGTACCTTTTTAAAAAGTACATATTATTACCTAAAGTGTACACATTTGTACCTAAAGGGCACAGAAGTATACCGCCCCAGCTTTTGTACCTTTTTTTCTGAGAGTGTATAATTCACACACATCATGTTTATTGTTTATAATAATAAAAAGGTTTTAAAGAACTGATTTATAGTGCACTATCAGTACTCCGTAGTATCGAATCATCATAATGCCTCATCATAAACCTGTTCGAGTTCAAAGTTTAGGTATGAGACGCTACGAGTCAGTACAAACCGGTTGACTGGCATCCAATCTCGAATTTATGCTTGCATGTATAGACTCTAAAATATTAGCATTTGGTCAGAAAGGTAGCCTAGTCTCTAAACTATAGACTCTGAGTGAATTTAGCCCACTGAGCTGAAAAACCAACATAATTCCGCTTCCGCAAAATGTGCACTGTTTCTTTAACTGACCGTGCCTTGAGTAAACATTACCGTGCGCACTACTATTTCACACAGAGCGCAGTTGCTGCCTCTGCCAGAACTTCAAAGAACCCTGGACGCCATCCATTACTTGGAAAGAGAGGAAATAACTCATCAAAAGTGTCTACTGGAGACGTTAACCGCAGGACTCCCCGTTGGTTCACCGCTGTGTCCGATGGGCTTCCCCTGTCTGCAGCTCGCACCAGGAAGTGAGCAGGTGAGACGCACCTGTTCAGAACGCAGACTGAAACTCAGCAGTATCTGATGGCTGCCAAACAGTTCGGATAGCCGTAAGTTATGTTCTAATTATTCCAAACAGCTATTCGCCGATAAATAAAAGAAGACATGGACTTAGACCTGAACTGGGCTCCAAAGCCGGATTACGTGTTGCGTTGAAACCTCCCCTCCGCGACCTATACAGGTGGGACGCGAAATTGTTCACACGAGTTTCGGACACTGTTATGGGGAATCAAGTGGAGAAACTTACCCATTTGAATTACAATGAATTACCCACGACTGACCCTAATGGATTCGACTTAGAGGACGACACTCCACGGATCGGTGTGTCTTATATTTTCTCCACTGATGACGACGAGCAAGAAGACAACATCGATGAGGCAGAAAAGGAAGATGTTAAACATTACGACTGCCGCAATGAATTAGAATGCGCGGTATATTATCGCGACGAGTGTATATATGAAAGGAATAGCAGGTTCGGCGAAGTGGGCACTCTGTCGTGCGAGAACTTGGCGAATAAGTGCCAACCCGGTGACCTGGTGGAGTTTGTGGCTATCGGTCAGTACCCGCACTGGGCCGTATACGTCGACGACCTACAGGTGGTTCATTTGCATAGAAACGAGATTAAATGCGACTTTCTTTTCGAAGCCAGTCAAGGCAAACGGGGCAGAATTGCGAACGACCTGTATAAGTTTCGCGCACTGAGCCCGGATGTTGTGGTGCAGAATGCTATGGAGCAAGTGGGGATGAAAGAGCGAGACGTTTGCTGGAAGAACTCCGAATGCTTCGCTGCCTGGTGCAGGTTCGGCAAACGCGAATTTAAAATCGGAGGCGAGATACGAATCGGCAAGCAGCCGTACAAAATGAAGGTGCAGCTGTCCGAGAAGAAAAGTCATGTTTTGGACTTTCAAAGTTTAGAGGATTTGATAATGGAAAAGAGGAGAAACGATCAAATGGGAAGGGAAGCCGTTATTCAGGAACTGGAGAATCATTTAAATTGCACACAAGACACTGAGAATGATTACAATTGTAACTGATGGATCAAAGAGGGAGGTTCTCTGGTGGGGCAAACAGCCTCATCATAGAGGATATGGGCTTTATTTGTAATCACCTCAAGCACAGCGGCAGTGTTGCAATTTCATCAGTTTCTCAAGAGAGTTTTCCGTCAGCAGCACTTTTATAAATTGGACAACTTCAGCTTGTTTGCAATGATAATCCTGGTGTTTTTTATAATAAGGATTTGATCATTCCCTCACTGTGCTGTATTTACATGCAAGGGAACGTTTTATGAAAGCCTTTCCACATCACCTTTTGATCTCATTCATAGTATTTTATTTTGAGGACTGGCAAAGTATGTATTCCCTTGATGACACATATTATTTCAATAAAGTCTGAGTATTTTTACTTAAGCGCTGTTTTGTTCTTCAGCATAGGATTGTGATACAAGCTTCATTTGCCCCAACAAGTATATAAACGTAGATATTTTTGGTACAGAGCTTACTATATTCAAACCTCTGCTATTCATTCAAAGATTGTCATTTTAAATATTTCAGCACTCAATTCAGAGTTTTTTTTTTTTTTTTAATCTGTTGGTGGTGATTGAGCTTTTTCTGTCTGGAGTTGACTCCTGATTCCATCATATTTATTTCATGAGCATCCAAACATTTAATAAAGAAAAACATCCCAAAGCGAAAAAAGTAAACATTCGTTTATGAATATGATTAAAACTTTTTTTAAGTAATAACCAAGAGACTGAGGAAAAGATTTCTCACAGCACTTGCAGCATCTAAAATTAGATTTTGCTGGTGATTTTCATGATTATATTTTACTTATGTCGTTTTGAATGATGCCAAATAATAAAGGTATAGACAGCATTATACTTAGAGTTAGAATATTATGAGAACACTGGAGACGCTGTGACCATTAAGTTTTGGGTAAGCTGAAACTAATCATTTTCACACTCTCCTTTTTGATCTTTATGTTCATAAAGCCTGTTTTTGCCTTTTGTGTTGTTTTTGTTGTGCCCCTTTAGGGCTTTAATATAAATCTGTTCAATAGGGAGAAAAGGGGCCGTAGCAAGAAAGAAAAATGTGGTCTCTGATGTGTGTTTTGTTTCAAGATACCAGACTTGAGATCCCCTCATTGGTAGTATCTCTGAGATAATGTTGCCTAAAGAAGGTCTTGTTTAGCCAAAGAAGAGAGGATTTGTAGAGATCTGCTGGAGAAGTTGACTGCGCTCCCAAGATAAGATGTACAGATGCTCGGGAAAGATAACCGCTGCTTTTTGAAGTGTTTCAAACTAGAAGTCTTAATTAGATTTAAGTCTTAATTTAAACTGATTTCTCATCTAATTTAAGATACTGACTGATTACACTCAGATTTAACCATAAAATCATGTAATTTAAGGCAGTGTTAATCAAATAATGTTGCAAATAATTAAGCTGTGATCTTAATCGGTTATTGCTTTATGTGTAGCTCAACGGCACAAATATGCCTTTAAAAGATCCTCCAAAGGCCACACAAAGAAACTCAACTATAAGATAGCTATTTTTAAAGAGTCTTTGCAGCTACCAATGATTGACATTCATCCCCAAATCTTTTTTGCCACATAAAGCTGTCCTCTGCTTTACTACGTGCTATATCAAACACAGCATTGGGCCACATTGCTGTCTTGTGTGCAAAGATTTTATGGACTAAGACGGAAATACTTAGTCAACATGTAAACAAACTGGCCTTCCTGTTCAATAGGGTGAGGTTTTCTCTGCAAGGCAGGAACAGGATGTGAAATGATAATGTACGACTGATTACACCTACAGGCTGAGCTGACATTACTGCAAGGAATAGTTCATCCAAAAATGCTGTAACATTTGCTGAAAATGTACTCAGCTTCAGGCCACACAAGATGATGAGTTTGGTTCTTTATCAACCCAGATTTGGAGAAATTTAGCATCACTTGCTCAGCAATAGATCCTCAGCAGTAAATGGGTGCCGTCAGAATGACAGTCCAAACATTTGATGAAAACCTATAATCCACACGACTCCGGTGAAGAAAAAAAATGTGAGTTATAATAAACAAATCCACTATTAAACTGGAAACCATTGTTTCCAGCTAAAATACATATCCTCTATACATTATATAGCTTTCGCTATTGAACAAGTTGTCTAGCCTGAATCAGGAGAGAACTATTCACACATCAACAACTGTTTGCAAGCAGAAACAGTTTGATGTAAGAGGACAACAATGGATTAAAGAGATATTTCACCAAAAAACGAAAATTCTGTTAATTACTCACCCTCATGTCGTTCCAAACCTGTAAGACTTTAGCTCATCTTTGGAAGATAAATTAAGGTATTTTAGATGAAATCCAAGAGCTTTCTGACCTTGCATAGAAAGCAACACAACTACCACGTTCAAGGCCCAGAAAGGTAGTAAGGACATCATTAAAATAGTCCATGTGACATCAGTAGTTCAACCGTAATTTAATGACGCTAATATTTTTTTGAACATGCACAGAGACTGACACGGAAGAGAAGAAATTGTTGAATAAAGACGTTATTTTTGTTTTCTTTGCGCACAAAAAGTATTCTCGTATAGCTACATAAAATTAGGGTAGAACCACTGATGTCACATGGACGATTTTTTCGATGTCCTTACCTTTCTGGGCCTTGGACGTGCCTACTCACCTCTTGTCATCCAAGATATTCATGTTTTTGAAATTATGTTTTTTTTTTTTTTGAGGAAAACATTTCAGGATTTCTCTCCATATAATGGATATATATGGTTCCACTGAGTTTAAACTTACAAAATACAGTTTAAATGCAGTTTCAAAGGGCTCTAAACGGTCCCAGTGAGGAAGAATTATCTAACAAAATGAAAAATTACAATTTATATACTTTTTAACCTTAAAACCTCACCTTGGTTAATGTTAATGACAGTTAGGGTATGTCGAAAAACTCCCATCACATTTTCTCCTCCAACTTCAAAATCGCCCTACATCACTGTAGAAGTACCGACCCAGTGTTTACAAAGTGAACATGCAAAGAAGATCAAACGCCCTTTACAAAAAAAAGGTAAAATGGCGATGTGGGACGATTTTGAAGTTGGAGGAGAAAATGAGATGGAAGTTTTTTGACATACCCTAACTGTCATAAACAGAAATACACACAGTTCATGCAGAGCTAGACCAAGATGAGCGTTTGCTGTTAAAAAGTATATAAACTGTAATTTTTTTTTTTTAGAAAATAACCAATCGTTTTGCTAGATAAGACTCTTCTTCCTCAGCTGGGATCATTTAGAGCCCTTTGAAGCTGAATTTAAACTGCATTTTGGAAGTTCAAACTCGGGCGCACCATACATATCAAATATATGGAGAGAAATCCAGAAATGTTTTCATCAAAAAACACAATTTCTTTACGACTGAAGAAAGAAAGACATGAACATCTTGGATCACAAGGGGGTGAGTACATTATCTGTAAATTTTTGTTCTGGAAGTGAACTACTTCTTTAATTGATGGAGTTGTTTGGATTACTTGTGGATTATTGTGATGTTTTAATCAGCTGTTTAAACTCTCATTCTGGCACCCATTTACAACAGAGGATCCAGTTGTGTGCTGCTAAATGTAATGCTAAATTTCTCCAATCTATTCTAATGAAGAAACAAACTCATCTACATCTTGTATAGCCTAAGGGTGAGTACATTTTCAGGAAATGTTCATTTTTGGCTGATCTAATTATTTCAGATAAAATGTTTGTTAGGAAATCTTTATAAACGATGTTTTGCCATCAAGTATTTCATTAAGTACTGTTTATATTTAGTAAAAAGTTACATTTGCAGCTTAAATCTTTACTGTGTTATAATGTGTTCTCTTTTTAATCCCTTCTCTTTGCCAGGGCCTGTTGGGTTAGTCAGACTGTATCTCTGACTTTCATCTCAGCGCTCACTTCCATGGGAACGTTGAGCCTGTTTACATTAGAAGGTCTGGTGATAGTAAAACATGTCTGAATGCCAGAGAGGGAAAATGAGAGCAATCCATTCACTGATCTGCCACACCTCTTCTAACCTGCTATAGCAAAAGGCAAACATGATCATCAAATATTTCATTTGTATAGTACCTCAACAGCACTGCTGTATGAATTAGCATTAAGGACATGTAAAATAAAAGCTTCATTGTTGGAAAAAAGATCCAACAGTGAATATACAGTGGCATGCGAAAGTTTAAGAACCACTTGCAGAATCTGTGAAAATGTGAATAATTTTATTATATGTTTTTTTTTGTTTTATGATGGTTGTTCATGAGTCCCTTGTTTACTCTGAACAGTTAAACTGAACACTGTTCTTCAGAAAAATCCTTTGTGTCCTGCAGACTCTTTGGTTTTCCTGCGACTTTTGCATATTTGAACCCTTTCCAGCAATTACTGTATGATTTTGAGATCCGTCTTTTCACACTGAGGACAATTTAGGGACTCAAACACAATTTTTAAAAAAGGTTCAAACATTCACTGATGCTCCAGAAGGAAACATGATGCATTAAGAGCCAGGGGGTGAAAACTTTTGAAAAGGATGTCCAAATTTTTCTTATTTTGTTGAAGTATCTTTTTTTTTTCTTCTCTTCTCCCATTTAGTACTGCCCTTCTGAGGCAACAGAAGATACTTAAATGTTTCCTAGAAGACAAAATCCAATTTACCTTGATCTTCAAATTCCAAAAGTTTTCACCCCCCGGCTCTTAATGCATCGTGTTTCCTTCTGGAGAAGAACCTTCTTGAACATTTTTTAATAGCCAAGTTTGTGTCCCTCAGTTGTCCTTACTGTGAAAAGATGGATCTCAAAATCATACAGTAATTGCTGGAAAGGGTTCAAATATGCAAAAGTCGCAGGAAAACCAAAGAGTCTGCAGGACACTAAGGATTTTTCTGAAGAACAGTGTTCAGTTTAACTGTTCAGAACAAACAAGGGACTCATGAACAACTATCACAAAACAAAAAAACAATCGTCGATCATCCAGGTAATCACACACAGTATTAAGAACCAAGGGTTCCCAAACTTTTGAAGGGGGTTATTTTAATAATTTCAGCTATGTTTTTGTCTTGTGGACTATATGTAAACATCTTAATCAGGACAGTACTAAATAAAAAAATAACATGCATTTTGTATCTCTCTTATTTTGTTAAAATTCACATTTTCACAGATTCTGCAAGGGGTTCTCAAACTTTCGCATGCCAGTGTATATAATAATACTATCACATAATTCAACAACAGCCATGAAAATGATCTAAACAGCTCTGGCATTAAGATATTTCTCTCAAATGAGATAAGCGGAGATGCTTAAGACCACATAACACAGTACAATTATTTACAGCTCTTTGATTTGATAACTATCAATTCCCTTCATACTGATCCAGTTTTAATTTGCTGCTCATCCTCTGAAGTTCAAATGGATAATGTGAATTTAAATCGCTGTATAAAATAAAAAGATCCATTTCAATAACATTATGCTAATTTGGTTAAAATGCCCCTTTCATGGAGAAAAGGCTAATGAAGAGGAATAATAAGCTGCATTGTCCTGATGATGTTTTGCCATCTATAATTCCATTGTTGATGAGGGTTTGAACTCTCCTGTTTGCAGCTGGGATATGAAAGGTGTCCTTCAGGTTCATCTGACTGAAATAGCTGTAATCCCGCATTAAGAATTTGTTTCGAATTGATACACTGATACACAACTATTTAATGTGTGTGTGTGTCATACACACACACACACAAGCAGGTGTGCACAGCAGTATGAGGAAAATTTGCTGGGCTGGCAACCAATGGAAATAAAGCCTTTTTCTTGGAAATAACCTTGGGTTGGGTCTGTTTTACCAAAACGCAAGTACAAAAATGCAGCACTGTATAACAATAGACCTGTGGTTGGGATATCTATTATTATCCTAACCAGTAAGACCGATTCTGTTCAGTATGTGATTTGAATGTGAACATGATGTTAGTTGTGGTGATCAGTTACTTATGACATTTCAGTTTCATGTGATGGTAATACTTCTCAGGAAGAGCTAAAACAGCAGTCACTCTTACATCTAAATAAGTATTTCATTTCCAGGGAAGGAAATTATTCCAGTGCAACAAAGCTGGATTTCCCAGCTGTGCAATGTGTTTTTGCAATTTATTGTGAGACTAATTACATGGGATCATTACACTCCCAACAGCAATCAGAACTCTCTCCCGAAAGTAAAAGACAGATTAAAATCTTTATAGATTCAATGGCATAGCAAAGGAAGAACGAAATGGAAAGAATTATTCATACTTAATTATGACACTGCTATAGAATTATGAGAGATGTTATGAAGGAAAGAAATGTATCAAGTACAGGTCTGAAGTGTATTAACTAAAACTTAAACAAAGGACTTATAGGAGAAATAAAATAAAAATCTGACCTGCAGGACTCACATGGTTTACAAATTATAGTTCAAGTTCCTCAGTACAAATTAGGATAGTTTGACTTCTATCTTAGGTTGTGTACAATAAGAGGAACAAGAGGAAGTACAACACCCTTCCTCGTATCCTTGAGAGAATTCCTCAGGGAATTGTTGGGAATAGTTAGGAAAACTCAGGGACACAGGAGAGGTAGTGCCATGAAATCTTACCTAAAAGAAAGAGTATTTTATATATGTAAACGAGCCTTTGTATTTATTTATCTTAATATGTTTTTTACATAATTTAAATACTTTATATGTTTAAGTGAGCATTTAATACTCCAAAATTTGAACAGGTGCACAGGAAAATGGAGAGTTAAAGACAGAGGCATCAATCAGGCCAACTTCCATCATCATTTCATCAATAAAACAAAACAAAACACATTACCTGAAGACACTGAATTCATTATTTGTAACAAACAGAACCAAGGTTCCTCCTTTACTCCAGTAAGCACAACATTCTGTTCCAGGAAACATCTTATCAGAAGAGTTGTACAGCTTCCAGGATTTCCTTGGCCAAACACTTTTGCACCGTACCACTCAAAACCATTCTCTCAAGAACATTCTGCCACTGTGCATCTGGAGTTCTTATAAAGTCAAGGCCAGGACTTCTTCACAATGTGTTCTACAAATGCTTAAAGGGATAGTTCACCCAAAAATGAAAATTCTGTCATTAATTACTCACCCTCATGTCACCATCTTCAGAACACAGGTTAAGATTTTTTTTAATGAAATCTTAGAGCTTTCTGACCCAGCAATGCAACTGACACGTTCAAGGCCAAGAAAGGTAGTAAGGACATTGTTAAAATTGTCCATGTGACATCAGTGGTTCAACCTTAATTTTATGAAGCTACAAGAATACTTTTTGTGCTCAAAGAAAACAAAAATAATGACTTGATTCAACAATTTCGTTTTTGCCACTCATACATGAAAGTAGTTGTGTTGCTGTCTATGCAGGGTCAGAAAGCTCATTCACACTAAGAACAATAACTATAACTGTAATAAAGATAACGTTCTAAAAATCATTTCAAATTTCAGAGAATAGCAGAGTTCACCCCAGGACTATAACGATAACGACACAGGGGAACAATATCATTGGGACCACTTTCAGAACAATTTTTTACAGCTGATGAATGATAAAACACTGACAGCTAATCAGACTTCATTCAAATTTAAAGGGCTTGCGCATTTGAAATAGCAGGCGACATTGAAGAGAAGCAAATAGACATTGCACAGCAAACAGAAACATAAAACATAAAATTACCTCAGGAATTCAGTGCTAGTTTGGACAACATTGTCTTGCCACCTTTGAAGTTGCAGTATTGTTTTTATTCCACTACACTGACTACATTAGAGATCAGATAGTTTACGCTAGATTCACTGTTTAGATGTGCTTGAAACGTGCATGCTGATGGTTGAAGTCATGTAAATGCAACAAAACCAGACAGTTATCATTCACTGGCGTGGAAGCAAATATAGTTATCGTTGTATTTATAGTTAGCGTTATTGTTCTTTGTGTGAATGGGCCTTAAAGGAGAAGTCCACTTCTAAAACAAAGATTTACAGATAATGTACTCACCCACTTGTCATCCAAGATGTTCATGTCTTTCTTTCTTCAGTCATAAAAAAATTGTTTTTTTTTGAGGAAAACATTTACGGATTTTTCTTCATATAATGGACTGATATGGTGCCCCGATTTTGAACTTCCAAAATACAGTTTAAATGTGGCTTCAAACGATCCCAGCCGAGGAAGAAGGGTCTTATCTTTTCATTAAAAAAGCACAATCTAAATACTTTTTATTCTTAAACGCTCGTCTTGCCTTGCTCTTGTTGAACTCTGTGTATTCTGGTTCAAGACAGTTAGGGTATGTCGAAAAACTCCAATCGCGTTTTCTCCTTCAACTTCAAAAATTATTTCAAAATCATCCTGCATTGCTGCAGAAGTACCAACCCAGTCTTTGCAAAGTGAACATGCAAAGAAGATCAAACACCCTTAACAAATAAGGTAAAACAGCGATATATAGGACGATTCTGAAGTTGAGGGAGAATATGAGATGGGAATTTTTTGACACAACAAACAAAAACAGTCCAGGCAGAGTAAGACAAGACAAGCGTTTGACATTGAAAAGTACATAAATTGTATTATTTTTATGAAAATAACCGATCGTTACGCTAGATAAGACCCTTCTTTCTCAACTAGGATCGTTTAAGACAGCATTTGGGATCGTTTGAAGCCACATTTAAACTGCATTTTGGAAGTTCAAAATCGGGGCACCATATCAGTCCATTATATGGAGAAAATTGCTGAATTTTTTTCCTCAAAAAACATAACTGGCGCAACATGTTGAAGAAGGCCATGATTCTGGGATTGACACCATCATGACAAAACCTCGGCTATTCATTCATGACATGCTATCATGACCTGCTACACAAGAATCAGATGAAGTTTTAAATCCATCCACTGCTCTTTTTTCCACTGCATCTGACACTCATCCTTCCCTTTTGTGTCTCATCCTGAATCTTCTCTAATCCCATATTTGCCAGAGCACAGCCACCCGTTCAGCTCCCTGTGCTTCTTGTCTGGATAATTTGTGGCCAGTCACTGGTGAGCCATTCATGTGCCCCCATGATGCAGAGCAACAGAGGCGATGAATGACGCTCATTATGACTAACTCTTAATATCCTCTATGAAGGAGGGTGCCGGATCCATCCAGTGTGCTAAAGAACCTCAGTTCAAATAGCACACAGCAAAAAAAGGATAAGGGCTTTTTTTCCTCATGAATTGCATTGTAAAATATGTACATGAACATTTTATGTACTGGTTTTGGAGTCCTAAGTCCTAAGGTTGCATGATGCACACTGGATGCTTTAAACAACTTCAATAAAAGTGAGGCAGGAAAATGAAAGACCACTTTGAATATGCCCCTTAGGCCCTGTCAGTTTGCAGAGCTCCAGTGTTCTGATAAGATAAGAGGATGACCCTGTTACTGACTTTTTTCAGGCCAAGGATCATCAATGTGACACGTATTCGCCCAGCTCGCTCTGACTGGCACTTTAGTCACACAACACTCCTTTACTCACTGCCGCTGAACAATGTAGTGCTCTCCACATATACACACACTTGCAGAGGCAGAAAATTACCAGGGCAAGTCAGAATCAAATTATCCAATCTATTTCCCAGCACTGGCTCAGGAAAATCAGAAGTGGGTCAGAAACTTTGATAGAGCGAACTATTTCACTTGACCCCATGTTCTGAAACGGCAGTTTCTGGCTCCTCTCGTCTTTCTTTATATACAGTTGTGCTCACAAATTTACATACCCCTTGCAGAATATGCTAAATGTTAATAATTTTAACAAAATAAGAGGGATCATGACAACTGTATGTTATTTTTTATTTAGTACTGTCTTGAATAAACTATTTAACATAACAGATGTTTATATACAGTAGTCAACATTTGAAGTGGATCAAAAAAGGTTCAGCAAAGTTGTCCTGAGACATGAACAGGTATTCTTTTTGGTTTTAAGACAAATTTAATGAAAGGTTTTGATCCACTTCAAATGTTGACTACTATATACCCCTCAAGACAAAATAATAACTGAATTTATATAAATGACCCAGTTCAAAAGTTTACACACCCTTGAATGTTAATACTGTGTGTCGTTTCCTGCATGATTCACAACTGTTTTTATCTTTTATGATAGTTGTTCATGAGTCCCTCATTTTTCCTGAGCAGTTCATCTGCTTGCTGTTCTTCAGAAAAATCCTCCTTGCATATTATTTGTTTTTATTTTCCAGTATCGTCTGCATATTTGAACCCTTTCCAAAAGTACCTGCATGATTTTGAGATCCATCATTTCAGGACAAATGAGGGGCTCAAATATAACTATTACAAAACAATAAAACATTCACTGATGCTCAAGAAAGCGACACAATGCATTAAGAGCAGGGGGTGTAAACTTTTTGAATTGGATGATCAGGCTAAATTGTATTTATATTGTCTTCTGGGAGACATGTAAAAATGTATGTAACTTCTGAAGTGCAATACTAAATGGAAAAAAAAAAATCTGTAAACAAAATAAGAAAAATGTACACATCATCATCCTGTTCAAAAGTTTACACCCCCGGCTCTTAATGCATTGTGTTGCCTTCTTAAGCATCAGTAAATGTTTTCACCTTTTGTAATAGTTATGTATGAGTTCCTCACTTGTTCTCAGTGCGAAAATATGAATCTCAAAATCATACAGTCACTTTCGGAAAGTGTTTAAATATGCAGAAGATGCTGGAAAAAACAAATAATGTGCAGGAGCTGGAGGACTTTTCTGAAGAACAACAGGCAGATGAACTGCTCAGGACAAACAAGGGACTCATGAAAAACTATTACAAAAGATAAAAACGCTCGTGGATCATCCAGGAAACGACACACAGTATTAAGATTCAAGGGTATGTAAACTTTTAAACTGGGTCAATTATATAAATTCAGTTATTATTTTGTTTTGTGGAGTATACATAAACATCTGTTTTGTTAAATAGCTTTTTTTTCAGGACAGTACTAAATAAAAAATAACATACATGATCACTCTTATTTTGTTAAAATTATTAACATTTAGCATATTCTGCAAGGGGTATGTAAACTAGAATTGACCAAAACTCTTTTTTTCTCTCTGTCTCTCTCTCTATATAATGTAATATTTTATAATATATGTGAGTGTGTGTATCAAATTATATATTAATAAAATTTGAAATGTACTTTTGTAGAAAAAACCTTTACTGTCGCCTTTAATCATTTAAAAGCATCCTTGCCAAATAGAAGGTTTTTTTTTTTTTTTTTAAATAAAATCTTACTGACTCCAAACTCGAATGGTATTGTAGATGATTTCATGCAAAAAAATAAACTGAATGCAGCTTTCGGGCTACATAAAATTACACAAAATGGTTTTGTCCTTCATCGGTAAAGCAATGAAGATGAATTAGCACTTCTTGCTGGTGTTGGTTCATGTGAATCCTCTCCCATCAGCATGACGGTTTTTTATCAACACCAGCCACCCGAGCGCTAACACAGAGAGAGTTTGTTTGATTTGACAGGGCACCCAATCTCGCCACGCCGATCAGGCCTCATACTGTAGCAGTGAGGAGGGCAGGAAGATAACAAGGCAGAAGCTAATTACAGCACCACATTCACTCAGCCAGACACCATCAGATTAATGAGAAGTATTTGTCATTTTTCAGAACGGTGTGTTTCAAACAGTTGCACAATAAGAGTTCTTATGAATAACATGCGTGTGACTAGACCTCACAGGTTTTTACAGAACTACAGCTGTACGCGTTGCTAAATTGCGGCCACTATTATCGCACATCTACAGCGAACACAAATCATGCGGCTGAAATGGTTACTTCATGTTTACCAATGCAACATAGTTTAAGGGAAATGTGTTATGGTGGACAACAGTTCTGTTCAGTGCTAGGAAGCTATTCACTTTAACTACAACCTGATGAAAAAAAGGGGAATTAATTTAGTTCGGTATGAACACTGTTGAGTTATGCAGGGAGGGATTTACAAAGTTTTAAATTTCTAACCTAAGTAAGGCTTGTGTGCTCAGTAAAAGGTCACAGAATGATTTCATAATTCCAGCCTGTGCAAGAATGAAAAAGACAGACAATGTGTGTATATGCTCGGCCATATTTAGGGCCCGAAGCCCTGAAAGGGCGAAGGCCCTATTGATCCCCTAAGGATTATTATTATTATTATTATTTTATTTTATTTTATTTTATTTTATTTTTTTTTTTTGACTAAACGGGGCATTTTGGGGGCCTTAACATGCTCAAAAACTCTTGAAAATCGGCACACACATTGGAATCTGCGGTCATTAGGACGCCGCAGAGACTGGGACCCGGGCGTGGCACAGGGGCTCTACAGCGCCCCCTGGAACACCTTCCCAAAACTTGATGTATATCCCGCACTTACTTGCACGTATACATATGAAACTCGGTACACATGTAGATCTCACTGAGCCGAACAACTCACGCACTCTATGTTATTAGCTAATCCCAACAGGAAGCGAGCTATTCAGGGCTGTTTAAAAAGCGCATGCTCTGGAATTTGATATACTCCTCTGAGGCCTTTATTCCGACGGCCACCAAACTCGGTCAGCATAATCTCAAGACATTGGGGATGCTAAATTGCGGAGGGATTTTTGATATCTCGAACGGTTTGCCCGTGGTGAGGCGACGAAATTATGGCGAGAAATGAGAAACAGGAAATGGCTAATAACTATTGCACACATTGTCTGATTCTGATGAAACTTCAGGATTTTTTTTTGTTGTACGATGCCGATCACATAGATGTCACTATTGAAAGTCAAAGTTATAGCGCCACCAACTGGCAGCAGGAAGTGTGTTGTTTTCAAAATGCTTTTAAATCAGCCTCTTAATTTTACTCGATTTGCTTCAAACTTCATCAGAATAATGTCAAAACACGGCCGATGAGAATCTGTAAAGGGGTCGTTGATACATCAAATGCTGTTGCCATGGCAACGTGTCAAACTTTAACATTTGTTTTCTGTGATTTTGGGGCACTTAATAAGCTTAGATTTTCATGAAACTCAACACACACATCAGTATTAATGACAGTTAGACACTGGCAAAAGCTCATAAATGGGCATGGAGGAGGCGCTCTATAGCGCCATCTTTTGTCAAAAGTTGGGGGGTTAGTTTTAGATACAGACACCAAACTTGGTATGTATATTGGTCTCATCAAGCTGGACAACTTTCTAATTTACACCCATTAGCTGCGACCAACAAGAAGTCTGCTATTTTGATTTGAATGTGGATTTTTGGAAAAATCAGGCTATAAACAAATTCATACTCCTCCAAGCAGGAATAAGTAGTTCACACCAAACTTTGTAAACATGATGCCAACATACTGAAGATGTTAAATTGTGAGCAGATTTGGGATATCGTGAACGGTTGATTTATAGTGATTTTTTTAAATTAGCAGAAAAAACATAACCGTAATATTAAAATTCAGCATCCAAACACTTTAAAAAAAATTTCATACATAGTCATTCTGAGAAATAAATGCTTAGTTCCATCGATATAAAATAATCAACAAAAAATAGAAAATTAAAAAACCATTAAACATCTGCTCTCACTCTAACTCTGTGTCAGGGGATGGGCTTAAGCCTGTGTATGTGTGTGTGTAAGTGTGACTGGGGGTAGTTGAGTGGCTGTGTGTGTGTGAGAGAGAGAGACAGAGAGAGACAGAGTGCATTTAAAGTGCATTATCCTAACTCTTCACAACTTTTTACATTTGAAAAACAAGTCATTCTTAGGAAACATGTTTAGCATGATTCCAGAGACCGCAAAAGCCTTTGAAATATCACATTAGTAAACTGGCAGATGAAAACTGTAGTACCAAGGATGAACACAAGATGACCTCATAGGATAAGGAATCTTTTTCAGCTCATTTTGATTTTAACCCTTTCATTGCTGTAACCCTTCAATCCAAACTGCCACAGGATTACTGTCTATGCATGTGCCCGCTGGGCACCATTTTCTTGATTCTACCGGCATGGTGATTGCGCTGGGGGCGAGGGCCCGTCATCGCTGCTTGCAGCTATATTAAATACTTAAAATGTCTTCACTAGTACAGTGGGATATGTTGAATGCTGACTTGTACGATATTTTAAGGCTCTCACTATTTTTGTTTTAAGTCTAATAATGCCAAGGTCGTGTTTGGGTGGAGGGTATAGTAAAATCATTAAATTGTATTTATTAGATGTCCGGACTACTACGCTAGAATCTGTAAAACATCTTACGTCATTAAAAGTTTCTTATGCTCCTGCATTTATTTGATCAAACACAGCTAAAACTAGTTCATATTTCTAAGTGATATTGTTAAATACGTATAAAATTTAAAATAGTTTTCTAGTTTAATATATTTTAAACTGCAATCAGACTAATATGATGTTTTGGTGCTCAAGAAACATTTGATATTATATCAATCTTGAAAACTGTTGACACTATTTTTCAGGATTCTTTGACTAATAGAAAACATTAATTGTAACATTGTAATGTTATAAATGTCTTTCCTGTCACTTTTTATCAATTTAATGTGTCCTTGCTGAAAAAAGAGCATCACACAATTTTTTTTACTGAACCCAAATGTTTAAACAGTGCAGCTTCAAAAACTACAAAAAATGCTGCTAAATAAATTATATAATAAATAAATTATATAATATACATAACATATATAAGAAATTTCTATAAATAAATTAGATATTTATACATGTTGTAAACAGCTGAGTAGATCTTTGGATCTTTCCATTCATGAGAGAACTGAGAAAAAAAAACACTCAACTATTTTAATAAATGTTTCTTGAACAGCAAATCAGCATATTATAATGATTTTTGAAGGATCATGTGCCACTGAAGACTGGAGAAATGATCCTGAAAATGTAGCTTTGATCACAGGAATAAACTAAATTTTAATATAAGTATAGAAAATGGTTATTTAATTTACTGTTTATTTACTGTTTTTGCTGTACTTTGGATCAAATAAATGCAGGCTTGGGTAGCAGTTCGAGATCTTTAAAAACGTTACAAATCTTACTGTTCAAGAACTTTTGACCGGTAGTGTACATTTAAATCTAAAAATGAAATAAAGTTTTTTCCAAGGGTTAGCTTGTGGTTTAGGGTTAACAGTATTTAAAATTAGTGTTTAGTA
Source organism: Labeo catla (assembly GCA_012976165.1). Taxonomy (NCBI): domain Eukaryota; kingdom Metazoa; phylum Chordata; class Actinopteri; order Cypriniformes; family Cyprinidae; genus Labeo; species Labeo catla. The sequence goes on from VONZ01000415.1 coordinate 360,007, forward strand.
TTTAAAATTAATCTGTATATAGAAAACAATTGTAAAAACTTAAAAATTTAACCCTGTTTACTGTAGATTTACAAGTGTGACTTACACGTATCCCTGTTTTGCATTGTTATATGGATAACTCTTCCATTCCTGGACAATTTCAAATCATGGATTATAATTCCAACATCCACATTAATGCATACCTGACCAGAACAAGCATTTAGAGTAAGTCTACTTTACTCTAAGACCACATATACTGCTATCCTAAGCCACATTCTCTGCTTCTGAACCTTGCAGTTTCCTAACAGCACTGATGCATCAACAAACAGAAAGAGAATGCAAAACTAAAAAAAGAAATGCACTGAAGATAACCCTGTGAAACTGAAACTACATTAGTCGTGCTTGTGGTGTTCAGCTAAGGAATGTATTTTGATAGTTTGACAAATTATCAAGCTAGAGAAGCCTGAAGCTGATAACTGGCTGCCAAGGTCAGAATGCCTCACTCCTCTAGTTCCTCCTGTATTTGCCCAGCACATACCAAGAGCATAAACTATTTCAAACAGTAAGAAACCATGAAAAAAAGCAGGGATACATATTACAATCTTAAAACAGCACATAAACACTCATGTAGATTTCCTCTTACACTGAGGGGATGAAAAAACAAACTTAAGCAAACAAACCAGTCCAAATTCAGAAAATAATTGGTTTCTTTCTCTGAATACGTTCCTGCTGTTTCTTTCTGAGGAGTTCAAGCATGCCAGGCTTTGGGTAAATAGTGCACAGGAAGCAAAAGAAAGTGTTTGAAATCCTATTAAAAAACCTGATGTAAGATTATTAAAAGATTAGCCTAACCTAGTTTCATCTGAACGCTCTCTTTGTTTGTCCATGTGTCCCTCAAACAAACAGCCTAGCAAGCATTTAGACATAATCATGAAATATGCACTGAACCATGCCACAGATTTCAAACTGTAATTGTAAAAACCATCCTAAATTTAAAGTTTAGTTTGTATTTTGCCTTTTTCAAAATTCGACGGAACTGAGGAAGAATACAGCCATTTGGAAGACAAAATCTGCTAAATGACTTGATACGCATAGCCTACAGTTGAGTTATAAGATGTTAAAAACACTTACCATTAGGCCCGAAACAGACCACGCATTTACGTAAACAATGACGCGTCTTCCTACGTTCTTGCGTTCCGAAATTCGTTGCCATTGACGAAAGAAACAGTATAGCGGGAATTATAGGCTAATCGTTTTTCTTTACCATCACTTTTCAAATTTCACTTCAGTACTGTCATGTGGAAGCAACAGTTTGTAATATCTCCAACTGTTATAAAATACCAACGCTGTCAGCCTACAGGATGCTGACAACCATTTCTTATCTGTTTTTAATAATTGTTAGGCTGCTTGAAAATAAACACAAAGCTGTCTTCACAGTTCGGGCTCTGTGTAATTTGGCTTATTACGTCATAGTCACAGCGTTCTGCAGTCAGTCTGAACGTCTGCGCGAGACTAATTATGTCAGAGCATGACATACCATAATTTTAACAAAACAATGTTTAATAAACAGTCTGACGGCGGCTGTCTTAAAAATTCACTTAAATTTCAACAGCTTTGGGTGTTAGTTCAGCATGAGTGACCCAATGGAAATAAATAGGTATTATTCTTACTAAAACGTCCATCGTGTGCAGTCAAACGAAACATGGAATCTGTTGTTTAGATCAATCATACATTATTACTGTAAGCTGCACTGATATGAGCCTCAAAATAAGACATGAATGATAGATATGAGGCAGACAGCACACTGAGATAATAGTGCACTCTTGTGGATGTTGGAAGTGGTCACACTTAAACTATAGAGCTAAATTAAATTGCTCTCTACCAAGCCAAAAGTCAAGCACCCTTCGGTTTCATTTCCTTGATTTTATTTTATTTTATCACACTTGACTTAGGCCTGCATATGCAGAGCAATACATCAGCAATAGTGTAAAAGGACATAAGAATGCAGAAAGCACAGGATTCAGGATTTAAAAGTCAGGACTTAAAATTCAGGAAGTCTTTCTGTCAAGTCTAACTGATTCACTGTGGTCATGCGATTTCTAAACAGGTCCGCTGCACTGCATCCACTTCCTTAGCCACTTGAAGAAAAACAACAACAGAAAAGTGCATGTTTGAGTGTGGCTTCATCCACCTTTCTTTCTAAGCAGACAACGAAATAATCAAAAACCACACAATCAAAATAAAACATTTATTTCTACATAAAGAGCAGGGGAATTATATTCAGATCTAGTTTCATTACAAAGGTTTTGAATAAATAAAAAATGACAAGTGAAAACAACTTTTACAGTGCTATTAAAAACTACAAATTCTTGAAGATCATTTCCTTTCCCCAAACTATGAAAAAAAATTTAGATTCATGGTTTGTATATATGCCTCATGACCAATCACATGGATTCAAAGTTTTTTGTATAAATCAATTATTGTAGCTTATTTATGCAAGTACACATTTGTGACACAGTTTAAAAATATATGCAACTTCCAGATATCCTTAGGTTTGCACACAAGTATTAACATGGTCGCCTCATTTCCGATACTGCTGAAGATCACTGTATATATCTGACTGGACTCCATAAAGTTCCTGTCAAATCATTATGTAAGGGGAAAAACAGAGATTTAACCAAAAGTAACTCACAATTATGTTGCACTTATTATAATTACTTCATTATTAGTTTTGTGGTACATTAAATACAGTTGATATTGCTCATTTTACCTGATAAGGTGATTCCACTTCAATCGTTTTCGGCCTCACTGACAGCTGGTGAGTTTTTAAGTTTTGAGCTTTACCTTAAACACCAGAAAAATGTTATGTAATTTTGACTGGAGCATGTGTAATTCCGTACTGATTCTTTTTACAAACAGACTTACTTGAGCCACAGAATCTGGCATGTGTATGTAAACTGCTTCTTCTCTTCTGATGGGAAACGAAACAGTAGACAGAGAGAGCGATGAGGAGCGTGAGGATGATGTCACAAGTGATCATCCCAACAGCCACTCCAATGTCCAACTGGTAGCATGAACTGCAGTCTGAGAAACAGAAAATACATTGGCACATTTACTCTATAATATGACAAAACATGAAAAAAATAAATTTCAGATATTCAGAAAGTATTACCTTGACTCCCCTCAACAAAGCCTGCTGATAAAAAAGAGAGAAGAAAAAAAAGAGAAAATTGTTAGGGATGTCAAACGATTAATCGGGATTAATCGCAATAAAAAATAAAAGTAAAAACAAAAAACACAATTTGTTGAGTCAGCTTAAAACAATTTGTTACCCTGCTGCCTTAAAATTTTAAGTTCAGTCAACTCAAATAAGTTTAGTCAACTTCAAATGTTAAGTTGTACTAGGTGACAACTTAGATATTTGTGTTTGTTAAACTTAAAAGCTAAGTAACCCAGCGGCCTTATAATTTTAAGTTGAATCAACTCAAATATCTAAGTTGTCACGTAGTACAACTTAACATTTCAAGTTCAATAAACTTTTTTTTGGAGTTAACTGAACTTAAAATTTTAAGGCAGCTGGGTAACAAATAATTTTAATTTGACTCAACAAATTGCTTTTTACAGTGGCCTACACTGTAAAAAAAAAACAATTTGTTGAGTCAGCTTAAAATAATTTGTTACCCTGCTGCCTTAAAATTTTAAGTTCAGTCAACTAAAATAAGTTTATTCAACTTGAAATGTTAAGTTGTACTAAGTAACAACTTAGATATTTGAGTTTGCTAAACTTAACAGATGGGTAAGTAACCCAGCTGCCTTAAAATTTTAAGTTGATTCAACTCAAATATCTAAGCTGTCACTTAGTATAATTTAACATTCAAAGTTAAATAAACCTTTCTGAGTTGACTGAACTTAAAATTTTAAGGCAGCCAGGTTACAAATTATTTTAAGTTGACTCAACAAATTGTTTTTTTACAGTGTAATATATGTGTGTGTGCTGTGTATAATTATTAGGTATATATAAATACAAACACATTCATGTATTTATTTAAGAAATATTTACAAGTATATGTATTTATTATAATGTTTATATAATTTATATTATGTATGAATAAAATGTTAACGATTACAAAGGAGGTTACATCTGAATATTTTCTGTAAAAAGCTAGGATATGTTAATAAAATTAATTTGTTGCTTCGCCTGTTTCTGATGTGCATGATGCCTCCTGCCGTTTAAAGGTCTTTCAGAAATTTAAAAAAGTATTAAAAGTAATCAAATTTAATCAGTTACATTACTTTAATAAAGTAATTGAAATTGCCTAATTAAACTACTTATTACATTTTAAATAGGGTAACTTGTTATGTGTAACCTAAGTAACCTTCCCAACAATACAGTGGTGTGTACTGACTCATGTTGCATTACTATCTACTATGTTGTTGATTTTTGTAGTGAAAATGATGCCATAAGTATTTACCCAAGTATTACTGACACCAAAGCAAACTCATGATTTTAATGCTGTGGATTTGTGGAGAAGTCAATTGAAACTTAAAACCTTAAAATGTACTCACCGAGTAGTCCATTCATGGGGGCCATTAGGTATACTGTTCTTTTCATAATGAGTGCAGATTTAGGGGGAGAATTGCTCAGTCCTGACTTGAGGTCTCTTTAAAAGAGAAGCCTTTACTGCCTGCGAGCAGCTAAAACTCCTTGAATATGCGACTGAATGATATGGAAATTGTCTGTGTGCGAAAAATCACCGAGTATGTGCTGATGACTTATCACCATCCATCAAAATAGAACCAAAGGACACTGGGGAGGAGCTACACGTGCCACACACTCACACACTTAACCTAGTTTAGTATTTACTTTGTTTACATTTTATCCTGTCTGTGTTAAAATACTTCTAGGTTTAAAGTACAAAATTAAATTGAAAACAAATCTGAGTGTACAGTTCATTTACAAGACGCAACCGAAAATATAGGCATTTCAAATGTCCTTCTTTGTAAATGTAGTTTCAGTTCACTGTAAGTTAGATATGCGAGCAAGAGGCTAGTGATAGGGACCTGGTTGTTAATGTGGTTAAAAGCTTCACAACACAGGATGTGACTACTAAAGCCAGCATCTGATAACCCCAAACAGGTAGAAAGTGAAACTTATATCCTGTTCTGCTTACAATACCAATTTATTTAAAAAAGGATGTTGGTCTACATGAGTGATACGGTGTATAGTTCAGTTTCACCTGAAAACCTTCCTAGTTTAGTAGACAAGCAAACTGATGAGGTGCTGTTTCCTAAAGCTCAGTCTGACAGATAAATGACCTCTGCCTTACAATACCATAAAAAGCACAGGAGCTTTTTAAAGATAATTGTCCTTCATAGTTACATGACTTGAAAAATTCCAAAAAAGTATTTGTGATGATTTTAAATACATATCAGTGGACATTGGGGGTATGGTATTCATACATATTAAATCCACATTTTTGTAAGCAAACAGCTAACATTTTGTTAAAGTATTTAAATTGTTTAGTTTTCCAAAATAATATCCATCATTACTAAATAGCCCAAGTGCAAATAAATGAAGAAATCTTGTAAAGACAATTTTTTTCTTCCTCTTTTTTCCAGTGGAAGAGTCACCGTCTTGTGCTTGTTTTGGATACGGGAATTTCTGGGACATTCCAGAGGAGAGTCATTTGTTACTTTTCATATTTATAACAATATGCAGAAAATAACATGCTAATGTAAAAGTACACATATAAGGCCAAGACAAAGCACACATCCTTGCTGATATTTTGTGGGTTAACTAAAGGCCTCTGCTTGTGCTCACTTATCAGCTCAGAGCAGATGTGAATGGAGAAGATCAAGATCCTCAGATAAAAGAAAGCACAAAGCAAATGTTAAACTGCATATATGTGACCCTGGACCACAAAACCAGTCATAAGGGTCAATTTTTTTGAAACTGAGATTTGTACATCATCTGAAAGCTGAATAAATAGGACAGGATAATATTTGGCAAGATACAACTATTTGAACATCTGGAATCTGAGGGTGCAAAAAATCAAAATATTAAGAAAATCACTTTTAAAGTTGTGCAAGTGAAGTTCTTAGCAATACATATTAATAATCAAAAATTATGTTTTGATATATTTACGCTAGGAAATTTCCTAAATATCTTAATGATTTTTGCCATAAAAGAAAAAAATTCACCCACAAATATACCCTTATGTTGTGTACCCTTAATTGTTACTTATGACTGGTTTTGTGGTTTCAAGGACACAGTATATATTGTAATATATATTGTACATCCAATAAATTCACAAATCCACTTTTGATGAAGATCTGAGATTTATTAATTGTTACATTACATGCATAGAAACGTGCAGCAGAATATAAGAACTCCCACTTTTTGTTTATTAATCTATAAATCCATAGACCAGGGGTCACCAGATCCGGTCCTGGAGGGCCGGTGTCCCTGCAGAGTTTAGCTCCAACCCTAATCAAACACACCTGAACCAGCTAATCAAGGTCTTATTAGGTATACTTGAAACTTCCAGGCAGGTGTATTGAAGAAAGTTGGAGGTAAACTCTGCAGGACACCCGCCCTCCAGGAACAAGTTCGGTGACCCCTGCCATAGACTTAGATTATAACATCTTACTAATTTTCTAATAAACCTGTTGCAAACAAACTAAGAGGATGTCTTTGTCTGTCTATTATACAGTCCTGGTTCATATATTAACACCTGTAGAATCATAAAGCATAATTGCACACTTTAAGAAAAAAAAAAAAAACAGGAAAGGAGGATTTCTAGGTCAAAGATACCCAAACTAAGGCTATTTGGCTATAGTTTGGGGAATTAAAAAAAAGACATAGAAACTTTATTTTTAATTTATCTTTTTAGCATTTTTTTATTTATTTTTTGCATTAAAATGTAAAAAAACATATTAGTGAATCTGCTTAAAAATATATTTACATTTAATTATTAAAAAGAATACAATTTACAATTCAAGTACATTAAAATATAAAATGTTTGAATCATTTTAATGTAGCATAGTATAGTATATATAGTTATATAGTATAGGCTATATAGTATAGTTGTATATAATGCAACATTGACTTGGCCCATGACCCTTGAATCCTGTTTGGTATTGAAAAGTTATCCACTAGGTGTCAGTGTTTTTCTTTCAGTGAATTTATTGCTGTTGCTCATGCGCTAGACAGAGTTACATTATTTGTATAATTTAAGCAATAATTAAATTATTTAAACGTTTTGTATGAGATAAAGGTAACACTTTAGAATACTGTTTCGTCATTAATAAATAACTACACAGGAACAAATGACTAATGCACTATTAACATTCTCATAACTACTATTAACTAACAAACCAATTAATGAACAAGTAAGTAATAGCACAAAAGTGCATGGTAGTTCACTATTAGCTATCAGTAACTACTATTTGTTTTCATATCTCCTGGAGAACTATTAAGAACTACTAAATACAAGTTCAAAATTGATGTGAATAATGCAAAATGTATAATTAATTCCTAATATACCTAAAAAGTTTACAACGATTTCAGTCATTACTAGAGAGTTATCAGTTATTCACTTTGGAATACTGATACAAATAATTAGTAATTCCTACTGACAGATTTAGTACTATTGGATTACCATGATCTTCACTTTAGAATTAATTATACATTTTACATCATTCACATTATTTATGAACCTGTACACTCTTAAAGATAAAGGTGCTTTTAGAAGATACCACAGAAGAACCAATCAGTCAAAGGTTCTTTAAAGAACCATCTCTTTCTTACCTTTATATAATGTGAAGAACCTTCTTTCACCACAAAGAACCTTTGTGAAACAGAAAGGTTCTTCAGATGTTAAAGGTTCTTTATGGAACCATTTATACAAAAAAAAAATCTTATATGGCATTGTGAAGCACTGTACGTTTTAAGAGTGTATATAGTATTTCTATATAGTAGCTAATAGTTAACTACCACTTTTAACTGAGCACTGTTACTTACTGATTCTTACTAAGTTTCTTGTTAGTCAATAGTAGTTAGTCAGTTGTTTCTGAATAGTTATTCATTAATGATGAAACAGTATTCTAAAGTGTTACTGAGATAAAGTCATTTTATTTTATTTACAAAGCAACTACAAATTGAAAATATTAAAAAATGTCATATGATGGTTATGTCAGTGAATCTTCCAATGTTCATGTCAGTCTTCCTAGGATCTTCATGTTTTGCAGTTTGCTCTGACATTCATGTAGACTTCGTCAGCTAAAAAAAAAACATGAACATGCATGTTTCAATGTCTTCTGTGCACTGATGTGACTTTTTCAGGAATGCTATGAAACTTTGTGTGTCTGTGTAATTTCTCACCATTTTCTTTCTTTTGTCTGCGCTTGCTGGCGTACCAGTAGGTGGTAGTAACAATGAGGACCGTCACTGCAACATCAGCGAATATAATACCTGCTATAGTGCCAGAACCGGCTCCATAACATGAGCCTTTGTCTGTAAGAAAGAATAATATGTGGTTGAAGCATGTGAAGTACCGTACACCACCCAATTTAATACATTTATGTAAAGAGTACGTAAAGAGGTAAGGAATTTACACTACCAGTCAAAAGTTTTTGAACAGTAAGATTTTTAATGTTTTTTGAAGACTTCTCTTCTGCTCACCAAGCCAGGATTTATTTGATCCAAAATACAGCAAGAACAGTAAAATATTTCTGCTATTTTCTATTTGAATATATTTTAAAATATAATTTAGTCCTTTGATTTCAAAGCTGAATTTTTAGCATCATTACTCCAGTCACATGATCCTTCAGAAATAATTATATTATTGTGATTTGCTGCTCAAAAAACATTTATTATTATTATGAATATTTAAAACAGTCGAGTACTTTTTTTTCAGGATTCTTTGATGAATAGAAAGATTCTAAGATTAACATAAATCTGAAATAAAAAGCTTTTGTAACATTATACACTATACCATTTAAAAGCTTGGAGTCAGTCTAATGCTTTTTTTTAAGTTAAATTATAAAAATTAATACTTTTATTTAGCAAGGATGCTTTAAATTGATCAGAAGAGATGATAAAGATGATAATGTTACAAAAGATTTCTATTTCAGATAAATGCTGTTCTTCTGAACTTTCTATTTTACTTAATGTTTTATGAATCTGAAATAACAGCCATCCCATGCAAATATCACAGTGCTTGTAGCTAAAGTTAATTTGCAACACGTCCCTAATTACAGTTAGAAAAAAACTAGAAGTAGTAAACACATTTATAATATAAATACACTAAACATGACTAGAAGTTTGTTGCTACAAGTTTTAAAATGATCTATTCATCAAAGAAACCTGAAAAATTCTACTCACTTGTTTTCAACATAATAATAAAAATGAGTATTTTTTTGGGCAGCAAATTAGAATATTAGAATGATTTCTAATAGATTTCCTTATTATGATTTCTAATAAGTATTATGTAAAAAAATCAGCTTTGAAATCACAGAAATAAATTACATTTTAAAATATAGTCAAAAAGAAAAAGTTATTTTAAATTGTACAAGTATTTCAAAATGTTACAGTTTTTGCTATACTTTGCATCAAATAAATGCAGAATTGGTGAGCAGAAGAGACTTCTTTAAAAAATAGTTGACTGGTAGTGTATATGGCTGATTTGACTGAAATGACTGAACAAATAATAAATATGCTGACCAAAAATGTTTTTTACCTTCAACAGCACTGACCAAAGCTTGACACACAAAGAAAAAAAGAAGAAGGGTTAAGAGAAAAGAAACACGTGTAATATAGATAGGACAGTGTTTACAATGTGATACACTGCAAAATGCAGCAAAATAACACCTTACTCGTTTAATGAAACCACCAGCACAAAGCAATATGTGGTAACACCTCTATGAGGGGAAAAACTGTTAATCTGCTCCCTCAGAACAGTTAATTTATCTAACAGGATATTGCTGCAGAGTATGCAATGCACGGTGGTCTCAAACAAGCAGGGCGAGGAAAGGAAGACAGATGGAAAAAAAAAAACCCGATTATCTCACCTACCCAACAGACAGAGGGAAAAAAACGCAAGAAGGCTTTTCTTTGTCATTTCCTGTTCAACGCTTGTGTGATCTTTCATCTAACAACAAAAGACGTAGCTGTGTTTAATATATAAAACATGTCAATATATTACAGAAAATAGCACGTATAGTGTTCAATTAAAACATCGGTAGGTTATTTACTTTAGTTACTACTAGAATTAAAAACGACTTTTTACGACAAATCAAAACTGTATACAAACTGACATGAAGCCACAGCAGTGAGATATACACATATTTCACATATTTCACATAAAATATGACAATAAGTCTTATGGACAATTACAAGAAGTCTACAACGTGCTGAATAAGACGACCACACGAGGACGCTTTAAACAAAATTGCATTATATTGTTTGTACTCACATTTTAGAATTTAAAAAGTGACACTATTTAAACATTTTAAAACAACGAAGAGAGTTGTACTTACCAATGAAGTGCTGTGCAGCGATTCATTTCAACTCTGATGATGCTGATGTTGTTCATCGGTTAACCTGCTTCCGCCCACTTAGCTGTTGGTTTTGCTTTGAGTCATTGGAGTTGGTTTGCTAGCGCCTACCCAGAATATTTATGGGACCTTTATGTGTTAGTCAAAGACCTCAGTATATTTTATTCTGAATAATATCTGTTCTCAATGAGAAATATGAACTTAATATTATTTTTTTTTTATGAAAAACTATCACATAAAGTTCCGCTTCACCAACACAGTATTAATTCCAAAGAATCACCAAAACAGTGTAAAATGATAACGTGATTCTGAATTCAAACTTAATTATTTAGCATACACCCAAGTTACAAAGAAAGAACTGAAAGTACCGAAAATATCAGCTAGCTCACAGCTTCCCTTAATTAATTTTTTTTTTTTTTAAACTTCTCCTTACAAGAAAAAAAGGAAAAGAAACCAAGCCGATTAAACTTAGTGACAAATGCTTTTAATTGCTTTAAACAGACATGATTTCTTACATCTAACATCTCTGATACAGAAATGCACTTTTTTTTTTCTATTTTTCATATCCACCTTATTTTTCCGATAAGAGTGGGCGCGGCCATTCGTAAATCTTATGAGTGTGGCTTCCAGTATTATCCAAGCTCAGTTATTTTTACAGCTGGTTTTGCTGATATTGCAAATTGGTGTGTCTTACCGTATTAATGTATTATCTCAATTCTGAACACACTGGTTTGTACTGCAAACAGTTTTACCGTTTACTGCATGTTGTTATTTTTCTCGTTATTTTCCTTGCGTCACGATTTGATCAGTTACCCGGATGCACAGCACCTTCCTGATACTCCGATGTAAACAACAGCGTAGACTGCACAGTTAATGTACTACTGAATACGTTGTTCTGCTAATTTGCGGTCTAAACCACGGAAAAAAACATGGAAACTGCTCAATCATACAGAGAAGGACCTAGTAAGCAGAAAAGGGCACAATATTTTGACAAACTAAAGTTAACAGGTGGTAAAGACACGTACAAGTGGTATTAATTAAAATATTAGCCTAATATCTCACCTACCTGACCGGAAATAAGAACAAACACGAATGTTGTCAAGATTCTTACCCTGGAAATCCTGATTCAGTTTGGCCAACCACAAAAACCTTTTGTCCTCAGACAGTTTTTTGCAGTCTTCTTGATTTGTTATATATTTTGGCAGTGTATAGTACTCCAAATGTTTGTCCTGGTCCAACCGATTAGTACAGTGATTACTACACGACAATAATTGATCATTTTCATTTTCACGCGTCATGAAAACACTCTATAGCGGCTAATGAACCGAAAGTCTTGCACATAGGCTTTCTTACACGTTGAAGAATATGGTAAACGTATAATTGCCTTTACTGATATTCCCAGTGTTTTATATTTTATTGAAATAGCAGTGAAAATGACCTGTAGTGGCTTTAAGTATTTGCTTATTTTGAGAAGAATGATCTCTCTCTTTTTTTTTTTTTTTTTAATGGAAAAACATTTTTCTTTCACTTTAATACATCAGCACCTCAGGGCAGAACATTAAGTACAAAAACTCACAGTCAGAATAATCTTAAACTAAAGGCTGAATCTTCAAACCAGTTGTGAAGTCAAACACCAAGACCAAAATTAAACTGCTGATCTAACACGACCTCAATTTCCTAAATAACCCAAATGTATTAAATGACACATATGTGACCCTGGACCACAAAACCAGTCATAAGTGTACATTTTTCGAATTTGAACTGAAAGTTGAATAAATAAGCTTTCCGTTGTTGTATGGTTTGTTAGGAAATGACAATATTTGGCCGAGATACAACTATTTGAAAATCACCTTTAAAGTTATACAACAATATAACATATACAACAATTAACAAAAGAACGCATTTTTCCAATTTTCCAATCTACATTTATTGTATCTTACAGGACAATGTGAAAATGTACTAAGATCCTGTGAAAGAAATGTCAAAAGTGGAACACTTTCAAAACACACTTGGTTTTAACAAACACTAATCTTTCCCAAATTTGGTAAAAATGATTGTGATCCCAAGTAAACGGAATGGAAGTAAAGACTGTGCAATATCAATAACTGCAAATCAATATAAAAATTAAAACAAAACAAAATACTCTTAAACTAAGGGTCACAACTCTGTTCCAGATCGTAGTCTTTTTCTTGATGGACTACATGGAGGGGATTGTTCTGTAGTGTGAGTGGCTGAGTTAACAGGAGAAATTTCAGGACTGTCGGTATCAGCCGCATGCTTCATGTAGTGCTGGATCATATCCTTTTCAGGAAGGACTTGTCCACAAGTCACACATTCATGAAGCTCACCATCCAACATGTCCACTCCGCTGTCTTCATCCCCGATTTCCACTTCCATGCTGCTCGATTCCACATCTTCAATAATTTCAACCTCCACATCGAAACCGGATTCGTTTTGCCCCTGCGGACAGTTTTCTGATTTGTCCCCCGTCATGGTAAATTCCATCTTCGACTCTGCCCACATCCTGTCAGATGACACAACTTCTTTGTAAAATCTCTGATCTTTACTGGCCTTTTTGTGGCAAGTAATTTCTGAAGAACCAGAAACTAGATTGTGAGAGCCTGTTTGAGAGGAATCCAGTGTTTGCTTTTCTGCTTTTCTCTTTAAAGGGACACAAACTTCTGGTTCTGCCATAACAGTGGAGGAGTTGAGGTCTTTTAAATCTGATGATGTTTTCTCGATGATGTCACCATCATCCTTCTTCTCCTTTACCTTTATTAGACATAATGGTGTCATGGGGCATGCAGGAGTGAGAGATTCAGCATCTGATGAACTCCCTGGAACCATTTTTTCAACACCCAATCCATTAGGCTTCTGAGTTTTCTCCTCATTCTCCACTTCTACTTGAGCAGTAATGTTCATTCCCTGATTTGCTACTCCTACACCTGCAGCCTCTTCCCCTGCTTTTACATTTTCTGTACCAAATACTTGACCAGAACCCTGATCTTCTAAAACAGTCCACCTCTTCTTTGAGGCACTGTCTTGACTTTGCACAGGAATGAGTGCGTTTGAAGGAATGTTGGTTCTGCAGGGCTCTACAGTGTCTTTCTCTGCTTCTTTACTAATGACAGTACCGGATGGGACCACAGGCATGGCAACGACACGTGGAGCAGATGAGGGTGTTTCTAAGACCAGCGAGGATGGTAAAAAGTTTTGGGAGCTCTTGGTAGGATCTGAGGTAGATGAGTACTGTGTACTGGAAACTGGCACAAGCATGACTAAAGGCATACCTGGAGGAGGCTGTTTATTTAAAGTAAGTTTCCACCTACCATCAGCAGTCTTATTCTTGTCACCGAATGGAACCATGTGGACTTCCTTTAAGCTACTGGGGAATGTGGCAGGCGCTGAGGCCTGAGCAATAGTTTGGATGATTATATTAGGAGTAATCGGTTGCATTATTGGTGGAGAAGGAGTCGCTTTTGGTTTGGGTTTCTTTACAGCAGCCTGTAAACAGAAGAAGAAGATTACATCAAAGGGACATTTTTTTGTTTTCAACAGGTTTATATACAGGTGCATCTCAATAAATTAGAATGTTGTGGAAAAGTTCATTTATTTCAGTAATTCAACTAAAATTTTGAAACTTGTGTATTAAATTCAGTACACACAGACTGAAGTGGTTTAAGTCTTTGGTTCTTTTAATTGTGATGATTTTGGCTCACATTTAACAAAAACCCACCAATTCACTCACTCTTAACAAATTAGAATACTTCATAAGACCAATAAAAAAACATTTTTAGTGAATTGTTGGCCTTCAGGAAAGTATGTTCATTTACTGTGTATGTACTCAATACTTGGTAGGGGCTCCTTTTGCTTTAATTACTGGCTCAAATCAGTGCGTAGCATGGAGGTGATCAGTCTGTGGCACTGCTGAGGTGGTATGGAAGCCCAGGTTTTTTTGACAGTGGCCTTCAGCTCATCTGCATTTTTTGGTCTCTTGTTTCTCATTTTCCTCTTGACAATACCCCATAGATTCTCTATGGGGTTCAGGTCTGGTGAGTTTGCTGGCCAGTCAAGCACACCAACACCATGGTCATTTAACCAACATTTGGTGCTTTTGGCAGTGTGGGCAGGTGCCAAATCCTGCTGGAAAATGAAATCAGCAACTTTAAAAAACTGGTCAGCAGAAGGAAGCATGAAGTGCTCTAAAAGTTCTTGATAAACGGGTGCAGTGACTTGGGTTTTCAAAAAACATAGCAGATAACATTGCACCCCAAATTATCACAGACTATGGAAACTTGACACTGGACTTCAAGCAACTTGGGCTATGAGCTTCTCCACAAAAACTTGCTGTCATCTGAAAAGAGGACTTTGGACCACTGGGCAACAGTCCATTTCTTCTTCTCCTTAGCCCAGGTAAGATGCCTTTGATGTTGTCTGTGGTTCAGGAGTGGCTTAACAAGAGGAATACGACAACTGTAACCAAATTCCTTGACACGTCTGTGTGTGGTGTCTCTTGATGCCTTGACCCCAGCCTCAGTCCATTCCTTGTGAAGTTCACCCAAATTCCTGAATCGATTTTGCTTGACAAGCCTCTCAAGGCTGCAGTTCTCTCGGTTGGTTGTGCATCTTTTTCTCCAACACTTTTTCCTTCCACTCAACTTTCTGTTAACATGCTTGGATACAGCACTCTGTGAACAACCAGCTTCTTTGGCAATGAATGTTTGTGGCTTCCCCTCCTTGTGAAGGGTGTCAATTAGGGATGTTCATTTCGGTTATTTTTCCTAACCGACAGCCGACGCTTGTTAACCGATTATTAACCATTAACCGACAAGATTATTTTAAATTAGAATTTAATTATTTTAGAAAGGATAAGCGTCTGTGACCCGTTAAAATACCAACATTTGTTTTCCAGGATTAATTTTACATGCGCAAAAAGCAGCAAACAACAGAACATGAGGACTCACATGGACACGTCGCATCACCTGCAGTGCTTCTGCGAATGGAGAAAAACATCATAAAGCTAGGCTATATATATATATATATATATATATATATATATAATAAATGAATAGGCCTATAAGATAAATATATTACTTAATAAAACAAACAAAAAAAGTGCAACAAGTAGCTAGTATGCAGAGTTTTGGTTCATTTTTGTAGAGCTTAGATCGGGCCCAAAAAATTAAACCCGATCCTACCCGAGCCCGTGCACCTTGTGTCCGAGCCCGACCCGGTCCGACACATTAACTGTAATTATGAGCCCGAGCCCAATTTAAACCCGACTATTTTTTAATACGTGAGCCGTTATAACAGACGTTCTCAACTACAATTCTAAATTGTTTGAACTACAGAAATTAGTTTAGATTTATCTTAATGAAAAATGCAACAAGGACGAAGCATGTAAACTGCATTGTTTGTTTATTCAGAATGGATCGCAAATAGATCTGAATGAAAAAAAAAAAAATAGCCTAAAAAAACGTGAACAATGATAAACATAGAATATGAACAAGTAATTACCTTTGGATGGCATATGTAATAAATATAAGTTTTAGAATATTTTTAAATAAAATAAATATTTTAAAGCCTATTATAAAACGTAGTGCAAAACAGCTTCATGACCCTAAAAACTAGATTTTTAGCAATGATCTAAAACATGCAAAACGAACAAGAAAGAACTTGACCTAGTCTATAGGCATATAACAAAATCAATATAAATCGAATAATTTGAAAACACAACAAATAGGCCTATTTTGATATTTTCAAATGTAGGCATTATTGCAAAAACGCCAGTGGAGGAGACGCTGTCGCGGGAGCTAGAGCGTTGCTGCGCATAACACGCGTTGCAAATTGCGCAACTTTGTAGACTTACACGTGTTGCTCAGGCCGACTTTGCTAAAATATTCGTATAATATTTATAATTATGGCATAGCTCTCCACCCAATTAGGCTAATTAAGTAATGATTTAAAAAAAAAAAAAACACACACAAATGCTTGATCATGGCCCCGCCCAGCCCGGCCCGGCCCGGCCCGGCCCGAAGATAGTGGCAGACCCACCGGGTCGGGTCGGGTCAATCTGGGCTCGGCCTCGGGCAGAGAATCTAAACTCTACATTTTTGTGCTGCGCGAAAGGAGGACGGCTGAAAGCGGCATCCTATTTTTCTTTATTTTACAAACAGCAAACCGTTTACAGTTTCGATTATCTGTAAAGAGTCGTTTCCCCTGTTAGAAGGAAAAAATCAAGTGATTGCGCCGGCGCCGCACGCGCACACACAATCAGCCAAACATATGGGGAAAAAAAAAAATCACACTGCTTAATCGTTATCAACGTACTGCCGTGATATTATGCCAAACATTTTTTTATGTGGATATTGTAATGCGAGAAGTACAAAACCAGGTTTACATAATAAATAATATTTTAGCATTCAAATACATCTTGAATACGGAGACATTTGGATTTGTGGAACTGAATGTGGATTTGGATTTGTGCACTGAATTTATTTAATACACGAGTTTCACAATTTGACTTGACTTACTGAAATGAACAAACTTTTCCACAACATTCTAATTTATTGAAATGCACCTGTAACTTGAAGATCTTTAAAGGGACATATGAAAATCTGACTTTTTCCATGTTTAAGTGCTATTATTAGGTGCATCTACCAGAAAACATGAAAAAGGACAACCCAGTAACTTTCTCTGCAAGCATGTGAAAAAACAAGTGATGTAGGAAGGGGATCTTATATTATTACCGATCGTTAATCTGCACCTTTCCACCCACGGAAACCATTTTGTTTTTGCAATTACTTTCCCAGAAATTATCGACTGTTTTTGTATCTGAGGTAAGAGCTGTAAAGGCACAGTCCTATTCTGAAAAGGGGGGTGGGGAGCAGCAGCTCATTTGTATTTAAATAGACACTCAAAATAGGCATTTTCAAAATAATATAATATATGATCTGTGGGGTATTTTTAGCTGAAACGTCACAGACACATTCTGGGGACGCCTGAGACTAATATTACATATATTACATAATATTTATGTTAAGCATGAATTAACATTTTTTTCTATAATAATTTGACTAACCAAACAAAAACTTTGTAATTACTGAATATTGAATATTAACTAGTGTTAAATGTATGTTAAATGTAAATGACAGAAATTAAATTTATTTATATGACACGCTTCACAATGAAATCATTCCAAAGCATTTTTTAGAAAATAATGTTTGAAAGTATGTGGCAAGGCTATTTTTTTTTTTATTTCTTAAAAATGATAAAAATTATAATTGTCAGTGTCAGTGTAATTGTTAACAATCTGATGGCTTTCAATGAACCTTCAGAATGTTAAATAAAACACTGTTGTTTGATTTAATTTTAAAGAGATATTTCATCCAAAAATGATCATAGGGCTGTCACTAACAATTATTTTGATAATCTGTTGATTATTCTGACGATTAATCGAGTAATCGGATAACCATAATTAGTTGTTCTGTAGTAATAAAAATAGACCTAAGTGAACACTGGCCTTTGAAATGACTTAAAATACATAAATAACAGCAACAAGGCAATAATAAATAGTTAAAATAAAGTGTCAAAAGAAAGAAATCATATGGTTTTAATTAACAAAACTGTTAAAATACACAATGTATTATAAACAGAGCTAATGTACATTACACACTATAAAAAATGACTGTAGAGGGCGCCAATGCCCTGACGATTGTTTTTACACTTTACTGTGCCATGGAATCCATGTTTAATACTGACTCAACATTTAATTCAAATGTCCACTTCAATATTTGGCCATTTCTTTATGATAGAAAAGCTACAGCCACTGTTATTTCTTGAATATGTGGACATCAAAATGTGAGTGAGAAACTTTGAATTTTAATTTAATTAAATTTTAATTTTTTAATTAAATTTAATTTTAATTTTGTTATGTTCCATGCAACATTTATTCGTTTTTGGGGGTTTTATTTATACTTTCTAGATTTTAGGATTAGTTCAGTTCAGTTTTATTAATTTTAGCTCTTTATCTCATTTCAGTTAGTTGCCAATGGAACATTTCATCTTTCAAACAAGTTTTTTCCTCTAATATTTTTATTTTATTTTTTAAAATGTAATAGTTTAGTTAACAATAACAACACTGGAATAAAAACCGTTATGTCAAATTCCATCAATGTGAATTTGCATTTTTATTTATTAACATGACCAGTTTTTTCTGTACATTTCTCCCTAGCCCCTTTAAAACACCACCTGCTTTAGAGTACAAAACGCTTGGTATTCTAAGAATGAAGAAAGAAAAAGAAGCTTACCGCTGGTGGTGTCACCACTCCACATGTCTTCAGGTGGCTGTCATAACCCTGTTGATGTGGGAAGCCCATGCCACAGTCCTGGCAGAAACACGGCCGCTGTCCCGCATGTCCTCCCATGTGTGACATAAGCATGAGTGACGACCGGAAACCCATCCCACATTCAGCACACTTTAGCACTCTCTGGTGGGTGCTTCCATGCTTCTTTAATTCCTCAATGCTTACAAAGACCTGGCCACATTCCATGCAGCGGATCTCGTCTGTCTTGCTAGGCAAAGCCCCTTGATGACCCCAGCATCCCGTGTCCTTCTTATGCTTATCAAAGTCCTCCTGACTTTGAAAGAAAACCAAACACGCCATGCACTGGATGTTCTCTGGCTTACACTCGTGGTTGTGGTAGAGAGAAGGCAAACGGAAATGACGTTTGCACTTTAGACACGTATACGGTAAGACGCCCAAGTGAGAGAAACTGTGGCGTAACAAAGAAGCCTTGCTGGAGAAGGTCCGCTCACAGTCCGCACAGGAGAAGATGCCTCTGCTGTGCCACTCCAGGTGACGGAGCAGTGAGTTGCGAAGGCGAAAACTAGCGCCACATTTAAGGCACAAATGTCGTTTCGCCTGTTGCCTGTGCGCTTCGACGTGAGTCTTGCACACTTCTAGGTTAGTGAAAATTTGCTTGCAAAAATCACACTGATAGAACTCTTTCTCAAAATGGCTGGTGTCCAAGTGCTGCTGGAGCTGTTCCTCGGTCTCAAAGATGGTGGAGCAAACGCGACAGTGGATGGAGGCCTTCTGGGAGTGGGAGCGAAGGTGTGCACGGTAATTGACTAACTGGCAGAACTGCTTGCCACATTCGTCGCAGCGGTAGGGGCGAACCCCCGTATGCATATTTAAATGCTCTCGGAGTAAGAAGAGAGAGGAGAAGGTGAGATCACATACATGGCAGCGATTCTCTTTATTCTCTCCAGATCCATTTGTCTCTGAAAGTGAAGAAAAAACGTGTATCAATAGCTGGCGTAACAGGAAATCATTTGTCTTGTCAGGCTATAGTAACCATCAGGTAGAATAAGCTGAAAATTACCAACCAATCAGTAATGTTTTGCATTATATATTATAATTTCCCAGCAAAACTAGCAAAAAAGTATGTTTATGCAGTTACATCACTGCTGAATAACTAGTTCATTCAAATATTTCTCTAGCACATATTTTTTTGAATAAAATATAAATGAAAAACTAAAAAAAATCTAATCAGTTTTTTTAATGATTTATTATACATTACATACTGTATGAAAAATTTTTTTTATTAGATTTACTAAAGATCACATTTTATTAATATTGTTTAGAATGAACGCTTATAAAGCTCACCAAGCCTGCATTTATTTGATCCGAAGTACAGAAAAAACACTAACTACTACTATTTAAAATGACTGTTTTCTATTTGAATATATTTTAAAATGTAATTTATTCCTGTGATTTTAAAGCTGATCCTTCAGAAATCATTCCAACTTTCTGATTTGCTGCTCAACAAACATTTATTATTATTACTATTATTATGTTGAAAACAGCAGAGTAGAATTTTTTCAGGTTTCTTTGATGAAGATAAAGTTCAGAAGAACAGCATTTATCTGAAATAGAAATCTTTTGTAACATTATAAATGTCTGTATTATCACTTTTGATCAATTTAAAGCATATAAAGCATATATTGTTGACAATAAATATTTCTTGAACAACAAATCAGCATATTAGAATGATTTCTGAAGAATCATGTGACACTGAAGATTAGAGTAATGATGCTGAAAATGTAGCTTTGATCACAGGAATAAATTACATTTTAAAACATATTCAAATAGAAAGCAGTTATTTTTAAATAGTAAAAATATTTCACATATACATATACATATATATATGTCAAGTAAAACTTTTCTGTGTCCGCAGAACGAAACTCTTTTTCTTAAATTAAAATCCACACATTAGTGTATGAATTAAATCACAATCCATTGATTGGTAAATGATACACTACCTGACCAGGAAACATCATCATCATCTTCTTCCACCTTCCCCTCCTCCTCGACATCATCTTCCTCCTCCTCCTCTTCTTCTTCTACTTCATCCTCCTCATCAACATCATCATCAGTCAAAACAATTTCTGCATCCTCATCTGTCCTTTCTTCACCAGACATAGCGTCATCTATCGTGAAACCAGAGGCTTCCTGGCTCACCTCTGAACATTTCTGTTCCTTGTCATTATTTTTCTTTCCCACTTGTCCGTTTTCCTCTTCATCATCTTCGTCATCTTCATAATCATCATCATCATCATCATCATCATCATCATCATCATCATCACTCTGTTCTATCTCCTTTCTTCTTCTTCCTCTATTCCACGAATTGCAAATGGCTTTATCCTTGTTCTCTGTGGAAATGATTTTGGAATTGCTTTGAGCTGTTTCTCCATTGCTTGAGCTATCTGTGAAGGGAGTGAAATATTGATGGTCCTGTAGAAAGCTTTTGTCAGCAGATGCACCCGCAACAACGCAGGCATCTTCATGACAGTCTGCAGGCGTTTCAGTCTCTGCTGCTGGCTTTTCAGTGCCATTCTGGGTTTGCAAAAAGTTCTCTTTAACACTCTGTGGCTCACAGAGAGGGAAATTCCAGTTTGAAAAACCCAACTCTGTCAGCTGGATATCGAGGGTAAACTCTGACATGGTGCCTTGAAGGGAAATAGAAAGATTTTTTTCATTAGTAAAGGGGTCACATGTACCACATATAAAAACATAGCATGTGTGTGTTCCTATAAATTTAAAATAATCGTTTTATTTAAATAATTTACACATATAAATGTATAGATCACATATTTCAGTAGTATTATAGGAAAATAGGTCTCCTGTTTGCAGAGAAATTATCCAAACATAAACAGTGTCTACAACATCTAAGATAAACTGCAAGGATTCAAAACAGCAACATTTTGAACATTTTTGGTCCGTCAATTTAATCACTACAGTTTATACAGAAGCAAGCTTACTTCATTCATATTACCTAGGAGTCTTCGACGAACATTTGAAAGCACCTTCGCTTCAGGATCTACTGTTCAGCAATGCAACAATCAATTACTGATCATGCCGGGTTTACTAATTGCTCGACGATAATCTATTATGATATTAAATCACAACTGTATATGCGTAATTGCAAGTGCCGCCAGTGTTAAAACTGTTTTGTCATGACTGACTACAATAAAGCTTAAATCAGGTTGCATGAGCATACAGAAGAAATAAGGTGAGCCACAGTCCATCGGATACTTCCGGTATAAAATGCCTGACTAGAATGTGGATGTTGCCATCTGCAGGAAGGGAGCTTTAGTGCGCTTATTCGAGAAAGCCAATCACAGCGGACGTGTTTCTGTAAGTTGTAAGTTTGAATTGTATATCTTTTCAGACTATTAAAGCGCAGAAATTCATATAAAATATTTGCATTTGTTCACATTCTGCTAAACATAAAAACAAAGTGCAACGGTTGCACTTAACGCGTTGAATAAGGGTGTGTTTAGTTTAATGAACTGTTCATCATTTTAAGCGAAGTGTTAAAATATATGACCCTGCACCACAAAACCAGTCAAAAGTAGCACGGGTATATTTGTAGAAATAGCAAAAAACATTATATGGGTCAAATTTATCAAATTTTCTTTTATGCCCAAAATCATTAGGATATTAAGATCATGTTCCATGAAGATATTTTGTAAATTTCCTCCCATAAATATATCAAAACTTAATTTTTAGTAATATGTAATAGTAATAGTAATATGCATGGCTAAGAACTTCATTTGGATAACTTTAAAGGCGATTTTCTCAATATTTTCCTAACAAACCATACATCAATGGAAAGCTTATTTATTCAGATTCCAGATTATGTATAAATTGAGGGTCACATACACACATAAAACATTTATAAATGTCACACGAGAGAACAAAACACATTTTAACATAAAGTATATTGACTCGTTAAATCCTTCATAGTGTATTAAAAATGAACCTGATGGAGCTATTCATTAATTTTTATCAGTTAGTTTAAATTATCCACCCTATTTTTCCATAAGAGTGGGTGTAAATTGTATGGGTTTGGCTTCTGATCTCACTCACCTCCAGCTATTTTTAGCTGCACAAAACAGCTCAATTTGCTGCTTGATTTAGGAAATTGCTGTGTCTTACCATATTGTTTTAATGCAATATCTTAATTATGAACACACTGATTCATGGTGCAAACAGTTTTACATTTACAGCATGTTGTTATTCTTCTTGTTATTTATGAACCGGAAGTGTCGCCCATAGGCTTACATATCATGTGATTTACCTGTAGTAAAATGTTGGCTGCAGACAGGGGCTCTTTCTCATAGTCCTCTTTCAGTAGAACGTGAGAATAATTCATCTCTGGAGTTTTTTTTTTTCTTGTCTTGATGGTTGTGCACAAATCCACACAACTTTTAGGTATTATTAATTTTGTTACTATAAATGTATGGGTTACTGTGGCAACAAAAATTATTTTTGCTCACAAGATGATGATGCCAGCCTTTTTGGTGTCAAGGAAAATCGTATAATGCTTGCTAAAATTGCTGTCCTTGAATGCACAGTCTTGAAATCATGTTTTATTTGATCAAAGAAGCTTTCCTTAACCACTTAGTTTTACTCTAACTATGCTGAGCTTGCTGACTAACCA
The DNA here is from genome assembly GCA_012976165.1 of Labeo catla. Taxonomy (NCBI): domain Eukaryota; kingdom Metazoa; phylum Chordata; class Actinopteri; order Cypriniformes; family Cyprinidae; genus Labeo; species Labeo catla. The sequence continues at coordinate 383,554 of VONZ01000415.1, forward strand.
AATGGTAAATGGAAACGTAATGAAAGGGAAAAGCTTAGTCTGACCACTGCACTTTTAGCTATATCCAATTTACCTAATCTTAATGAACAATCAACAGAGATACTGATATTTACTTGTGAAAGATATGTTCAAGCTTATCTTTTTTTAAGAGCAGTGTGCAAAATTATTGCATAAATATGATAAAAAATTGTTATCATTACCCCAAAGTAATGTACAGCAAAAAGGCTTTAATCTGTGATAGCGATAGTTAGAGTCACACTTGCCCGTAGTCTCAAATTTAAAAACTTCCAGGATTTTGAAACTTAGTAAAACACCTCCTCTTCAATTTTGTTAATTCATCATCATGAAAATTGTTTACAGGTGCACCATAAATTAGAAGACAGAAAAATAAATCAGAAAACATTTAAAACATTTTCAATCAATTATTCAGACATTTACTTCACTCAGAGAGAACTGTCTTATTTGTGGGTAACATTTAAGTTCAAGTCAAATGTCAAGTCATACCTGTAAAAAATGGAAACATCTGAACTCAAATTTAGTCAGACCTCAGCTGAAAACAATCATTTAGTAAATCTTTCCGTTCACCATTGTACACACTTCTAAAAATAATGTAAAAACAATAACACATTATAGTCATAGAAAAGACTTTAAAATTTTCCAAAAAAGAAAGAAAACGACAACGTGAAGCCTTAGACAATATAATAAGGCTTTTCTGTGGGTTTCTCTTGATGGTTTTAGTTACAACATGGTTACCCTACAAATGAGAATTCAGTCATGGTACGAATCCTTTGTTACTTGCCATGCCAAAGCTATGTACAGATGTCAAGATACAATGAGGCACCCAAACATGGTTACCATTCGTTAACCGTGAACTCGCTACCCTTTGGGTTTCCAGTTTTCAAATAACATGTTCACATAGTGTTGCTCTCGAGGGTCACACAGCTGACAGATCCCCTGTTATGTTACAATTTAAAATCTAAAGTGAACCCTGTCCCCACCTACAATTCTATACACAAAATTTTAAAAACTGAATTTGTCTTCTGTTAACATACACCCTTGAAATTCTCCCAAACTGAATTATCTCTTTCCGACTGGCTTCTCTTCTTTTCCATGGCTCTGTTGATGAGCCTTCAGGTTACTTTCTCTGCCGAAGCTTTTCCCGCATGTGGGGCAAGTGTGCCGGCTGGCGCTATGCGCCCTCGCTGTGTGGGCCTCCAGCTGCTCCGGTCGATTAAAACTCTCCTCACATTCTCCACAAGGGTGAGGCTTGCGCTGCGTGTGCTTCTCTTTCTTATGTGCTCGAAGCTGCGTCAGGCTGGGAAAAGTGAGGTCACATTCAGTGCAAGGGATCTGCAGAGCTGGCTGAGGAACAGGTTTCTTGTCATCATTTTCTGCTTTGTCATCTTCTGCCTTGGGCTCCTGGGTAGATTTGGCTGGGCGTCCTCGTCTTCCTGGCGTCTTTACTTCAGTTGTGGCTGGTTTTGCAGAGGCGTCTTCTGAATGGTTGGTTTCCTCAGGCCCCTCTGCTTCTTCCTCCTTCTTCTTTTGCTTGGCTTTCTTTTCACCGACTGCTGCGGGCTCGGTTCTTGGTGGTCTCCCTCGACGTTTGCCGGTGGCGCTACCGTTGCAGTGCCGGTCACCTGCGTGGTTCTCTTGATGTTGCAGGAGCTCTGCCTCTTCTTCAAATCCCCTACCGCATTTACCACATCGGTAGGTCTTAGAGGAATCCTCTGCATCCTCTCCGTCCATGGGCACAGGGTGTTGGGCCAAACGATGGTTACGCAAAAGTCCAGGGCTTCGAAACGTCTCGTTGCATTCTTTGCACACAAACTGACGTTCAGGACACACTTGCCGCCGATGTGTTGTTAACTTAGAGAAAGACAGTGGGACATGTTGAAATATTAAACATAGGCTTACATTTACAATCATGGCATGTGTACAGTACATAGCTGGCCATGCTCTCAAACAGTTTTGATAACAACAGCATAACATTTTTTAGTTACTGCCTACAATGGAGATCAAAATTAGAGTATCCTAACAGGAGTAGAAGGGTAGTTTTTAAGCATATTTTATACATTAATTGTATTCTGAAGCACAGTATAAAAACTTAAATGACATATTTGAAAAAGAACTCTGATCAAAATTAGAGAACATATACAGATACCTACAAGTTACTGGTGTTAATCTTGCACCTGATGCTAATTTCCTCAATTATATGGCAAACCCTATTTAATGGCTCATTTCCACAGAGCAGTGTGGGATTCGGGATTGAACACCCTTATCCAGCTTGCGTTTCGACTGCCAACAGTACCCTTACTTGACAGGCATGGTGCATGCCAGAAAATAGCGATCAACGGTAAAGCTCGACAATAAAGCACAACTCTGCCTTTTTGTTAAATGTCAGTTTTAATTAACAATAAAAGCACACTTATAAAAGTACAAAGTATAAGTGGCTTATATGAGAGAAAATAAAGATAAACAATTTAGTCAAACGTATGCTACAAAGTCAGTTCTGTACTACAGTAAAGTTAAAATAAATATATAAAGTTAAACATAACTTTGTGCTCAGTCAAAACGATATGACTTGGAACAAATAATTGATTCATGAGACCATGAGCCGAGCTAAGGCTGCTCTAGGTGGATACACGAGCACTGAGCGCCCGGTGATTGCCTGGAGCTCACATCTCCGAAATCGGCATAGCAAATTTTTAAATAGGCGCTATCTTTATAAATAAACTGCAGATTTGAGTTTTACACAACTACATTCTCGCCAGAAAAACTCTTTAAATGCATTTTGAGAAACTGTCTGTTTAAAAATATAAAATTATAAAATACATTTATTTTTTTGTGTTTGCATACTCTGATGTAAATAAGCCCAACATGCATGGACAGCATAGTGGAACGAGTGAAGGAGATTCTTTATCCCCTTGTAGCATGCACATGTCGATTCTAGTCAATCAATCAACGTTCTGCAGTGAGTTTAGCTCCACCCTTCTGGTACCCTTTAGTGCCAGGTACCCCAACGGAAAGGTACCAAAAAAGTGGTACGATACGGTTCGCCATTTTGGTACCATTTACAACTTTTGACAATGGAAGCGGACATAATTGCATACCGTGCCATTTGATGGAAACGAGCCATAACTGGCAGCACTCCTCCAACTTTTACTGAGATTGCAAGATGGTGGGTCGCTCTAAGGTGACTGAAACCCTACGACAGGATGTTGTCCAGTTGAAGGCCAAATGGACACTTTTAGCCACTGCAAATTCCAAATCTGTGATTTCTCAAATACTGCATTTTACAATGACACTAATTCATTCAAGTCCCTAAAAAGCCTGGTCGTCCACGTAAGACAAATGCACGCGAAGACAGAATAACGCGGAGACTCTTAATGGGCAATCGGTTCAACACCACAGCTGGAACTGCTTGCTAGTTCAGTGCTTAACAGGGTAAAGATCTGTTTAAGAAAAACTCGACTGAAAGTGCATTCTGCAGTGAAGCCCTCTAATCAACAACTTTTAGTTATAATCATCTTTCATGCTACAGTGGCTACTGTTCTCCAATTTTGATCAGTGTGTTTTCCACAAAATAAAGTTTTTTTTATTGAAATTCTCTGGTTAATTTGTTAAACACATTACAACATGTAGAACAGTGGTATACTCACAGCTAATAATAATTTGAATGATGAAGATTAACAATATTTCGGAAAAAAGTATTATCTAATTTTGATTTCCACTGTATTTTTGGTAATCAAGTAAAATTTGAACTAGAACAATGCATTTTTGAGCAGTATTTAAGATCATTAATACTTTCTAATCAAGCATTTTCTGTTTAAATTAATTTAAAACTCCTCTCACCTCTGAGAATGTGCGGAAACACTCTTTGCAATGTGCACATTTGAAGGGCTTGTCCTCCTTGTTGTGGGTCGACTGATGTTGTGTCAGTTCCTCAGAGGAGGGGAAGGTTCGATCGCACACATAGCATGTGAATAGAGTATCGCACTGTTGATGCAAAGACAACAGGTTTGTGAATATACACTGAAGCAAACCAAACTAATCAACAAATCAAACCAAAATAATTTCATACAGTACGTTTGAATTCATCACTCAAAGGTTTTTAAAATATTTATTTAAAACTATATTTTCAGCACAATGTTTTTAGTTAGTTTAATTAGAATTAGACTTATACTTATTGGTGTATCGCATTAGTTATACAAGATTATATGGTGGCATAAATTATATGTGACTCAATCATCAGTAATACCATAGAATCAAACAACGCTATAAGAGTTAAAAATAAAAGGGAAGCACAATGCAAATAGCTCCTTCCTCTGAAAAAGCATCTGTTCCACCTGCTGGCACATTCACAGCTTTCAGTTTGTCAAGACTGTCAAATAAAGCTGACACCACAATGGATGATGCAAATAATATGAGGAAAATAATATAAAGAATAATTATTAACAGAACATTCAAAAGTACTTTATTTTGACAGAAAAATCAGGTATTTGGCGCAAGGGTAAAAAAAAAAAAAAAACTCCAGAAAATTTGGCCAGTAGATTAATAAAGCTCAACAAAATAACATTAGCACAAAACAAACGTAATCAAGTGTGAAAGAGTGAAGCCAGTGGTGTTTATCAGATTCAGTGAGAATAAAACTGACATTGTGTAAACAAACAATTTCTATTATATTAGTCATTTGATTTGGGTTAAAAGTGTTTGGCAAAAACCACATCTGCTCATCTGGCATCTGCACACGTCTGTGAAACTCAGGTGGCGTTAGAAGACGACTTTAACATCAGACACAAAGCAACACATCCTCACCCCATAACAAGAACTGATACTATCAAACTAACCTGAGAAACCATTCTGGAGCTTGAAGTAGAAGATAAATATTTGATTGCGTATAATACTGAGTGTATCAATGCTGTTTTTATCAATTAAAAGCAAAAGCAAAAACCTTAAGGAGACAATAACTTGAGAAACGTTAGTGAATCCCAAATTATCAGAGACACATGCTAATATGGTGCTATGAAAGCAATGTTTCAACTAACCTGTTGAAGCTGCTGTTTATACTCTTCCCGATGACTCTTCTTCATATGCCTTTCCTTAGCTTTTGAGTTGCAGAAAGTAATAAAACATTGGAAACACTGCAGGCTTTCATGCTGGTCTAAATACAGGGAGAAAGAGAGAGGATGACCAATTTAAACACCAGTATGGGAGACAACGCTAATAAGTTTATAATAAAACTATATACCAAGTGTAACATCAAGATATAACATGGGCTAACAGCAGACATAAAAAAGAAAGCACCTTGCTCCTAAGGAAAAAAAATGTAAGTAATTTCTCCATCCCAGCTTTAAAAAAACACTATTTGAAAACTGGCATATCACTAGCTTCATGCAACAGGTGCCCATTAGAAACATACATTTATACCTGGAGGTATATCCATATCCATTCCAGTACTAAATCAATGATTTTCCTTCATACTCACATGACTGGATGATAGGAGGAGGTACATGTCCCTGAATGGAGGTGGTGTAGGTATCCTCTGTCTTCTCAGAGGGCAGTTCAGCTTCAGCAGGGGCAGCAGCCTCTCCTCCACCCATAACTATCTCCTCTATATTCAGTATGTTAGAGTCCATTATGAGGAATGAAGAGTTCAATATACGCCTGCTGTAAATGATATGACAGTCAATTAATCTATGTATACAAATACATACGGTATAAACATAGTAGTGTGTGCAAGTATCACAAAAACCCGTCTCCCATTTAAAATCGCCACTTAAATTGTTAATTAACGCTAGGTTGTAACTAAACCATTTCTACACGAGTTTTCAGATAGAAGTTTTCACACTGCTAAATAAGAAAAGTCACCTGAGCCATTAAAACACACAACACAGATGACGATCTTAAAGTAAGGTTAACATATATTTACCTACCTTTGTTTCACACACTAAGAACTTAACATCGGGGAAGCCTAAAATATTTGTAGATGATATAAAAATATGGTTTCGTTTTAGAAAACAGTTAGGAGACCAAACGTTTCTAATCGCGCGTTTTAGAGCCGCCTACCGTTTGTTCGCATTAACTAAGCTATGCTAAGCTAACGTTACATGCTACCGGCTAACGAGGCCTACAGGGGCCTTAAGCTTGTGCGAACCAAACCAATGCTATGTAGCTAACTAGCTCTTAATGTATTGAAATTAGCCTCACTACTAATGCATCGAAGCCGCTTTAAAAAATAAAATAAATAACCGTTAGAACGGAGTTATCCGTTTACTTTTTATTTAGCTGCTATTACATTAGCTAGCTGCTGAGTTCGAGGTTAAACTTGGTGCAGACTAAACAACCAAGTTCGCTGGCCAAAGCCTCTTCAAACAAAGCCCCAAAAAGAGCGAAACATTTCTATTTTAAGTTAATCCGATTTCAGTCTTAAAAATAATTTAGCAGAATTCTTACCTTAAAGAGAATATCCTATTTGTCTGGAGGGAAAAGGCATAAACCAGAAATTCATATGAAAATAAAGGGGGCGCAAACGTGTAGTCACTGACCCGCTGTTGAGACTGAAAAAACCTGCATCACGTGCCAAGGCGTCCGCTGTACTTTCCATTGTGTTCATAGAAAAGCAGAACAGGTATGTTGATGGCTTGTTTTTTATGCAAAATAAGTTAAAGGCTTCTAAAATGAGATAGCATTATTAATTGTGAAGCCCACATATAAAATATTTGCATATGCACAGAAAATAACTATACAATAATTGCATAGGTTAGATAAAAATGCATAAAAGTATTATCACAAATATGAGCCCATACTATAAAATGTAAAAGCTTTTATTTCATACAAATAAACTGAGGATGGCTTTACAATGCACACTGAGCAGGAATCAATATAGTCAGGAATTATTAAATGAAAACATCACATTCTAAAATGAACTTTTCCTTTTAGGAAATAGAAGGCAAACAATGCATGGGACATTTTCTAATGTTTGCTAGATTTAAAACTCAGTAGTAACATAAAAAGAAAATATAACAATCACAATATAACATTCATTACACATCCAAGTGAGCTTAACTGAGTCATCAACTACAAAACCTGGACAAGAATACATATGGATGGCTCAGGATTTGTTTTCATGATGAGCAATAACTTAATATTTAACCATCTTATTTTAGTAAATGAGAAAGTTTAAAGAGACAGTTCACCCCAAAAAAGAAAATTCTGTCATTAATAACCCTCAAGTCGTTCCAAACCCGTAACATTTTGTACGTCTTCGGAACACAAATTAAGATATTTTAACAAAATTCGAGAGCTCTCTGACCCTCCATAGATTGGCCGGATAGAATCAAACTTTGAACTTGCGACACGAGACACCAGACCCGCTAGATTTAAATCAGCACAGCCAGCGAAGGATTGAACGCAACTTTTTTTTTTTTTTTGTAACCAGCGCACCTTTTTTTTCTTGTTTCGTGGTCTGTTGAGGAATTACAGATGTTGATCTCATTAACAGTGCACTCACACGGGGCGTCAGCGTCAACGCCTCTCATTTACTTTGAATGGAGTGACGTCAGGCATTGCCGAGGTCCGCTGCATCACGTAACTGGCGTTGCTCGCGGCAGAAGTTGAAAACTTCAACTTTTCAAGTGGCAACGCAGGCATCAGCCAATCAGATTGCTTATGCAAATATACTAGTGCAGATGCTAGCCAATCGTGTTCATGCAACACCAGAAAAGTAATTTAATTGGCTGTTGTCACTATGACGGTTGCGTCAGCCACTCCTTCCGTCAAGCGTTGATGCCGACGCCTAGTGTGACTGTACCATGAAGGGAATCCAGCCAGAGCTTGACAGGGCAATGTGTATAACCCCGCCCACTCTAAAGTGGTACTAAACTGCAGCAGGAAAAACACCATATGTTCAAGGTCCAGAAAGGTACCAAGAACATTGGCTAAATAGTCCATGTGACATCACTTGTTCCACTGTAATTTTATGAAGCTACGAAAATACTTTTTGTTGCGCAAAAAAACTAAAATAACAATTTTATTCAAGAATTCCACTCTTTTGTGTCACCTTAGCGCCATTTTGGAGTATACCATGACAAACAGGCGTGCTCTGATCTGCACGTTAACAACACATGTGCTGCGGCTTGTATACGTTGTAACGTGCATATGTCGTCGTACTCCAAAATGGTGCTAGGGTGACGTGGAGGAGAATTGTGAAATAATGTAAAAAATTATAGTAAAAACATTATAAAATAATGTTATTTTAGTTTTTCTGCTCAACAAAAAAGTATTGTCTTAGTTTCATAAAATTACGGTTGAATTGACTATTTTGTCGATATTCTTGGTACCTTTCTGGACCCTGAACATGGCAGTTGTGTTGCTGTCTATGTATGGGTAGAAAGCTCTCAGATTTCATCAAAAATATCTAAATTTGTGTTGCGAAGATGAACAAAGGTCTTACGGGTTTGGAACGACATGAGGGTGAGTAATTAAAGACTGAATTTTCATTTTGGGTAAACTATCCTTTTAAGTTAAAATGTGCACAGTCTGTGTGCCTCACGAAGACCCCTGACTGTGAAACTTCAGGAAGCAGTTGTGGTTTCGAGAAATGCACAGGAACACACAGCACTTGAGACACCGCACACGTGATGTTCTCTCACAGCCTCCGAATCGGCACCTCCTGGCCTCCTCGCCCTCTGCCAGCTGCTCCGGCCAGTGCCCAAAGCCATCATACCGTGAATGTTCATCAGGCAAAGGGGTCTCAAGAACCTGAGAAGGTCTTGAGTTTGTATCTGGGCCATGTAGTTTTGGAGCAGGAGGGCAGGGAGGTGATGAGTCTTGTGCGTCAACACCACTGGAGAGAATCAATGCTTTGGCCACCTCCAAACGAAATGCCATAAGTGATAACAGATCTGTAGTGTAATGACTGTAATCTTGCTTGTACTGTATCCATGCATTTACCAAAACCAGATCGATCAAGTCCCAAAGAACAGACTGCGGCCAAGCGCTGACTGCCGAGTTGGTGCAGGGAGTGCGATAAAGACTTCTCAAGTCGCGGTTGAGATTCGAAGCCTTAATTGCTCTCTCAAAGCCGCTGACAAGAGATGTTGAGCGTGGCTTTTCCTTTACCACTGCTGAAAGGATAAAGCCATGATGACATCTGAAAAGCTTGAGTTTTCCATCTGAGCTCACAAACTCGTCACCTATTTGCCCTCTTGCCCCACCAACCTTGCCAGCGCTTTGCACACCAGCCTCCAAAAGATGCTCCAGCATAGAAGGTGTAGAAAGTTCCGGTTTGCAAAGAAACACCATCCCTTCGTTTTTCTCTTTACCTCTAGAGACCATTTTCTCGACTACATCTTCTCTATTGGAGTCATCTACACTCAAGTTGAAATCCACAACTAACCCTCCACCATTTATGACAACTGTGTGAAGCAAGGAATGGGTTGGGTGTCTTTGAAAAGGAAGGGGGTACTGGTCGACCCCAAAGCTTCCTTGTCGATTCAGTGCACGGCAACCGTCTTGAACTCTTCTAATTAACGGCATTACCTTCCACAAAGGATCTGTCTTTAAGTTTGTGCAATTATGTGCCTCCTTGTTACTGTGAGCTTCTGGTGGTGCTCTATTCCTTTCTTCAGACTGTTGATCGCTACTTGTCCCAACAGAAGCTTGGCCTGAACTGGCCAGCTTCACTTGACGTGTAAGCTGACAGAATCTTGAAGCCGACATGGCGTCAGAGATCAGAGGTACTCGAGTGCAATCTTCCCAATAGAGCTTTGTGCTTGGAAACTTTGTGATAAAAAAACAGACAAAGAGAGACAACAATAAGATGGGGATTGTTATTCAATTATGCATTTCTTGACTATTTAAAATCTTTTTTCAATTACTTAAAAATTGAAGGACAATGTTTGTCACCATGTTTTGGGAGTGACCCATTTTTCAAATGTTTTCATGTACTAACCTTCAGAGTTCCCATTGCAATGTGGATTCCCACATACTGTGCGACCTCTTTTTCTGTAACAAGGTTTCCCAGTTTCGATGTTTCCCTTGTGCAAACAGCAATTTCATTCCACGTATCCAAACTAAAATACTGATTAAAGTAGTTAATGGGCTTCCAGTTGAGCTGCCTCTCTGGTTCTGTGTGCCTTGTTGGAGAGGCACTCACATTTCTAAAGAACAAAGAGGAAAAAAAAAATGGCTGTTAAAGATTGTTGCGTGGCAGTAATTTGGCATACCCAGTATTTTATGTTATGCCAACAATACTCACGTTCTGCCACTTGGACCACATCTCTCTCTGCCATTCTGATGTGCTGTACCATTACTCTGTATTCCTTGGTAACAGGACATCACAATGGTTTCAGCTTCTGGTTCAGAGTGGACGTTATCAGCATCATCTGTGTCTGAATTCTCAGAAAGGAATTCTAAAAAGCCTTGAGTTCTCTGCTGTTCAGCACTAACATCACCTACAAAAAGCAAAAGAGCACATTCTCAAACTAAGCTCATGGGACAAACCACACATTAAAGGATTAAACTGCCAGTTCTCTTATTTACCCTCTTCAGACGTTGAGTATAGATGTTGCACGTCCATTTGTACCGAACCCACCCTGACTTCCTCACATTCTTCAATTCCAGGTGAAGCCCCTATAGGTTTTATAGCTGGGACGTTATAGGTGGGACAGATTAATGATAACATACAAAAAAAATTAACATTTGTTCTTATGTATCTTATGAAATCCAGAATTACATCTCTCACCTGCAAGTTCCTCCGAATTCAAGAATGTCTGGTCCGCTTGAGGAGGCTCCACTAAATGTTCCCTTTCTTCCTCCTTGACAGGATAAAATATACACTGCTTGCTGTAGGACTGTAGGGGTACTACATGAGAATCTGAAGAGGTGCCATCTCTGTTTCTATAAATGGTCTTATCTAAAAGAGGGAAAAACACAAAAACAAATTAGAGCTGCCAGCAGCGTTGAAAAGGCCCTTACACCCAGGCTCGCCGCCACCCAGTGGCTTTTGGAAAACAGCGAACGGTGAGAAATATGCATTTAAAGTGGTAAATATAGGAGGAATATGTCAAAGTCAATTATATATGCCAAACTTCCTGTTGCCAGCTGGTGGCACTATGACTATAACTGAATATTGGCATGTAGATGTCTTCAAGCCAGGATTTTAATCAAACATATGAAGTTTGGTGCAGGTTGCACATGGTATGTTGGAGTTAGTGTAAAACAGGACATATCCTGTTGCCAACAGGTGGCGCTATGATTATAACTGAATATTGGCCTTTAGATGTCTTCAGGCCAGGACTGTTACTAAACGTGAAGTTTGGGGCAGATTGGACATTGCATGTTTAAGTTAGAGTAAAACAAGTAATTTCCTGTTGCCAGCAGGTGGCACTATGATTATAACAGTATTTTGGCCTTTAGATGTGTTCAGGCCAGGACTCTTATCGAACGTGTGAAGGGCAGATGCACCAACTATTTTCCTGATACTGCTCTATTAGAACAGGAACTAAGTTTTATTCAGTTATAACTGACCTTGACATGCAACACGATGATCCACGGGCTGGAGTGCCTGAAACATCTCATTTGTAGTCAAGTGCTCTTCAGCTTTGACCAAAAACATCTGTACTCCACGCATCGCAGTACTCTCAGATGAAAGCAGATTGTGGTGAGCCAGATTTGAAGAACGTTCTTCTATTTTCACGTCAGTTGATGTGTTGGCCGAAGTCACTTTACTGGTATCCAATATGGAATTTGTCTAACATGAAAACATTAGGTCATTCAGATACATAATACACATATACAATACATGACATGACACAAGTTAAAGGACAACATCTGAAGAGTCTGGAAAACATGCCAAAACACTTACCCTGATCCGACTCTGGGCATTTGGATTTTCCATATTTCTCTCACGAGCTGTCAAGAATTTTTCCAGTATGATTCCAGGAGAGCTGCCGTCTCGAACCAGCTCTCTAGATTCTTCAAATGAACTGTCTTCAGAGTTTACAATATCCATTACACTTGTGGTAACAGAGTCCAATTCAAAAACAACCTGTTCCTCAGGAGCCTCCTCAGAAGACAATGGTTGACAAGTTTCAGAGGCACTGACTCCATTCTTGTCCTTTTCCTTGTTCTTTCCCTCTGGAGTATCAAGTACACACAGATGATAGAGGACTTGGCATTCTTGTGGATCCTTACTTCCTTCCATGTCCTTTTTACTTCTGTTTTCCGTGCTAGTTCTTCTTCCAAGCGGTTTCTTGCCCCGGCTTCTTCCAACTCCTTTCTTACCTTTTGTCGCAGAGTTTCCTCCATTCACTCTTTTATGTTCATCAACTCTACGTACAAGCACCTCCTCTTCTTCTTGCTTTATCTCTGGTTCAGTAAGAACATTTTGAGTCGATACTACACCGGCATCATTTGCAGACTCTTGAGTCTGAGAACCTAAATTGGTCATTTCATTTTCAAGCTCTTGAGAAACACACAAAACATTATCTATCTGAGTGTTATGGTTCTCTTCCACCACATTTTTTTCACCAACCATGACTAAATTAACCTCTAAAGGCAGTTCTTCTTTGATTTCTTCCTCTAATGCATCTTTGAGTTCAGCACAAGATGTTTCTGTGATGGACCCAATCTCATTACTCTGTGCTTGTTCTGACACATTCTCACTAGCATTTTCTGTGAGCTCCTGGGGCACAATATTTTCGCCTAAAACTGGGGTTGAAGCCTGTAAAGGCATCTCACAAACTTCTAAAAGATTTTGCTCCGGAGGCTGCTCAAGTCCAGAAACAATTCCTTCAACGTCTTTGTCTCCTCCTTGTTCCTTTCCTTCAACACCACCAGACGCAAGTGTCAAAGAAGGAGACGGACTTAATGCTGGGAATGACAGTCTTTCTCCCACAATCTCCCCCACCTCAGTCTCCATGTCCCAATCTGTTGCAACCTGAATTTCAAAGACATTAGGTGCAATACATTTTTCATTAGGACCAGGTCTTCGTTTTTTAACAACATCAATTGTCTCGTCTGAGAAGGATGCCTTTCCAGCTGAGTGCCAGGATGCCATATGTTGCTGTAAAGCAGACACTTCTGAGAATGTCTTTCCACAATCCTGGCACCCAAGAGTAAGTTGAGAATATGGAGGGCTCAATGCAATTTCCTGGTCTATCTTTGTAGGAGCTTTCCGTTTCCGTAAAGTTTTGGGCTTTGTAGACCCAGAACCAGGGCTGTTCTCAACAGAAGGCATTTCAAATGAAAGGGGGTCTCCCTGATACTCCAATGAATTATTTTCAACTGATTTTGTTTTCTTTTGGTGTGCTACATTCAAGGATTTTCTTGGTGCATTTTTTGTTTTTTTTAGTGCCTTTTTATCAGACTTGCTTGGCGGTGATTTCTCAAGTTCAGTAGCATCCAACTTGTGTACCTTGAGCTGAGGCTGCTTGTGGCCTTTTAATAAGAGCAAAGCTTGTTTCTCTATGTGAGCCAGGTCTGGAACATCAGATCTAGATTTTGCCTTTGTTACTTTATTCTTTGGTAATTTGTGGGTCTTCTTCTTTAAATCATCATTTTGGGTCTTTCTAACCTTGGGTTTCTTGGGACATTCTTCTGCAGATGTTTTTCCTTGCTTCTTTTTCTTTTGTACAGGTACCAGTGCTTCATCTTGGTGAGCCTCCTGGACAGAGTTTGACTTCTTGTCCAAATTATTTTGATTCTTCATTTTTCTCTTCTGGGGTTTCACTTGTTGTGTTGCATCTGCTTCCACCAAAACAGTTTCTGATGAAGAAGTCATTTGACCCGTTGTCTTCACTGCTGCTTCTGAAGAACTTTCCACCCCCTTTCCTTTTTTATCTTTTTGGTTAAACTCCAACTTACTGTCATGCTGAGTCAATTCTGGAACTTGGTCTTGATCGCTAATTTGCTGGTTCTGATTTTGTTTGGTTTTCGATGTTTTTATTACCTTCGGTTTAGAGGATTTTTTCTTCTCAGTTGGTCCAAATCTGACAACAAGCTTTTTGTTCTTTGGCTTTTCTCTTTTTTTAGTAATTACTTTTGATGAAGTATTAATTTTCTTAGTTGATGCTACCTGACCATCAGATGCTTTACTTGCTTCCTTAGTCTCTACTTTGTCAGCCAATGGTTTCTTAGATCTTTTTTTCTTTGTTGGAAGCTTCTTCTGAACAAAAGGGCAATCTGTTAAACTGGCTATAGTTTGGGCTGGTATTAGCACAGAGCTTTGTTGAAGGTCAATTACAGTGTCATTCTGAACAGTGTTGAGAGAATCAGGCTGAGACTGTGGTTCCACTGACACAGATGGTTCTTTCTCTATCTCAGCTTGATCCTCTAGAGCTTTGATTTCCTGAAGTTCTTGAGGTTCACTTAATTTGCCTATTTCACTCTGTTCACTTAGCACCAGTGACTCTGATTCCACTGACAATTCTGTTGAATCTAGCATTTGTGTTGGACATGGCATCTCGACATTGGTAACCGTCTCCTCCAATGCAACTGTGTCAACTGGCACACTGTCCTCCTCCACAAGATGAGACTTTTCAGTTTCCGGTTGAGGAATTAAAGGTGGTTCATTGTTTGTTTCGAAAGACGCAATGTCTTGTGTGACTGGAATATGTTCCTCTGCTATTTGTGCCATCTCATTAAGAGAATCATTCTGTGGTGCTTCAATTTGTAAAGGTGTTTGATCCAGCAACTCTGGAGTTTCAGTCTGTATTGGTATAAGTTCAAGTTGAATCTCATCCATTTGCATTTGGACCTCTGTTTGTGTCAGTTCAACAGGTGTTACTTGGGTCTCTGAGTTTTCTGATGAAATAATGGTTTCCTCTTGTGATAGAACAGCTTCCTTTTGTTGCAAATCTCCCATTTCTGCTGATGATTGGATGTTAACTTGCTCTGTTTTTGATGAGTCTGTGTCAGATTTATCACATTGTGTAGGCTGAACGGTTGACTCAGTAAAATTCACATGTAATGGTTGCATTAATGGCTGTGGATGGGGTGACCCAAAGCTTTGTGGCTGCAAAGGCAATATAACCAACTGATTCACTTTCTGTACATTTCCAAGTTTTTCAATTAGTCTTTTAATTTGCTCAGGATCAAGCTTATCCATTTGCTGTGGTGCTGGTCCGACAGTTTCCATGATCAGAGTCTGTGGTTGTCCATTTGCTGTCTGTATCAGAGCAGGTCCAGGTGGCTTTAGTTGTGGCGCCAACACAGTGCTACTTTGTGACTCTTGAGAGTGTTTATTTTTGAAGTGTAGAAGTTGTGCTTTCGAAGTCTTGAAGACTGCGGCACACTGTGAGCATGGGAATTTCCGCTCATTTTTTCCTGCAGAATAAGAAGTATAAATAAATGAAATGGCTAAAACACTTAACAATCTGCAATGACGCTGAATTGTTAACGAGGAAAAAGTTGAGATCATTTACCTTTATCCTTCTTTTTCTTTGTGGTGGCTGAAGCATTTGTCTGGTCATCTGGGTTATCTTCTTTCTGATGTTTTTCTAAGTGGTGCTGAAGAGACTTAGACGCAGAAAACTTTCTACCACAGTGTTTATGTATGCAAACAAAAGGCTTTTCTGCCGTGTGTACCCGTTGGTGGTATCTGAGCAAGGTAAAAGTTTTGAAAGGCTTGCCACATTCTGAGCAGGTGTATCCATGTTTGCTGAAATGAGTTTGTTTTTTGTGACTTGTTAGCTCACAGGATCGGTAGAAGGCTTCACTACAGAACGGGCACTTGAACCTCTCGTTTCCTGTGTGTGTGCGTTGATGGGCCATGAGCTCTGTGGAGGAGCTGAAATGCTGATCACAAACATAGCAAGTAAAGAGGGCATCTCCCAGCATACACTGCTGATATTCTGCAGGGTGGCTCATTTTAAGGTGCCGTTCTTTGCTTTTGGAGTCACTGAAGATGATGTGACATTCTAGGCACTGTAGTGAGAGCTGGGATGCTACAAGTTGGTATTAAAAACAAAACAACGCATATTAGAAAAGTCATATCACAGAAAGAGCAAGTTATGACATGGATAGGAATGGGTAGGAATGAATCATTCAAAATAAGACCAGTAATATGCATTAAGACCATAATATCATATTTCAATTTCATGCTGACTTTAACATTGTAAATACATGAGAGTCAAATTACTTACAGGTGAGAGGTATCACTTTGGAGAAGTCAATTTTCAAAGGGTTAAATTTGTCCTTCTTTGGAGGGATGATCTTTCTGTCTGCATTATATACTTTACTTTCAGTTGGTGATTTAATATTGGCACAATTTTTTGGTGTTTCATTGGAGCTTATGGGCTCTACAGGCATACAACTTGCAGCCATACAATCCGATGAGCCTGTTTCATTGGACGCATGCTCACATTCCACTTCTGTCACAGTATCCGCACTTGACTCAACCAGACTTGATTGATTTTCACAATGAAAGCCTTCAACGTTGGCAGCTTCATCTGTTCCTTCTTTAACGACTTCAGGTTGTGTGGTGTCCTCTTGTGTTGCCACAGGAAGTGCACAATGCTCCACTGTTTCCTCTACAGGAGTTATGGGCTCTATTATTGGTGGTGCCGGGACATAGAGGTCCAGCTTCAACTCAAGGCCGCTGTTTCGTTCTGTACTCTCTGTTGTCCCTATTGCTTGTACAATACTATCTAATGGTGCTTCCAAAGGAGACAGGCAGTCTGAAAGTGAAAGGTGCTCATTGTGCAGATTTGCTTCAGGAGCAGATGGTTCCAAGAGTGGGTCATTACCAAGTTCCATGATGCTCAACTTTTGAGGTGAAACTCAATGTTTAATTGAATTCAGATCTCTAAAGTTTTCCTAAAATAGAAAGTATACAAGTAAATACACATCCAATGTCACAATGCACCATACAGTTTTGAACTAACCAAAAAGTGCCAAAATCTGGACTCTGGATTTTTAGACATGTTAGCATGTAAATATCAATAATTACCATTGTGGAGGAAATTTGCCTAAAAAGCCCAGTCATATTTCTTAAGGGACATCTGAACAGCCTTCCAATAAAGTGGGCGTTATACGTCTTTCATCTACACACTCTTGGATAATTCTGTGTCAAATCAACCAAATTTCAGAAACTTCCCCAGCTCAAATTTTCGATTTTGTCAATATTTTTTCTGAAGAAAGATAAATATGTATAGTGACAGCCACAATATTAAATGCCACGGTTGTATATTTATTGAGTAATCCACGATTTTGTAGAGAGGGATTAAAATGAAAATTTTACCCTGAAATTCAGAGCCAAATTGCAGGGGGGTAAAAATTACTTAAGAAAAATGGCAGCATCATTATGTTATTTTTACAGAGATCGGTAGGTCTGTTAAACTTGACTTAACATTCTTTGTTGTATTTTATGCCAATGGTGACCATTCAAAAATGGGGAAAGTCATAATTCTTTGATAATAAATAAGGCTAACTAATTAAGAAGTGGATTACAGTTATTAGTAGTAGCAGTTATAGGCACATACATTTATACTGCCACAGATACTTAGTCAATTTTGCTCCGATAACAAAGCCAAAGGACAATCTAGCCATTGCATCTCAAAATACAGTTGTGGTTATGGGTGATATGGGCTTAAAAATATATTTATTATAATTTCTGGTATTTATTGCAATAATGATATCGATGATAATTCAGGGAATCTTATTGTTTTAGAGAAAAATAGGGTGTTGTGAGCATTACTGAGTACACAAGTAATGTAATGACTGTTTAATTCATACTGGAAGCTGGAGGACGCCCTTGCGCAGAAATGCCACATATGCATGGCAGAAGGTACTGACAATGCTCAAGGAAAACCCAAATATGGACAAAGGTATCCAGGTGATTGGTGTAGCTGAATACAACGCTGATAGAGAAATTTTAACTGGCGAAACTGGAGTAAAAATAGGATTAATTTGTGTTCTTCAAGTAATCTTGGGTATTTTTATAAGATTAGTCTATTTATACTGCAATGCTAATCGACATAGCTTTTATCACCGTATATAATACTATAAAATAGTATGATTTCTGCGTAATCGTGTGATATGAAACCACGTCTGATCACAAAAAGTTATTTCAAACATTCAGTTATGTTATCAAGTTCATTTGGAGAAAAAGCATGTCAATTAATGATATCTGTTGGACAACAGGTTTTTAAACAGGCTTATACGTGTGCAAAACTGTCTCTCACATGTGCTACTGTAGTACATTTATTCAAGGTTCAGACCGATTTTTATGTCACACTGTACAACCAAACCAGTTCCAAATTGTAGAAGGAGCTCCTCGTTTAGTGATATACTCCTCCTCAAATTCACATCCACCTTCCACCATGTCGCTCCGCACGATCGCACACAGAAATATGTCAACAAATAGACTTTATCGTTATTATCACAAGAAGACTAACGTATCACAAATGATAAGATATCGTCCATCCCTAGTTGTTCCTGAATAAATCAGTGTTCATGAACAAATTGGTTAAATTAATAATTCAACGACTCACTCAAACAGCTGGTTTCTTGTCACCACCTAATGGCGTATGGATGTATCCTACAGAAAGAGTCAATGAACAATCCCCACCACTAATGCACAGACTGACAGCCTGTCTGGAACACACACATATGGAGTGACACAAAAACTGACAAGTGCAGTTGGATTATGCCAGCACTTCAGCGCTCGATCAATAAAACTGCAATTAATTGTCTTAGAATTAGAATTAGTAGATAAAATAATTGTGCAACCTATGCAATACAACATTAATGTAACAAATTAATGTAGCAGTTGTGTAGGTAAAGTATACAATACAAAGAAACCAGTACAAGTGGTTATTGAGATGACAAATCTGCTGACTATGAATGTACACCATCACTAGGTTAAGAGACACAGCCCACTTCGCAGATTCATTAAAATCATTTGAGCAACGAAGAAAAGAGAACTCGAATTTAAGACGACTACAACAATATGGCTGTTTACTCTCACTCGTGCAGTGGTTAGATCCTTCAACGTTTAGCCAACAAGAGGATTTGCTGTTCTAACCCATTGTGTGCAAAACTGCCTGTTATATGGCGCGTGTCTGTGCTCGGTTGTGTGTGCACAGCCATAGAGGTGTGACTGCACGGCAATGCATGAACTAAAATAAGCCTCAAACTCACCGATTTTCTCTTTCATCCTCTCAGCGTCTTTTTTACTCTGCATCTTCCTGATAAACCACTGGTTTTGCCATTATCTGATGGGCTTTATGCGAGATCGCCATATCACAACACTGAGATGCAGGCTGTGTGACGTCACACACAAACGGAGACTCTACGTGGGAGTTGTAGTTCACAGAAATAGTTGTAGTTCTTGAAATAATGATTTCAGGGATCTCGTCGCACCTCAAAATTCGGTAGGACGAAATGTAGAGGTAAGTTGATATTTCTCTAAGATAATAGAGCATTATATTGGACATAACATTGAGGTCACATAAGAATTATATTTGCGCAATTTGCGCAAAAAAAAAAAAAAAAATATATATATATATATATATTGTTCACTGTCAACTAAATTATAAATACACGCATATTCACATATAAATAGGACATTTTACCAGAAACGTACATTTCCACTTAAAAAATCGTAGGAGAAAAAAAGATGTTATTCTTAAATCTGAATGTTGAGTCATATGGAGGACATGTTAAACTATGAGAAACACATATCGTGCCATTTCAGCATGTTTTTATTTTTGAATAAAATACATTTTTATACGCATTTCACCCCTAAAATGTCAGGCCCAGTCACAGACAAATTTGTACATGTTAGAATGGTTTCCTAATGAATTTCTTTGATACAAACAGCATTTTCTTATTAGTCACATCTTGTATTGTATCTAACATGGATTTGTAATTCCTATAAGAAATATAAGCAACTTTTCGGTCAACTGCAGTACATAAAAATCACAGAATACGCCCCAGGCACTCATATTGTTGTAAAAAAACACTATACCTTTACAAGGTAGATTTTTACAAAAACATAGTAGTGGACATACAGTAGTCAACATTTGAAGTGGATCAAAACCTTTCATCAAAACTGTCCTAAAACCAAAACAGTACCTGTTCTTGTCTCAGGACAACTTTGATCCACTTCAGATGTTGACTACTGTATACTCTCACCTTCATCTACACCAGGGGTGGGAAACCTTGATCCTGAAGGGCCGGTGTCCCAGCAGAGTTTAGCTTCAACCCTGAAAAAAAATACCAACCTGTATCCTGAAGACGCTGATTAGCTTGTTCAGGTGTGTTTGATTAGGGTTGGAGCTAAACTCTGCAGGGACACCGGCCCTCCTGGATCAATGTTCTACACAGTTAAAAGCCAAGTGTGAACATAGCCTTAAAGAGATTAATTCATCAAGATTTCTTCAAATAGTAAATTTTTATATCATAATTACCTGTGTGACAGGACTGACATTGCTGTGACACGGCCTGACTTTATGGATTTTGTTGATACAGAAAAAATTAAGTTTTGTGTTCTTTATTTAAGTTTTGATAAGCATTCCTCCCTGGTGAAAAAAATAGCATATGCTGGTAGGTGTGTTTTGATGCTTGTTTATGCTGATCCTTTGCTGGTTTATGCTGGTCTTAGCTGGTCTTGTTGCTGGTCAAGGACCAGCATAAACCAGCTAAGGACCAGCTTAAACCAGCATCAAAACATACCTACCAGCATATGCTGTTTTTTTTTCACCAGGGCTATTGTAAATTATTATTATAATTTTAATGTTCATGTAATATTAGACTATGGTAAAGTTTAGCCAACAGACAACTGATATAGTCCAAACATCTTTTGAATTCAATAAACTACTTTCATTTTATTTCAATATAAAAACATATTTCATTTAAATGTAATCAGCAGACATTTAACTGACTAGCACAATGTAAAGTAACTGTGGTATGACATTATATTATGATATACTATGGTAATATCTACATTATTACTTAGGAAATTACATGGTAATAACGGAAATTGCATGTCATTTTCTAGGTAATAATGTAGATATTACTGTAATATCACCCTGTTGTAATATGAAGTGGTACTGTGATGGTAGCCTTTTTCTAACCTTGAAGGTCCTGGCCCCGGCCCTGGAACTGCGGCCTTTCTCATAAGCCTAATTTTTTTCTGATGCTCTCTCCATAGTTTGCGCATATGTCTTTGTGACTTGTGAATACTTTTCCTTCTTTCCTTTTTTCTGCTTCCATCTCTGCCTTTCTTTCTGAAGATGTTTCTCTGTTATCTCAGGGTCTGCATTTAGTTGTGCCTGACATTGCCTTTGTCTCTCAGTTGCACTAAATGGAGTCATCTAACTGCAACCTGTCTGAATTGGAATAATTACAGTCATCATTACTCAAAGTAAATATAAATGACAATTATATCTGTATTGAAATATCATTAACATATAAAGTGCAACCCCAAAAGCAGTGCTACATAGGCTTAGGTAAAAGAGGGACAAAATAAAAATAAAAATTGGTGGATAACCATAAAAACTTCTAGTGTAATGTCTATTTATTCAAATAATGTTTTACTGTGGTATATGTTAAATACATATTATATGCAATAAAGGTAATAAAAAAGAACAATGCCATTCATTTGTAAGGCCATATCACAGGACTGTCGTGACTGTGACCAGAGACTGATGTGACAGGGCCTTATTTTAAACGGCCATTACTCAGCCTACCAGCATGCTAGCATAAAACTGTTAACATGCAATCAAGGAATTTCTGTAACCTTTTTTGACATGTTTTGGATTTCAAACATTTTCATTATTTTCTGGGATGTTTTCTGTGACAGGGCCTGACGCTTTAGCTCATCCTCCTTAAAATAAACACTCAAAAACAAAACTAAAATCATACAATTCAATGACAGAACTCACCCTTGATCAGTGTTAGCTTCACCTCAGTCAAATGATGTCACCCTTAAAGGCATATTGCACACATTTTATATTGAGCTTTATGTAAACATGACAGGACTGATCAAAAACATGGGGACAGTTGTAAACTAGTATTTATTTGTAAAATTTATGTATAATTTCATGTTTTTAATTAATTGTTGTGAATCATAAAAACTTAAACTTGTTATTGATGGAGTTTTTTTTTTTTTAAATAACAGTTTTTAGCATAACAAAACTATGAAAGCTGTAGGTCCAATTTGGCTGCGGACAAGGAAAAGAACAGGATTTGTAATTTTCAAAAGTGATTTTGATAAAGAACAAAATATCTGAGAACCTAATGAAGGACACATTCCTTTACAAAACAACTCACAGAAATCAACCATTGATCAATTTTAGACATTTTTGGGATTAAATAATTTTTATTCCCTGTAACAAGTCACGGGCAGATAATGTACGTTTCCGGTAGAATGTCCCAAATACAGTGGATATCTGAGCTATTTATCACATTGTCATATCGGCTACATTTTATGAAAACTGAAAGATTTGATCGTGTTTTCACAAAGTTACACTATAGACTGGAAGAAACAATGATTTTTAAAAAAGGCTTAAAACACACTATTTCAAATAAGACAGACAAACTTATATATGCTTCAAGCTGAATTTAATCGCAGATATTTCAGGGGAAGAAAAATGTGATGTTAGCCAGGCTAAACAAACATTTAGTTGTTATCGATGATATTTTTGGTCCAATCTGTGTAGCGGCACACCTCAGTATAAACCCCAGGCTTGCATTTTTTAGCACACTCTTCACCCCAGGAAACAACTCCCTGCAGTTCCCCCTTGCACACTACAGGGCCACCAGAATCACCCTGAGGAAAATTAAAAGAAAGGTGTGAGTTGGTATGAAAATATATAACATATAAAGAAGACGACTAAGTCAATGAGGTACCTGACATGAGTCTTTGCCTCCTTCCATGAATCCAGCACAGAACATGTTTTCAGTTATTGCACTACCATAGGCCAATTTACACTGTGCCTTTGACAGTACAGGCAAATCCAAACACTGCAGCACAGAAGTACTTCCATCTGGGAAAAAAATAAATAAATATGAAATACATTAAAGCTTCTTATGTTTTACATTTAAATTGCTGAATGCAATGCCTTAAGAACTTATAAGAACTTATTTTAATACTTGACTTCTCACTTTCAGTGCGACCCCAACCAGAAACCAAGCACTGCTCCCTTGCAGAAGAGCATCTGGTCGGCAGAGGGATTGGCTTTACATACTCATTAAAGGTGGCAGGCTCTTTCAGCTTGATCAGCATGAAATCATTGTCATACGTAGAATCATTATATTGCGGGTGAGGAATCACTTTCTCTGCCCCGATCCGCTGCTCTGTGCCTTCTTCAGCAGATATGTTGTGTTTTCCCAGGAGGACAGTAAGAGAAGAAACTCTGTTTGTAAGGAACTCACATATTAGTGGGCGCTACAGCATTTTATGTCTATGGATAGTCTCAAATGGGTTTTATGTACTCTGAAAGACATTATGGTGATGTCAAGTATTACAGATAATAAAAAAAATCTTAAATCCTGCCACTGTTTTAAAACCATCGATTTCAGTGTACACATTTAGGCAATAACATACTATTAACGTTTTTTTTAATATATAAGTTAATAAAAGTGAGGTTATATACTCACTGAATCTCGCAGTGAGCAGCAGAAACAATCCATCTTTCATTAATCAGAGATGCTCCACACCAGGGGTTCCCATTTTTAGTAAGGTGGACTTGCCAGGGCTGGGAGTTGGGCAGACATTCATAACCTCCAATGATTTTATTCTGTGCGTTACAAGCTTCAGAAAAAAAAAAATACTGAATTATTGAATACAGGAGAAAAATGAGGGGAGAGTGGGGTAAGTTGAGCCAGTTTGGTAAGTTGACCCACCCTCTGACCCACCCTCTTGAACCACCCACTTTTACTGTCATGTGATCATCGTGATTTTGTAATCACATATCATTTCTGCCAGACTGTGAAAAGGAGAAAAACATGGGAGGAGTGGAAGCCACCCATTTACTTCAATAAGTGTTTTTGGCTTGTCAAAGTAAAATTCTAGCATAACAGATGAAATGGCTGTTACATCAAAGCAAATTCATCCAGGTCTAAAAATATTTATGATGCATATAGGTGATTTTGCAACATAAAAAACCATGCAAATCATTTAGCTGAATATTGGTAAGAAGGAAAGGACGTGACGTGTGACCCATACTCGGAATTTGTGCTCTGCATTTAACCCATCCAAGTGCACACACACAGTAGTGAGAAGTGATCAAACACGCGCACACACACACCGTGAACACACACCCGGAGCAGTGGGCAGCCATATTGCTATTGCTGCGGTGCCCAGGGAGCAGTTGGGGGTTCGGTGCCTTGCTCAAGGGACTTACCTCAGTCGTGGTATTGAGGGTGGAGAGAGCGCTAGATATTCACTCCCACCACCTTCAATCCCTGCCGGACCTGGGACTCGAACC
Organism: Labeo catla; assembly: GCA_012976165.1. Taxonomy (NCBI): domain Eukaryota; kingdom Metazoa; phylum Chordata; class Actinopteri; order Cypriniformes; family Cyprinidae; genus Labeo; species Labeo catla. The sequence goes on from VONZ01000415.1 coordinate 407,994, forward strand.
CGCAACCTTTCGGTTACAAGCCAGACTCCCTATCCATTAGGCCACGGCTGCCCCTAATTGGTCTGAAAGTCTAAATTGGTAAGCTAGCTATTTATTTCCATAATGGCAGCTATGGGGTAAAGTGAGCCAAATGCTTTGGGGTAAGTTGAGCCAGCACTTTAACATTCAAAGCATATTATATTACGCAACTGGTTTAGTTCATCATATATGTACATATTATTTGTAGTTAATTTGATAGGGACAAGTGCACCAAATCCTTCTCAGAGAACCAGAAGATGCTTTTCATCACATTATAAGATATTATATCATATATATCTTTCCTCCTGTAGTCCTTAATGGCCTGTTTAGATACCATGCCAAAAATCTTTTGATTAAAATGTTTATTAGTTTCAGTGACATTTATTCCTTCGTCCTAATTCAGTTATTTCATTTTACTCAACAAACTCTTTGTTTAGTCTGTTTTTGTGAAGGTTAAAACTTTGGTCTTCAACATATTGTTTCAGAAATGCAAACAATTAAAGATTGAAAATATAACTTAATTTGATTCGCTAATTTAGCTTTAAGAAAAGAAATATGACTGTTTGTAAAATGAAATTTTGTAAGTTTTTAAAAGAGGTAAATTATCGTCAGATGGTCAGTTTTCAACCAGATGATGCAACTTACCACTAACTTGGGGAAAATTGAGCCACAGGAACACTTTTTATAAGAAGCCATATTTTTAGAACCCTTTGTCATAGATACATTCTGATCATTTATAATGTTAGAAAACATCATGAAATTAGTTTAGATACTTTCATTTTCCCTTATCTTGAGGATCACATAAGTAAAAAATGGCTCATCTTACCCCACTCTCCTCTAAATGTAATTTTGCACAAGGTACATGTTTGTCTGTCAGGTTTACAGTTAATTCATTTATTAGTTAACATTTTTGTAGTGTGTATCATAGTAATATTAAAGACTATATATGGAATATTATAGGCCAGTGTAGGTACAAATTATAACAACTGACATGGATAAAGAAAGAGCTACATACCCACAGGCACAGCCACAGCCAGCAAAGCAAACAGGATAATCTTCATTGCAGCGGAGGAGAGGAGTGAAATTCAAATCCAGAGAAGATTACGAAGAAATTCTGCAAAGTTCAAGAACAGCGTTAATGTTTTTAAAGAAGCAATTATTATTAGTGCCAGATATTAATGATTACTAAACCAATACCTTGTGCACTCAGCTGGAAAGTTTAGTAGCTGTGTCCAAAAGTAGAGTGAGGAAGCATGTGAGAATATATATATATATATATATATATGTTGCATGGCTCATTTAATTCATATGAAACTCATACTCCCACATTCAAAATCCTCCCAGTGTGTCAGATGATTTCCAGTCAGATAATGAGGAGATGTAATGTTATCCTCATCATCTTTTCATCTGGATGGAATTTTTACTTGATTTTTACTTCTTATGCTGTCATTCATATGGAAGATTAAATTAACATATGGCTTTATATTCTTTATTCCCATATATTTTTCAAAATATTTTAGTATATTATTTAGTTTATATTTACACTACCAGTCAAAAGTTTTTGAACAGTAAGATTTGTTTTTTAAAGAAGTCTCTTTAGCTCAACAAGCCTGCATGTATTTGATCAAATTACAGCAAAAACAGTACAATTTTGAAATATTTGTACTATTTAAATAACTGTTTTCTATTTGAATATATTTTGAAATCTAATTTATAATTTATTCCTGTGATTTCAAAGCTGAATTTTTAGCATCCATACTCCAATCACATGATCCTTCAGAAATCATTCTAATATTCTGTTTTGCTGCTCAAAATCATTTATTATTATTATGTCGAAAACAGCCGAGTAGAATTTTTTTGAGGTTTTTGATAAATAGAAGGTTCAGAAGAACAGCATTTATCTGAAAAAGAAATCTTTTGTAACATTATGAATGTCTTTATCATCACTTTTGATCAATTTAAAGCATCCTTGCTAAGTAAAGGTATTAATTTGACATGCTAAATCTGTTAAACCTGAAATATTATATATGTGTGTTTACTGTCATATGTTAAGTAATTATTCTATTAAGAAATAGTAGAAGTCAAAAAATAAATAAAATATAAAGTTGAATTTATAATGTGATCAGGCCAAAAAAAGTACTGGGTAGATGTATGGATGAATGTAAAAACTGGCATTATCATTAGGTGATTCCACTAAAAGGTGCATAAACTAAGTATGCGTTTACTCAGTTATGTATCACATACATCGTAATCTATGCATCTTCATTTTCTAAGAAATAGATCAAATAAGCTGTAGCTACATCACACTGATGTTGTTTTTGAGACAATTTTGCAGCTAACAATTTTGTGCTTATATGTCTGACAGTATAAAGATTCATTAAGAACATATCATAAAAATGTTATTTTACTGAATCACAACTTGAAAATACATGTTTATTGTTTAAGTGTTCAATCAGTACAGGAAATACTCTATAACTAATAGCACATGGTGTATTTATGATGGGTTGATGGAATGACAAACCAAACAAATAACAGTTTATAGCAATAAACTATAGCTATTCTAATAAAAGAATACACCAAATTCAACTAACCTCAACTAATTCAACTAAGGTCTAAGGAGTTATTGCTATGTCAAGGCCATAAACAGCTAGTTTAAAGCGGTGATAAATGTTAGTGTCAAAAATAAATGCTTAAAGGGGTCATCGGATGCCCATTTTACACAAGTTGATATGATTCTTTAGGGTCTTAATAAAAAGACTATAATATACTTTGGTTAAAAATTCTCAATGGTTGTGTAAAACAACACCCTTTTTACCTTGCCAAAATCAGCTCTGCAAAAATCATCCCATTCTGAGGGATTGTTCCTTTAAAGGCAAATGAGCTCTGCTGAACTTTGCATCCGTTGACCCCTTTAAACCAAAGCCTCTCAGATTTCAGGCTTCTCAGATCAAAAACAAGTGATTACACATTACTGAAAGGGTAAGTTCACCCAAAAATAAAAAAAATTCTGCTATTAATTACTATTAATTCTTCGAAACACAATTTAAGCTATTTTTGATGAAATCCGAGAGCTTTCTGACCCTGCATAGACAGCAAGTGTCCTTCCACGTTCAAGGTCCAGAAAGGTACCAATGTGACATCAGTGGTTCAACCGTATTTGCTGTTTATACAGGGTCAGAAAGCTCTCGGATTTCATCAAAAATGTCTCAGTTTGTGTTCCAAAGATAACTAAAGGTCTTACTGGTAATTAATGACAGAATTTTCATTGTTGAGTGAAAAATCTATTGCATTTTTGAAGGCATCCTGTAGTTTTGGGTCTCATCAAGACTGACTTTGCTCAAAGTAAATCATTACAGTTACAGCACTGGGTATGATGTGTAGAGTTTTGGGCACATGATGTCTAAAAATAAGTATTTATCAAACTTCCTGTCTTGCATGTTTCATTCAGTGCATGTGATGCTCACACTTCTCAAGGAAAAGACACTCCCAGCTCTCCCTCTATTTACTGCTCTTGTAGTTTCTTATTCTGTGCCTCATCTAAATATTCTTGATCATCCTCTGCTGTAGAGTTTGATGAGTCAGAGCCATCAATGCCTGATGATTTGCTTTCAGAAGAATAGGAAATGCATAGTTTCCAAGTGCATCACATTTTTTCACTCTACAACAATTGCAGAAAAATGAATAAATTCTAAGGTGACTAAGGCATGTTGTTACTCTGTCCACCTTATTCTTCAACGTGGAAGTAAGCCTATGAGCAAGACTTCTGGTTCATTATCCGCTATAGGGAAATAACGAGAAAAATAACAATGTGCAATAAATGGTAAAACTGTGCAATACAAACCAGTGCACTGTAAAAAAAAAAAATAAAAAACACAATTTGTTGAGTCAGCTTAAAATAATTTGTTACCCTGCTGCCTTAAAATTTTAAGTTCAGTCAACTAAAATAAGTTTAGTCAACTTGAAATGTTAAGTTACAACTATTTGTGTTTACTAAACTTAACAGATGGGTAAGTAACCCAGCTGCCTTAAAATTTTAAGTTGATTCAACTCAAATATGTAAGTTGTCACTTAGTATAATTTAACATTTCAAGTTGAATAAACTTTTTTTGAGTTGACTGAGTTGACTGAACTTGTTTTTTACAGTGTGTGTTCATTATTAAGACAATACATTAAAATAATATGGTAATACACACCAATTTGCAATATCAAGCAGCAAAAGAAGCGGTTTTGTACAACTAAAAATAGCTGGATGCAGATGAGACCAGAAGCCACACCCATAACATTTACAAATGGCCGTGCCAACTTTTACGGGAAAAATAAGGTGGATTGGTTAACCATATTTAGGAGTTTTTTGAGGGTAAAGAGAATAGTTGTGCTCAAGGACATAAAACTGATTTCAAAGTTCACATTTATCAGAGTTATCAGATCTGCACACTAAATACATAAGCAGACGTTAAAGGTCAAAATTAAAATTTTAAAAATACATACGAACACAATGGGAGCTGCTGGGCCAGTTGTTTGTTTAACACATAGACAGACAATATTTTTATTATATAAAACTTCAACTCAAAACAATATATCATGTCCATGCTTATATTTGGTAAATACCCATGTAAATCTGTAATTTTTCCAAAATAAATCTCTTGAGGTTCATTTCGCAGTAATGACCAGCTGACAGTACATCATCCTTTACATATCTCTTTATCAGTGGTCAGTAAGATATCTGATATTACAAGTCTGTGATTGAACAGTGATGTGACTCCCTCAGTCTTGTGAAGATCCCGGGGCTGTTGTAATGCATAACGTGACAATAAGTTTTTATCACAGTGCTGATAGTTATGGCTGTCAAGTTGTGGATTTACAATGGTGACACGGCTTGGATCTCTACAATATAGCCTGAAAGTGGTCTGTAACCCTTAAGTGGCTAAAAGAATACTAAACAAAAATGCTATATATATATATATATATATATATATATATATATATATATATATATATATATATATATATATATTTATATAAAGCAAAGGATAGAAACACTTATTATTTGTTCAAATCTAAATTTAATTGTATTCGAAAGATCCAACTTGGCTGTAGAAACTGTTAATTGTTAGCTATGGTGGACTGGACCCAGTCAGTGTAGCGGCACACCTCAGTATAAACTCCAGGATAGCCTTGTTCAGCACAGCCATAGCCCCAAGAAACAACTCCTCGCAGTTCCCCATTACATATGACAGGGCCGCCAGAATCACCCTGGGAAAGTTTTAAAAATTAAAATGAGAAAAGTGTGGTTTTGTATGAAAGTTCATAACACATATAAAGAAGATGACTACACTGTAAAAAACAATTTGTTGAGTCAACTTAAAATAATTTGTAACCTGGCTGCCTTGAAATTTTAAGTTCAGTCAACTCAAGAAAAGTTTATTCAACTTGAAATGTTAAATTATACCAAGTGACAACTTAGTTGAGTTGAATCAACTTAAAATTTTAAGGCAGCTGGGTTACTTACCCATCTGTTAAGTTTAGCAAACACAAATATCTAAGTTGTTACTTAGTACAACTTAAAATTTCAAGTTGAATAAACTTATTTTAGTTGACTGAACTTAAAATTTTAAGGCAGCAGGGTAACAAATTATTTTAAGCTGACTCAACAAATTGTGTTATTTATTTTTTACAGTGTATGTCAATAACATACCTGACATGAGTCTTTGCCTCCCTCCATGAATCCAGCACAGAACATGTTATTAGTTATTTGCGATCCATAGGCCCTCTCACAGTCTGACCTTGACACTACAGGCAAATCCAAACACTGCAGCTTATCGGCATAGTTAACTGGAAAAAGAGGATACATTTGTCTTGGAGATGCATGACCAATATATGTTCTAAAGACAGCTCGTAAATATTGTTTAACATCTTCCACTTGGATGGAACCATAGTTTGTATCTGGAAATGGCTGTATTAGGATATAGGGGAGATTTATCACATCTTGCCACTCAATCAGTCAAATTTAAACACTGAACTGTTTTATAACTCAGCCTCAATTGTCTTACCTCCAGTGGTGATCAGATTGCCCCATCCAGAAACCAAGCACTGCTCCCCATCAAAAGAGCAGCTGGATGCCAGACGGATTGGCTGCACGTACTGGTTGAAGACGGCAGGCTCTTTCAGCTTGATCAGCATGAAATCATTGTCATACGTAAAATCATTATATTGTGGGTGAGGAATCACTTTCTCTGCCCCGATCCGCTGCTCTGTGCCTTCGTCAGTGTACACATTGTGCTCTCCCAGGTGGACAGTAAGACGAGTAGCTCTATTTGACAAGGAACTCATACATTACTGGGCTGTAATACAACTTTTATCAGAAATATTGCCTACCTACATATTTCATCTACACTGTAGAAAATAAAAAAAACACAATTTGTTGAGTCAGCTTAAAATAATTTGTTACCCTGCTGCCTTAAAATGTTAAGTTCAGTCAACTAAAATAAGTTTAGTCAACTTGAAATGTTAAGTTGTACTAAGTAACTTATATATTTGTGTTTGCTAAACTTAACAGATGGGTAAGTAACCCAGCTGCCTTAAAATTTTAGTTGATTCAACTCAAATATGTAAGTTGTCACTTAGTATAATTTAACATTTCAAGTTGAATAAACTTTTTTGAGTTGACTAAACTTAAAATTTTAAGGCAGCCAGGTTACAAATCATTTTAAGTTGACTCAACAAATTGTTTTTTACAGTGTACACTGAAAAAAATAAAAAAACAATTTGTTGAGTCAGCTTAAAATAATTTGTTGCCCTGCTGCCTTAAAATTTTAAGTTCAGTCAACTAAAATAAGTTTATTCAACTTGAAATGTTAAGTTGTACTAAGTAACAACTTGGATATTTGTGTTTGCTAAACTTAACAGATGGGCAAGTAACCCAGCTGCCTTAAAATTTTAAGTTGATTCAACTCAAATATCTAAGTTGTCACTTAGTATAATTTATCATTTCAAGTTGAATAAACTTTTTTTGAGTTGACTGAACTTAAAATTTTAAGGCAGCCAGGTTACTAAATATTTTAAGTAGACTCAACAAATTGTTTTTTACAGTGTGTGATTAAGAGTCTCAACTGATTGGTTACAGAATGAAATGCGTAAAAAGCGTAGCTTTTGGTTTAGAAATCCTACAGCTGTTAAATTTTACAGTCATTGTTTTGAGTGATCACATTCACAATACACAATATATTGCTTACAATTGTGAGATATAAACTTGCAATTGTGTATATGTTAACAGTCTTTTTATTATTAAAAAGGTGTTTGAAGAGGTTTAACATATAAAGTATAATATACTCACGCAACTTCACAGTGAGCAGCAGAAACAGCCCATATTTCATTAATCAGAGATGCTCCACACCAGCGTTGCCCATTATCATAAGTAAGGTAGATTTGCCAGGGCTGGGAGTTTGGTGAGCATTCATAACCTCCAATGATTTTGTCATCTGTGCTGCAAGCTTTAGAAAATGATGTTTAATTATTATCAGAAAGCAAGATAAAGCAAAGAAAATCACATTGTAATTGACTTTGGTTACTTGGACTTGAGTTTCTTTGTAATATCTGCAGTTTTGTCTTGTTAATACCTGTAGTATGTATGAAAGATATAAACTCGCAATTCTGATAAATAAGTCACAACTGCGAGAAATGAACTTGCAATTCAAAGAAAAAAAGAAAAAGTCACAATTGCAAGATATAAACTCGCAATTTTGAGAAAAAAGTTTCAACTGCGAGATATTGCCTAAACTTGCAATTCTGAGAAAAAAAAGTCACAACTGAGAGATATGAACTCACAATTCTAAGAAAAACAGTCCCAACTGCGAGATATAAACTCACAATTTTGAGGAAAAAAGTCACAGTTGCAGGATATAAACTCACAATTCTGAGAAGAAAAAAAAGTTACAATTGTGAGTTATAAACTCACAGTTCTGAGAAAATATCGGTCTTTTTTTCTTCCTCAAAAATGGACTTTATAACTCACAGTGGCAAGTTTTTATCATGCAATTCTAAGGAAAAAAAAAGTCTGAATTGCCTTGTTATATATATTTACATCTCTTTATATCTATTTGTAACTTGCAATTGCAAGCTTATATCTCAATTTTGAGAAAAAAAGTCACAGCTGCGAGTTTATATCTCACAATTGTGATTTTTTTTTGTTTTAGAATTGCCAGTTAATATCTCATAATTCTGACTTTAGAACACATAACTGCAAGTTATTAAGTCAGAATTATGAAACATAAACTTGCAATTCTGAGAAAAAAAATCTGAATTGTGAAATAAAAAGTCGCATTTAACTTTTTTTTTTTTTCAGTGGCGGAAACGGGATTCCATAAGTATGTCTGTTATTTATGTTAAAAACTAAGGAATATTACAGGTCAGTGTAGGAAACTTTGTGTGTTGTTGTAATAATTAATAAGAGAGATCTACATACCCACAGCCAAAACCAGCAAAGCAAACACAATATTCTTCATTGCAATGGAGATAAGGTGTACTCACATCCAGTCAACTTTAGAGAGCCAACTTCTGCGAAGTTCAAGAATAGCATGCATGTTTTAAGTGACTGATTTCACGTTGATAACTACGAAACAACCAATAAGATCATGGAAAACAATTCAGAAGAGAAAAATACCAGCTGGGACAACAGTTCTTATCACACAGTTCTTCATGAGCATGATAAATCCAAGGTAGTGTACAGATATGAGAGTGCAAATCTTAAATAAAAACAAAACTTTTATTTTTTAGTGAAGCACAACTTTTAAGTTTAATAGCACATGGTGTATTGATCAAGTGTTGACAACACAAATGACAGCTTGACAAGCTAAACCAGCAACAAGTAACAATTCAAACCATTCTTCTTCATCTTCTTAAATTTTTAACCAACCAAGATTTAAGATTTTAGTTTAAAGCTAAATGTTAGTGTCAAATTCTATTGCTTATAAAATTAAGGCCTCTCAGAAAACAGTGTATATAAAATACACCATTTATGTTTTTAAGCAATGAAGTATAAAGTGTCCAAAGGCAAATCAGGCAATCTGGTGATCATCTATTAGTCTTGTGTGTCAAATAGACTGACTCTGGTCACTGAAACGTTCAATTATTGAGTAACCACTTTAATAATAAGCATACTGTGTATCAAACTTCCCCACTTGCATGCTTCATATAATGCAAGTGAAGTTCAGACTCCCCAACGAAATGTGCACCACATTCAATACACTCCCAGTCACTATCAACTTCCTGCATTTGCAAATGCTCTTCCTGTTCTTCGTTTAAACATTCTGATAAGTTGTCCGATGAATCACTAGTTTCAGGTGAATCTTCTTCTTTCTTCATCACTTCTTCTTGAACGAAAACATTCTTTGCGCCTAAAACAACTTTCTTCATAACAGACACTCGATTGTTTCCTCTAAAACCAGTGTCCTTTCTCCCGAGGGGAACATCTTCTCCTTCTTTGAAGACCTCCAGGTGTTTTTTCCGGTGGGTAATTAGATTTCCCATTTGCGAGAAGCTCTTGTGGCAAAGATCGCATGTGTAAGGCTTGGCACCAGTGTGAATGTTGTAATGGTACCGAAGTTCCGCTGGTACCCGAAAGGACTTCTGGCAGATGTCGCAAGTGTGTTTTTTGTTGTCATGGCCAAGCAAGTGTCTTTCCAGTCCTACTGAATTTCTGAAACCTTTAGTACATACATCACACCAGAAAGGCCTCTGCTTGTGCATTTCCTGATGGCTCGCAAAAACCGCCGCAGAGGAGAACGATTTATCACACCGCTCACAGTGAAGGTAGGAAGGCTCTTCAGGAACGCACTGCTTGCTTAGTTTCAGATGAAGTGTGAGAGACAATGGACGCTTGAAAGTTTTAAGGCATTTTTCACAGCGGATTTCAAGCTGTTGGTCTTCGTGCAGTTTCTGGTGATTTCTGAAAGACTCAAGATAGGAATAAACCTTTCCGCAGACAGCGCAGGCATAGACCTTATTTGTCTTTGGATACACTGGCTTTTCTTTCTTTAACATTTTACCAACACCAGGACGGCCTGTGAAGATCTCACACAGTTTAATCTGACAAGATTCTTCATTTGTTTCTGTTTCTTTTTCTTCTTTTACTTTTTTCTTTTTTGTAACATATCCCAGACCATTCCCATTTTCATTAGAGACAGATTCCACCTGTCTCTTCTTGTTTTTTCTCTTCTCTTTAACATGTTCACGAATATGAATTCTGAAGGCCTCCAACTGAGTAAACTCCTGCCCGCAATCCTGACATCTCTTGCTGTGGAGATTCACTAGAGAAGAAAGAGAATTTTCATGTCAGTAAAAATGAAATTGAATAAAATAACATCCACTGCAACTCTTCTCTATTCAGTGTTTCATGACTTACTATAATCTTATTACAACTGTCATCACCATCAGTGTGTGTACATAAGTATATTTTGATATTATTACTCACTTTAATCACACTTACAATTTTCACTGGAAAACTGTCTATTAGATTAAGTTAAGAAATGTAGTTTTAGAAATGTCAGTATCCTACATTCTCAAATATACTATGACATGCAGTACATTCTGGTTGCAAACAACATATTTTGGCGTACAGTCAAACTAAAATTTATTCAGACACCGTCGATAAGTCTCACATTATCACAGTTCACTATAGTTCAAAAAATTGTAATATGACAAGAACTCAGAGTTAACTGTGTCAGAACAAATTAATGTTTGATAATGATTAGATAACTTTGATAAAAAGATATGTAATGGATTACAATCAACCAAAAATTCAGACAACTGTTAGTATGACAACTGTACACAACTATCAATACTTTGTTGACTAATGACCAAGCGATGCTTCATTTTGTTAAGTCTGTGGTGTAAAAAGGTCACATTCACAATTTAAGAAAAAACATTTAAGCAAGACATGATCAAGTCAAAGTGTCTGAATAATTTTTGGTCCCAAATTCTTAATAATTTTACTGGTAGTCCACTGTATGAAGAATTTTTGGGTATAATATGCCACAGTTTACTTTATTTTGCTATCGTCACATACATAAATGAACTATAGTGTCCCGCACCTACTAGTAAAAAAAAAAATGTAAAAAATACATCTGGTGTCTGAATAATTTTTGGTTTGACTTTATGTATTGGGTCATCCAATTGTCTTCAAAAATGGTTCAGAATCACAAACCGCATAGTACACAAATCTGCTCTTTTTCAATGGTAAAATAAACGATTAACATTACTATTTGTCAGTATTTTTTCCCAGTGATATACTTCAGTAAAAAAAAATGACATGCCACCTCAAGGACAAATAGCATGACAAATGCAAAAATATTTCATAACATTCAGTGCTACTGTATCACCAAACTGGTTTATTCTCACGCCTTCTGTACCACCACTATATTTAAAAAAGGAGTGGGAGTGGGAGAATAAACAGGCTATCAATACATGAACAAGGCATATCTACAAGGCAAAATAATAAAGACTTAAATACATATTTTTTAAATTGACCATTTAATTTCTTATTTCAAATAACATTCACTGTTTTTTTAAACATGGGTAAATATTAAAGTGGAAACCTGTGATTATTAGAAAATCACACAAAAGCAGCTTTGGGAAAGTACAATCAATCGAACCAAGAGCATTTAGAAACAACTCCAAGTTAGTGAGACAATGTTTGTCTTAAAACTCTTCAAGCCTTTAAGGCATTCAACACACACTGTATCTATCAGCAAACAACACCTACAGTATTTTGGGAGTGATTGTTTGAAATTACCATGTTAAACTGAGGTTTCAGTGCAAGCAAAAATCTTGAGGTCCAAAGTCTGATGATACATCAATGCAAGTTTCAGTCTGCAATTTTTATTATTTTTACTTTGAATTTCTCTTCCATCTGGATGCATGCATATTTCGTACCTATTCAAGTCACGTAATGTTTAATTCTTGGGTAATCTCTCACAATTAGAAAATTAATCAACTTAAATAAATTAAAGGATGGTCTTTTATTAACAAACCAACCATAAACCTTCATAATCACCACCCAACCAAGACTTGACAAAATGGAATGTTAACATAACTGCTTAATTTGCTATTAAGGGTTTTTCAGTTGTTCAAATGATGTGCTATTATGATCTCCTGACCAGTTTTCATCTTATTCATACATTCTTAATGTCATTAACATGACTTGAGGGAATTTATACAAGAAACAAAGGAATATATCAAGGAAATAATTTTCTGTACAGTCACAACAAGTCGAAATTTGGAAAACAAAAGCTTAAATGTTACGGAAATGCTTATGCTGTAAAATTGGAACGTCAATAGCAATAAAGGAACAGTGACAATGGCATGAACAGATACTGTACAAATCACAAATCAGCGACCAAACATAAGATTTAAGCTGTAATGCTTTCAAAAAAATCTACTTTTTAAATAACATGTATATCTATTAAACACCTTGGTAGATTAAATTAAGAGTTCTTTTGAAGTACAAGATGACAGGAAGCAGCAAAAACACTGAGCAGTCAAAAAAAAAAAATCTTTAAAATCCCCTAAATACACAGAAACACCTTGCAAAGAGATTTTAAAGGGAGTGACAGAAATGTACAACTTTTATGTAAGTAATTAGAACACACTATTTGGTTTAAAGGACATCCGTGATAATGCTTTCAATCTGGCAGACTCTTTCTTTCCACAACAATTTCAAAAGCTGATTGTGGCATTTTCCTTCCTCTTTAAGACATACAGTTCTACTGTATACTAACACTCACAGCAGGTAACAAACTTGAATCAAGTACTAAATTTAAACAGTGTAGTAGGTACCAGAAACCAAAGCATTTTAGAACCCACGTGCATGTTCGATATAATGCTGATGCAGTTCTACTTCCTGTTTGAAGGAAATCCCACACTCGGTGCAAGTTAGGTTAACAGCGCCTCTTACTGCAGGAGTAGAGCTTCTGTCTTTTAACTCTTTATCACCCAAGCACTCCTGATGGTGGTCAATGAGACTTTTGATATCAGTAAAGGTTTGCGAGCATAAAGAGCAATGGTACGGCTCCTCGTTTTTGTGAAGAGTCTGGTGCTGCTGCAAAGCACGAGGCGACAAGAACGTTTTTCCACAGTGCTGGCATTTATGGCTGCACAGTTGTGGACTTACAAGGGCTACGGGCAGCTTGATTATAGTCTCGGATTTGTGTTGGTTGTCCGAAGGCCCAGGTGCCATAGAAGCACTCAGTCTGTATCGCAATTCGGTTGGGAGACGCCGGCGTACTTCATTGTGCCATGCGAGATGCTGCTGAAGCTGGTTTTCAGTCCAGTAACCACGGCAGCAAAGAGCGCAACAGTGTGGACGAGTCTTCGCCACCTCTTTGTGAGCGTTTAACTGCTCCTCACTGGGAAATGCTTTAGCACATTTATCACATTTAAAAAAACATTTAGTGAGTTCGACGTTTCGACTACGCTGTACGGGTTCTTCCTCCGTAGAAGGTTTCAGCTCTTTCTTACTTGACGTTTTAGCAAGAGCCCTTTCAGAAGCAATGGGTTTCTCATACGGCAAGCGCTTTTCTACAGGCGCAGTTGGTTGCTCGCTAACCTTGTGGTGTTTCTGCCACTTGTGTGCACGAAGGCCACGTATGTTCAAGAAGCTCTTCGTGCAGTAGGAGCACTGATAGTGTTGCACCTTAGTCTTCTCTCGTTTGGCAACATCCGTTTTAGGTTGTTTGATGGGTGGACCCAACTCTTCTGTAAGGAGGCTTTCAGATTGCAGTTTCTCAGCCTCAGTAGGCTTGCTGTGATGTTCTGCAAAGTGAGCTGTCAGAAGAGACCCACTTGAGAAGGACATCTGACAATCTGGACAGGTAAAACCACTATTTGATTCAGCAGCTTCATGCTCTTTTTGGGGTTGAGCCTCCATGGGAGGGTGATGTAGCTGATGCCGGCGAAGAACACAAAGATAAAAGAATCCTTTCCCGCATATGTTGCATAAATAAGGTCCACCGTCCACACTTTTCCTTGAGCGTATCTTATTGGTCTTTGAGAGGAATCGGGCCAACTTTTTATCTTTGTGCCACCGCCTGTGTGTGCCAAGAGCCGAATTGGAGCTAAAATATCTTCCACATTCAGCACAAGCGAAAGACGATTTTGCCAAAAACGTCTCTGACTTTACTTTGCCGAGCTTTAACTGTTTTGCCGAACGGGATTTCAGCTTTTTAGATTGGTGACCTTTGCGATGAATTCGCTTGTGAAAATTAAGTGCACCAATTACGGAAAAGCTTCTGGTACAGTCCTTACATTTATATTTCAAATCTGAAGCTAAAGATGTTTTCTGTTCTCTTTCAGAATCAGCTGGAAGCGAAGCGTCACCAACATCTTCAGCTTTTTGTGAGGATGCATCTTGCTCCTCTGCCCCAACTTTCTCATACTCTTGTGGAAGTTCCACACTGTCCTCTGGCTTTGAACAGTGCTTTTGATGATTCTGTAGTAGTGACTCGGATGCAAAGAAAGCATAGCAAGTCGGGCACTGAGATCGCTCAGGCGAGTTGGAGTCAATCAATGGTAGCCCAGTCTCAAAGCCATGACTTTTCATGTGAAACTGGAGGGCCATTGCACGGGAGAACACTTTTCCGCAGTCGGGACACCGGTAGGAGTTCTTTTTCAACTGCTGGACTTGATAGTCAAATGATTTGATGGCAAGTTGGACACCTTGGGTGTCATGGACAAGCTTGTGTTTAAGAAAACAAGCCAGCATGTGGTAAGATTTGCCACACACTTCACATTTATGCTCCTCTTTTGAATTCATAGGGTGAACTTTTCTGTAACCACCCCTCCGACCTTTTTTCCTACGTCTAATGTGGCCGTTCTCAGAGTTGGGTGTACCCGCAGGCCTCGTCTCAACGTCTGCGCACTCCAAGTGGTTTTGCTTGTGATGGCAGAAAGCTCCTAATGACCAAAATCCTTTACCGCACTTTTTACAGTGATGAACCTTTGGGCCCAAAAGTGACTTGGTTGGGTTGAATTCCTTTGTCTTTTCGTCTCTGGCACTGCCACAGCAAACCTTCTGGTGGTTGTACAGACCACTTGCAGTTGCATAGCTCCTGTCACACTCTAAGCAAGCAAAGGGCTTTTTTCTTCCCTTGTGATGCTGTTGGTGAGAATGCAATGCAGACAGTCGGGAAAAGGACTTGCCACACTCTTCGCATTTAATGTTGTTCTTCTGCAGATTTTCAAGTTGGTACGAAATAGATTTGTATGCTACTTTATCCTCATGCTTGCCCATGTGAAAGTAAAGAGCACTCTTGGAGGCACTTTCATGGCCACAAACCTCACACGTTAAAAGGGTCCTCTTAGTTGGCGTCAATACGTCAAACTTCTGCCTCCTTTCTGATTTTTTTCCCATGCACCCTTTGTGCCAAAGTATGTGACAACGCAAGGACAAAGCCTTGGCAAACCTTCGATCACAATGTGGACAACTATACTTTGCCTCTTCAGGACTTCTTTTGCTCATCGGTTCTGGATTTACTAATGGTTCATCATTTAAGTGCTCATAATCAATCTGTACAATTTTGACGTCAATTTCCGGATTCAACTGCAGGGGGGAGGTGCATTCAGTTTGACTCGAGTTGAAGCCTAAGTCATCTTTTTCCTCATGATCTGATTCACACACCAACTCAAGATCAGGATTCTGATCCTGAGAAAGGCCGCTGTTGTTCTCGTAATCATCTAAAGTCGTGATACGGACAACTTCATAATCGACATCCACGGCCTCGTGCTCTTCTACTGTGCAGTTAAAATCTCTCTCTTGAACTTGAGCACATGATACATCCTGAGAATGAAAAACAACACTGTCTGCATTGTCATTCTGATATATTTTTACTGGCTGAGTGGCAGTGCTCATCTCAGACTTCTTCTCCATGATGTCACGGAAGACATCGGTATGACAGAGCTGATGTGACTGCAAGGCGGATGCTCTCGAGAACCGGCGACCACACTCCTCACACTCAAAAGCTTTCTTCTTGAGCTGAATCACTTGATGAAGGAATGATTTTGCTGGCAGCTCTTCGCTGTGTGCCAATCGCTGGTGCTTATTGTAGAACGTAAGTGAGGTGAAGACCTTGCCGCACTCTGTACATTTATAGGGCTGGCCGTTGCAACCGAGTTGTGCTCTTCTTTTATGCCAGCGCTGATGGCACAGCAGAGCCACTGAGCTAACGAAGGTCTTGCTGCATTCAGAGCAAACAAACGGATGCTTAATTTCCTCCTTCACCTTCCCATCTGAACAGCTGGTTGAGAATCTCTGGTGTGTGCCGAGGCCACACATGGTGCGAAAAGATTTGCCACACAAGCACTGAAAAACTTTTTGCTCATGCTCCTCAGTCTGTTCAGAGCTTGTGCCATTGTCTTCAGTTTGACCTGGAGCTTCAGTAGGTGACAAAGGTTTCTCAGTTTCACAGCTTTTGGATTTCACTAGCTTCACCTCATGACAACGGCGATGCGCATCAAGAGCCGAAGCTCGAGAGTAGCTGCGTCCACAGGTGGAGCATTGAAATGACTTTTTCTTTAGATGAGCAAGCTGGTGAAAAACAGACTTTGAAGCCTGTTTATGTGAACGCTGATGGTTGAGACACTGACCAACAGTGGAATAAGCTTTACCACAGTCTTTACATTCGAAAAGCTTCTGCCTCACTGCACCCTCACCAAAGCCGTCACCTATGCCCCGTTTAATGACTTGGTTGCGGTGCTTCAGTTGATGGCTGAAAAAGCCTTTCGAGCTTGAAAACTTTTGTCCACAGAGAGCACAGAACAACGTTCTCCGGCCTCCATCGGTCGAGATGAGCAGGTCATCCCACTGCGAATCTGTGTCCAGGCAGACTATGGGACCATCGTGGATGTGCTCGCTGCGATGCTCTAGGTAATCCTCCTTGTTCCCAAAGGCCTCACTGCAATCCTCACAGCGAAATGGCCAATCCCCTAAAAATAGAAAGGGGAAAATGGGAGGTCAGGGCGACTCCTGTTGCCAGAGGAGAAAAAAAAAATGTATACAGCCAACAAATAAAATTATTAAAATAATGAGGAAAAAAAGCCTCCTTTACTCCAAATGTTCAAAGAAAATAAAAGAGGATGAAAAAAAAAACCCAACAACAATAATATTCTTAAAATGGAAATAATTTATTTATTCAGGTCAATTTTAACAGTACAGAGGATTAGGATCACAAATAGTACAAAACATTAATAGGGTCATTCCATGTCAAATCAACCAAATTTCAAAAACTTCCCCGGCTCAAATTTTTGATTTTGCAAATTTGTTTTTTGAAGAAAGTTAGATATGCATGGTGACGAAAGCCAAAATGTTAAATGTCATGGATGAATATTTACTGAGTAATCCACTGTTTAGTAGAGGGGGGTCAAAATGTCAATTTTCACCTGAGATTCAGAGCCAAATTACAGGGGGTTAAAAATCCCAAAAGGAAATGTTGTTAAGACCCAATATATAAAGATATTTTTGAGGGTAAAAAGTGACTTCAGAAAGATGGCAGCATCATAATGTTATTTTTACACAGAGACTGGTAGGCCTGTTAGTAAAATCTGTTAACTTTAGCAATATTTTGGCTTTCATTACTATACATCTCTGTCTTACTTCAAAAAAAAAAAAAAAAAAATAAATAAATAAATAAAAATCCAATATTTGAGCCGTGGACCTCTGGTTGAGTTCGCACGGAATGACACAAAAGCCTCTATTATTGCTTGTTATTGCAACCACCAGAAATAATTACACAAATCATAAGTAAAGAAAAAGGAAAATAAACGACTTTCTTAATGAGAAAAACATTAATAAAACAAAAAAAAAAAATAGAATGATCTCACTGATTACATTTTGCACAGCTATAAATGAAGACGATCTGGCTTAAAGCTCTGTTGCCAGGTAACGACAGAACAATTCAGCGTCTTATTCGAATTATTTGTTCCACCTTAAATTCTATCGACCACATGGCCAAATACAATACAAGCCAAAATATTAGGACACTAATAAAATGTTAAAACATATCTCCTAAACATATTATATAGGGAAATTGAAGCACTGCTAAGTTAAGCACTGTTTCATTCACCTACTTTTGATTCTTTATTGATTCTATTGCGCACATCCGCAATTTAAAATATGAGTAAAGCCTACCATCTACTGGCAACACAGCAATACTTCAATCTCATTTAAGGTGGAGCACATCATATTAACGAGAAACCAATATCTCCTACTACAACGACTGCAACACTGGTTTGAAGTGACAAATAATTTATTTGGTCTAAGACGAAAACCTCACTGTTGTGAAATGCCTGCCAAAACCAGTCAACTCTATATTAAGAAATAATGACAGGCAGCAAGAAGGACATGTTTAAAACAGAAATTCTATGTGGACATACAGTACTGCTGTCGTGTTGTCATTCCCTCTGACGACGCGTATTCGCTGAGACAAACTGTTAAACTGTTTTAATGCAAAATAGAAAGCATAAGATATAAGGTGCAAGTCTTTCTTTTGCACAATTAAATGCTAATAAATATGATGTCAGGGTTACGTGTTTATGATCGCGACACAGTCCTAGACTGTGTAAAAAGAGGTGAATTTGTGTTTAGGTGACTTTATTTCTTTCAATGTAAAAGATAACTTAATGTCTAGGAACTAACAACAAAACAAAAAAGTTCCTTACCTTCGGTACTTTTATCTCTCTCAGGCGAGTCTTCTTTATTGGTAGACATATCAGATAAATTTCCTTCCTCGACCTCGTCAACTATATGTACAACTACACACTCATCTTCCTCCGCTTGCTCTGCTTTTATCTTCATGGGTGGAACTGCAGCATTGGCTGCAACAACTTCGGCGTGGTCCTGGGTTTTCAATATAGGGCCACTGGGACTTAATTCCATTTCTCCGCCCGTGTTTTTAGCATTAGTGGCTTTGCTATTGCTCACTGGATCGACGTTTACCTCTTGGGCTGCACCTTTCTCATATTCAGAGGACAAACTTTCATTATTTGATTGCAAACTACCATCATTTGCAGAATAAACAGCAGCCATAATGGCTGTAACCAGCTCAGGCTTTCTTCAATAGGAAAGGCACCGCACTTTTCGCGGTAAAGGACAGTGTTGTTGTTGGGGGAGGCAAACTTACGAATCCTACTATGGCGAAAGCTTCGTCCATGAATATTAATTAATTACGTTTTTGTGGCTCCAGGAAGGTTAGCATGCAACGTCTGTCTGAACAAATTAATATTTATATAGCCTTAAGCTGCAGCAGGATCACATACGATATAAAATAATACGATATAAATTTATAAATATATATTAAATAATAAGATATTTAAAAATACAACATGGCAGAGATGTGAAAATGGGCGGGGCTTAGCGGCCCGGACATTGTTTATAATTTTTCGGGTCTTGTTTCTATCGAAATAATAATCTCTTTTTTAACTTTACACGGTGCATTTCAGTTCACTGGTTAATATATATATATATATATATATATATATATATATATATATATATATATATATATGTATTTGTGTCAATAGTGGAAAACGTTGTCCAACCTTTTTATTATTATTATTATTATTATTATTATTATATTGCAGAGGTAGATTTTCATGTGTAATATTATGATATTAATTATAGGAATTGTTAGTTTTAAACAATTATTCTGATATTTTGTATACAAGTGTCACCAGTAATACAAAAACGTTCTGAGATTGAACGTGGCTCAATCTGACAGGATGTAGCCTCTTTCTCGTAGTGCATTAGATAATACCAAAACGAAAGAATCGAGTTCACATTAGCAGCACTGTTTATATATATACACATAAATAAACAGCAGTCCCTGTGTTTCATGGCCAAATTTTAAAATGTTTAGAGATGCGGTAAGGCCATATTGCAGATTTGCATGGCTTTGCAGTTACTAAATAAATTGCACATATAAATTGCAAATATAAATTTACACACACACACACACACACACACACACACACACACACACATATATATTTCTTTTTTTAATTGTGTTATGTTTTTGTGTTAGTCAGTCAGCTGTAATTTTTTAAGTTATTATTTAATCAAAACAACCCAGTGCAGTTTGATTTATATTACTTGGAATGCAGAAAAAAAACACGTTTTTTTTTTTTAAAAAAAATCTGTGTGCAGATTAACTCTTCATGTATATAAGTATGAACACCATCATATTACTAGGAAATGCCCATAAGATAATATTTCTGTATAATTTCAGCAATTTAAGGCAAAAAGTGGTTGACTATAAATGTAAGTAACACTGCAATTCTTTATAAAATATTTTAATTGAAAATATTTTATTTATTAAATTATGTTGATTTGATTTGTGTGGTTTATTGTATAAGGGTAACAAAGCACATGAAACTAGGATATGTGTTCAGCTGGAAAATTTAATAACTGAATAAAAACATTAATACATCTGAAATCTTCAACACACTCCAGCAGCTTAACAGCAATGTACAATAAAACGGCAAAGAGACAGTCTAAACTGAGCTACTGTATATCATGTATATCATCTCTAAAATCAAACTCAGACATCTCGCTGTGCATGTTGCATATAATGCATCTGTAATTCTAGCTCTCCAGGCAAAGAACAACCACATATCATGCACTGGAACAGGTGATCAGGGGCAAAAGGCATTTTATTGCCTATTTTGTGTGGCTCAGTTTGTTGAGCTAACTGAGGTAAGTTTGTTACTTGTGGCATAATTGGCATTTCACTGATGGTGCCCTGTGAGGTGAAGAAGATGCCTTGTGGTAACGGACCTGGAAGTTGCCTTCCAACAGAATGTATTGGATGCGAAGCAGGTATATTTAGAGCTGGTGGAGGAAAAGGTGGTGAGATAAAAGTTGAAGGCTGACTCAATGGAATCTGCTGGCCAGAAATCAGAGCTACGTGCTGTTGTGCCCGGATATGGCCTTGTTGAACTGGTCCATTTACGAGGGTCTGGGAAACAACTGGGGCAGCCTGAAACCCCCACATCGGAGGTCTGTCCCCAAGAGGAAAACGAGCAGCTGTATACGGCAAGTTCACTGGTCCCATCTGGTTCGGAGGAGCTGTGCTAACCCAAGTCGGAGGTATTTGAGTCTGTGGCTGATGAAGCTGTTGTTGAAGAAGCTGCTGTGAAACCTGCATTTGCTGAGGCAAGTGCTGGATTAGTCTGCTTTGCTGCTTCTCTAATGAATCTCCAGGTATTTCTTGTAAGCCCACAGATGTAGACATCTCCAAAGATGTTTTTATACCCCATGGAGCGGTAGCACCAGCGGCTAGGACTACACCACCAATCTGACCCACGTCCGTTTTGGCCAGACCAGAGGAATTTGGCATTTGCAAATCAAGAGTGACTTTATCAGATTCACTGTTGGTTGGTGCGTCAAAGTCAACAGTTACTTTGCCATCTTCTGACGAAGAAGATGACGTTTGCACCGAATCGCAAAGTACTGGCCACTGTGACTGCTGCGGGTCTTGAATGGATCTCGGAGATTGCCTGTCCATGTGGTGTTGTGAATGCTTCCCTTTTTGCTCTGCTTCAGATATGTCCGAGTAATGATTAGGTTGTGCTGACATCAGTACATTTGCTTGAGAAGGTTGCTGCTGGTGCATGAGCTCTGGGAGACCGTCACTTTTAGGCAAGATCGTCTTAAGGTGACCTCCTGGCCACTGCATCTGCACGGCATTACTTGGCTGGGCTTCCAATAAATTTGTGGGATTTTGAGAGTGAAGTAGCTCCTCTGTTGGCTGCATTTGTAACTGCCATTCTGGCTGCAAATGAATTTGCTGGGAATGATTTCTAGTCTGCAAGTGCTGCGATCTAAGCTGCATGCGTTCATGTCTATTTGCGTCAAAGCTACGGGAGTGGTGTGGAACCATGTTTGGCAACAGCGTTTCTGACATGATTCTACCAGGTAGAGGTGCCGTCCTTCCGTTGTCTCGATCTAACCTTGGCCTACCTCTCCTGCCGGTACTTACTCTACCTCGTTGAGAATGTATGGACAATGGATAACTGTGACTCTGACCTTGCCGTTTACGCACGTGGATCTTCTGATGCACGAGCAGACTACTAAGCCAAGGGAATGACTTATGGCACTCCTGGCAGCGGTGGGGTCTTTCCCCCGTATGAGTGTTTAGATGGTCTCGGAGCAAGTATGCCAAGGCAAAGCTTTTGTCGCACAGGTGACACTTGTAAGGTTTCTCACCTGTATGGGACAGCATGTGCCGCTGAAGCTGACTCTCATCGCTGTAGCCCTTACGGCACTGTGTGCAGCGAAACGGCTTTTGTTGATGCAGCCGCTGGTGGGTTTTCATGTTGTGATGAAATGCAAAATCCTTACCACAGTCCGGGCACTTGTATGGCTTCTTCCCAGTGTGGATAATTGAATGCTGCTGCAAATAGCTACTAAATCTAAAGGACTTTTTACACACTTGACACTGGTAACCCTTGTTGTGTATACGCATGTGAAGCTCTAACACTGATCGGTAACGGAAGCACTTTCCACAATCTCGACACCTGAACTGTTTCTTCTCTGATTGGTCCTCTAATCCCCCAGCTCCCGGCATACTGTCAATATCTTCCTCATCCATACCAACATCATCCTGCTTTTCAAGTACTGCTTTAACCTGATTTGTCATATGTGTTGTGTTTAACCCCAAAATGTTGGTCATGTGTGTTTGTGAATGGGATTGCAGCATGGACTCTGACTGAAATTTAAGAGGACAATACTGGCATGCATAGACCTTATCGAATCGTTTGCCGTTACTCATCCTTTCATACTCTGCTTCGTGGATTAACATGTGTGCTCTTAAATCAGATGCTTTATAAAAAATTTGAGGGCACAGAGGACAGTTGCGCTGCTGCTCAACATTTGCATTCTCTTTACCTGCCTGCTCAACAAGAGATACGTTATGGTTTGCAATACGTGCCTCAGACCTGGCCGAGATCTTTCTGTGTTGACGAAAATGTGCTCGCATGTTTTGTGCAAAAGCAAACGTTTTTCCACAGTATGAACAGTTGTAAGGCTTTTGGCCCGTGTGGAGATACTGGTGCTGCTGCAAAAGGCTGCTGTACTTGAAGCTCTTCCCACAGATTTTGCACAGGTGCGCTCTTTCTTCCACGTGCCTGCGTCGATGGTCCTCCATGACGTAGCGGTGCCTGAAGACCATGCTACAATCTGGACACCCGTACGGCTTCAGTGCAGCATGGGATCGCTGGTGGATATGCAACGTCCCTAAACTCTGAAAGCCTTTGTTGCACTCCAGGCACCGATAAGGACTGTCTAATGAGTGACTCTGCATGTGGGCATTGATGGACACCCTGTACTGGAACTCTTTGCGGCACAGTGGGCAGCGAAAAGGCTTTTCCACAGTCTGTTCACAAACATGAAGCCTTAATCGCATCATTGTCGAGAAACACATACCGCAGTGCTCGCACTGAAATTTACTCCGCTCCTTGTAGATCCTCTCAGAGCGTTTTGAATGCGACGGGCTTGGTTGGCTGTTTTCTTTATGAATACTGCGGTGTTTGATGAGGTCACTTCGATGCTGAAAAGTAATGCCACATTCTTTACAAACAAGAGAAGCCTGCTCATCTTGGTGCATGTGAAAGTGTCGATGCAGGTTGTATGTTTCCCGACGAGTGAACTTTTTACCACATTCATTGCATTCCAGGCGACTTTTCCTTCTCTTGACAACTACACCATTACTCTTAGATTCATCTTCTCCTTCCCTCTCCTCTGTGTTGTCCATAACCTTCTCTTCTGTGTTGTCCTTCAGCTTCTCCTCTGCGTTGGCCATAACTTTCTCTTCTGTGTTGTCCTTAAGCTTTGCTCCTGTGTTGTCTATAACCTTCTCTTCTGTGTTGTCCCTAATTATCCCCTCTGTGTTGTCCCCAAGTATCTCCTCTGTGTTGTCCATAGACTTCTCCTCTGTGGTGACCTTAGACTTCTCCTCGGTGTTGTCCATAGACTTCTCCTCTGTGGTGACCTTAGACTTCTCTTCCGTGGTGTCCTTAACTTTCTCCATACTTTTGGGATCTCCTGTTTCCTCTGTCTTCTCTTCTGTGCTTTGCATTGCCTCGTCATCAGACTTTGATGCTTCTCTTATATTTGTTGACTCTTCATCTTGTTTTGGTGGGTGTTCTTCCTCTCTGACATGGTTTGACTCTTGGTTGACATTTTCTGTAGTTTTGTCTGCTGTTTCTTGTTTGTCAGTTTCTTGCTCTGTAGAGTGATAGCAACAAAAACATTAGATAAGAAGTAAATTCTAATGTACAAGCCCAATAGGTAGCAATCATTCAGATTTATAACGGTTTAATTAGATAAGTCTTTTAAAAGGTGTACTGTACATCATCTAAAGATTGTTGCAAAGTTTGACATGAATGGCAACAAAAAGCTATTAAATACTACCACCATTAAAAGGATAGTTCACCCAAAAATGAAAATGACCCCAGGATTTACTCACCCTCAGGCTATCCTGGGTGTATATGACTTTGTTCTTTCAGACAAATACAATTAGGAGTTATAATAAAAAAAAATGTCCTGGCTTATCCAAGCTTTAAAATGGCAGTGATTGGCTGTTGAGATTCAATAGTCCAATAAAGTGCATCCATCCATCATTAAAAGTTCTCCACACTACTCTGGGGTGTAATAAAGACCTTCTAAAGTGAATCGATGCCTTTTCATAAGAAAAATATCCATATTTAATAGGCCATTTATTAAACCCGGGAGCCGTGTGGAGTACTTTTATGATGGATGGATGCACTTTTATTCTATCTCAACAGCCATTCACTGCCATTATAAAGCTTGGAAGAGCCAGGACATTTTTTAATAAAACTCTGATCATGTTTGTCTGAAAGAAGAAAGTCATATACACCTAGGATGGCTTGAGAGTGAGTAAATCATGGGGTAATTTTCATTTTGTGGTGAACTATCCCTTTAACGCCCCTCAAAAATCTACAGTTAAAGGAGAAGTCCACTTCCAGAACAACAATTCACAAATAACTTACTCACCCCCTTGTCGTCCAAGATGTTCATGTCTTTCTGTCTTCAGTCGTAAAGAAATTATGGTTTTTGAGGAAAGCATTTCAGGATTTTTCTTCATATAATGGACTTCAATTGTGCCCCCGATTTTGAACTTCCAAAAAGTAGTTTAAATGCAGCCTCAAAGCTCTAAACGATCCCAGCCGAAGAAGAAGGGTCCTATCTAACAAAACGATCGGTCAATTTTTTCAGAAAATAAAAATGTGTATACATTTTAAGCACAAAAGCTCATGTAGCACATGTTCTGGTATGCACATTCACGATGCTACGTATTGAATCATGTCGAAATGTCACGCCGAATGTAGGCGGAACTAGAGTGTTTACAAAGCAAATGTGCAAAGACTAAGGAAGCGCAAGTAAGTCAAACGCTGTTTACAAACAAAAAGGTACAACGTGTCAGACGATTCTGAAGTTGTAGGAAAAAATAAGATGGAGTTTTTCGCCATACTCTACCTTTTTTAGCCGGAGTACACAGACGATGAACTTAGACGTGATTCGTAGTAGTGATGGGAAGTTTGGATCATTTTACTGACTCAGACCTTTGAGTCTGGTTCAGCAAAATAAACAAATCTTTTTTTGAGTAATTTCGTTCATTTTAGCAAAATCAGCATCACATGACAGCCCCATAAGATGAACGGATGAGATGACTCGGAAAACCCGAAGACTCAGAATAAGTGAACTAATTCCAGTACAGAAACTAATAGGATGTTGCATATGTTGCATAGACCCTGTGCTACCCGTGCTTTTGTGCTTAAAAAGTATACAAATTTTTATTTTTCGAAAAAAAAAAATGACAGATCGTTTCGCTAGATATTCCTCGGCTGGGATCGTTTAGAGCCATTTGAAGCTGCATTTAAACTACTTTTTGAAAGTTCAAAATTGGGGGCACAATTGAAGAACATTATATGAAGAAAAATCCTGAAATGCTTTCCTCAAAAACCATAATTTCTTTACGACTGAAGACAAAAAGACATGAACATCTTGGATGACAAGGGGGTGAGTAAATTATTTGTAAATTGTTGTGCTGGAAGTGGACTTTTCCTTTAACTGAACATACACTGACTTTTTGTGACAACATACTTAATAAACTGTCTATTAGAGGCTTTTCAGCTATTTTTAATGACCATTATGCAATGACTATTATAAAAATCTGCAAAAATGTAATGGGTAAAAACACAAACATATCAAACTTCTGTTTTGACCAACAAACATTGTAATTAATATACTGTATAAATTAGCATTTTTCATTCTTATAGAGCAGCTATAGATACAATTAATTTGATGGACAAATGCATGAAAATCATTCTTTAAGTTTAGAACTTAAGAAAAAAATATATTTGTGTTTTAAAACTAAATGCCTGAAACCTACAAAAGCACTGATTGTGAAAACAAGCATCTGTATAACTGAACATCTGACTCAAAACCTTATAGTTACTAAGATATAGCTGTATGACATCTAGCACTAATGTCCCTTATTTCTGTTTTTTAAACAGTCATACACACATTTGTGTCTATCTCTGTCCATTCTCTATGCATTATCACTTGGTTAAATCATGTGACCTGATAGTACAATGTGTCATTATTACCATTCATCCTGAAATCTATAGCTCTTTTTCAGCAGCCCTGGTTCCAATTTTTTCTATAGAGATTTGAAAAAGTCATTGTTTAGGAGTTATAAGCAATGAACCAAACCAACCAACTATGACATACAAGGTACAAAACCTTGTAAACAGCTTTAAAAAGATAAAGAATTACAGTCTCATGAAGCAATGAGAATGACATAAACTAAAAATTATGGAGAAATAAAACTTTGATATGTATATAGATACAATTTAAGATAAAATTATTTTATGTAAGATAAAATTTAAGTAGTTGAAAATTGTAGAGGGAACTGATTTTAAATCAGGGCAGGCACTTAAGTGTTCTTTTGGCTGATTTGTTTGTTGCGATTCTCTGATTGGCTGAAATTTCTCTGCAAACTCATGGGTAATGTAGTTTTTCCAGTAGAAATTTCACTACTAAACAGGGTTTTTTAAAAACAAGTTGAAAATTTGAATTTTTACTTCAGAAACCCAACTGTTGCACTTTACTATAATAAATATGTACATATATGTAAGATAGATGACAGTGGCAGATAGTAACAATGTCTTGCATGTCTCTATCCAACACTTCTATTTCTACTAACAGGCTCTGACTTGTTTCTTATAGAAATTTGTTTTTGTTCCACATGGCAAGTTCCATAACTTCTTTTTATTAAAACTGATCAGAAAACGTATCTAAACAAACCTTTACGATGCTGTATGCAATTCGTACTCATTAAAACCTCTAAAACCCTTGAAAATCTTGATCTTCATGCATGAAAGGGTTAAATAAGCAGTTTTGTTTCTGATTGGGTTAGAACAGGCCAATTGCAGAGTAATTAATTGCTGCCAAGAAGAAAAAACCGCTCTAAGAGTTTCTGCATGCTCTTCCCACGTCTGAATGTATGTGTGAAATTGCACAAGCCTATGCGATGTTCAAGAAAGCGCTGCTTGCCCTTTACCGTCTGCCCTTGATGCAAAGTTGTACTTACCGCTGTTTTCATTGTGCAAACGATCCGATGTCACATCGCAATCCGTTCCGGGCGCATCTGAAATGAGATCGCCGTTATTATTTTGCAGCACCACATCCGTGTTTTGCTCATCCTCGGGAGATTTAAAATTACACGGCATTCCTGATGCATCTTTGTTGGGTGGTGAAAGAGCAACGCCATGTGGAGCTGAATTTTCACTTGCTGGTGAAGACGGAACATCAGGGTCCGTCGTTCCTTTTACGTCGCTGCTTTGTGCACAAACCTCCGCGTCACTATCAGCTACTGTAGCAGATACCGGTTGTAGTTCAGGTTTATTTCCAGCAAGTGTACCGTTAATGAGTTTATTATCTAATGGTTGTTCGGAATCAGACTGCACAGTAGCCATTTTTCACATATTTTTTCTCTTTTCTCTCCACCCCTAAAAACATGGAAGCCAACGATTGATTGGAAGCGTGCGCTACGTCACATGCGCCCTCTGCGACTACATTTAAAGCGACACCTTTCGATAAATGTTGATAGTTCAGCGACTTATTTGCATTTCTTAGATTTAGATACAGTTTTACTGATTTAGCAGTTCTATTGGTAACTCTGCTCAGCCAGGTATTTAACTTACACTAGTAAAAAGTTTTTGAACAGAAAGATGTTTTTTTTTTTTTTTAAAGACTCTTCTGCTCACCAAACCTGCATTTATTTGATCCAAGGTACAGGAAAAACAGTAACATCTTGGAATGTTTTTACTATTTAAAATGTAATTTATAACTGTGATTTCAAAGCTGATTTTAGCATCATTGTCCTACTATAATCACATGATCCTTCAGAAATTATTCAAATATTTGGATGTTGCTCAAAAACATTATTATTATTATGTTGAAAACAGCTGAGTAGAATTTGTCAGGTTTGTTTGATGAATATAAAGTTCAGAAGAACAGCATTTATGTGCAAAAGAAATGTTTTAGAGATATCTTTAACCTAATTTTTTTTATTAATTTAAAGCATACTTTCTAAATACAAGTATTAATTTCTATCATTTTTTCCCAAAAAATAAAAAATAAAAATATACTGACTCTAAGCTTTTGAATGGTATAATGTATAATGTTACAAAAGCTTTTTATTTCAGATAATAGCTGATCTTTGGATCTTTCTACACTGTAAAAAACAATTTGTTGAGTCAACTTA
The DNA here is from genome assembly GCA_012976165.1 of Labeo catla. Lineage (NCBI taxonomy): Eukaryota > Metazoa > Chordata > Actinopteri > Cypriniformes > Cyprinidae > Labeo > Labeo catla. The sequence goes on from VONZ01000415.1 coordinate 436,847, forward strand.
AAATAATTTGTTACCTGACTGCCTTAAAATTTTAAGTTCAGTTAACTCAAAAAACATTTATTCAACTTGAAATGTTAAGTTGTACTAAGTGACAACTTAAGATACTTGAGTTGGTTCAACTTAAATTTTTAAGGCAGCTGGGTTACTTACCTTGCTTTTACGTTTAACAAACAAATATCTAAGTTGTCACTTAGTACAACTTAACATTTCAAGTTGACTAAACTTATTTGAGTTGACGTAACTTAAAATTTTAAGGCAGCAGGGTAACAAATTATTTTAAACTGGCTCAATAAATTGTGTTTTTTGTTTTTTTTTTACAGTGTATTTGTCAAAAAACATTAGAGGTTGCTGTTCAAAAACTTTTGACTGGTAGTGTATGTACGCACATCCTTTTTGTGTAAATAAGCATCTGGTGTACCAAGGACCTTTTTTTAAAAATCAAATACAGTAAAACAATACATTTGTGAAATATTATGACAATTTAAAACAACTGTTTTCTCTTTCAATGTATTTTAAAATGTAATGTATTCTTGTGATGGAATGTGTCACATGATCATTAGAAATTATTCTAATTTGCAGAAATAATATTCTGATTTTTGCTAAAATAAAAAAGCATATTATTATTAATGTTGAAAATGGTTGTGTGTGTATTTCCTGTGATAATAGAAAAAAAAGATGATAAATGTATTGATTGCTTTTATTAAAACTTGTTCATAGGCAGACATTATTATTATTCCAAGTACAAGTAATTTTTGTTAACATGGTGAAAAGTTTGCAAAATAGTATATTTGAGCTTAGCTATCTTGCATTGCATGCAGAGTGACCGAGCGACCTTAGATCTCTATATTAGTCAGCAATAACTGCATTTATTTCCATGGAACTGGAGATATTCTATGCATTATCATGTCCTTTAAAACAGCATTTGGATGTATTTTCTTAAACAGTGGTAGTAGCAAAAGTAAAATGTCATTTTGCACTGATATCCCGTGCCTCAATCATAAAATAAAAATGACTGATCTCGCCACAGCATGAATACTGAAGAGTTTTTAAGCCTGCCTAGATCAGTTTTTTTTTCTTGCAGTTATTATATATAAACTTAAGCAAGCAGATCAATAAAATGTCAGTAATTTACTATCAGCAGCAAGGGTGCAGAAGTCAATTTAGATATAGCTTTGAGCTTTTTGGTGTACGTATTATACACTTTATTATATATCTGCGACAGGCATAACATAAAATGTGGCTGCAATATGACATGGCACAATCTGCGACTAGTTAACCTTATAAAACATTGCTTAAATAAATAAATTTACTGTAACCGAATACAGTTCATTTGTCCACGGCAACCTCAACGTCTGCGTCTTCGCCTGAGGTCTACTGTTCTACCACGGCGTGGCTGTTGAGTTACTCCATTTATGTCAGTCGGTGGTTCGGTGTGCCGAGTACCATCTAAAATATCTGGAGGCGGTGGTAGAGGTGGAACAGTTGCTGGGATTTGCTGCTCTAGCTGCGGCTGCTCCTGTGGCAATAACAGTTGTTCATAAGGCTGCTGTTGTGGAGGTTCCTGTTGCTGTTGATGCTGTGCAGGTTGCTGCATTTGTTGTTGCTGTTGTGGAATTTGTTGCTGAGGAGGCTGATGCTGCATCTCAAGTAGACCCAACAGACGTTGCAAAAGTACATTATTCTGCTGCAAGCTATTTGTAAGGGCCTCTTGCGAAGCCACAAGCGTCCGCATATCACGCCTGAAGCCTTCTCCAAACTCACGCAGGTTCTGCTCCATGCGATCTCCAAGCTGCATGGCTGCTTCTCCCAATCCACGCAGTTCATCTTCCAGCCAGGAAGTACGTGGTGGAGGGGGCTCCAGTGGGCCCTGGTGGGTGCCTAAAGATGGTTCTGGGCTTGGCTGAGGAGTCCCATTGAGGAATGGGGCGCTGTATAGGGGTGAAGGAGGTAGCCAGCGTTCTGATGTTGGAGGTGGTACTATTCCAAGACCTAAGCCCAAACCTAGTTTATCCTCCATGCTGTTCTCCACACCCTCGCAATCATCTCCATCATCACCTTCTTGTTCACCAGCTTCATCCTCCTTTTCGAAACCATCTCTTTCAGAACTATCTCCAACTGCAACTGAAACAGTCAAAACGTACATAAACTTTCAACATTCCCATTGCAAAATCAGATTTGTGAAATCAATTCAACCCCAAAAACATTACCTGGATCAGTGTCTGACAAACACATGAAACTGGCTTTTCCTCTGGTGCTCTGCTTTTGGCGAGATTGCTGGAGCCTGGGACTGACTTGGGACGGCCTTCCCAAAATTCCAGCCCCTCTGCTTGATGGCAGGTAGCAGGTGCGGTGCCTTGCGTCAGCCAGTCTACCACCGTTACGTCTCTTCAGGTCATCCCAGCGTTTCTTCACTTCTCTTAGGGTCCGAGGTACTCTAGACACAGCATTGACACGCTCAAGTATCCCGGCCCAAATGCGCTCTCTTTCTCGGCGCCGGAGCCTCCCTGCTGGACCGAACAGCTCCCCCTCACAACGGGTCACCTCTGATACCAACACCTCCAGCTCTGCCCCGCTAAAGCGGCTCTTCCGCTTTCCTACACCTCCTGCGGCTAATGCTGAAGACACACCCCTGTCTTTAATAAAAGGCAAATTTGAATTTAACACAAACTAGGTTTTGCATTTCTATTCAAAGATGCACCAACTACATTTTTTTTGGTTTTCGTTGCACTAGTTAATATGGCACTAATGGTCTTTTGGACTAATACTGACATCTAGCAGCATGAATGCAGCATCATGCAAAATTTTGTTACTAATGACCATTTTCAAGAGTCAATGGCAGATAAAAATATCTGGGATGATATTTTAAAATCTAGTTCAAAATGCATATGCCAAGTTTGTAGAAAATGCAGTTTTTGTATTCATGGTGGTTTCATTTTTGGAGGGAAAAAAATTTTATTACCATGTAAGCTGCTTTGGATAAAAGCATCTGCTGCATGAATAAATGCAAATTTAAAACATTTATAACAAAATTCATATTTAAAAATCTACTACAAAATGCAAATGTCAGGTTTTTGTAAAACTTTTATATTATTGGTGGTTCCATACACTACCTGTCAAAAGTTTTTAAACAGCAAGATTTTTAATGTTTTTTAAAGAATTCTCTTCTGTTCACCAAGCCTGCATTTATTTGATCCAAAATAAAGCAAAAACAGTAATATTGTGAAATATTGTTACTCATTAAAATAACTGCTTTATATTGAAATACATTTAAAAAAATAATTTATTTCTGTGGTCAAAGCTACATTTTCTTAATTGTCACATTCAGAAATCATTCTAATATGCTGATTTGCTGTTCAAGAAACTTTATTATTATTATTATCAATATTTAAAACAGCTGAGTACATTTTTTCAGGATTCTTTGATGAATATAAAGATCCAAAGATCAGTATTTATCTGAAATAAAAAGCTTTTGTAAAATTATACACTATACCATTCAAAAGCTTGGAGTCAGTAGCATTTTTTTTTTTTTTTAAAGATAGAAATGAATACTTTTATACTAAGGATGCTTTGAATTAATTGAAAGTGATGATGAAGACATTTATAATTTTACAAAAGATTTCTATTTCATATAAATGCTGTTTTTCTGAACTTTCTATTCATCAGTGAAACCTGAAAAAAATCTACTCAGCTATTTTTAACATGATAATAATAATAATAACAATAATAATAATAGATAGGATCATGCGACACTGAAAACTGGAGAAATTATGCTAAAAAAATCAGCTTTGAAATCACTAGAATAAATTACATTTTAAAATATATTCACATAGAAAACAGTTATCTTAAATAGTAAAAATATTTCACAATATTACTGTTTTTGCTGTACTTTGGATCAAATAAATGCAGGATTGGTGAGCAGTAGAGACTTCTTTAAGAACATGAAAAATCTTACTGTTCAAAAACTTTTGACGAGTAGTTTACAGTTTTGGAAAAAACATTTATAACTAATTTAACATTTAAATATTTAGTTTAAAATGCAAATGGGAGGTTTTCAGGAAATTTATAACAAATTTCGACAAAAAAAAAACTAATTTCTATACACTTAAGATGTACATATCATTATTTTCATACATATCATTATTTTTTATTTTCACATATATATTTTATAATACTGCAAATGTCAAATATTTAAAATGAGAAGAAACAAATCACTTGACTGAAAACTGATCTTGACCATTACAATGTATTAGACAGATTATAACAATCATCATACGGTTACGCTACCTAGACATTTTCCCACTATTAAAAAATATTCAAAATCATTTTTAAGTTTGGTTTTTGAAATCAAAACGTTTTCAAAGAGTAAAAGATTTACAGGTCATTAACCTGTAAATGGGATGTTTGCAGTCTCCCATGGCTCAGTGAACAGAAGTTACCCAATATCAGGATGTTACTGAGAAAAACTGAGTAGTACATGATCTCAACACTTTAAAGTCTTCATTTTATGTTTCACTTTCTTCATTTCTATAATTGTAAAACTTCAGTAATGAGGGAACAATGACAAAGTGCACCTTTGAATATTACTATAATGTTAGCAGTAAAGTAAAATCTCATATTCTTAACGACTTCCCACCATCTAACACTTACTTTGTTCGATTGGGATGAGATCATCCGAAGACATTCCAGGTGCGACTATGTTAGGATGCACAACCACAACGTTAAAGGGCAGGCTGCTAGGCAACCCACCATTCTGGTGGTCACAGCTCCCCTCTGAGTCGTCATCTTCCCTGGGGAAACCGTCCTCTGAAACCCCGCCTCCAAAGGGACCCTCTGGAGACTCCACTTTGATGTGCATGGGAGGTGAGTGCTCATACAGCAGCCCCCCCTCCTCGTAGTATTCAGTCATGGATATGTTGTGGTTTACAGACACACCAATGTGACTGGTGGACAGCGTGCCATTCACAAGGAGGGTGAAAAGCCACCATGCTGTTCCATGGCAAGGCGTTCATTGCTTCATTGTGCAGCCTTAATAATGGGCTCAGTAATACACAGCCGCAGAAAACAGATATTTGCTACGAGACAACAACAGGTTAACGTGTCATTTTAGAGAGGGGCTGTGTTCATTTACACTGATTCTACGCGATTATTGCGATGTTTTTGTTGTCTGTATCTTATTAGAGTAAGAAAACCAAAACCTGTGGCTTCGGTCCAAAAGCAAAACTCGGAGATGTTCTTCTGATATTCTGTTATGTTTGACATTATGTATTTGTATCAGTCGTTACATGCAGACATCTTAGAGCTCTCCTAATTGATAGTAAATCTGCCAATGTCAAGTAAAAATCCGAGGCTACATAGGAGAGGGCGAGAAATGAAAACAAAGAATGCATGGATAATATAGTTGGATTCCCATTTAACTAATTGTTTAATTAAGGGAATATATCTTAAATATAAAGGCCAAAATTACCTGTGTCGCAGCAATGCGCATATAGTCTGCACCACATCCGCAATGGATGCGCATTCCGCATAAATTACGTTAGCCGCCACTAACGTTAGCTCTTCTCAAGCAAATACTGCTGTTCGTGTAAAAGTCACATATGCGACGTGCCCGCATTACGAGAAAGATATAGTTTTGGAAACGAAATAATCCGTATTCACGCCGTCGTACTGTGATAAATGGCTAGAAAGTGTAAAACACAACACTAAAATGATTTAAGTGCATAGATGCAAAGCTAACCTCTTAAAATCCTAAATGTACACAGAACCCAAAGCGTCGCAGGAATATGACATCACACAAACATATTTGCCGTGTGGCTATTTCTGAAACTCTCAAAAAGATATTTTATACATTTAAACGGCGGCAGTATGTTTGAACACGTCAATCTTTTGTCATCTTACACACACAAAATTATTCATTCATTAAAAAAGAAAACCCAAATAAAGGAAGTTGGTCAGTACAATTCAAAAAGTGCTGTGAAATGCATTAGGCCTACAAGTTTGCCTTAACTTTTCAAACGATAACACACTAAATAATAGTCTTTTATTAAACAATGTGTTTTCAAATGCGGGTGAAACAAAAAGCAGGCTTGGATTTAGCCTAGTAGGTGTTTTGTTCTTTATCTGGTTCGATTCCAGATGTTACCACATAAGTCTTCCAGAGAATTCGAGGCTTGCACATTTCTGTGATCATTTCCATTTATTCTCCACAAATATCAGTGCCTGAAAATAAGTAGTAGTAATAAGAATAAATAATATTCTAAGTGGAAACAAAAGTAGCAGTCTATGTTGTCCAAATGAGATATAGTAGGAAAAAATAAGTATGATGACTTGTGATTTTAATGATGCATTAGTAAATGCTGAAATTAACTAAGCTAAGATTAATAAATGCTGTAGAAGTGTTGTTCATTCTTAGTTTATGTTAACTAATGCAGTTAACTAATGTTAACTAATGAACCTTATTGTGAAACATCACCAACATTTTATATGTTATAAACTGTTTTGTGTTTTATAAATTCTTTTGACCATTTACATTTCTATGAGAGTGTTTAAATTAAAAACAAATGTAATGGCAAGTTCCCACATACTATACTGTTCAAAAGTTTGAGGTCACTTGATAAAATAATAGCTGATTCCAGTTTGGACATTATAAAAGAAAAAAAAAAAACATTCAATGGCTTGGATTACTTAAATGTGACCCTGGACCACAAAACCAGTCATAAGGGTCAATTTTTGGAATTTGAGATTTACACTGCCCTCCAAAAGTTTGGAAACGCCCTAGAAAAGTGGGGTTTTAGACAATATTGGCATGAATCCAAACTACGAAAACATATTTTATTACATAAACAGTTTATACATAGAAAAAAATAAAATTTTCGATTCATCAAAATATCCACCATTAGCAGCTATTACAGCTCTGCATAATCTGGGCATCTGAGCTGTCAGTTAATTCAAAAATTGACTTGATATATTACTCCAAGCCTCCCGAAGGATTCCCCAAAGATGATTCACACTGGTTGGACACTTCTTACGGACATCACGGTCCAGTTCCTCCCATAGTAGCTCAATTTGGTTGAGGTCGGGTGATTGGGGAGGCCATTCCATGACAGACATGATGCCAGCTGTTTCCTCTCCAAATAGGATTTGCACAGCTTGGAAATGTGCTTGGGGTCATTGTCTTGTTGGAAGGTGAAGCCTTGACCAGTAAGGCGCTGACCAGAAGGAACAGCATGTCGTTGCAAAATGCTGTGGTATCCATGCTGGTTCAATATTTCTTGGACATGATACAGGTCACCAACTTTTCCTGCTCCAAAACAGCTCCAGACCATCACACTGCCACCTCCATGCTTCACAGTGGGAGTGATACAGGCATCTAACATCTTTTCACCAACTCTGCGTCTCACGTAAAACCGTCTCTTTGAGCCAGAAACTTCAAATTTTGATTTATCCGTCCAAAGCATCTTCATCCAATCATCTGCTGTCCAGTTTCTGTGCTTCTTTGCCCACTGCAGTCACTTTTTTTTATCTTAGCAGTGGTTTCTTAGCTAATATATGGCCATGTAGACCTGCTTGTTGGAGTCTCCGACGGACAGTAGTACATGACACTGGTGCATCACGTGCACTGTTGAGATCAGCTGTCAGCTCTGGACAAGTTAGGCGTCTGTTGCGAAGGCTGCACACTCTTACATATTTGTCCTCACTAGAAGAGGTACTTCTTGGTCTTGCTCTTTCTGTCTTTATTGGACCCAGACTTTGCCTTTCGTTCCAAGCAATAGTGGACACCCTTCAGTGAACCTTTCAACTTGGCTATATCTCACATTGATTAGCCTTCATTCCTTATAACTATTACAGACTGACGTGTTTCCAGGGAAAGCTGCTTGCACCTCGCCATGTTGTCAAGAAACACATGGAAACTCTATAAAATGGGTCAAACAAGTCATTTGATTGGCAAGAGCTATTTGTAAACTATTTGACATCAATTGTGTTCTAATTGGTTCATTGTATTCTAAACTTAATTGGCAATCAATTGTTGAAGCTATTAAGGTGTGCTGACCCAAAATCTTTAAAAACCTGGGCCAAGTTTAAACCAGTAACCAGGCATCACAGCTGGCAAAGGGGCATGTCTGACTTTGACTTTGCATATATTGCCATTATTATGTAATCAAAATGAAAATTATTATTGCTGATCTTGAATGATAATGTCAAGTTACTTTAATGTATTTGCACCAAAAAATGAAAGGATTTATGCTGATATCGTCCAAAACCACACTTTGCCAGGGGTGTTTCGTCATCTGAAAGCTGAATAAATAAGGGAAACCTGAAATAATCACAGGAAAAACAAATATTAAGCAATTGTTTTTTCATTTACTTTTACAATTTATCATTTAGTAGATTAAATGACTAAATTATTAGGTTTTATCACTGCATAGCCTCCATTTGCCACCTGTTTGCTCCCACAAGAGCTAATGATTCATCTGTGATCTCATGGAATTACCAATGGAGCCAAAACACAGAGTCAACAAGTCATTTTTTTTTGTAAAGTTTTATTTATATGCAAAATGTTTTATTGTTCACATGGTGGTCATATTTTTTTTAAATTATGAATTATGAAACGTTTAATTCTTTCTTTTTAAATTATAAATTATGAAACGTTTAATTCTTTCTAACGTAAAGTGACGTGCAGTATAAATCATTAAAACTATTTTAATAAAAGTGCCCTTACCTGTCTGTATCTCCTAGAATTTAAGGTACTAGATATTCTAGAGGTACTTGGTAATCTTTACATATGTGAATTAATATATATACACCGAATTATTCATAAGTAAACAGTGAAATTTTAAGAAGACAGTAATATAGAATTATATTACATTAGGATTGTAATTGTAATAATGGCTTAAGTGCTTAATAATGAATTTTAATGATCTGTTCACTGTAGTTGACACCATGCATCAAAGGGTTAAAAAAATATTTTTTATGGTAACCAGGGACAAGTGCCTCAGAATAGCTGTTAGCCTGCAAATGGAGAATCTTCTACTCACAAATGTGCAGCAGTGTTATTCTCTTGGGCCTGTTTGAAATGTCTGATTAAACATTTCATAATTCTTAATAGACAGTGTCTCCAGAGACACCTTGAACAGTGCCACATGTTGATTCAGTTGAATATTTTCCCATGACGTTTATTTAGAGACACGCTTTTATAAGAATTTTGTAATATTTCAGGAAACATGGTTACCATCAGCCAAGATTTCATAGCTTATTTTTTATAATCAACAGAAAATAATAAAGTTATAGTACAAAGGGATGTTCATCCATACCCAGTTTCAATGAAATGTGCTCACTGGTCACTTAAAAATAATAATAATAAGAGCTACAAGAGCTTGTCATGATGGGCAAAAAAGATAAATTATTTGTTTTGTTTTGTACTTTCTCAGCATCTAAACAAGCTTTGACAAGCACATTTTTGGAGCACATATTACTACATGTCTTTACTTCTCATGACAAACAAGTAAACAAAATTTCCCTTTTAAATAAGTGCTGCAAAGAATTCCTTAGAAAATAATACAAAACATTCCATTAATTGATGATTAGTGAATATTGTTTCTTCATTACCAAAATGATTTGCAATAACGTGCTAGAAAGAGAATCTGTACCACATGTTAAAGCACATGCTGAGGTCACACACTGGTTCCTGTTTAAGGTGTATGGAAAGAAGCAAATGTATGTATGCCCTTGAAAATTATCTCAAGCTGTGGAGTAGACAGAGTATAAAAGGTGGGTCTTCAAAGCCTCAGAACACACTACTCAGCAGCTTCAACATGAAGGCTCTCATTTTTCTAGCTCTGTTTGCTGTGGCTTGTAAGTAAATGGGGCAGGGAGGATTTAGACTGGAACTAATACAGACCTATTAAGGTTTTTGGGGTTGTCTAAACAGAAATTCATCATGTAAAGCAAATATATATTTGTAGTCAGTTTTAATTCCAAGTGGTTGCTGCTCTGTTTAATTCAAATATATTATGTATTTGTGTAACAAAATGTTACGTTTTCCCAGATGCCGCTCCTCTGAATGACGATGACAAGATCGTCGGTGGATTTGAGTGCACTAAGAATGGTGTTCAATACCAGGTTTCACTGAACAGTGGCTACCACTTTTGCGGTGGCTCTCTGATCACCAACCGTTGGGTTGTGTCTGCTGCTCACTGTTACAAGTCGTAAGTGAAACATGCTTTTTTTTGCTAGTTTGTTACAATAATTATATCTCAGTAAGTCAAAAGTCCAGCTGCACAAAGTTCTTTGAATCTAAATTAGGAATAATGTTTTTAATGATTTCTGCTATATAATAAAGGAAGATTGGTATTTTTGTATGTTACTTTTTAAATTTTGGTAGCACTTTACAATAAGGTGTCATTTGTTAACATTAGTTGATGTATTAACCAACAAAAATGAACAACACATTTATTACCCTATTGATTAATCTTTGTTAATGTTAGTTAATAAAAATAGTAGTTCATTTTTAGCTCACAGTGCATCAACTAATGCTAACAAACACAACGTGATTTTAATGATGCATTAGTAAATGCTGAAATTAACTAAGCTAAGATTAATAAATGCTGTAGAAGTGTTGTTCATTCTTAGTTTGTTAACTAATGCAGTTAACTAATGTTAACTAATGAACCTTATTGTGAAACATCACCAATATTTTATATGTTATAAACTGTTTTGTGTTTTATAAATTCTTTTGACTATTTACATTTCTATGAGAGTGTTTAAATTAAAAAACAAATGTAATGGCAAGTTCCCACATAATATACTGTTCAAAAGTTTGAGGTCAGTAATTTAATTTATTTTATTATAACTGATCAAAGTAGACAAGTAAACACACTGATTATGTTACGAAAGATTTCTATTGCAAATGCTTTTTGAACTTTGTATTTATTACAAAAAAAAAAAATCTAAAAAAAGGTTTTTACAAAAATTGATAATAATAATGTTTCTTGAGCACCAAATCAGCATATTAAAATGATTTCTGAAGGATCATGTGACACTGAAGCCTAGAGTAATGTGGATTTTAACATATGTGACCCTGGACCACAAAACCGTAAGTAGCACTTTAAAGAATCAACTTTAAAGACGATTTTCTCAATATTTTGATTTTTTTTTGCACCCTCAGATTCCAGATTTTCAAATAGTTGTATTTCGACCAAATATTGTCCTATTTTTACAAACCATACATCAGTTGAAAGCTTAATTATTCTGCTTTTAGATGTTCTACACATATCAATTTTTAAAAATTGACCCTATGACTGATTTTGTGGTCCAGGGTCATATATGTTTAGTAATTTTTCACTATATTATTGAATTTTTGATCAATTAAATGCATCCTTGATAAGCATAAGAGACTTCTTTAAAAAACATAAAAAAATATTACACAGTGTGACAATATGCCCTGCAATTAGAAATGTTCATTTTCTTAGGTTCAGTAAAAATAAATTGCAGAAAAATGTTTATTTTTTTCTGCATGAACCACTAATCACTTACTTGTCTCTATTCTCAGCTCTATCCAGGTGCGTCTGGGTGAGCACAACATTGATGTCAGCGAGGGCACCGAGCAGTATATCAACTCCGAAAGGATCATCAGACACCCCAGATACAACAGCAACACTCTGGACAATGATATTATGTTGATCAAGCTGGTCAGCACCGCCTCTCTGAACAGCTACGTTCAGACTGTTTCTCTGCCTTCAAGCTGTGCTTCAGCTGGTACCGAATGCCTGATCTCTGGATGGGGAAACATGAGCGCCACTGGAAGTGTGTACTTCATGCATTAAACTTCGTACATAAATCATTAGGTCATCTTAGAATAACACAGTGAACACGTTCAAACTCACCCAGTGAGCACTTTATGTTTTCTTAGGCAACTATCCCAGCCGTCTGATGTGTCTGTGGGCCCCTATCCTGAGTGACACTACCTGTAGAAGCGCCTACCCTGGTGAGATCACCTCCAACATGTTCTGCGCTGGCTTTATGGAGGGAGGCAAGGACTCCTGCCAGGTAAGATCACTGCTAGTTACAGCGTTAATGTCAGCGTTAATTTCGCTGCGTGCTTTCAGAGTTCCTCTATAACTCTCTGCCTCCCTATCTCCACCTGTGTGGATCTGCTACAGGTTATTATATGTGCTACTTGTGCAGCAGTAGTAGTGTGTCTTAAATACTTACAGCACTGTATCGGTGCATGTATAGTAAGTGGCAAGTTCCTGTACTTGCTTTGCAGCAGCAGCAATAATCTACAACAATAGCAATAACCAACAGCAGCAGCAGATTCTGCTAAGACTAAATACATTAAAATTGTCATATCCATTACCATGCTAAAATCTTCAGAGTTGTCATGATAGAAATAGATATAAACATACTTTTCCCTTCTGGTCTGCAGGGTGACTCTGGTGGCCCAGTGGTGTGCAGTGGTAGGCTGCAGGGTATTGTGTCCTGGGGTTACGGCTGTGCCCAGAGAAACAAACCTGGTGTCTACACCAAGGTCTGCAACTACGTCAGCTGGATCAATACCACCATCAGCTCCAACTAAGCTCCCACAGATTTTTTGGGGCCATTATCATGGCATGTTGTAATATCATTTGGCAAACCAAAATAAACATCTAGGAACAAACCCTGAAGAGTTTCACTGTTTTATTTATAATTTTTAATATAAATAAATAATAATTTACTCACCCCATGGCATCCAAGATGTTCACGTCTTTTTTTTTTCATTCAAAAAGAAATCAAGGATTTTAAGATAAAACATTCCACAATTTTTTTCCATATAGTGGACTTCAATGGGGATCAACGGGTTGAAGGTCGAAATTGCAGTTTCAATGCAGCTTCAAAGGGCTCTACACAATCCCAACCAAAAAATAAGGGTCTTAACTAGTGAAACGATTGAAGCCATTTTTTTTTCATATATTTATTATACTTTTTAACCATAAATGCTCTTCTTGCACTAGCTCTGTGATGCACGTCTGCTATGCATGTCATGCATTAATTAATCACGTTGGAAAGGTCACACACTTTTTTTTTTTTGTAAAGGATGTTTGACTTTCTTTGCAAGTTTGCTTTGTAAACACTGGGTTGGGACTTCCATCAGTGTAATGCATGAAGTCGAGCTAGTGCAAGTTGAGCATTTCTGGTTAAAATGTACATAAATGTATATTTTTTTTTTAGAAAATGGCCAATGGTTTTGCTAGATAAGAACTTTATACCTTTATGTCTCCCATTTTAGTCTACTATATGGAGAAAATCCTGGAATGTGTTTTTCTCAAAAACCTTAATTTCTTTTAGACTGAAAAAAGGAAGACATGAAGATATAATGTAAATGTTTTGAATGATGAAATGTAAGGACAATAAACACTCGTCTGCGATAATATATGGTTTATCTGTGTTCTTCGAGCCATCTCGTGTATTTCCATAAGCCATTGCTAATCGACATACATAGAATATGAGTTTAGAAAATTGTCTGCCTCATTTTGTGAGGAAGGAAGTTATTTCGAACACTCGACTGATGTTGTAAATTAAAAACAAGTTATGTTTTTTATAACTTTTTTTTAATAACTTTTGTTGGACGATAGGTTTAGAAAGGCTTATCATTGCATGTCATTCGAATGGAAGATGCTCTGCGTGTGTTGCTTTTTCAAATAAAAACGGGGAAGCGTTTCCTCATTTCAGCACGTGAAATCGCGGGCACACATACAGCAAATTCAGAGAGAAATAAAAGAGGGAAGTTATTTAAATGCAAAACCGAAAAACCGCAATTCACAAGCACGTATTGAACCGTAGATGTCATACTGAACGGTTCGATATTATATTGAGAATTGTGACATCCTTTGCTGGTTTATGCTGGTCATGTTGCTGGTCAAGGACCAGCATAAACCAGCAAAGGACCAGCTTAAACCAGCATCAAACATACCTAACCAGCATCCCAGCATCAAAACATACCAGCATATGCTGTTTTTTTCACCAAGGTACTGTCTATTATAGGGAATTTGTAGTCCATATTTGAAGAACTATTTTTTTTTTTTGAACAAAACTGAATGCCATCACATCAGTAATGTTCAGATCATCGGTGCCCCTCTCCCCTCCATCCTGGACATTTTCCTTGCACGATGCTCCAGCAAGGCCTCCAGCATCACGAAGGACCCCATCCATCCCTCCCACAATCTCTTCCAGCTCCTGCCATCAGGTAGAAGGTACCGGAGTAACAAAGCTCGCTCTGTCAGATTTCTCAACAACTTTTCCCCCAGGCTGTGAGAGTCCTTAACTCCAATCTCCCTGACCCTCTCTGAAACCATGAAAACCTCAGCCTCCTTCCCCCAACTCATTAAAACTGCTGACAATTTTCCTAAGTGCAATTCTAAGTGGGCTACACACAGGTGAGTGGGCCATACAAACCACCTGTAGTAACACACTTATGTACATTAGACACTTTCTATAAACACTCGCTGCTACAAAGACTCAATAGGATTATATATTTTTATTTGTGCATTGCACTATGAATCATTTTGCACTATGCGCTGCTTCCCTCAAAATCTCTCTTCTGCACAATTTAATGCACAAAATATCTCTTTTGCACAATTTCATGTACAAATGTCTCTTTTGTAAAACGTCATGTACAGTACTTACGTAAAGTTTTTGTTGTCTCAGTTTTATATGTGTAGTCAACTATTTATTATAGTTATAGTATGCATAGTATATGTATAGTCAGATGGTTAACCGTTGTATAGGTCTATTGTTTTTCTTATTCGTGTACTGTTGTATGTTTATATTATGCTTAACTAGTATGTAGCACCGCGGTCCTGTGAGACACGACATCTCGTTCCACTATATGTCCACACTGTAAAAAATATTCCGTAAAATTTACGGTAAAAAACTGGCAGCTGTGGTTGCCAGAATTTTACCTAAAAAATACGGTAGCAACATTTTATGTTTTGCGGTTTTCACTTAAATTTACAGGCAAATACCGTAATTTCATTAACTGATAAAATGTTAATGTACCAACCTATTGAAGTATTGAAATTTGTTTTGTACCTTTGTAATATACTGATAACCACCAAAAGCAGGTGGTGATGAGAAAAATCACGATGAACCAAAGCTCATCACAAGCAGCTTTTATATATTAATATATAGAAGGTGCACAGTGTCATTCACACAAACACTAAACACCATCATGGTAACACACATGAAACTGAAATAATGCATAAACATTAATTTAACAACATTAGATGTAACATAGAACCCTAATGTACAAAACTGATAAGAAAAAACTAAGAAGAAAGGGTTATTTCAACAAAAAAACATCAAATTTTTAAAAAAATGTAACACAGGGAATTCTGGGAATGTCAGTTTACAGTGAATTTCACTGTTCACTGTAAATTTTACGGCCTTTTACCGTTAACCATTTAACAGGTTTTTACTGTAGCATTTTTACAGTATTTTTACCGTTAAATTCACGGTCATTTTTTACAGTGCACACATGTAGCAGAGTGACAATAAAGCTCGACTTGACTTGACTAGATATCACATGAAAATCAAATATTCATATACAGCAAACATTTTCACAGTTTCAAAAGTATCTGATTCCCATTCAAATGTTCATCACACACTCACTGAAAGAAAGAGAACATTTACAGAATATTCATATTTCTCCTCTGAGGTTGGAAAAACAAAGATTACATTCAGTGCAAATTAAGTCACCAGTTGTGTCCTCTGTCTTCAGTATGGACGGTAACTGACTTGAACCATTTTTGCACAATTCTTCAAGTGTTGTGTTTTTAGTGTGTTTTTCAACCATTTGCACCTCATTAGTTTGAGAATTAGTCCTGGTGGTGTTTGGGGCTTCAGTGTTTGGATTTGGCTTTTGTGTTGAGGGACCACAGTGTGTCAGCCGCTAAGGCATTTCTCCTCCATTTGAGCTTCTGTTGCCTCTGATTATCACAAAGACCACAATCATAGCTTTGATGCTAGAGATGTTGAGATTGAGATTCCTCCATCATAAACAGCTGGCCTTTCATTGCTATTGATCCTTTACCTACAGGCTTGTGGCGGAGCTGATGGTGGAAAAGCAAGTCCAGGTTCTCAAAACTGGCACTGCACTTGCTGCATTCATAAGGATGCACAGCATTTGTGCAGTGAACAACTCTGTTGCTTAAGAATAACCACGCTCACAAAACCTTTTCTGCAAATATCACAGATAATTTGAGTGGTGCCACTCTTGCTGGTGGTTTCTCAACGTTTTTGTGCATTTGAGAATGTATGAGGACAGAAGGGACAAGTGTGAGCATTAAGTTGCATATGTTTACTGTACAGACCCATAAATCAAAAATAATATAGCTGTTCCCTTCTCACATTACAGAAAAAAAGCATGCAAAGGCTTGGACTACTTTTATTATTACTTGCTCTCACTGGAGTGTGAATGTTTCTCAGGATCCCTTTGGTTAAAATCAATCTGCCTTAAATAGCTGACCTATTTATGGACTTTTGACTCAAAATGTATGAGATGTATCCCTTGTGATAATATGTAGATGCATGTGGCAACTATCCTAGTTTCTGATGTATATGATGAGGAAAAAAAAAATCTAGAATCTGTTTTTCACAAAGGTGATAAAGGCAGACAATAAAGTATTTAAAATAATCACAGATTCCGCAATTTTGTTTTTTATTTATGTTTACATTTAATCATTTAGTCATTTAGTAGACGGTTTTTATTGCATATAGCCTCTGTTTGCCACCTGTATGTTCCCACAAGAGCTAATGATTTATCTGTGAATCCATGGAATTACCAATGGAATCAAAACACAAAGCCAACCACAAGTAATTTTTTTTTCATATCTGTCCACCTTCTTTGTATGTAAAAAAGTTTCAGGTTACTTGGTGCCCGTAATTATTTAAATTATGAATTTTAAACGTTTAATTCTTTCTTATGTAATGTGATGTCCAATAAATGTCCTCACCAGTGTTGGGGGTAATGCATTACAAGTAACGTGAGTTACGTAATAATATTACTTTTCTCAAGTAACTAGTAAAGTAACGCATTACTTTTGAATTTCTAAGAAAATATCTGAGTTACTTTTTCGCCAGTTACTTTTTTCCCCATTTATTGACTGACAGGTCTCCTGTCATATATATGTTACTGTATTCTAGACTAAATGTGAACATGCATTAATTCATCTCACTCACAAAAAACAGATTCAGTATTCCTCAAAATGAATAAAAACTGTGAAATGCAAACTCAGAATATGACACAACCCTACAATAATTAAATGTGTTAAATAAAACAAATATCCCTTATGTATTTAATCCCATTTTATTAACCAGTGTCTTTCTTGCTGACCTTTGGCGATGCAATTCAACCATACTAATAAGCAAAAATTACTTTGTGCTTCATTTTTCTATAGTTGAAGAGTGATCTCCTGCATAAATGTACTTTTCTTTCAGCTTGAGTTGAATTCATTTCACTTTTGGTGTAAAAGGGCTTTTACATTAGAATTGTTTTATATTAAAAATAAAGCAGCAAGCCCTGCCCAGATTTAAAAAGTAATGCAAAAGTAACGTAACGCATTACTTTCCATAAAAAGTAACAAAGTAACGTAATTAGTTACTTTTTCAGGTAGTAACGCAGAATTGTAATGCATTACTTTTAAAAGTAACTTTCCCCAACACTGGTCCTCACCTGTCTATATTTCCTAGAATACAAGGTACTAGATATTCTAGAGGTAAAACATTGTTTCCTACTCAGTCATCCGTAATGTTTTTTTGTAAAACGACTATGCTCACTTTCCAGTTCTTGCACTTGATCACTTTGCTTAAAAATAATAAAAGAGCTCTTTAAAATAAGTGTGAGTAAAAAAGCTTGTCATAATGGAAAAAAAGTTAACATTTTAAAACTTAAATACCATGATTTGGTTTGTACTTTCTAATGCATTGACAAGAACATTTTCATTAAGGAGCACATAGTAATATTTACTTGACAAATACTTAACATATACTCATGACAAATATGTAACCAGTATTTCCCCTTTTTAAATAATTTCTGCAAGAATTCATAATAGAATTAATAATAAGAAACATAATAAGAAAAAAAAAATAAAACAAATAATAAGAAAAAATAAAAGAGATAATAAGAAACATCCATTAATTGATTATTAAATATTGTTTCTTCATAACCAAAATGATTTGCAATAATGTGCTATAAAGAGAATAAGTACAATATGTTAAAGCACATGCTGAAGTCACACACTGGTTTACATAATGATGCAAATGTATGTATGCCCTTGAAAATTATCTTGAGCTGTGGAGTAGACAGAGTATACAAAGTGGGTTTTCAAACACTCAGAACGCACCATTCAGCAGTTTCAACATGAAGGCTCTTATTGTTCTGGCTTTGTTAGCTGTGGCTTGTAAGTAAATGGGGCACTGATGCAATTCTAGATTTAGACTCAAAAATTAATACAGATCTATTAAGGTTTTAATTCCAAGTGGTTACTGCTCTGTTCAATTAGTTTGGGAAAAATATGTATATATTTGCGTAACAGTAAAACCTTACGTTACCCAGATGCCGCTCCTCTGGGTGAGGATAGCAAGATCGTTGGTGGATTTGAGTGCGCTAAGGATGGTGTTCCATACCAGGTTTCCCTGAACAGTGGCTACCACTTTTGCGGTGGCTCTCTGATCACCAACCGTTGGGTTTTGTCTGCTGCTCACTGTTACAAGTCGTAACTGAAATATATATATTTTTTGCATGTGCATAACATATATTGAGAAGTCTGGGACTAGCTGTGATATGAGGAAGTTGTCAAAATAATTATATCTCAGCAACTACAAAGTTTTGAGTCAGAAGTCCAGCTACACAAAGTTCTTTGGGTTTGAATTAAGAATAATGTTTTTAAAAAAAAAAAAAAAAAAAAAAAGATATATACTCAGTGTTGGGGAAAGTTACTTTTAAAAGTAATGCATTACAATTTTGTGTTACTCCCTGAAAAAGTAACTAATTACATTTCTTAGTTACTTTTTATGGAAAGTAATGTTACGTTATGTTACTTTTGCGTTATACTTTTTAAATCTGGACAGGGCTTGCTGGGCAGGGTTTGTTTTTAATATAAAACAATTCTAAAGTAAAAGCCCTTTTACACCAAAGTGAAATGAATTTACCTCAGGCTGACAAAAAAGTACATTTATGCAGAAGATCATTCTTCAGCTTTAAAAAAAATGAAGCACAAATGTTAGTTTATCTATTAGTATGGTTGAATTACATCATCGAAGGTCAGCAGGCATAAAAAATAATTGTTTTATTTAACATATTTAATCATTGCAGGTTTGCGTACATATTCTGAGTTTGCAATTCACAGTTTTTATTCATTTTGAGGAATATTGAATCTGTTTTTTGTGAGTGAGATGAATTAATGCATGTTCACATTTAGTCTAGAATACAGTAACTTCATGTTTACTCCCAATTTCCCGACAGGACACTTGTCAATTAATAAATGGGGAAAAAAGTAACTCAGATATTTTCTTAGAAATTTAAAAGTAATGCGTTACTGTACTAGCTACTTGAAAAAAGTAATATTATTACGTAACTCACGTTACTTGTAATGCGTTACCCCCCACACTGTATATACTATATAGTGAAGGAAGACTGTGATTTTCATGTTACTTTTAACATTTTTTAATGGTTTTGTGCTTCATATTTTTTTAACCATTTAAATTTCTCTAAGAGCCATTAAATTAAAAAATGTACTAGCAAGTTCCCATTCAAAAGTTTGAGGTCAGTAAGATTCTTTATCCAAAATAAAGTAATACTTTTATTTAGCAAAGATGTATTGAAGTGTGACAGTAGTGTGACAGTAAAAACACTGATTATGCTACAGAAGATTAGCATCATGAACTTCATGTTCATCAAAGAATCCTGAAAAGTTTCCACAAAAATGTATAATATTTTTTTTCTTGAGCACCAAATCAGCATATTAAATGACTTCTGAAGGATCTCTATTCTCAGCTCTGTCCAGGTGTGCCTGGGTGAGTACAATATTGACGTCTCCGAGAACCGAGAGCAATTCATCAACTCCGAAAGGATCATCATACACCCCAAATACAACAGCCACACTCTGAACAATGACATTATGCTGATCAAGCTGGCCAAAACCGCCACTCTGAACATTTACGTTCAGCCCGTTTCTCTGCCTTCAAGCTGTGCTTCAGCTGGTACCGAATGCCTGATCTCTGGATGGGGAAGCACGAGTGCCACTGGAAGTGCGTACTTCATGCATTAAACTTTATACATAAATCATTAGGTCATCTTAGAATAACTCACCTAGTGAGCACTTGATGTCTTCTTAGGCTACTACCCCAGCCATCTGATGTGTCTGCGGGCTCCTATCCTGAGTGACACTACCTGCAGAAAAGCCTATCCTGGTAATATTACCCCGAGCATGTTCTGCGCAGGCCTCATGGAAGGAGGCAAGGACTCCTGCCAGGTAAGATCACTGCTAGTTACAGCGTTAATATCATGCTAATGACAAGTTCTTTCATGAAACTCTACATGGTGCAGACAAGTTAAACTACTTGGCACAAGCAAAAAGATCAACTGAATTGAAGATTTTTCAATATAACTAAATATGAAAATGTGCGCAGGTTTAATGTTATATCATTCGGCTTGTAAAATATGTTAATTTGACTAGAAACACCAGAGACCAGGAATGTAACGCCCCACTCCAGTTCAGCAAGACTTCCATGTTCAGAAAAAGGTGGATATGCAGCCAATGAGCTTGCTGCTTTACATTTAATGGTTGGTCTGCTAAAGCATTCGGAAACCCTCCACCTCCCCAGCTCCACCTGTGTGGATCTGCTACAGGTTATTATACATGCTACTTGTGCACAGCAGTATGTCTTAAATACTCATAGCACTGTATCTGCATATAGTAGCAAGTTCCTGCACTTGCAGCAGCAGCAGCAGCAATTATCTACAACAACAGCAATAACCAACAGCGGCAGCATAGTAGATATATTCCGCCAAGACCAAATACATTGACATTCCTCGATTCAGTTCGAGAACTATATTTTAAAAAATTCTCAACTACATTTTGGCCGTTTCGAGTAACCAGCAAAATACCGGAAGTGGCGCATTCCACTTAAAAGAATCCATGAAACAAAATATTACACCGTAGCCATTTCTCAATATGCGTTCTTGTCTGTACTTGTGTTCTTGTGGACTTGTGAAATGTCATCAGTCGTCGCCCTAATACTGTTCCAATTCAAAGTTCACATCTAGCCAAGTACAGTTCAAACCCTCAGATGTGTTCTTGCTCCACCCCTTTTATCAAGGATGCATAAGAGACTTGTGCAAATATCATATCATTTTGACTGAGGACAAAGTTATGCTTCATAAATTATTTATCAATCGTAATTCAACTCTGACTTTTTAGCATGCATTTGACTGAATTGTTTGCTTTTGTCTTGATCTTCGATTACATAAGTCTCTTATACTTTATACTTTTATAATGACTAATATTGTTCATTAAAACTGATATTTAACAAAAAGGCAGAGTTGTGCTTGTCATGTTTCATTTTATTATAAAGATGTATTGTACACAGTGCACATATTGCCTAAATCACATATTAATGTGTTTTATTTTTTTTTAATTAGTACGAAAAGAGGGTTGTGGTTTATATTTTGAAGAAAACAAAGAGGCAGTGGTGTTTAATATCACTTTTATTGTAATGCGTGTATGGGTTGCACGAACCACATATTTGTTACTATTAATACAGGGGTTGGACAATGAAACTGAAACACTGGCCAATATAGTGTTGGAGGTTTCATGGCTATATTTATGCAGCCTGGTGGCCAGTCTTTACTGATCGCACATTCCACCATTAAGAGCAGAGTGTGAAGGTTGACTTTGTGCACCCAATAGCTCAAACATTGTACCCTGAAGGTGGTGCCGTGTATTAGGATGATAATGCACCAATACACACAGCAAGACTGGTGACAAGAGTGATTTGATGAACATGAAAGTAAAGTTAAACATCTCCCATGGCCTGCACAGTCACCAGATCTGAATATTATTGAGCCACTTTGGGGTGTTTTGGAGGAGCGAGTCAGGAAATGTTTTCATACACCAACATCACATAGTGACCTGGCCACTGTTCTGCAAAAGGAATGGCTCAAAATCCTTCTGGCTACTGTGCAGGACTTGTATTTGTCATTCCCAAGATGAAATAATGCTGTATTGGCTGCAAAAGGAGGCCAAACGGCATACTAATTGTGGTCTAAACCCAGGTGTTTCAGTTTCACTGTCCAACCCCTGTATGTTTAAATGAAACAGAAAAAGGCAATGCTGTTTGATATAATATTTCGTTTCACTGTAATGTTGTACATTCCCTTAACTAAATTTTGCGTAGAAAAGGCGAGATGACTGACGTTATCAAGTACGCTGTTGTTCCATTTGCAGAATTGCAGAATTACAGGATTTGCGTACCTCCGTCCTCCGGAGTTCGTACTGCCAAGGGTAACTTCCAAGTCCAAACTTTGCGTACTTAGTATTGAGAAACGGCCCGTGTCTGCATTGGACGCGACAGTCTACTTAAGGGTAGATGATCATAACCAATGTCCATCACATATGTGCATTGATATATAAAATGTCAACAAAAACACCTAGCTAATTTAACTAATTACCTTAAAAGTCCATAGATATCGCCATTATTTAATACGACTATTAACACGTTCACCAACAAGCAGAAGCATGAGACCTGTTGTCCGGGTTTGGTCAGGTGACACACCACCTCGCGTCCGGTGTGGACATGGTGTTAGACTATTTTCCAAGACTGAATGATATATTAAACCCATTTAAAAATCATATTAACCCTGTCGGTAGCCTTCTGGTCGGTGCGCCGACATACAGTGCCGTTGTGCTTTGGGCCTCCTGTGTTTGAATCCTGACTCAAGGACCTTTCCCGACCCCTCCCCCAGTAAATCATATTACAGCATAATGCTATTGTGAATTCATAAACACTACGATTCAATTAAATATATTTGAGGCAGGTTTAATGTATGCGCTTTAATTATTTACCTGTGCGTAGGTTACATACCTGCGCTCAACAGTAAATGCTGCTCCACACGAACTGTTATTTATTGTCTCAAACTCCATCTCTGCATGTTGTTGTGAGTTTGTTTATTTTAACGTTCACCTGGAAATGCAATTTGCGGCATTTTATCAGATTCGTAAGGTAAATAATTTATAAACCTCAATTTCAAAATAAAATCTCAAAATTACAGTGGCTGCAGCATTTCTGTCGGAAAGTAATAACTAAAGATTAAAGACTAAGTGGACATTTGATTTAAATGTTTAGTCAATATCAAACAGATCAGTGTTAAAGTGTAAAAGCAATTGTCGGAGCATTGGCGCCCTCTTGCAGTCATTTATTAAAATGCGGTGTATGTACGGTAGCTCTATTGTTTATAATGCATCATGTATTTTGTTCAATTAAACCATATAATAACTTGATTTTGCTATACGAAAGTTATTTTAAAGGCTATTGTTCTTTTAGATCTATTTTTATTACTACAAAAAAAAGGGAAAATAATTATCTGATAACTCCAGAATAATCAACCAATTACTCCATTACCAAAATAATACTTAGTGACAGCCCTAATACTTTTCATTTCTGGCTTGCAGGGTGATTCTGGTGGCCCACTGGTGTGCAACAGCCAGCTGCAGGGTATTGTGTCGTGGGGTAACAGCTGTGCCCAGAAGGACAAACCTGGTGTCTATACCAAGGTCTGCAAGTACGTCAGATGGATCAATACCACCATCAACTCCAACTAAGCTCCCACAAATTTTTTGAGGCCATAATCATGGCATGTTGCAATATCATTTGAAGATGTTTCACTGTTTTATTTATAAAATGTGTGGTGAAATATTACAACCTCTTTGCTCTTTGAACATTCTTGGTCATTTTCTATTAAAGGATTAGTTTACTTCAAGAATAAGGTTTTCTTGATAATTTACTCATCCCCTTGTCATCCAAGATGTTCATGTCTTTTTTTCTTCAGCCGAAAAGAAATTAAGATTTTTGAGGAAAACATTCCAGGATTTTTCTCCATATAGTGGACTTCAATGTTGAAAGGTCCAAAATGCAGTTTCAGTGCAGCTTCAAAGGGCTTTACACGATCCCAGTCGAGGAATGAGGATCTTGTCTAGCAAAATGATCAAAATAAATGTATATAGTAGTCATTATTTGAAGTGAATCAAAAATGTTCATTAAAGTTGTCCTAAGACAAGAAAAGGTATTGTTTTAGTTTCACGACAACTTTGATTAAAAGTTTTGATCCACTTCAAATATTGACTACTGCATACTTTTTAACCATTAATGCTCGTCTTGCACTATCTTTGCGATGCACGTCTACGACTTTGTGCATTAAATAATCACGTTGGAAATTTCATGGCATTTTTTGTAAAGGACTTTTGACTTTCTTCATACGTTTGCTTTGTAAACACTGGATCGGTACTTCCGGTACCGGTTGAACAAGTGCAAGTTGAGCATTTTTGGTTAAAAACGTATATAATTTTTTTTTTCTTTCAGAAAATGATAGATCGTTTCACTAGATAAGACCCTTATTCCTCAGCTGGGATCATGCAGAGCCCTTTGAAGCTGCATTAAAACTGCAATTTGGACCTTCAACCTGTTGGTCCCATTTAAGCCCTCTATATGGCAAAAAATCCTAGAATGTTTTCCTCAAAAACTTTTTTTTTAAGACTCAAGAAAGAAAGACATTAACGTTTTGGATGACATGGGGTGAGTAAATTATCAGGAAATTTTATTCTGGAAGTAAACTACTCCTTTAACATAAAAGACTTCATTTTGAGCGGTGTCAGACAAGATGTTTAATTTGTTAACAGCAACATCTTAAATTCCAAAACAGCACCAATACTAACAGATATCTAACTCAACAATAGGATCACTAAATAAAACAATACAAGGGAATTTCTAATCCATATTTGAAGAACTATTCTTTTTTAAACAAAATTGGGTGTCAGCACATCAGTAATGTTGATATCAAAAGAGAAAAACAAATATTCATTTACAGCAAACATTTTCACAAGTTTCAGAAGTATGCGATTCCCATACAAATCAAACACTCACTGAAAAAAAGAGAACATTTACAGAATATTCATATTTCTCCTCTGGCATGTTCCAAGTAATGTCCATGCAGTTGTATGAGGTTGGAAAAACAAGCATTGCATTCAGTGCAAATTAAGTCACCAGTTGTGTCCTCTGTCTTCAATATAGACGGTGATCGGCTTGAACCATTTAATTCTTCAGTTGCTGTGTTTTTAGTGTGTTTTTCAACCATTTGCACCTCATTAGTTTGAGAATTAGTTCTGGAGGTGTTTGGGGCTTCAGTGTTTGGTTTTGGCTTTTGTGGCGGATGCAAAGTTGAGGGACCAAAGTGTGTCAGCCGACGAGGCATTTCTCCTCCATTTGAGCGGGGGAATGAGAGGAGCTTCTCTTGCCTCTGATTACCACGAAGACCATAATCATAGCTTTGATGCTGGAAATGGTGAGATTGATGTTCCTCCATCATAAGTAGCTGGCCTTTCATTGCTATTGATCCTTTATCTACAGGCTTGTGGCGGAGCTGATGGTGGAAAAGCAAGTCCAAGTTCTCAAAACTGGCACTGCACGTGCCGCATTCGTAAGGATGCACAGCGGACTGCGGATCAATGGTGTAATGCGTCTCCATCGGATCATTTGTGCAGTGAACAACTCCGTGTCGCTTAAGAATAACCGCGCTCGCGAAACCTTTTCCGCAAATATCACAAATAAAGGGCATGGTTGAGCGGTGCCACTCCTGCTGGTGGTTCCTCAACTTTTGCGCATTTGAGAACGTATGAGGACAGAAGGGACAAGCATAAGCGTTCAGTTCTGGATGCTTCTGCAGATGTTTATTGTACAATCCCACAAATCGAAACCCCTGACCACACTTGGGACAAAAAAAGCGTCCTCTTTTTTGTCTGTGCAGCCGCTGATGAATCCAAAATTTGTTCCAGTTTTTAAACGGCCTGTTGCAATCAATACACATGAAGATTTTCCCCCGTGAATGAGTGAGCATATGGGCTCTCAGCCGTCCAACGTGCTGGAATATCCGTCCACACTGTGGGCAGAAGTACTTTCTTGGATCTGCTTTGTGGCGAGTACTGTTCAATTGAGATACAAAATAGCTGGATTTGATTGGCTGACTGACTGAATAGAGGTTATTCTGAGAGTCGTAAACAGTTGTGGCCATGACCTGAATAGGGCAAGCAAGTAAAGACGAGGATTTTTTCAGCTTCCTCGGAAAGGAGAAATCTTTCGGAGGAGATTTAACTGGACTTGCGCACCGCATTTTTTGAGGACTTCTTCTCTTTAAGGAGTTTTTGGGTTGTAGTCTGTGAGGTGAACCGTAACCAGAAGGCTTCACTTTTGTGATCCGGATGGAAATGCAGTGCTTGTTGTGCGTATGTAGCTCTGAGGCGAGACTAAACGTCTGCTTGCAGCGGTCACAAGTGTAACGCTGGGTATCCGTGTGTCCTTGCAAATGCAATTCATACTCATCTCTGGTGCCAAAGCACTTTTTGCAAAGGTGACACCTGAAGGTGATAACACCATCCAATTCCATTTCTTTCAAGGTGGCATGAGGGTTTCTTTTACCCTCACAAGTGTGCACTTTTAACGGCCCGATCTGAGAAAATCCCTTACCACATTTTGTACACAAGAAAGGTCTAATGGACCAGTGCACTCTCTCGTGGACACGTGCCGTGCATGCTTGAGTAAATGATTTGCCACACACCTTACAAGAGTATGGTTTTTCTCCACTGTGAATACGAAGATGGATTTTGAGGACAGACTTGTAACAAAAGACTTTGCCACAGATCGGACATGTTTGGGGCTTCCCTTTCCCTCTTCCTCGCCGCCTCCTTCTAGGGGCGATTTGACTACTATGACTACTACGATCACTTTCCATTTTGTCGGGTATGCTTACTTTGTTCTCCTCCACAATTTTCTCAGGCGTGGCTTTATCTTGGTGTCTGTGTGCATGTTTCCCTCTTTTAGATTTATGGACTCTGCTGTGGGATCGAAGATTGGAGAGTTGAGCGAAAGCTTTGCCACAATCCTGGCAGGTGAAGGGCTTCTCACCTGTGTGGACACGCAGATGAATAATATACGCTGAGGCGTGATTGAAAGGGCGCCCGCAATATTCACACTTGATAACCCGTTTTTCTTTGCGTGGCCTTCCACGAGAAAAGGAGTGATATCCACGTTTACTTTCTGTGATCTCCATACTGCTTGTCTCAGCATTTTCTTCGGTTGAAGGTGTCTGGTTATTATGTTCTGAATTTGCCTCCTGATTCTCAGGTAAATGATCTACAGAGGATTCGTCCATTGTTACATCTTTTTGGTTTAATGTGTCAGCTTCTTGATTTTCAGTGTCGGAGGTGTTTGCATCGACAGCGTCCTCAAGGATTTTTTTGTCAGAATCTTCACATTGGCTATCGCTTATATTAGGGCAGGATACATCACAGACAGCTTCCTCAGATGTTTGGACAGTTGAACAATGGGATTCATTCTTGTCATCTGTTGTAACAGACATCTGAGTGTCGACTAGTGGTTCATTTAATTCTTCATTAAGCAGCAGTGATTTTGGTTCATTATCTGTGGTGCTGGAAAGACAATTAGAACTTGTCTGTGCATCCATATCAGCCTTGTTGACTGGGGTTACCTGCTGTGGAAATTTATCTACATCTGCTTCACAGGAGCCTTTTTCTGTCTCTTTTTCCTCAACATTACAGGGCAAGGAGTCAGGTAGGACATTAGTGGCTAAAGGTGGCGGCTCCTCCACACTTCTGTTTTGGGAGTTTAATGCCAAACCTTTTGAAATTAATTCCCCCATTCTTCTCTTCACTGATTGTTCCTTGATATCAGCATCATTAGAGTTGGTTTCTTGCTTCTTGGTCTCTCCTTCAAGCATGATGTGCGAATCGCCTGTCAGTTTCTAAGTTTCCCCCCACTCAAGCTGAAATTAAACAGAAGGAAAAAGAATCAAAGATAAGACAACCTATTATAAAATGTACTGCATCTAATGCTAAGTAGCATCATTAGAAGCTGCTTCACCGGTGGATATATAATAATAAATAAAGATACAGTTGAGGTCAAAGGTTGACTTACACCTTGCAGAATCTGCAAAATGTTAATTGTTTTATCAAAATAAGAAGGATCATACAAAATGCATGTTATTTTTTATGTAGTACTAACCTCCTGAGTAAGATATTTCAAATAAAAGGCATTTATAGTCCACAAGAAAAAATAATAGTTGAATTTATAAAAATGACCCTGTTTTGTGTTGTTACCTGAATGATCCACAGCTGTGTGTTTTGTTTTGTTTTTTTTGTGATAGTTGTTCATGAGTCACTTGTTTTTTCACTGTTCTTCAGAAATATTCTTCAGGTCCCACAAATTCTTTGGTTTTTCAGCATTTTTGTGTATTTGAATCCTTTCCAACAATGACTGTATGATTTTGAGATCCATCTTTTCACACTGAGGACAACTGAGGGACTCATAAGCAACTATTACAGAAGGTCCAAACACTTACTGATGCTCCAGAAAGAAACACAATGCATTAAGAGCCAGAGGGTGTACATTTTTCATATTTTTTGCCAAAAACTATCATATTTTTTTTCATTTAGTACTGCCCTTCAGAAGCTACAGAAGATAGTTACATGTTTCCCAGATGAAAAAGTAAGTTAAATGTACCCTGATCTTCAAATTCAAAAAGTTTTCACCCCCTGGCTCTTAATGCATTGTGTTTGCTTCTGGAGCATCAGTGAGCGTTTGAACCTTCTGAAATAGTTGCATATGAGTCCCTCAGTTATCCTCATTGTGAAAAGATGGATCTCAAAATCATATAGTCATTGCTGGAAAGGGTTCGAATACACAAAAATGCTAAAAAACTAAAAAATGTGTGGGTGTTTTCTGAAGGTGCAAGGTGTATGAAAACTTTTGACCTCAACTGTAGGTATAAAACAATTAAGAAAGAACAGTATCAAGTTAAACACACAAAATATATTTACACAAGAATATATATATATATATATATATATATATATGCACACACACATGATCATAATCTAAACATGGTAGACATACCATTTTTTTAAATTAAGGATATTGCCTCAATACTTTAGACTATTAAAGCCTTTATTAATATAAAAATGATAAAGAAATTACAAAATGTATGTGACTCTGGAACACAAAACCAGTCTTAAGTAGCACAGGTATATTTGTAGCAATAGCCAAAAATACATTGTGTGGGTCAAAATGATCGATTTTTCTTTTATGCCAAAAAATCATTAAGATATTAAGTAAGGATCAAGTTTTGTGAAGGTATTTTGTACATTTTCTACCATGAATATATAAAAACGTGATTTTTGATTAGTAATATGCATTGCTAAGAACTTTACTTGGATAACTTTAAAGACGATTTTCTCAACATTTTAAGTT
Source organism: Labeo catla (assembly GCA_012976165.1). Taxonomy (NCBI): domain Eukaryota; kingdom Metazoa; phylum Chordata; class Actinopteri; order Cypriniformes; family Cyprinidae; genus Labeo; species Labeo catla. Next base: position 466,412 of record VONZ01000415.1, read on the forward strand.
TTTTTTTTTTTTGCACCCTCAAATTCCAGATTTTCAAATAGTTGTATCTAGGCCAAATATTGTCCTATCCTAGTAAACAATACATCAATGGAAATCTTATTTATTCAACTTTCAGATTATACATAATCTCAATTTTTAAAAAAATGACCCTTATGACTGGTTTTGTGGTCCATGGGTTACATATAATATGGGAAATTAATGAATAGCTAAACACTTAATAATTATTTTTATCGATGCTTTTATGTTTTATATGATTGTCGTTTTGTCAGTGCTTCGTACTTTTATTGGAACGATTAATTCAAAGAACTGGCTCATAAGAGTCATTCGTAAATCAAACTAAAACAAAGAAAACAAAATATTCATAGTATATATAGACTATATATTCAGTTCCATATTCATTGCTTCTGTATTTCTTAATTCCTAATCAGTCCTTTTATTTCATGATGTTCAATTCAGACTGCAACAGCACAACACCTCGGGTAAAACATTTTTTCTTCCCGTGCCGCAGTAGATAGCGGCACAGAGTGATGGCGCTCTGCAGGCGTTTGCATAGGCCATTCCTGCCAGCAACAATGCACGTTTCTGTAATGCTTTGTGCATGATGTTACAGTCAATCCTGCATCTACCAACACAGCACTACCTGTTTTTTTAAGAATGGGTTTATTCCGATAAGCGAAATGAGCGTATTTAAACATAACAGGGTTAATGTGTCTGTGAATTAATTCAACGCTACCCGACGCTGCACCTATCGAATAATCATTTTAAAAACTCAAAACTTATTTTTAAGAGTACCGCTTATGCAAAATTGCTCGTTGTTTGCCTGACTGCACAAAATTAGATTCTGCATTTATCTTGTAAAATGCACATGGGAAAAAAAGCAAAACAAAGCAAGGCAGTTTACACCAACCTTTCATGCTCTTTCTTTTCAGCACCAATGAACTACGGTTCAGGACGCATATACCAAACAAATGGAGTTTCCTTTTCCGTTTCTGATAAAAGCCTCTTCGTATTTCGCACGCTTTCTGGACGCGTGGTTGTGTAAATATGCACATAATTAAATGTTAAATCATTCTAGCTTAACTGCATTTTACGCGCCACAAATATGAGTCACACCATCAATTGCATATAAAGGCTGGAGTATGACTTTTGTTTTATTATTGACGGTTAAATAAATAATTAAAAAATACAACAAAAACGAAATGGTTAAAATTGAATATGAATTTAAACACCAAAAATATGAATTAATATATTAAAAAGGGACGATTCGGGCTGCATTTCATTTACACAGAAATGAGCATCATATTGATTCATTAAGCATCACGAACTAAAAACGAAGAATATTTAAATGATGTATTAATCAAAGTTAATGTAAAATTATAAATATAGCCTAATACTGATCATTGTTAATTGTTCCTAATACAGATTACGAACTGATATTAATTTACACTTATTTGTATGTTTTACACAAGCACTGTTTGCCTGAAGCTATTAATATATTTATTTGTTCAGTCCTCCATTAGTTTTGCTACTTACTCAGCTCACCAATTCAATTTTTATCATTTAGTTGTGTCCAGCTAGTTTTACTATTAGGCTACTAGCAACATTTAGCACAGCATAAAACCCTTCAGTGGAGATTTAATTATATATGTATACACGCTTAAAAATAAAGGTGCTTTAAAAGGTTCTTCACAGCGATGCCATAGAAGAACCATTTTGGGTTCCACAAAGAACTATTCAGTCAAGGGTTTTTCAAAGAACCATCTGTTTCTTACTTTTTTAGAATCTGAAGAATCTTCTTACGTCACAAAGAACCTTTTGTGAAACAAAAAGGTTCTCCAGATATTAAAGGTTCTTTATGGAACCTTTTAAACCAAAAAAGGTTATTCTATGGCACTGTGAAGCACCTTTATTTTTAAGAGTGTATACAGTAGTAAACATTTGAAGTGGATCAAAAAAGTTAATCAAACTTGTCCTAAGACAAAAACTGGCATTGTTTTCATTTTAGGACAACTTTGATGAAAGGTGTTAATCCGCTTCAAATGTTGACTACTGTAAACATGATTACAGTGTAAACATGGTAGACATATACATTTACATTTATTGACTTTTGACTGTATTATTGGTATATTTTTTTTTAAAGAAAATGTTACACCCTGTATAAACATTTGTGCTGTAGTGAAATAATATTGCTGTATTAGGTTTTTTTTTATGGCAAAATATTATTTCCTAAATGCATACTGTCATCAGCAATACCTCAATTTGAAATTTTCTTTAAGGATATTACCTCAATATTTGTGACTATTAAAGCATGTATTAATCTACAAATTATAAAGAAATTACAAAATATGGGAATTTAATGAGTAGCTGAAACTTCAGTGGAGACTTAGAAAGTTGTCACTATTGTGTTTATTGATGCAACGTAGGACATGTTTACATCAAAATGTATTTACAGTACACTAACAATACACATTGGCTACCTTAAAAACAGCCATCAACTGTTCTATTTTACATTTATACAGTGCATTCGCCAAAAATCTTACTGTTTGTATTGATCAAGAAAAAAAATCTGTATTCAATAGATGAATTAAATTAAGGCAACATCAATGAAATACAGAGGAAGCTAAACAACATGATATTAACGACAAAAACTGTTACACTGCTAATCAGATATGAAACTAACTATTCGAAATGATTTTTTCCTACTCTTTAAAAAAGGTATAATGTACTCAACAGGTGCTGCCTTATGACTTCTTTTTCAACATTTTGATTGCATATACAGCAACGAAGGCAAGCAGCAAATCCAACTTTTATGAATGCATGAACACCGTTCACAAGAAAGGTATCGGTTTCTCCTCTGGAGGATCTTCTGTGTCATTATTTATTGGTGGTGGTAGTGGTGGTGGTGGAAGAAGAGGAGGAGGAGGTGGTGGTGTTGTTTCAGGCACTGGCCCTAATATGCGATGAACCCTCCTCCTATGATTTTTAAGGGACACTACGTCAGGATAGCTACGCTGGCAAATCTGACACTTGTATAGATTGAGTTGAGTGATTCCGCTCGACAGCTCATGACCTTCCACAATATGATGGACCCTCCTCCTGTGGTTTCGAAGGGACTGTTCGTCTGAAAAGCTGTGTGGGCAAATGTGACACTGGAAATGATTGGGAGTGATATTTTGCTCAGTTCCCTTTGACGGCAGAAACACACCACCCACAATATGATGCACTCTTCTTCTGTGGTTCTTCAATGATTTTATGTTAGGATAGGAACGCTCACATATTTGACACTGAAATGGTCCGGAACGGACCGGTTCTATGGTACGCACATTAGTTGGTTTCGGCGGTTTAGGCCGATGAACTTTCCTTAAGTGATCCTTCAGGGATTGAAGCTTTGGATAATTGCGAAGGCAAATGTGACACTGAAATGGATTAGATGAACTGGTTTGTGCACCTGCTTGGTTCAATTGTTTTTGTGCATCTTCCACTGGCCTGTTGACTCGATGAACATTTCTTTTATGCTCCTCGAGGGCCTGAGGGGTTGGACAGGTCTGGTCACAGATCTGACACGTCAAGACAGATTGCCTACTGTGTGAGACCAGGTGCCTCTTGAGCCCATCTAGACAACTGAACCAGCGTACACACACTGGGCACCGAATTGGTTTAAATGCAGGTTTGCAGGTATTGCTCTGCATGTGAACTTTAAGCGTCAATGGGTTTTGGAATGTTGTACCACAACGAGAGCAGGTGTGTTTCTTCTGACCTGTGGCGTCGCCAGTACAACGCAACCGTATGTGTCTTAACAAGGAACTGCGGAGACTAAAATTCTTCTTGCATTTATGGCAAGTCAGTGTCTCAGGAAACGGCCTGTTGTTCAAATGCTGAGATGCCAAGAGTGCAGGCGGCTGCACGGGAGACTGTTGCGGCCGAGTCGAAACATGCGACGATACTCCTTGGGAAAATAAATGAGGTTGTTGCTGGGAAGCTCTTTTCTCGCTTGCAGAGCTCTGAGGTTGGTTGTGCAATTGCTGATGTGCCTCAAAATCCATCCACGACTGCAAGTTCTCCCCACAGTGTGGGCAAATGTAGGACTCCTGCGCATGCTGCTGCAGATGCTCGAAGAGAAGTCGAGGACAAGTGAATGAGGCTCCGCATTCGCACGTCACTCTTCTTGGAAGCACAGATGGAAGTGACATAATCCCCCAGTTTGTGTTCCTGCTAGTATTCTGAGTGTTTTCTTGTCGGTTTTCTGTAGATGGTGAAAGGACGAATAGGTTTTCCTGAGCTGCAGGTGTTTTCGACTCCACGGGTCTGTTACTTACTACTGAATTAGTGTTTGTTGGATGACACTTCTTTTGATGCATATTCATATTGTCTTTGCGGCTAAAGTACTTGCCACACTGAGGACATGGAAACTTTTTAATCGGCCCTTCCATATTAGATGTAACATTTTGCGGCTTTAACTTTCGTGCCCCGCAAATCTTCAAGTGTTCCTTTAGAGTAAACAGGCGGGAATAGCTTCTCTGGCAGCCGTTGCAAACAAACCGTTTCAAGCCTTTGTTAGTTACATGCACCTGAAAGCCATTACTAGGCATTGGTGACTTCACTTCCTTGTCTTCACAAGGCTCAACAATTACGACATCTTCATCTTCATCATAGTCGTCTTCAGCAAAGTCTGTCAAATCATCCTCATCCGAGTCTTTTTGTTCCACGTCTATTAGTACATCAATTTCAGCATCATCCAAAGGCATGGTCCACTGCTTTTCAACCAATTTGTCTCGTTCCTCTTGCTTTATTTCAACCACGTTGGCAGTGTTTTTAGTTGGTTCGGGTGGTTTGGTGTTGGAAACACGGGTGAAGATGGACTCTAGGGTTTTTGGAGGATTTAACTGATCCTTCGGCTGTATCTTCAACCCAATCTGATCTTTCTTGCCAATAGGAAGTTCTGTGTTATGTTCCTCCATCTTTATCGGCTCTGTGCCAACGCCAATATTTATGTGCTGTGTTGACATTTGATTTGTTTTTGAGTTTGGGACAGGTCTATTACAGTCCTCTAAGTTTTGGGGTTTGACATTACCGCAGGTGCCTACAGCGGCCGAGGATTTCAGAGAAGCTTTACACGGGCAGTTGTGCTTTTTGAGGCTGCGCATCCGCATGTAGCCACGCTTGCATAAAGAACAGTAGAAGATTTTTTCTGTCTGCTGAGCTGTAGGGCTGACTGGTTTCAGAGACATTTTTCCCATCAAAGGTTGATGGTTTCTAGAAAATCCATCAGAGCAGACATGGCTTTCTGGGACGGAGATGACAGTTATCACAAACTGTTGACAACAAAGACAAAATTTGACTCTTTCTTTTTTATGCAGGGCATGATGCATTATCAAGGCGTCTACATCTTGGAAAACCCTACGGCAGAGTCTGCACTGATGTCTGCCTTCCACGTTGTCCCGGCCAAAAAGTTTCTGACGAGTCTCGAGAACCACCACGGGACAGAGAGTTTGCGTCACGGATATAATCTTGCCCTTCTTAGGCAACATCTTTCCAGTTTTCACACCGACCACAATGTCTTTTTTTATCTTTGTTTGATTTTCCGGTGGCTTGGGCTTTGATATGGTCATGGTGATTGCAGGTTGTATTGGTGCTCTCGGTGAAGCTTTTCTCGGGGGCAAGTTCCTCTGTTTCATTTGGACGGGTTGTCTATGACTCATGTAGGCAGATGCTAGCATCTTCATGATTGAATTCTTATTAATCGCAGCTGAATCTTCACTAGATTCCTGTGGTTTCTCATTGTCATGCACAGAATGGTTTATCAAGTCTGAGGATTTTAAACCATCACTGTCGTTCTCAGGTAACTGCTCTTGCTCTTCTGTCACAGGCTGGGATTCAGTTGGCTGCGAGATGTTGTCTGCAGTGGATTCATTCTCTTTGATATCAGTGTTTGAACTAGGTGGTGGACTTTGCGCAAGGGGTTTTTCAGTGGAATTGGATGGTAAAACACTGTGAAAAACTTGGTCGGAGACAGGACGGCTGGAGTCTGTTTTGCTATGTGGAACAACCGGAACGCTCTCCAAATCTGTTTTAACCTCGGTTTCGGACACATGTTGTTTTTTGTGCTCCTCAAGATCTGTAAAAGCACTAAACTCCTCACCACAGTCACATGTGTAGGTGTGGGCTGGAGATGCTGGCGTGGGCAACATCACGCAGTGGTGTTTTTCAAGGAGATCTTTGCTCGCAAATAAGCTACCACAGCTGACACAAGTAGGTAGCGCTGATTCTTGCTGATTAGACATTTCACTTGCGTGAGACGCTTGGTGCACCAGGAGTGATGACAAACTATGAAAAGTAGCTGAGCAGGCCACACAGCTGTATGTTTTAGGATTTCCGGTAGACGTTGTTTCTTGGAGTCCAAGCATTTTGCAGGGGCCAGATGATTCCTCTGCCAGTGTTAATTTAAGAGGTGTTAGCAACGTCTTTGTTATTGTAAAGCATCTCCTTAAAAAGAAAGCAAACAAACATTAGTGGCACAGCATGAGTTCAAATGTTTTCAATTCAGAAATAAACCATGAAATAGAATCTCACTACCGAACACCTTTTTTCTATAATTAAAAAGACTTTTTTGGGAGTTATTCCGTAACATTTAGTTTTTATATGTGTACAACTGTTCAAAACTGTGTTAGATAACCATGTGTTGATTAACATCTTTGAGCTAGCTTCAAAAGTATCTAAAATTGTCACTACCGAAACAGTCACGCCCAAAATATTTGGTGGCATTACAGTAGGGACATCTTTATTTTTTTGTGTGTTATCCCATAAAATTGTCACTACTGTAACCGTCATGACCAAAACAGGTCATCATTGTGTCAGTAGTGACAAAAGGGAACACATAATCCTTTATTTGTGGGAAACAAACAAAATTTTAGTACAGATGTTTTGTCCAAAAAAAAAATAAAAATAAAATAAAAAAATTAAAAAAAAGTATTCTGAATTATTAACTAAGATGTTATATTTTTTGATTCAATGTATATTCCAACTAATGAATCCTTAACTTCGAAATCAGTATTATAAACTTTTTGCCTTTTACAAAGAAACATTTTGTAAAAACTTCTTAAATCACACTTGAAATATTGTTAAACATTTAACTGTTATTGACTTTTCACACATTTTTTTAAATAAAATAAAATAAAACATATTTACAAGGTAGATGTAAACAAAATCTTAATAGGTCAATATAACTCTTTTTATTAAATTATATATTACTGCATTTTGGTAGTGAAAAATTTGGGAAGAGGACAAATATTCCTAAACGTTCAGAAAATGCAATATGAGAATTAACTGCACGAATACTAGAAATGTGTACCTTGGCTATTATACAATTTGCATACATACAAAATTTGTGAAAAAATAATTTTTCAAAAGACGTTTCAACTTTGACTTCGAACCAATTCTGCGGAAAGGTCCATATAGATTTGTCCTATAATGTATAAAGTATTTAAAGCAATTACATCAGTAGTAACTAATTAATTTACAGAAAAATTTAAAGCAATCCATTACTTTACCTTTTTAAAGGGAAAAATAATTAAATTAATAAATTACTTAGTAATGCATCACACCCAACAATGGGTGTGTTCAGCAATGCTTTAAAACAAAAGACAATTCTGTAATGCAGTAATAAAAAGGTAATTACTGTGTAATTTTATATTTGGGCACATTTTGCGTAAAATTAAAAAATTAAGCTAGCATCAAAAACACTTCATTCTGTTGGATGCATGAATTGAAATACAACGTATACAGTAAAACAATATTCAATACAATAACAATATAAATTGTTTTACATTATTATTATTATTATTAAAACAATAACATAACGTATATGTTGTTTAAATGCTGAGCATTTCTTGATATCTATGACATTATAAAAAACATAATATGTTTAAAACCGCGTTTAAAATATAATTTATTTTAGCATTTTTTACTTTGTTAAAAACCATCATGAATACAAAGAAAATATTTCTAAAACCTAATAAAAACCTAATATTATAGGTAAAAAAACGGAAATCTTTTTTAAATCACGTAACGTTATCGCATGCATCCTCTCACATGTAACTGTCAGCGAGTTCATTCATATTTAAATGAGAAAACTTATTTCTCATTAGAAAACTCTGCCAATGCAAACAAAATTGCTGCACCGCTTTCGTTTTGAAGTAAAGTGTTAAAATATTCGTTATACACAACCTACGTTTCAAATGTTACAACAATAGAGGCTGAAAAAGTGGCAAGCCTGCTCATGCTTAGGTTTTGATAGGCCTGGCCACTTACCGTGCCACTTCACTCAAATGTTTCAATAAACGCTGTTTCACAACAAATAAAACTCAACACCAGGGTAATCTGCAGACTACTAGTCAATTTAGTTTTAGTCGAAAGTATAAAAAGAGCGCGAGTATAATCTAACAAATGCTAATAACACGCATTGCAATGAATGCTGCAGATTTAGCATGCTCTTAAGATATAAACACATATGACTATACAATTAGCCTGCAACATCTAAACGCTAAATTACACCCTTTTACAAAATCAAAGTAGCTTTGTAGCTACATCATTTTGGACGATACAATGCATGCGGAACATGTCATTTGCGTGCTGCACAAGGGAATTGAATGACAAAAACAGCAGCTAAGGGCTGTATGCACGAAATCAAACGAACCATAACAAGTATCTCAGACAGGTACTAGCTAACACTCACCTTGGGAAAGTACGATTTGCAACCTTGCATGATTTTACGGAAAGAAGTTATTTATTTTCAATCCGAAAAACGGTGTGTATTTTGCACCCAGTTTCTGTAGAGATGTGTAATTCGCGCCGTTCACTACAGAGGGCAGTATCTCTGAGCGCTCACTCCCATTCTCCACATGTCAGGCTTAAATAAATTAAATATACCGCCATCAACTGGTGTGAGGGACCGGGCTGATTTCCCCCCAGAAACAGACCTACACTCCTCTCCGTACATACAAATAGGCAAGGCAAGGCAAGGCAAGGCAAGTTTATTTATATAGCACATTTCATACACAAAAGTAATTCAAAGTGCTTTACGTAAAAGGAAGTAGAATAATCATAAAACTAATAATAAAAACAATAATTCACAAAAGGCAGTAGAATAATCATAAAAACAATAATCACAACAATAAAACAACAACAACAACAAAAAAATAAAAAACTTTTAAAATGATTTAAAAATTGATTTAAAATAAATTTAAGACAGTTAAAAATGGAAAAGGATTATACATTAGTGCAATCAGTTTGGAGGTAGCACAGTGCTCATTCAGTAAATGCACAGCTAAACAGATGAGTTTTGAGTCATGATTTAAATGTAGCTAATGTTTTAGTACATTTGATCTCTTCTGGAAGCTGATTCCAACTGCGGGCAGCATAATGGCTAAAAGCGGATTCCCCTTGTTTTGTGTGAACCCTTGGTATTTCTAACTGACTGGATCCTAATGATCTTAGTGGTCTGTTTATATTCGGTGAGCATATGTGCAATGTATTTAGGTCCTAGGCCATTGAGTGATTTATAAATGAGTAAAAGTACTTTAAAATCAATTCTAAATATAACTGGAAGCCAGTGTAGGGACCTGAGGACTGGTGTGATATGCTCAGATTTTCTGGTTCTAGTCAGAATCCTGGCAGCAGCGTTCTGGATGAGCTGCAGCTGTCTAATGGTCTTCTTGGGAAGGCCAGTGAGGAGACCATTACAATAATCCACCCTGCTTGTGATAAAGGCATGAACAAGTTTCTCCAAGTCTTGACTTGAAACAAAACATCTAATTCTTGCAATGTTTTTGAGATGATAGTATGCTGATTTAGTTACTGCTTTGACATGACTACTGAAACTAAGGTCTGACTCCAGAATCACACCAAGATTCCTGACTTGGTTTTTAGTTGTTTGACCCCTAGAGTCAGGGTATGCATTCACCTTAATAACTTCCTCTTTGCTTCCAAATGCAATGACTTCAGTTTTCTCCTTGTTTAACTGAAGGAAGTTCTGGCACATCCAACTGTTAATTTCATCAATGCATTGGCAGAGGGAATCAATGGGGCTGTAGTCATTTGGCGATAAGGCTAAATAAATCTGGGTATCATTATAATAGCTGTGATAGGCAATTTGGTTCTTTCTCATTATTTGACTTAGTGGGAGCATATACAGGCTAAACAAGAGCAGCGCTAGAATTGAGCCTTGAGGGACTCCGCATATCATGGACGTCCACTTAGACTTATGCTCTCCTATACTCACATAATAACCTCTCCCTTCTAAGTATGACCTGAACCAACTGAGAGCCATCCCAGAAAGCCATGAATAGGTAGAATAGCTATAGGACTAGATAATATGGATGGTAGGTTCGTCTGGGAGCTGGGTAGATTACTTACAAATTTCAATCCGTTACCGATTCCAAATTACATAAAAATTGTAGTTAGTAACGATATCCATCACATTACACATTTTAATATAATCAGATTACTTTTTAGATTACTTTTAGATAACTTATCACATTGATTTAAAAAGGATAATATTGTACCATATTGGCATAAAAATACAAAGAGTAAGAAAATATAATCCATGAAGTGCATTAAACTTTATGTCAAGGTTTCCCAAATTGCCGTTTGTGAAAGAACGGCAGGGAGTTTGTGAGTTTAATAAAAAGCTAATAATTACTTAAATCAGAATGTCAAAATGTTACATAAAAATACATAATTTCAAAATCAATCAAAATAAACTTCCTGTAAAAAAAAGAAATATTTTGTTTACCTGCATGTCATGTGACCATAACCAGCGTCAGAGAACCAATGAACATCATTGTGATACTTAAATATTTATTTTTAAAAATTAAAGGGGTACTTCAAGTAAATATATTTTATAGAGGATCAGATGACAAAAAAGTTTGTGTGAATTTGTGCAGTTTAATGTGTTTGAGAGACAAACGCCTTCCAAAGACATAGAAGTACATAAATAACATACAGGCTGATCATTCAAATAAAAATGGATGTGTTGTTCAGTAGTTGATGTAATGTTGAAATGCTTAAAAATGAAATGATTATTGAAAAACAGTGGTCAAATGCTGTGTCGCCACCTGAATAATGACTGATCTTAAAGTGAATGTTCACAAAACTGGTAAATTATGAATTAAACTATGAAGTAAATAATATGTAATTCATAAAAAAGTAACTGCAGTCTGATCACGAGTATTTTAAAATGTAATTTAATCTAATTACAAGTGCTTAATTTTTGGAATCTGATTACATAATCCAGATTACATGTAATTGATTACTACCCAGCTCTGGAAACCAGCTGCTTTGTTCCAAAATAGAGCAACCAGTTTATATTTGATTTCACTATAATTGCTATTGATGATCATATGATGGTTCCAAAATCTTCACTAGCTACATGGTTGTTTAGTAATGTTTAGTAAAACAGTAATGATGCAGCATTATTATTATCTGTAGTATCTTCATGTTGAAACGTTTGTTATATAATTAATTTATACATACGATGATCATAAATATCATTCACTTTCAAGTCAAACTGATCTTGAGATATCTACTGGCCATTGTTTAGAACAGTGGTTCTCAATCCTGGTCCTGGGGGCCCCCTGCTCTGCACATTTTGCATGTCTCCCTTATTTAACACACCTGATTGAGATCATCAGCTCATTAGTTCAGTTCATGGATCTCTCTCCTAATGAGTTGATGATCTCAATCAGGTGTGTGAAATAAGGGAGACATGCAAAATGTGCAGAGCAGGGGGCCCCCAGGACCAGGATTGAGAACCACTGGTTTAGAATTAGCCAAGTATTGTCAACCCAAGATGTCAAGATCTGGTCAGTTATAAATTTAGAAGATGATTATTAGGGGGACCATGTATGAAATTGTCTTAATTCACTTAAAAGCAAAAAGCAAAACTAAAGTAACTGATGTTTCACCTTTAATCTATACTGTAATACCAAACCCAAAGGCACTACATACTCTGAATCTTTAGCCAAATGTCTTAAGACAGACCATGTAGTCTAAAAGAACCAAGGTATATTCTGATATAAGGTATATTTTGTCCTGTAAATGTAGCTGCATTAGATTTACAATTATAAGATAAAAACAAAAAACTGAAGCTTTAAACTAAGGGGCTCAGTTAACCGAGAGATACTGAAATTCCTAATCCAATGTCTACATAATGATTTTAACAATACAAGTTGTATAGGTACAGGTATCTGTGAATATAAAAAAGAAAAACTTTAATTCAAAACAGATTACAGATCGTTTACCTTTAACATGACTAAATCTTTCTGAGTAAGTTGTTTTTTTTTCACTGTGGAAAATTAAACTCTCTTTGTCTATGCAGCCGTTACATGTTTCCCAGAAGACAAAAGTTAAATTTACCCTGATCTTCAAATTCACCCCCCCACTCTTAATGCATGTTTTTTCCTTCTGGAGCATCAGTGAGCATTTGAACCTTCTGTAATATTTGCATCCCTTAGTGTGAAAAGATGGATCTCAAAATTATAGAGTCATTGTCGGAAAGGGTTCAGAAAAATGCTAGAAAACTAAAGAATTTGTGGGACCTGAAGGAGAGCAGGCAGTTTAACTGTTCAGGACAAACAAGGGATTCATAATTATTCATAATTCATAATTATTATTCAAAATTACTAAATAATAATAATAAAAAAAAACAAAAAAACAAAAAAACAAACAAACATACAGCTGTGGATCATTTAGGTAACAACACAGTATTAAGAATCAAGTGTATGTAAACTTTTGAACGGGGTCATTTTTATAAATTGAACTATTATTTTCTATTGTGGACTATATGTAAACATGTGAAATTGTTATGTTATGTGAAATTTTATTCAGGTCAGTAATAAATAAACAAAATGCATTTTGTATGATCCCTCTTACTTTGGTAAAATAATTAACATTTTGGAGATTCTGAAAGGGGGATGTAAACTTTTGACCACAATTGTACATACCTGACTATTACAAGCAGGTTCTTACATCATTCTAAAAATTTAGTTGTCGTTATTACAAAAATCCATTCGCCAATATGAGAACAATCAGGTATAACAACAGTTTATACTTTAAATACAATTCACACCAAGTTACTGTTGATTTTATTCTAAATTAGACTTGCTTAGTGAAATAAGTTGATATAAAACGTGGCTCATTGTGATCCGTTATCCCAAATTATTCCTAAAGTGAAAGAAACTGGTCAAACAACAAAGCAGGTGTAAATGTTTTTACTAGTTGAAGAAATTCTCAACATTGCCATATAAAAGTAAAACTAAACATGAGGTTCTCATAGCCATATATGTCAGCACTAATGTAGCTTAAACTCATACAGAATGAATACAGTATTATTTGTCAAACCTGTTGTTTACTTTTTGTGAGGCAAGCCATTCAAGACTCTTTTCAATACAAAAGTAAATATGGATTTTTATGAAACATGAAACTCAAAAGCATTCACATCATATATAACTACTGTGTATTAACGCCGTCATTTGACCTTAAATGTTTACAAACAGACAAAACAAAACGTAACATGGCTATGAAATTAACAATCAATCTACAGATTTCCTCTAGGATGTTTAAAAATGCATTATATGGCTAGTAAATTTAGGTCAAAGGTCAAAAATGACTTCAACAATGAAGGAATGACGCAGAATTTTCAACTGTACGTCCTTGTGAACTGTACTGCAGAACATTAACATCTCCAACAACTTCATGCACATATGCCTATAGTTCCATACATCATCTAGGTTACATTTAATTTACACGCATCAGTCTGAGTTCTGTACAATGAAAAAATTAGTGAGCAGTTCACAGAACTGTAGAACAGAGCAGACTGTATGAACATTAACAGACCAATTCAGAACTAGGGTAAAACGCCAATGTTAACGTGGATAAAAGCAGTTAGGCCTATGTAAAAACAATGAATTGTATGTACAGTTTATCTTAACAACTAACGTTCAGAAAACTGAATGATTTTTTGAATAACCTGCATTGCAGGAAACTGGGACATCAGTAAGTCGACCTTCATTCATTTACTGAGCTTTGATAGGGAAAATGGGTTGGGGATTGAGATTCTGTAGAAGCAGCAACATGAGTCCTCTGATGTTCCTCCAAAAGATTTAGAAAAGCAAAGGCTTTGTCACACTCCGTGCATTCATAGACCACTTGTCCCACGTGGCTTTCTTGATGCTTTTGCAAATGAGCAAACATGGTGAAGGATTTATAGCACATATCGCACCGGTACTCTCTGTTGTCCTCACTCTGGCTTTGATGTTCAGCATGTTGTTTCCGTTTATGTTTTGCGAGATCATTTGCTGTAAGGTAGGTTCTGCTGCAGATTTGGCACTGGTGTTGCCTGTTTGCATCATGCATTTTACGGTGGGTTACAAGAGCTGGTTCCGTTTTAAAGGCTTCTGAGCACACATCACACTGGTAAGGCCGTTCACTGTGTATCTGCTGGTGCTGCGTAAGGTAGCGTTTCTTCGTGAAGCCTTTTTTACAAACCAAGCACTTGAAAGGACGCGGATCCTCGTGATGCTTTTTATGGTGCTCCATCAAACTGCTATTGGAGGAGAACCGTCTTTTACAGATTGGACAAATAATGAAGTCTTCTCCAACATCAACCTCTTCCTCTTCTTCATCACGTGCTTGAAAATGAGTCCCTGAACTCTGCTTCTTGGACGAAGAGATGGATGGTTCTGATCGGCGCTTTTCTGAAAAGGTCAAATTACTGCAGCGGTGATTGCGGAAAGCGTCACTTCCAAGAAAGCTGTCTCCACATTCCGTGCATTCATACTGAGTAGCAGCAGTCAAATGGCATTGTTCATGTTCATCAAGCTCTTTCTTAGTGGGAAAAGTCATGGTACAAACACTGCACATGTGAGAATGAACAGAGAGGTGATTTGCGAGGTCCAAGGCTTGGTAAAAGCTCTCTGGACATATGGGGCACTGGTAAATTTTGTCACGCTTTATAGGTTCGACGCGGATCATCTTTTCACTGGCAGGAAAGTTAGTGTCCTTGGAAGCCTTTTCGTTCCCATGGCTTCGTAAATGAGTAAGAAAGAGGTGGTGGTGGGTGAAGCTCATGCTGCAGTGGTTACACTGGTAAGAACGTGGTCCCGACAACTGATGGCTGAGCTGATGCTTTTTTAGGTGGGAACCATGTAGAAAATGCTTGTTGCATTCGGGACACGAGTATGGGCGCTCTTTCGCGGGATTGCAGCCGTGTTCTGAAAGCTGTTCTGGATCTGGAAATCTTATTTGACAAATTCCACAGCGATACTTGTACTGCTCGACGTTACTTGAGACGGCAGGAGTCGTCTGTATTGTTTGAGGCGGTTTAGGCGGAATCAATGGCGGAAGCTCTTCTTCTTGCTCTGTGTGCATCTTGCGGTGCTCTGCCCGACTTGTTTTGCAGGAAAAGATTTCATCACAAAGGTCACACGGAAAGTTTTCATCACGGTGGGTAACCATGTGCTCCGCTAGTTCTGTTGAGCGTGTAAAGCTCAGGTGACACTTGGTGCAGCGGTGAGGACTCTTTCTGATATGCGTTTGCTTGTGTTTGCGCAAGCTGAAGAGCGAGACAAATCCTTTACCACACATTTGACACTGAAACTCCGACTTGTGGCACCGCTGATGTTGCTGCAAGTTCGCGAGCTGGAAAAAGCACTTGCCACATTCTTCGCACTCAAAGGGTTTTTCACCCAGGTGGCATCTTTGATGATCCTCAAGACTTTCTGATGTTAAGAACGTTTTACCACAAACATGGCAAGGAAAGTATGGTGCTGAATCAGAGTCATTGTCACTGTCGTCTTCGTCTTCAAAAGTTCTGGAGTCTTCCTTATCTGATTCCTGACTTGCACTGCCAGAGGATTGTTTTAATTCATTATCAACAAGTGTTTTGATAAATTCCTCTTTGTGTTTTATTTTGCAGTGCTTCAAGTATGACTTTTTTATCGTATAGGTTTTGTCACATGGTTCACACCTATATACTTCAGGCTGCTCCGTTCTTGCTTTCACACTAGATTCTTTTGAGTTGGGTGGTTGTGCATGCAAATGAACCATTCTGTGGTGAGCGGTCAGGGCTTTAGGAGTCCAAAACCGCATTTTACAGATGTCACAGGGAAAGGGACGATTGGGGTCATGAGAAGATCTATGAATGTCCAGGTCAGATGGAAAACGGAAACGCTTGAAACAAATTTCACAAGTATTATCCGTTTTCCCATGATGTTGCATTTTCATATGCCTTTGCAATATACCAGCTTGAGCAAAGACTTTATTGCACACGTGGCATCTGTGGATATCTGATCTGCGCTCTTGATCCTCCCGGCCATGTTCCTCCAAATGACTTATGAGTCTCAGTCCGTCTGTAAAACTCTGATCACACTCAGAGCACTGATACTTGTGAATAGAGGCATCTCCTTTCTCAGCATCATTTTCCTGGTCTTGATCTTTACATGAGAATTTAGTCTGCAGTACTCCAGTTCCTGTTGTATTAGAACCCTTGTTAAATACTAGAACAGTGTCGTTTAATTCACCTCCACTTTCCATCGCAGATCCATTATTTGAGGTAACTGTGTGACCTGTACATTTTCTTTTGTGTTTCTCCATTATCTTTTTGGTCCAAAAACCAGCATGGCATTTGGAGCAAGAAAGCGGGTACTCTCCTGTATGTGTGCGCATGTGCATACTCAGGCCAGCATTCTTGGAAAAGCGCATGTTGCACTGTGGGCATTTAAGAGGCTTGTGAAGGTCTGCACATTGTTCGACTGCATTTGTCTGACCGCTACTTTCTTGGTTCTGCACGTAGCCCTCATCAACCTGCTCTTGCTTTATGACTTGCATGGGACTCGATTCCAGTTGCTGCTGACTGTTACTTGACACTTGTGGCTGATCAGATCTATGCTTTGCTAAAAAATGCTGCTGGAGCTGCGAGAACAATAAAAAGCGGTCACTGCAGTTAGCACAGGAAAAACCTTTGATCTTGGTGGGGCTCTTGTCTTTGTTATTTACCTCTTGAGATGATCCAGGCGATTTTGAGTTGATGACACACGTCTTCTGGTGTATAGACAGTGCGTCCTGGTTGAACAGGTCACCACATTTATCACAAACAATCTTTTCTTGATTTTCTCCCTTGCCATTGCATTTCGCCAAGTGTCGTTTCAAATAGTCTGTTCTGATGAAATGCTCTCCACAGTTGGCGCAGCCATATGGTTTTTCCCCTGTATGAAGACGCAGATGCACCTTCAGTTGTCCAGATATTTTAAAGCGTCGAGGGCAATACTCGCATTGGTATTTAAATTTATTCATGTAGTGCACCTGTATACGTTGCAGAAGTTTGGAAGTTTCCCTGCATGGTTGGGTTTGAACATCATTCTTAGCATTCAGAACACTTTCCCTTGGGATCTTTTTGCATCGGATTGTCAGGTTGTGTGTCCGCAAAGTCTTTTTGGAACTGTAAGTTTTGCCACATCTCTTGCAGGGATAAGGTTTATCGGTAATGTGGACCATGGACATATGACGCTTCAGATCACTTGAGGTGGACAACTGCTTTGAGCAAACTTTGCATTGCAAGTTCTCACCATCTTCCTGGGTTTTGCTTTGGGGACTTGTGCTCAAAGTGTCGAGACTCATCTTTACGACTCGTACCTCAAGTTGTCGCTTTCCTCTGCAGCGGGCTTGGTGCAGTTTTAAATGGTCATAGCGTGAGAAACAACTTTCACAAGTCTTACACCGATATGGCTTGACCTCTGTATGAGTGAGAATATGGCGTCTTAGATATCTGGCCCTCAAAAATGATTTAGTGCAAAATTTGCACTTCAGTGGATCGCCCGTTTCTCCAGGAACTGCAGTGACCTCTTTCTGATTGTTTACTTCAGCAAATATTGATTTAATTTTCTCAGATCCTCTTAAACTCTCCAATCTACGTTCCTTGATCACACCATCACAAAAAGCCTCATGTTGCAAGCATCGATCCTGAGTGTCAAATTTCTGTCCACAATGCATGCATGCACATGCCATTTCCTTTGAATGAAGAGCTAGATGTCTCTGTAGAAAAGTGTTGGACCTAAAACATCTAAGACATTGTGGACATTGATGCTTAAATTTGCCTTTCTCAGTTGTTCCTGTTTTGGGTTCGGTCTCTCGTTTGTCCTGCTTGCCCTGGCACTGCTTTTCGTGAGCATTTCTGTAGTTTTTTCGAGTAAAAATTCTCCCACATTTTCTGCAAGCAGGTTTCATCTTGTCTCCATTGCAGAGCTCCACGTGAGCCTTAAATTTTCTTCTCCTGTAAAACTTGCCACACTTTGAGCAGGGGAAAACCGTCTTGGCCAAGTGGGCTCTCTCATGGAGTTTCAAATTGTTTGGAAAACGAAATGAATGTGGGCAGTATGAGCAATTATAGACTATGCTGGTCTTTTCTGAAGCAGTGTCTACACCATGTTCTGCCTGTACTTGTTTAGCATTTGACGTTTGTAATGGAGGCGGTTGCCCCACTGTACATTTTTCCTGATGTAATTTAAGAACTTCCTTTCTGTGGAAGTGCCTGCCACAAGTTGGACACGGAAAAGGCCTTTCACCAGTGTGAAGGCGGAGGTGACGAATAAGCCCAGCATGATTTGAGAAATGGCTTTTGCAAAACTGACATTTGGATGCAGTAGGTCCAGGCATGTGAGTTAAACAGTGCTCGCTAAGTGCCTTTGAGTCAACGAAGGCTTCTTGGCAGAGACCACATTTGAACTCCTCTTTGTACATTTCTTGTACCTTCTGAGGTGTACCTTGGTCCTTTGGAGGGAGAATTTCATTGAGTTGGCGCTTTCTCTCATGCACAGTCACATGTCGAAGCAGAAATACTGGAAACTTGAACTGCAATGGGCAATCAGGGCACTTCAGCATGCCCTTTTTTGGATGGGACTGTCTGTGTTTTAACAAATCTCCAATAGACGGAAGAACTTCCCAGCAGACCGAGCACTGTACATTCCGCTTGTGCACATTTTTGTGAGCCATTAGGTGCCCATGCCTGGCAAAATTTTTACCACAGTCTAAACAGCGAAAAGGTTTGTTTCCTTTATGAACTTGTAAGTGCCTTTTTAACAAGTCGGGTGAAACGAAGACTCTTCCACAGAAGCGACAAGAGAAAGTAAGTCTTTTGTCCTTATCAGCACATTCTTGGCTAACTGGTTTTTGCCCAGCAGAGCTTGAACTTTTCAAATCAACAGCATTACCAAGTTTTTGTTTGACTGCCTTTTTGGCATGTCCAAGCAATTTATGCTTTGCTAAATGGCCGTAGAAACCCGACTTGCTAGAATACTCAGATGGACAAAAAGTGCATTTGTACCGTGATTCTTTTTGTGGGGACAGAGTCAATGGTGATGCTTTGTCCTCTTTTTTGGTATTGTGGAGTTCATCTAACGCTCTTCGTTTTTTCACCATTCCTTTGGCTGTATAAATTTTAAGCTTAATACAAGTTTTCTTGATGTGCCTATTGCGGTTGCCGGCCACAGTAAACATATCTTTACACAAAGGGCATCGATACTTGTCACCAATCTTTCCTTTGCCATTTTTCATGTATTCTCTCAGACACTGTTGACGCAAATGACGTGTCCGATTGTAGGAGTACTTGAACATGCGAAAACAGATTGGGCATTTAAACTTTGGCAAGATCTGGCTATCTGGAACTGAAGATTTTTTATGTGGGACAATCTTTTGAGAACACTGCTCTCTTTTGTGTTTGTTAAGATTCCAGGTATATTTGAATGCTTTTCCACAGTCATCACACTTGAAGGGCTTCTCGTCCGAGTGTGATCTAAGGTGTGCATTCAGTTGCGCTCTTAGCCTGAAAGTCTTTCCACAAACTTCACAACGCATTCGTTCAGGTGACTGGCTTGTCTTGCACACATCCATTAGCTTCACAAAGCAATTACGAAGATCTACATTGGAGTCAACGGTTTCAACCACGCCTGGTATGTCACTCTTTTCATGGCTTGATTCTGAATGATCTGCAGTCTCTAAAGAAGGATCTAGTATCAAAGGTGTGCATGTTCCTTTACGCTTGTGACTGAGACGTTTGGGAGCATTAGGAAAGTATAATCCACAAATGTCACATCTATGATTTGTGACCACTCTGTGCTTCAGCATATGTTCTTCATAATAAGCCTGTCGAACAAAGGACTTCCTACAGTACCTACATATGAACTTTGCTTTCTCCTCAGTTACCACTTTGGTATACGAGGGGGACGATTTTATCTTGTCATTAAGCTCGACATTTCCACATAAGTGTTGTCCAGCTAATGTACCACCAGTGAAGTAACTTTCACAAGCGGGACAGTACTGAGACTTATGGAGAGAATGCATGGAGTGGTGGTGCTCGATTAGTTCATCTACACTTGGTGTTGACTCTTGGCACTCAAAGCAATGGTATTTCTTTTCATTACAAGGCCTTTTCTCAGTTGTCTTGAGGAGAACCACAGGCTGCAGTTTTTTCTTGTGGGTCTTGAAATATGATAAAGAATCTTTGTTTGCAATGGTGACATTTTGCTGTCCAGGATCTAGGGAGGTCCAGGACATTTGGTCTGTACTGAGATCTTCTGGTGCATCATTTCCCTCATCCATCTTATTATTAGATTCAAAGGCAGTTTTCAGAAAAACTGGTGGTTCAATGTGGCTAAACAGTTTCTCACTGTTCTGCGCTGTACTTTTTAAACCAAAACAAGATTCGAGGAATCCAAAACTACTCCGCTCAACTTGTTCATCATCAGATGTAATGCATTTCTGTCCTTCTAGGTGTGAAGAACTTCCATGGCCAGGTTTTAAGGGTGTGCTTTTAGGATCCATTTTATTACTTTCCAATTGACAACCATTAAGAGATTTTTTTTCATGTCCAGATAACCCAACTGTGTCTTCAAACTCAGGTTTTGAGGATGTGGTTTCCAACTGACAGCCATCAAGAGAATCTTTTCCATGGCCGGATATCTCAATTGTCTCTTGAAAGTTGGGCTTTGAGGATGTGTTTTCAGGATCTTGGTTCATTACTTCTAATTGGTAGTCTACAAGTGAACCTTTTCCATCACCAGAAAGCACAGATGTCCCTTCGAGTTCAGGTTTTGATGAGCTGTTTTCAGGATCTAGGGTTGTCCTTTCCAATTGGCAAACACTTAGTGAAGCTATGCTTGGGCAAACATTTTCATCCCCATTAGAAGTCAATGAAGTATCAATATTTGCATGGTTTGAGGCACAAGTGGAACCATCCTGAGAGGTACTAAGCTCTTTGCAATGATCCAAAAAACATTCCAAATCACAAGACATTTCCCCTTCCTCATTTTGGCCATCTTTTGACAAAGGTACCGCACCATTTATATTTTCCTCACCTTGTACTTCTCTACATGGAACCTCAGCATTTGTAAGAAGTGACCCTTCTCTACAGTCACTACCAGTATGGTTAACACTTTCATTGCTCTCACTTGTGGTCACTGGAGGTCCAGTGTCCTGCTGTTCATTTATTTCACTCACATCTGCTTCCAGAGTACTATGCCAGACTTTAGCAGATGATAAGTGCATTGTATTACTTGAATTCAGGTCTCCTTCCTCTGAAGGCTGCTCAGCCTCGTTGTTACCCATGTTAACATCAATGGGTGAACTCAAATTGCAATCAAGATTGGCTTCTGTGTCAGAGCAGCTGCTAATATCTGAATATTCGACAAGACTAGCATTTGTCTCATAATCAGGTTCTAATATTGCCTTGTCAGAATATACTTCTAATGTGGACTCAACCTCTACTGAGTTAGTCAAGGGACAGGGTGTAATGTTACCATTATTTTCTCCTTTATCCCCTGGCTTATCTTGTTCAAGGTCAGCTGAATCCATTACATCTTGCCAAGATGATTCATAGCATGTGTGCTGCAGAGAACCAGTCTCCAAATCTTTTATGTCTGATTCAGCAATGTCTTGCAAATCCATCATGCTTGAAAAGTTCTCCTCCTCGATCAACTCTTCTATCTCATGAGCAAAGCTCTCCTCTGGTCCCACTGGAATTCCATTACAGTCCATAGCTTCAGTAGAAGTTTCCGGGCTCTGGTCAGATAGAAGCTCTGCTTGCTGAAGTGCATTCCATGTTTGAGCCATCTTGGTGTTCTCCTCCAAGGGCTAGTGTTCTTCTTAAACTCTGAAAAACAAATGTCCATGTAATTACCAAAAAAGACACGTTTGTAACTAAATGTATGCAATAAGAGAAAATGAAATGCTCACCACACTTATCCACTACATATCAGTGGGAACATTATAGCTGATTTGACCAAGGACCTGCGTATAGAAAAAAAATAAAAAAAAAAAATAAAAAAAAAGAACTATTGTAAAATCAGCATTTAAACCATAATTACTAATAAAACCACTGTTTTAGATCTCCATATTCAAAGGCGATGGAAGCATTAACTATACAACATAAGAGCTTGGATAACTTTTCCAGTTCGTCTTAGCTTTCGCTGGAAAACTTACATTTAGCTTTCTCACAAATGTGCACTATGATTATTTTTCGTAATTCTGGAGTTGGACAATGTAAATGATAATACTCTTGACAAATAATATTTAAAAAGACTCCAGTCATTTAATGGCCTAGAAAATCCTATTCCCCTATTCTACATGGAGGGGTCGCTCCCTCATGTTGAGATCACATGATGTCCACCGGTAGCTGTTACTGCTACCACTATTAAGAATACCAAGAAAAACAGAATGAAACTACATCATATAAAATTTTCAGTGTGCTTGAGTCAAGTTGGGGAAAAAAGCTGTGTTTGTTCTAGTACACAGAATGCTGGCAGCAGCAAACGATGCCAGACAAAATATGGGGATGCCAGACAGCTCAAAGGAATGAAGCAGCACAACCAGGCACCATCATGAAACACCTCCACATAACAGTTTGTTGGTACCGAATCTATTTTGTGTGTCACTCAAGTAATAAGAAACTCAAACATCCTTTTTGCGTATTATGCATTTTTGGATCAGTACACTGCAGTTATTTTGTAAAGATATTTTTCAGGAAACAAGTGATGGGTTAACAACTTAGCCCAAAGCCAGAATCAGAAGTTTGAGAGAGACAACATCTTGTGTGGACAACAGCTTAAAGCAGTTTATCATTTAAAGCAAGCAAGTCTTACTACAGTGCCTTCCACTAATATTGG
Source organism: Labeo catla (assembly GCA_012976165.1). Taxonomy (NCBI): domain Eukaryota; kingdom Metazoa; phylum Chordata; class Actinopteri; order Cypriniformes; family Cyprinidae; genus Labeo; species Labeo catla. The sequence continues at coordinate 489,619 of VONZ01000415.1, forward strand.
CACTAATGTTGGTCAATCTGAGCAAATTAATCTGCATTAGTAAAATATCTCTTAAGTATGTTTCTAATCATATTTACACTTTTTTAGCACACCAGGGAGAGTAGGAGCATAAAACTACCCAACCATGACTTCATGTTCCACAGGATTATAAATGAGGAACGCAAAGGCCAAATTCCCTTAATCATCCATCACAAGGGGTAAAACAAAAGAATATAGTTCTGATGTGCAGAACAAGATTGTTGAGCTTCACAAACTAGAGGGTGGCTGTAAGAAAAGTGCTAAAGCATTGAAAATCCCCAGTTTCCACCATCAAGACAATACCTAACTAGTTCCAATCAACCAAAGATGCACGGTAAAGAAGAGAGTTTAAGAGGCCAAAGACTCTCCAAGGATCACAGCTGAAGAATTGCAGAGATTAGTTGAGTCTTGTGGTCAGAAAGCCTAAAAAAAAAAAGGATCAAACAGCCCCTACATCACCACATGTTGTTCGGTTTCCAGAAAAATCTTCCTTGCACATTCAAAAACAAACTGCAGCATATTCAGTTGCCAGAAATGACTGGAACTTTAAACAGGACTGGCTTCTATGGTTGGATCAAATGAAAAACAAAACTTGTTTGCACCAAACCAGATGGTGTTTGGTGCAAACAGGGATAAAATGTACCCCATGCCTACGGTTAAAAATACTGCTTGATCTTTAATTTTGTCGGCCTATTTATTTGCTGGAGGTCTTGGACATCTTGTAATGGGCCATGGTTGGATCTTGCATCAGGACAATGATCCAAAACAAACAAAATCAACACAAAAATTTGTCACTGGGCACAAAATGAAGCTTTTGCCATGGGCGTCCCAGTTCCCTGACCTGAACCCTATAGAAAATTAGTGGGTTTAACTGAAGAGAAGAAGCACCAACATGGAGCTGGGAATCTGAAGGATCTGGAGTGATTCTGTATGAAGGAATGGTCTCTGATCTCTTGTCCAAATGCATTATAGAAGAAAAGTCAGAGCTGTTATCCTGGGATGTCAAATAACTGGGTGCCAGGGTCCTCTGCATTTAACCCATCACAAGTGCACACACACAGTAGTGAGAAGTGAACACATATGTGCACACACACACACACACACACACACACACACACACACACACACACACACACACACACACACACACACTGAACACACACACACTGAACACACACACACTGAACACACACCTGGAGCAGTGGGCAGCCATTGCTCCAGCGCCCGGGGAGCAACTGGGGGTTCAGTGCCTTGCTCAAGGGCACTTCAGTCATGGTATTGAAGGTGAAAAGAGCTGGTGCAGGAATCGAACCAGCGACTTTCGGGTTACGAGCCCAGCTCTCTAACCATTAGGCCATGACTTTCATAATGCTTCAATGATAGGTTAGAATTTTTTTTTTTAATTAACGAAAAGATCAAAATGATAAATCAAATTTTTTTTTTTTTTTTCCCCCACAGCCACCTTTACTCATATAAACCAATTGTGGTAATATTATTGGAGGGCAATGCATAAACTCTGAAGAAAGAGCTTCAAGTTTAACACGTCAATTGGTGGCAACAAATGGGCCATGAAGCACCACCAGTGGTCTACTGAAATCTTTGGTTCATCACCCAAGGTTTTTGTAAAATGTCAAGGAGAAAGGCTGGTTCTCTTATTGTGAACCAAAATGGTATACCTAGGTGGTCAGGGGTTTATCATTCAGCTAGACAAGTCAGATTTACCTTAGAAGAAAATAAGGCTGTAGACATTCAGCTATTACCATGTGCAATCCAACATATTGTGCAACAACGACCTGAGTTTCCTGATCCCATGCCCCTCTCTCCTCCCCTACTGCACCTAGCCCCAGGCTGTAAGCCTTCACTTGACAAACTTTAAACTTGTGCCTCAAAACTGATTGGTTAATTAGAATGTTGTTCCAGAATCAAATAAGACCTTGATCCAGGAACATGCTGCACATGGTGAAATCACGTTCACCCTGCATGCTCAGGGTTTACCGAGCCTGTACTCACTGAAGCGTTATCCATCTATTCTTGGCTAACAGGAATGCGTGGTCTACTGCAGCTATAACTCATCTACTTCAAGGTTCAATGTGTTGTGCCTTTATGTACTGGATATGTCGGTTTTTCACATATTTGGCTACTTAACATAGCCTTGCAGTAGAATGTGTTTTGTATGGTACAACTGGAATATTGCCTGGATACTGTCTCATGACCCGTCATGCAAGTTAAGAAAAATGACAGCATGGAATTTTCTTAATCTTAATTACAGCATCTTTACATGCTATGCTTAGTGGTAAAACGTAGGGTTGTATAACTGTTGAATAGTGGGAGATGAGTATGGGCTTGTTATACCAACATTACCTAATGCAAAGACTATGCTCTATTTTTTTCAGGTCATCTCAGATAAAGTCCAACCACTACTATTCTATTCAGTTCTATCTCCACCCTCAGTGATACAATCAGTATACCAGTCATACTCAAATGGCAAAGGGTCAATATAGACCGAACAACATCAAGTGATATTGATGTAAATGAATTTAATCCAGACAGCTTTAAAACACAAATGACCGAGTGCAGTTTCTTACTCTCTAGCAGTGAAGAAAACACATTCCATTCAATAGCACGAGTTTAAGCAAATGGATCTCATGAAGAGCTCTCTATCCAATCCAACTGTCTCGTAAAATTAGTCTTGAAGAGATCCATGTTTCATCCAGTTGCACCAATATATATAACACCTGTGAGGGTGAAAGATGTGTTATATGGGAAAAAAAAGAGCTGAGAATAAGAATAAATCAGCTCAAAGCCCAACAAGAGAGGTCCATGAGTGCATGTGAAGTTCTTTCTGAATGCATTCTGAACGGCCTCATGCATTTCTTCTCATCCGATGATGAAACAAAGAAGCAATTCAGTGAGGACCTGCTCGGTTTAACAACTCTTGAAGCGCACAAACACACACCCACACACAGGAGGAGAAGATATCAAAGGGATACTGAAAAAAGAGAGACAGATTTGAAAATGGTGGTCTCCATTACCACAGACAGAGATCAATCCATAATAGGAAGAGGGAGGGGACTGGTTGCACATTGGAAAGAGGACCACACTGACCTATTATCTCCCCACTGCACCTTCCACCAGTCTATCATCTGTGCCAGTCTGGGAGAAGTGTATGCTGAGGTCATGACAACAAAAAATTAAACTGATCATCATCCCTACGGCATTGTCTCACAAAGGTCAATGCCAGCTATGACTTAACACTGCACAACAGTGCCAGATGGATCAGGGTTTGGCTCAAGGTTTTGGAGTGGTTTAGGGCCATTTGAAAGCAAACCAAAGCTTCTCTATCAGAGCAAAAATGAGAAGGAAATGCAAATAGCTCAGTTATTGAGAGACACTACCAAGCATCTTAATGAGCTGCAGGGACAGAACAACACCGTATGCAGCAGTCCGAGATTTTAAAAAGAAGCTTTCTCCTTCATCCTTCAATTTCCTTTCACCTGATCTTTAAGGTGAACTTGCCCACTTCCATGGCTTGGATCTATGGGAGTTGCAGAGGGTGCTAAGCACCTTTAAATGAAAGCAAGAGCACCCTCAGTTGAAGCTCTTATACTAGCACATTGCAAAAACAGATTGGCAAATGATTCCATATTTGTATTTGTGCTCTGGAGAGCATCAAAGGTTTCTATTTACAATGTGTTTTTGCAGTGTTGAGCAATGTAGACCAGGGATGCCCAAACTTGGTCCTGGAGGGCCGGTGTCTTGCAGAGTTTAACTCCAACCCCATTAGACACCCCTGAACCAGCTAATCAAAGTCTTACTAGGCATGCTAGAAATTTCCAGGCAGGTCTGTTGAGGCAAGTTGGAACTAAACTCTGCAGGACAACGGCCCTCCAGGACAGAGTTTGGGCACCCCTGATGTAGGCGATCACAGACACATGTGCTCACAGAACAAAGTGTAGACAATGTAAACAAGAGATTCATCATGCACTGTAGACAGCTTGATTGATTATAACAAAATTTTGAGAGATCGCAAAGAACCATAAGTGACAGTTTTTACTTATTATAAAGGAAACAATCTTTGTATGTTTTCTAGGCTACGCAAGTCATTCAGAATTGGTATAAAACATTTGTTTTACATGCAGCTAAGGTGGACAATGGCCACATACATGCTGCAAAGTTTTAGCCATGCCATCCACATACAAATGCTGCATTCACTCTCAAAATTGCAACGACTGATGTAGTGATAACCATGTGATGTACAACAGCATTAAGACTTGAGCACCCTCACGAATTTCAAAAGTACCTTTGGTGATTTTATTCTGGGGCCAGGCCTGCCACTTCTTCAAACATTTGGAACAAACCCAGTGACAAAAAGATATGACTTGCCATACTGATTTCATACAGAAGCTGGTGGTTAAAGGGACAGTTCTGTCTAAAATGAAAATTGTCATTAATTCTTCACCCTCATTTTGTTCCAAACCCGTAGGACCTTAGCTCTTCTTTGAACACAAATTGATATTTTTGAAGAAATCCGAGAGCTTTCTGACCCTGCATAGACAGCAATGCAACTACCATGTTCAAGGCCCAAAAAGCTAGTAAGGACATCATTAAAATGGTCTGTGACATCAGTGGTTCAATCCTCATTTTTTTGAAGCTACGAGAACACTTTTTGTGTGCAAAGAACACAAAAATAATTTTATTCAACAATTTCTTTTCTTTGGTGTCAGTCTTCAACACGCATAAATGACAATATCTATTCAGACCTCTCCCCACTTAGAAAATCCATGTGACTAGATCTTCTTAAACTGTATTTGAATACCCTTGCAGTTTACCTTTCTTAAAACAAATGACAATTCTACAGTAGATTTCACCACTACTCCATTGCCATGATGCCACAATGGTGCTTTTCCATGGGAGAAATTGTTGCTCTTGCCAGGAAAATCAGCTTGGCACTTTTAACAGGCCAAAGATACATAATCCAGTCAGGGTCAAGATCCTCACTTAGAAAGGTTTTCAAAAATGTCCCAATAAAAGAATACAAAACTAGCAATAAACGGGGAAATAGGAAGAATTCTATGATGCCTAAACACAAAAATCAGAATAAGATGTGGGTCCTAGTTGTAGAAAACAATATCTGAAACTCTGCATTGTCCAGGAGGCAACACATGATTCACTCTGCCAAATACTAAACAATAAATGGCATTTAGACCCTGGGAGCCAGAAATGTACAAAACCTCAGACACAGCACATTCTGAGAATAACAAATTAAATTTGTATTAGACAAGAGTAGAGGTGTCTAATCCTGCTCCTAAAGGGCCATATTCCTGCAGAATTCCAACCTACTCTGAAATTTCTACTAATCCCAGAAAACCTGAATAGCTCAATCAGGCAATTTAATGTGAGTTGGAAAAAAAAAAAATCTGTAGAAGGTTGGCTGTCCAGAAGCAGGACTGGGAAAGCTACTTATGACTACATATAGGGTGTAGCATTTGGACCTTTACAAGGCAATACACTAATGCCTGACAGAAACAAGCAAGTGAAGAAGGCAACTCCCAGAACTAGCCAAAACACAGCTTAAATCAAGTCCATAAGGTACACTGCGTAATTTAAACAAGACCTGTGCATAGGGAAAACCATCTTGAAGTTCAAATGAAGCTAGAAAACAATGAAGGAGTATTGCCAGGGACACCCTGCATGATTTTAGCACATGCCCAAATCGGTGGCAAATCAGTGCTTGTTTACGTGCGTCACAATTGCATAGTGTTTTAAAGATGTGATCGAAGAGAAGTGCCAATATGTTGCCCAAAACCCGCTTAGCACGCTACATATCTGGACCTGACGGTGACTCAAAGTCCAGCAACATGGACCATGTTTTGCCTAAAAAAATTGTATCAGTGGCAACCTACAGCCAATGAGAGAACATGATACAGGGCAAGGGAAAATTCAAGGGGAGGAGTCATAAACAACAGCATGCATGGCTTTTGAAAGCAACCATCTCTCCTATTCTTTTTCGCTGCAAAACTCCATAAAGACAACTTGTAAGCTGCTTGCAGGCTACAATTTCTAACAGGAAGAAATCTAGTCTCCCACGAGAACTTATGCAAGTCTTACGCAAGACCCTACATTATTTTCTGCATCAAGTCTCATATGTGTTTGGTTGTGAAAAACAGTTTGTAGACCAGACAGATTTGTCAGTGATTCTTTCCACTGAAAAGTGTAACGCGTCACCCCCATCGATGATCCATTGTGTAGCGCTAGATGGTACTCCAGAAAGTTGTGCAATATGAGAAGAGCAGCGAAAATTGTGCAGTGCGTGCTCAGTGTAAGAAACAGGGAAAAGGCAGGGATGGGCAACTCTGCTCCTATTAGGCCATTTTTCCACAGATTTTAGTTCCAACCCTAATCAAACATGCCTGTCTATAAATGAAAGAAATTCTGAAGACATGTTTTTAGCGTTTTATTGGGACTGGGACTAAAATCAAGACAACTGCCCTCTACAAGCAGAGTTGCCCATTCTGTAAAAGGTACCTTCAAGAAAGCAAGCTTCAGCTACTCTCAGGTAACATTTGAAGGATTATGCAGATCAGCAGGTGCCTTACTATCCAGGAATGACACATTTTGTTGACCCTGTATCTTACTCCTGTTAAGGCTGGAACACACTACGCGATTTTTGCCCAGATTTCCTGCCGATTTACTGTCTGGAGAAGTTGACGCCAGTTGCCAAAAGCCTGAAGATTGACAGATTTCATAGAAAACCGTGTAGTGTGTGCTGGTCAGACTCAGATTTAAGCTTCAGACTATGATTCCATTTAGTTGGGGTATATCAAACATGTTTGAAAATTTGAGCCGATTTTAGAACGCATACTGTTTTCATTTGTCGTCATCTAGCAACAAGGCACGTGTTTGTGTGCGAGTTTGTTGTAATCGGAACAACTTCAAAGTCTGGTAGTGTGTGATCCTCAGTTGTTTAACATATGATGGCCAGTTTTTCTGTGACTATTACGAAGTCGGTAAGTGTATGATGCCGAGAATTTTAAGATCTGTTCAGTTTTCTAAAAGTTGTGTAGGGTATTCCAGCCTTTAAAGGGTTAGTTCATCCAAAAATGAAAATTAGCCCATAATTTACTCACCTTCCAGACATCGTAGGTGTATATAACTTCTTTCTTTCAGACGAATCCAATTTGTATTAAAAATTATCCTGGCATTTCCAAGCTTTATCATTGCATGGGCGGGTGTTTCTCTTCATCAATCCAAATCAAGTCCAATAAAGTGCATCCATCCATAATAAAAAGTGCCTCACATGGCTCAGAGGGGTGAATAAAGGTCTCCTGCAGTGAACTGACATGTTTTTATAAGTCTATTAAAATATCTAGATTTAAAATGTAATAAATCACTTTAACCTAGCTTGGTCATAACCGGAAGCAGCTCAGTTGCGCATGCACTGGTGAGTCTTGTGAAAACCAGCGTTTGTTTACAGGAGCAAAGGAAGCAAACTTTCCTTCCTTTAGCAAAGGAAAACCAGTCTCCTCTTGGTTTTTAAATTGAAATCCTCCGACACCTTCCTTTACAAATCCTTGTCTTGAACTTCTAATTTGTGACCGTTGTTTTGTTTTGATCTCTCCACGGCGCATCCGCAGTAGTCACTTCTGTGCGGCGCATGCGCACTGCCTGGAGCTGCTTCCAGGTACGACCAGCCAGCACAAGCTAGATTAAAGTGGTTCTTACGTTTTCAATGTGTATATTTTGCTTACAAAAACGCATTGATTTGCTACAGGAGGCCTTTATTCACCCCCCAGAGCTGTGTGAGGCACTTTTTATTATGGATGGATGCAGTTTATTGGACTTGTTTTGGACTGACGAGGAGAAACACCTACACATGCAATGTAAGGCCTGGAAGTGGCAGGATGATTTTTAATATAACTCCGATGGGATTCATCTGAAAAAAGGAAGTCATGTACACCTAGGATGCATGGCGAGTGAGTAAATTATGGGCTAATTTTCATTTTTGGGTGAACTAACCGATTAATCACTAACTGAAATGGTTGAGGAAAATTAGGCTTCATTCACAAGTGACATGGAAAATGAAAAGTTGTGATTTTCTGGGCTGATATGGCTAGAAACTATACTCTCATTCCGGCGTAATAATCAAGGAACTTTGCTGCCGTACCATAGTCTCCCTGTGCAGGCAGTTGGTTACATTGGTTATGTTGACGGAAGTTAGCCTATTTTCAGGTGCTGTGTAATATTACCCAAAGTTTCTTGATTATTACGCCGTAATGAGAGTATAGCTCCTAGCCATATCAGCCTCCAAAACCGCAACTTTTCATTTTCCGTCGGTCTTAGTACACAATGTAACGACAGAAGAGTCAAGATTTAAATAGGAAAAATATTGAAACTCTTTGGTCATTTTTGAGGGAGATGCTAACGATCTAATCAGATTCAATGATCTATGCTAAGCTACGCTAAAAGTACCACCACCAGAACCGGAGATCAGCTGGATGGATTTGAAAATGGTAAAACTCAACTGTTTAACTCTAGGGGAGTTGGAAAATGAGTCTATTTTCCAAAAAGTGGAGTGTTCCTATAACTGCATAAAACCCTAGCCTAAAGCTAAAAAAAAAAAACATACTGTAGGACTTTCTGTGAAAGTGCTAATGCACGTAAACAGTTTGCCTCTGGATAGGGTTAAAGTTGACAGGGTGCCACATAAACACATTTACATGCAACACAAAGCATTCAAAGCATTCAAAGCATGGCAAGAAGTTTGATAAATAATGTTATTTGATAAATGCTAACATTAATTTGCTCAAGTAATTTTTTACTAATTAAAGATTTATACATAAAGGAATGACGTTTGCATGAGAGAAACAGTTCAGATCAGGGGTAGCCAACCACGCTCCTGGATCTTTTCTTAACCGGAGTTGATGAATGTAACCAGCTATCATATTTAACCAAGATATTATGCACCCTGAACACCGAGTAGTTGATTCAGATGCACTTGATAAGGGCTGGAGCTAAAATCAAAATACAGGGTTGGCTACTTCTGGACAAGACCAGTGTTTCTCAAACCTGTCAATCAACCAATCAAAGCGCAACCCTTGTCAAATGGGCATAGCTTCCACATTCCAACAACTGCAATAACAATTCAATTAGCTATTAGTTAACAAGGTAACTTTAATCTCTCATCTAAGTCACCTAAATCAACACATCAGCTCATTAGTAAAACCTGCAGGACTAAAAATTGATGTGTCCAACATGGGAAACAGCCAAAACCGTTTTGTGGTGGGGGGTCTCCAGGACAGATTTGAAAAGCAAATTGCGAACTTTCCAAAGCATTTCCCCTCAGGCTTAGGACGTTCCAATCCAGTCCATCACATAGGTTCCACTAATAGTGGGCACTCGTACAATGTAGTCAGTGACGTACATCTGAGTAAATGAGATAGAGCAGAGGGAAGATAATGAGGGAAGGCCATAAAACTGCAAAGTGGAACACAGCCTAGGTGTAACAAGAACAAAACATACATCACAATATAACAATAGATTCCGGGTTAAGCACGTGTGATCCATCTGTCCAAACAGACTGAGTATAAGTGAAAAAGAATGTCCAAACATGCCGTTCCTGTTGGATGAAACCAACCATAATGGCCTGCTGCTCCCATACAAATATCAAGGAGAGATTCAGCAGCATCAAGCAGCCAGCACGAACATGCACTGGGTCACAGCCGCCCCTGCAGGCAGAAAACCCACGGCTATCAATTCAACATGCAGTGAAGCAGCCTTATAACACCACAAACAACAGACAAAATAATGGAGAATTCAACCAAGAATGTCCATTATTGATGCGTGTAGTATGAAACTGAGAACGAACGGGATGAAAGCAACATAACATAAACACTGATGTGCTGCAGTAGAAAAGCAAACAAAGATGTCCAAGATCATTGACGGTATTGCAACAGCTAGAGGGCCAGCTTAAGTGCACCTCTAACTAAACCTACTTAAAGATTTAGCCTTTACAGCTAAGGGAAACTAAACACAATACTGGAAATGCATGTGGCTTTAGCAAGGTCTGTGGAAAACCTAAAATTTATTTGCAAGCTTGTATGGACACCTGAGATTTGTCCCAAACAATAAGATGTGTTTCTCCAACCTTGCGAACATGCTGTAGCACGTGTGTGTACCAGTGGATGGGACTGTAGGGTGCCCCGTTTGATATTTCTAGGTTTGAGGAGGATGCTCACAGGTATAACACCATGTTCCCTTGATGTACACTTTTGCTGTGCCAGTTCTATGTACATAAATTTTAACAGTGCAGGGTAAACAAAGTAACCTAACATGGAAGACTATTCAACGAATATTATGGGTGGAATCTCTTCCTTCTCTGGAATCTTGGATTGAAAATGCAGTTTTCCATGCCATGACACATGCTCTGGACCCTAGACCCTTGCCCAAAACCTGTTTTTCAAAACATTTACAGAAAAGTATAAAGAAAAGCTCCACATAAACAATATGCCCAAAGGACTGTAGACAGTTCCTTCTACTAAATAGGTTTGGTTAGTCCAAAAAACTCTAGGAAGACCAATTTAAATACTGCTGCATACAATTACATAGTAGATTCACTTACATAAAAATGCATAGAAGGTGTACTTTCAACTATGTTTGAATGTATATTTGCTTGTATCTTTGCTTTAACTAAGGTGGGCCATTTTCTATATCAACATGTTAAAACTCCCATGCACAAAACAGGGCCCATTATAGAAATGATGTACCATCTCTGGAAGGGAGAGAACAAAATTAACGATCAGAAACTTGGCACAATTAGAGTAAGGTAATGAGATTAGCTGCGTTTCCACTGTTGGGCTAAAAGCAGGCTTGCTAGTGCATACCAGGGCCAGTCGCTTATTCATGCCTCGCCTGTGCTTCCTCAGGGCCTAAGGCCAAGGATTTTTGGTCCACCAAATACCTTGGGCCACAGCAGACCAACTGGGGCTAGATGAGAGGGCATGTTCAAAGGCGGAGTTTATACGAGTTTGGAGACGATCAGCATCATATCTCAGATTTTCATATCAAGCTACCAGCTAAAAATTGCATTTAAAAGAGTTATAAAACTATTTTTTAAACGGCGAGTGTTGAAATAACTTACAATTGCAATCTGATGGTAATTCTGTTCATTGTGTGAAGCACAAATGTATTATATGCGATGCTAAAGGCTAAGTATGCTTTAAAAAAAAAAAAAAAAAGTTCATAGTACTGCTGTCAAAATTAGCGTGTTATCGCAAGTGATTAATTTTTCCAGTTTAACAACGTTAAAACATTTATGCAGGGGCAGGGCTAGGGTTGGCCACCCTACTCACAACTACTGCTTCTGTCTCATTTTTTCCTTCGACAAGAAGTGCATTTTAGTCGCAGAACGTCTTTACGACCACATCAAACAGGAGACTTTTCAGACACGCATACCACTTCGCCTCAGCGATAGCTTCTAAGTCAAACAAGCGCGGGAAAAGTACAGATGACGAGGGAGCTACAGTAGAGTAACAGTGAACTGCGGTCAGATGAGATGTCAGGTTATATGTTAGTAAAAACTAATTTTCCTGTCCTGTAAGCCTTACACTGTGCTTGTAGCGGGTGCTCTTTAATTGCACGCACAAATATAATGGCGCGCAGTGTAGCCTGTATCACTTGAAACTACAAGCATGCAAACATTTAAAATACTGTCTTTATGTTGTTTCTACATTAATTTGAAGATTGAATGTGAAATTATTGCAATATTAAAGTATATTTAAAAACTTTAATGTTAGGTGGGATTAATTGTGAATCATTTTAGAAAAAAAAAAAAAAAAGGTGACAAATCGATTGACAACACTAGTTTACAGTAATATGTAATGTGTTCATTATCTAATGTTAACGTTTTGAACCTTACTGAAAAGTGATAAGCAACTTTCAATTATATTTTTAGCTACTTCCCTCACGTAAAGCAGTGCTTCTCAAACCTAGCGGATCCCTCTCCACTATACATTCTAGATGTCTCGTTCATCTGTCACACCCAATTTGCAGATGGGTCAAATCAGGTGTTTGAAGGACACTTTACAAACTGACCAAGACAGGTTTGCGAAGAAATACAGTTATTGATGGTACATTCTTGTGATCAGATTTCAAGACTACATGCATCATTTGCTAATGTCAGTGTCAATAGCCGGGTTTCTATGTATATTTGCAAATTCAACTTATGTGCAAAAACTAGAATACTGCATAAAACATTTGCAAATAAGCACCATTTCTATCCAACAAGTCAAAGAGAACAAAATCTCAACTTCTTGATAAATATAATTAGTAAGAAAAGTAGGAGAAGCCACTGAATATAGTAATTTAATTTTATATAAGAAATTACTTGCGCCTCAGAAGAAACACAATAAATGTGATCATTTCTTTCGAAGGTGAATGCCTGCTGGGAATCCAGTCGTGTAAGACACTTCTGGGAGGCAATCATATAGAAATACTTTGATGACAGACTTTGCTCAGCTATTTCAGAATGACCATAACAACATTTCAGATGCTGTGGAACAAGATCAGTCCACTGGTTAGACTAGAGAACATGTTGAAAATGCAGTACAAACATGTTTTACAACATGGTTTAAATAAGATCAATATGCTTCAATTTTAGAACAAATTGAACTGTAATCGTTTTACACATATGTAAATGCAAAACATGAGTCTGCTGATGCAATGACACCTTCATCTAGCAGATGTGGCAGATGTGCAACAAGTCATAGAAGTTTTCATGAAATATATAGTGACACCTATAATAGGCAATAAACAAGAGGGTGCCATCTAGTAGTGTGGATACAGAATCATGCAAAAGCAATATTCCATCACTGATGCTACTACAAAAATACACTATTTACCATTTATTCATTTACTTTCCAAAGCAACTTACATTGTATTCCAAGTAAACACTTGATCAGTTCATGCATTCTCTGAGAATCAAACTAATGACATGAAGTGTCCTATAATAGGGGGACAGAGTCATGTGATATCAACATGGCAGCCCTCATGAGGCAACCCTCCTATTATGAAATACATCAGTTTTGATTAGGTTACAGATTTGAATATTAGAATATTCATCAAATGTCCTTTTTATTTATATGTTTTTTTTATGAGGAAAAGCTTAATTTAAACTGCAGTGAAGCGACTACTAAATGTGTAAACTAAATGTGAGAACTAATTAGCCTTCAACAGTGTAAATACATTAAGCTGCACAGTGCCATGCAAACAAAACCTAGTATTAACATATCTATATTAACATATAAACTATTTTATTATAAACAACCCATGCAAACAAATAGCTGCATTCACATCATTAAAATGTGATGTCAGATGATATGGTGATGTGCACACAGTTAGTGTGCCACCTGTGACCTTACCATTAACTCCGTTATTACACACTTGTATGTTATAGAAATGTGTATTGAGTAATGCAAAAAGGCACTGCTTTGACAGAGTTGTAAAAGTGTTTGCACGTGGCTATTATTTTGTCAAATAAAAGAGGATGGTTAATTGGCAATGTGCAATAATAATTCATCTTAATGTGTACATGAAAGCAAATAAACAACCATAAATTCTATAAGTTACAGCATATATTGTGAAGAATTAAAAACAACCAACAAAATTAGTACATTCTACTCACCCTAATATGCCAGTACACATTCCAAAAACAAACTCAGTCCCGTTATCACTGTCTTGTCCTTGGCCATCCACTCTGAAAAAGAAAAAAAGGCTAAAATCATCATCAAGCATTTATTTCCAGGGAAAAACTAAGCAACAAGAGGAATAAAACAAGTATACAACAGAATCTGTTTAACATAATGGGCATCTTAAACATATTAGCTTCTAATTCTTTAAACTATATAAAACGAATATGTTCTTTAAACGTGAAATATATATATAAATATTTAATAAGTTCACCATGGTAACCCTCCACAGTAAACGATGGAGTATGAGTCCCTCCTGAGAGATGTACAGTGACAAACCGGTGGCTGTTTAAAAGTGATGGAAGTGTCAATAAGACGAAAATCTATAAGACTAGTCAGTATGATCAAAGGTGTCAAGTACAGTAACGTTATGTAAATACACCTGTGTTTATGCTTAAAACGTCAATGCTTCTATTTTAATAGTTATTTGGTTGTTAACATAATGCTAACAGAGCAATCTGAAAGAGAAACACACGAAGCTAAGCTGGCTGGCTAGGAACATGGAAGTCCAACGTCACAAAACAAAATGGGCTGCATGCTTGAAACCTGGAGTCCGAGCACACAAACAAAAACTCGCGATCTGTGAAACAACGAAAACAAACGTCCTAATTTTAGTTTTAAATCTTACCTAGTGCATCACACACTCTGTGTTATACTAGCCTGTTTAATCACGCAGCAAAGCAGTATACGCTTCTCCCTACAAGCTCATTCCCCCTTAGAGCTGCTTGTACTCACCGTCGTGCTCGGCTTCCTGCTGCTGTCGTTTTCCTTTGTAAGACCTTCCCGTTGCGCAATGCGCACGTAAGATATTCCAAAACTTTCAGTTCAAGTTAAAGATGTTGTAACACTGTTCACTGTTTAAAACAAAACCGTTAAGGGTTTGATGTTAGCACAACTCGATGCACATCCACCAAACAATGTGGCTTCACCCCGGGATATTCCGTGACACCCGACCACTGGAACCTATGAGAAGACCGCGATTGGAGAGGAAGACCCGCCTCCAGTTCTACGGGGCCTCCATTTCAATGTCCAATGTGTAGAAACACTTTTCGCGCATGGTATCTACGGAACGTACCTTAAAATGGCTGCCGATGGTGTGGGAGGAGCTTGTTAGATATTCTGTCGACGGTCCTGCATCATGCCTTTGAGAGCGTTGCAGGGCTCAGTCTTGTCCCTTGCAGTTTCTTGTCAAAGAACCCGAGGACGTCAGTTTACCCCGAGGTCTAACAATCCACACCAGCTGTCTTGTTCTTAGTGCTGAGAGATATTCCATAGTTACCATACTGTTGCTAAATGTACTACGGCCAAAAATGTCACAAAACCGATTTTGGAGCCAACCAAACCTTTGTACTTAGTAACCTACTGTAAACACTTAATAGGCAATGTGGATCTGTGTTACATGAAACATTTTAGATTTGAAAAAGGCAATTGTAATAAACCAATAATATTTTAATGTGGTTCCTCTTTCTTAAGGTTTAAGGTGATAAATCGGATTAATATCAAGACTCTCAATATGAAAAAAAAACCCTGCACTGAGACTGAGATTCACTTCTTTCCTTTGAGAAAGTCACAGGCTCAACTAATGTAAGTGCTTGTCTTTTAACCCCAAGGGAGATCCTGGCAAAGATGCATGCATGCATCACCTAGAGAGCTCCTCTTTGTTCAGGGACCGAATGGTTTTCATTTCCCCCTATAGTCTTCTTGATGTTGACTGTTCTTGAATCACCACAACACCTTACCCTTAGATGAACTTCAGTTATTTAGACTTAACCCCTCTATTATTCCCAGAGTTGTACCTCCAAGGGGCATAGATACAGTACTAGAGAGCTGTCACTCATAGTGAAAGGCAACAGTTAAATAGAGGGGAAAAAAAAGTTAAAACCACACATTCTGGTCACATATTATTATAAATGGAGAAGATGGGGTGCATTATGGGATTGAATGAGGGCACTCAATAACTACTGATATGTATTACCAGAATATAAGCTGGCATTCACTTTGGTAGGCTGCTGACTTTGGCAAGCAGTTAGGACTTCTTATACCAGTTTACCTTAACACAGTGTTGTGCCATTCACTAAAATGGCCCCAAAAACTAAATTAACCAGCCTTTGCTCAATACAAGACCATTGAAACAATACATACACTTGACTCTGGTGAATATAAGACTTGTCAAGGTTTACATAAGACTGTTAAGAAAGGGCATTGTACAAGGAATTGACTCTAAATGGGAGGTAGGGGGCAATGTGTCAATGGGCACTTACAGCCTAAAAGACTACAAGAAAAAGTGTATTTGGAAAAACCAATGACATGCTCTTAGTCAGAAAGGGGCACATGGGCAAGTTTCACAGATCAGTTTTGTTCACTCCTATGTAGCCTTTGAAAGTCCATTAGATACCTGATATCCACAAATGTTTTGGAATACCAAACTCCCTTGTGATATTCTCTCATGGTATAAGAAGACTCAAGAGTCTAATCCTATTGTATACCTTACCTGAAACAACAAAAATGTTTGTAAATTATTGTAAACCAAGATCATACAGTACAGCATATTATAATACCAATGTACAATGGTGCAGGTGGTGTTCCAGAAAGTAGCAACTGGTGATCACTTTTTATGAATGGCGGACAAGATCACTATATACCTGTATATGCTTAGAGTAGATGAGTAAGAAAGTAAGGACATATTTCTCCAGAACACAAACATATCACCATTTATTCAATGATTCAATCAAAAGAATCAATCCCAAGCATTTGAAACCTTTATGAATTTTTTTTATGCTGTCAGGGGGAAAAAAACAGCCTTTGCCCAATTCTACAGTGGAGGAGGTTAAGCAACCCTTCACTGTATAGGTAGGCTCTTTCTCTGTGTGGGTATCCAGGGTTTTATCTGAATCTTGAGGCTGACTTGTACAAGGACCAAGAACCAGTAAATACTTTACAGATCACAGTGCTCAGTAACAGCCTTTCTAAAAACATTAGGCCTTTTTTGTTGTATGTCTTGTCTGAGACAGAATTTGAGTTGTAGTTGAGGTAGACCAATCAATGTTTTAAAGGGTTGAAACTGACTGCCAATTTCCTTCACAAAACCTATTTATCCAGGTTGGCTGCTTCGATACTTCTGAAACCTGTCCTAGGGAGCCCCCACCACTACATATTTAGGATGTTTCCCCTCATCTAACACACCTGATTTAACTTAGTAGCAGAGACTGCTAAAGCCAAAATGGTTATGTTCTATAAGTGAGACACCCAAAATGTGCAGTGGCAGGGTGTCACCTGGACAGGTTTGAGAGGCACTGGCTCACTTGATGTCAGAGTCGCTTGACGTATCTTTGGTTGCTCTGCTAGTTTCTGATGCTAACAGAGTATGTATCAGAAGAGTTGTTTTAACACTCTTCATGTTGATCTACCCACAATATAGAACAGGGCACTGCAAATAAGCATTTTATTTACTTTTTTTCCCCATTTACGGCAGGGTGCCCAATCCTGCTCCTAGTGGGCCAATGTCCAGCTGAGTTTGGCTCCAACCCTAATTAAACACACCTGAACCAGCTAATCAAGGTCTTCAGGATTACTAGAAACATACAGGTAGGTGTGTTGGAATAGACCTCTAGGAGTTTTGCTGCCTTCACGCCATGTCGTAATTACCGTAATTCCAAGATGACATGATGTGGCGTTCTACTCGGAGCTGCCCATGTTCTCGGACTCAGAGGTAGCGCCAAAGTAGTGCCTAAATGAATCTGGCACCAGTTAGGTGGTACATCTGTCACATGGTCCAAGTCGTAAACCTCAGAACATTCTGGAGCACGTAAAGGCTTTGGTGTTGATAGTGTTGCCATAGAAACACATAATTCAGCTCAGAGTAGAATGTAACATGTTGTTACCTTGGAATTATGGTTATTTTATCATGGCATGAAGGCAGCTTTAGATTGGGCACTCCTGAATTAAAGCAGTGGTTCCCAACCATGTTCCTGGAGCCCTGAAGGTCAACACTGTACATTTTGCTAGGTCACCCTTGTTAGATCTTCGAGGCAGTGTCTGAAATCACTCCCATACATTTAAAAATGGCACTATTTGCAGGGATAGCCATTTGTAGTGGTGTCCGAAACCATAGTCAACATTATCGAGCGTACTCTTTCTATCCCATGATGCATCGCATTAACGGGTGTACAACCGATGTACACACAATGTTTATAGAATACCCATAATGTACTGTGGGGGTCGTGCCGAAGTAATTCCTGTATTTCGCAGAATGGCGCCTGCAGCTGAATCAGCTATCCATCCATCTTACAAACCACTTATCCAATATGTGTACAGTGTAATACATACAACTATACATTTCTTTTTACATGATTATTATATTGTTTAATTAAGGTTTCTATATACTAGTTTTCATGAAGATACATTTTTTAATTACTTCTGGAGCTGCAAGTTTCAAATGATTAAGCAGCAAGCACAAATTGCAAAAATGGCAGCCCTTCCCAATTTAGCCAATTTAGTGTCTGAATTCACTTTCTCGTTTCGTCCTTTGGGCGCCCTCTGCAAGTGGTCCCAGGGGAGCCCCCTTGGTGGATATTGCATTCTAGAGTGCCTCGGTGGGGGATGTGGGGACTGGAGGGTGGATGGGTAGATCAATTCCCATCGTTAGAAATCACGTTCCGGGGGTGGGAGGGTTGGGTAGAAACGGGTAGAATCTTGTGGGCTGTGTAGTGCCTGTATATGCTACAGCTGTATATGCTAAGTGACTGACATGCGGAGACATGCAGTGTTGGGGGCTGGGGGTTCAGGAACATGGTTGGGAACCACTGTGTCAGGGTTCGAGTAGGGAAGAGGCAAGGACTCAGATGCAAAGGAAAACAGATCAAAAAAGGAAACAGGAACAGGTAGCGCAGGACACAAGATGATAACATTGATGACGAACTGGCAAGGAAACACATGGAAAAGGAAAGGACATGACGCATGGCCAAGTATGGTGTCCCGTACTCGAAATTTGTGTGTACCTATCCAAGTGCACACGCAGTGAGTAGCGAGTAGTGAACTAACGGTGCCCGGGGAGCAGTTGGGAGTTTGGTGCCTTGCTCAAGGGTGGAAGAGATGGAACAGAGTGCTGTACATTCACATCCCCCACCTACAATTCCTGCCGGTAAGGAGACTCGAACCCACAACCTTTGGGTTACAAGTGCGACTCTCTAACCATTAGGTCATGACTGCCCCCTAAAGTCATGGCCTAAGGCCCTGTCCACATGAACACAGGTATTTTCAAAACAGTAGATTGCCCGTTCATCCACATGCAAAGCCATAGCCGGTGAAACCATAGATTTTGTCTTGTGACATCGGAGTGTGTGTTTTTTTTTCAGGCTTCTGACTGGCCAATATGGCTTTACGGTTAAGGTTATATCGCCACCTGTTGGTTTCGCATGCTCTTGACAGCGCTTCATAACATGTTTTTCAAAAATACTTGTGTACGTTTAGACTAGGACTAAACAGAGAGAACAAACAAAGCAGATAACAAGGGAGGACAGTAAGGGCGTGGTTAACAAGAAGGGTGTGGTTAGACAATAGACAGGACAGCACATGGCTCATAGAAACAACCATGAAAAGCCATATGCTCACACCAAAAAAAAAAACATGGCCAGTGAACCCAATCATAAGCCATGTGTCCAAACAAAACATGACAACATGAAAGCAAGCAGCCAAAAAAAAAACATGAGCCGCATGCTACACAGCACAAGACAAAACATAACATGAAAGTATGCAGCCGATGTAAACATGAACAACGTGCCACACAGAACACAACACGTGGACAGAAGATCATTCAGCCTGAGCGAACTTGAAACTCGAATGCTCACACAGCGAGACCAGAGCTCAGTTCCTGGAGGGCCGCAGCCCTGCAGAGTTTTGTTCCAACCTTGCTCCAACATACTATGTAGTTTTCAATTAAGCCTGAAGGACTTGATTAGTTGGATCAGGTGTGTTTAATTAGGGTTGCATCTAAACTCTGCAGGGCTGCGGCCCTCCAGGACCGGAGTCTGACACCCCTGGCATAGAGGATAAGCGAATGCTCATCCCATGCACTGACAAAAAAAGACAACACACCATGCATGAATGCCCGAACTCTGGCACAGAACTGAAACCAAACTGGACTTCAGTGTCAGGATCTGAAGACCATGCACTGCACACAAAATAACTAACATGGACAGAAGAGCATATGGACTGAGTGAACTCAGAATCACATGCTCACAATGGCAAGATAATAGGAGTGTCAGAGTTCTATCACCAATCCAAGAATAAACCGACCAAAGTGACAGAACCTTGGCACGGTGATTTAGAGCAGTGGTTCCCAACCATGGTCCTGAAGGCCCCTCAACACTGCATGTTTTCCATGTCTCCTTAATCAGACACGCCTGATTCAGATCATCAGTTCATTAGTAGAGACTTCAAGACCTGAAATGGATTTGTCAGACAAACGAGATGCAAAATGTGTTTGGGGAAACTCCAGGAATGTGTTTGGGAACCACTGATTTAGAAGATGCTTTAGCCAATGCAAATTAACAATAAGAATAACAGAGATAGACGCAATAACAGAGATAAACGCAACAGAGATAGACCCAAAAGAACAAGTATCACACCAAACAAAATTTCTATGAGGTACAAGTGTGGTATAACTGTGATAGTGGATTGCACATGGTTGAGACTTTATTCCAATGCCAAGGAAGAGGGACAGTGTGAAGGCTTTTGGAAATTATCTTGTGCCACACTGTGATGGCACCATCATGTGTTCCTTTACTGACTCCAGAATATGGGAGAATGCAGACAGAGAGGTGGCTTGGTATGCTAGCATCAGAGCCTTGTATTTGATGCAGATGCCTATAGGCGGTGAGCCAAGAAACGTGTGACATGGTGCACAATTTTGGCTGACTGAAGACCAGATGCTCTCATACATTCTGGATCATCTGCAAGTCTTGACAGCTGGAAGGCCAGATAGTAAAGTGTTCCAATTTTCCATTTTGGGATGAAAAGAGTGTGCACACAGAGCAACACAGCATAATCAGACTGGTGTCAGCTAATTTTCTTTATGTTAAAGACCATAAACTGGGCAGTTATTTAGGTGGTTGTTAAATACTCGTTGAGTCTAGCTGTTTGGTGGTGTTGTGTTCAGTTGATGGCCTGGCTGGTTATGTCAAGGAGTTCAGCCTTTGAGGTTGACCTGGACATGATATTTCTTCTTCATTCATGATGTTAAAAAACAGAATGAAAGTGTGGGGTTATCAGGTTGGAATGACCAGTAAATCTGTGTTAAGTAGTGGTGCTAACACTGGTGCTTAAAAGTTTATTAACCCTTTAGAATTTTTTGACATTTCTGCATAAATATGACCCAAAAGATCATCAGATTTTCACGCAAATCCTGAAAGTTGACAAAGAGAACCTAATCAAACAATTGAGACAAAAATATATACTTTGTCATTTATTTCTGGAAAACAATCCAATATTCCTTGTCTGTGAGTGGCAAAAAAGTATGCGAACCTCTAGGGCTAACAGTTAATTTGAAGTCCAAATTAGAGTCCATCTGTTCAGAAGTGTTTTCAATCAATGGGATGGTGTCAGTGTGTGTCTTGTTTTATTTAAAGAACAAAGATCTATCTATGTTTGTGGAAGTGTATTATGGCACCAACAAAGGAGATCTCTGAAGACCTCAGAAAAAGAGTTGTTGTTCATCAGACTGGAAAAGGTTACAAAACCATATTTGGACCATGGATTTGGACTCCACAAATTCACAGTCAGACTGTGTACAAATGGTGGAAATTCAAGACTATTGTTACCCTCCCCTGGAGTGGTTGACCAACAAAGATCACTCTAAAGCAAGACATGTAATAGTCCAGGAGGTTGCAAAAGACCCCAGGGTAACTTCTAAGCAACTAAAGGCTTTTCTCACATTAGCTAATATTAATGTTCATGCGGTCCATCATCAGGAGAACACTGAACAACCATGGTGTGGAAGGCAGAGTAGCATGGAGAAAGCCATTGCTCTCCAAAAAGAATATTGCTGCCTGTCTGCAGTTTGGTAAAACTCATGGGGACAAACCAGAGGACTATTGGAGAAAGGTTTAATAGATGGATGACACCAAAATAGAAATTCTGGATTATGTTTGGAGAAAGAAAACGCTGCATTCCTGCATCAGAGCCTTATCCCGTCTGTGAAACATGGTGGTGGTAGTATCATGGTTTGGGCCTGTTTTACTGCATCATGGCCAGCACAGCTTGCCATAACTGCTAGAATGATAAATTTTGAATTATACCAGCAAATCCTAAAAGAAAATGTCAGACATCTGTCCAAGAACTGAATCTCAAGAGGAAGTGGGTCATGCAGCAATACAACAACCACAAGTACAAGTCGTTCTACCAAAGAATCGACCAAAGTTAATGTTTTGTCAAAGTCCGGACCTTACCCAATTGAAATGTGGAAGGACATGAAGCAAGCAGTTTATAGGAGGAAACCCACCAACATCACAGAGTTGAGGGGGTTCTGTACTGAAGAATGGGCTAAAATTCCTACAAGTTATTGTGCAGAAATGTTTAGCACAATATTTTTGGCTCATTTGTTTTATTGGATCGGTTTGTCTACTTTCAGGACTTGTGAAAATCTGATGATCTTTTGGATTATATTTATGTAGAAATAGAAATTTCTAAAAAGTTCAAAAACACCACTGTAAATAAGTGGAGAGAGTCAAGCATTGATCTCTAGGGTACTCCAATGTTTAGCCTGGTGGTTAGTTGTGAATCAGATACTCCTCCCATCCATAAAACTTGGACAGATATGCCTGTAAAATAGGACTCAAAGCAGAAAATAGCAAAATCATTGATGCACAATGCTGATAGAGTTGATAGAACATGATTGGTTGATGTTGGCAAAGGCAGCGGACCCATCAAGCAGATTCAAGGTAGATGATCTTGAAGTAGCTCTTGCCAGAGTACTAGGGCTTTTGGAAAGGGAAGCATGGTAGTCCATGTAAAATGTCCACTTTTGAAGCCAGAATGGCTTTATCCTGCAGGTCGCTCTGTGAAAGGAATGCAAAAAGTTGAAGATTCTATTTTTTTGGACAGGAATCAGAAATTCGGGCCTGTGTTATATAATACTTACCAGTTCAACTGGTAAAGCATGACGCAAACATCACAAACACCATTGGTTTGAGTCTTGAATTCACTTGTAGTGGCTTTGGATAAATGCCCCTGCTGAATACATTAATGGAAATGGAAATCTGATGTTGCAGTGTCAAGTACTGGTTTGAGGAGGGTTACTGTGGGGATAACTGAACTTACACAATAAGACATGTTCAAGATGTGTGTAAGAACAGGTAAGCGTAAGAGAGATGGTTTGAGGAAACTGAGAGAAGATATGATCTAGGGGACACCACAGTATAATAGTCTGGAAACACCGATTCTGAGAGAGGAGAGAAGAGTAGCATGCGAGTCATGCATGTTTGTGTGTGTCTAGAGGAGACAACTGGTTTCGACTTTGTCAGTGGAAAAATGTGGCAAAGACATAACCAGTCAAAGAGGTAGGGGGAGAAAGTGGAGGCAGACAGAGTTTAGACAAGAATGCAGTGAAGACTTTGTGGGTGTTAGCAGCACACTGTGTGATACAGGTTGTTTTTCTGGTTTTTCAAATACTACACGGTTACATAACAAAGGAGGAACATAAAACTCAATTTCAACAAGCACAATTTAGGAACTTTGAACAAACCTCTATACACTGCCTGTTTACAAACAGATGCCGTCTACTACTTACAGTAAAAACCATGCAGTGTTTTTTTTTTTTTTAAATTCATTTTAGGCATTTTTGTTTACTATGATAGGACAGTAACGTGGGAGCAAAATGGGAGAGAGAGGGGGACAGGATTGGGAAAGGTCTGCAAACCAATACTTGAGCTCGGGGCACTTGAAGCACAATGGCGTTATAAATTGACACGCTGCCCACAAAGCTAATGGTGCCGATAGTGTTTGTTTTTTCAAATAACGATTTAAGTATATAGTAGTCAACATTTGAAGTGGATCAAAACAAGTTTATCAACGTGTCCTAAGACAAGAATGGGTATTGTTTTGGTTTTAGGACAACTTTGATGAAAGAGTTTGAACCACTTCAAATCTTGACTACTGTATTCCCAGATTCCTCGAGAGGTGGTCACATCATAGCAGCAAATGGAATATCTGTCTCTACCATTTGGATATTAGACATATACCAAAAATACAAATATTAAATCCATTGCATATAAGCTGCTCCACTGTATAAACCCTTGGAATAATTCTCTATACTTGCCTTGATCACCTGAATGGCTGGTTAATTTTTTGTTATGGTTTTCTTTTTCTTAAAGTTTTATAATTTTTTTTTTTTTTTTAGATAGGACAGTAGGTGGACATGAAACAAAGTGGGAGAGAGAGAGGGGGATGGAATCAGGAAAGGTCCGCTAGCTGAGAATCGAAGTCTGGACACCCGAAGCCCAACGGTGCCACATGTCGGCATGCTTCCAATGAGACCATTGGCGCCAACGTTCTGGCCTTTTTTCAACAAGCTTTTCTAGACACCTTAGAACTTGAGCTTCTGCAATTCTGTCTACAGCTGGATACTGGACTATAATTACATTTCCTAATGACATGACTAGGCAAATTAACAGTAACTGGAAATAGAGGGTGTCATTTTCTTAAAATTAACAGCACTCCAAATGATCAGATTGTTTCGGTTACTCTACATGCATATCTACTAACCTGACCTAGCCCCACAAAACCATAGCCATTCCAAAACACTGCACTTTCTGAGAGTCCTAAATACAGGGGCACCGCTATAGTTTCTGGTATCCCAGATCTCTATTTTGACTCGGACCCTCTTAGAATCGTGTTCGGGGGTGGGTTGAGGACAGTATCTTCGCTAGGAATTCTGGGACCTGTGCTCTGAATTTAATATGGGGGCCCCCTCAAAATCAGTGGGGGAGGGTCATGATTGCGAACTCACATTCAGTGGTGGGGGGTGGAGGAGTAGTGGGCCCCTGTCAACCTCAGGGTCCTATGCACTCTATCACCCTTTTCACCCCAGTAGCGACGTCTTTGTCTAAGTGGTGTACTGCTGTACTACTAGGTCTATGGTATAACATGGAAATGTCTAGAGTTTTGCATATTCCAAGACTATCCTATGAGGGGATCTGCAAGAATTAATACAAATAATACCCATGATGAGTTCAGAGTAGATAAAAAAAAAAGGCAACTATTGAAAAGGTACCACTTCAAGACAGTCTAGTCTTTTAATTCCTAGGTGTTTCAATTTTTGTTTAGGTCATTTACTTATGACCATTAGTTTATTTCATTGATCTTTGAAAATGCTGGTCCCATGTACAAACACAAGGCAACCTATGCCAGAGTCTTCAGTTCTGTGGTAGTTTTAACACATATCAGACACCACTTATTCAAACTATGGTAGAAGAACCTAAGCACCCATGAATGGTTCAAATCAATGCCAGACTGGTGTAAAGTGGACACCAACAGCAGTTGGAAGAAGGTACCTTTCAAACTTGAGAGAATTTAAGAGTTGGCAAAAGAAAATTAGAGCAAACAACCAGTACACATTGATGTAAGAATGTCACTGATGGCTGTAAGTCAACAGTCAAATTGCCTAAAGTCTGTTACCAATTATTAAATCTAGGGATCCAGGATTTGAGCTGGGATTCAGCTTTTTTTTTTGTTGTTTTGTCTTTTCATCCACTGCAAACAAAAGAAATGAATCTTAGTTTAAAAAAAACAAACGGCCCCAAACAAACGGATATGATCAACGTTAGACATAACTCTAAATTAACACCACACCACTGACAGAACCGGGAATTGACTAAGCAAAATTGAAAGACCTTGTGTAACAGGATTAGGTACAGTTTGATTGTTACATAAAACAGAATCTGTAGCATGACGTTGATTACCACAGAGAGAGAGAAGAAAAAAAAAAGTGGCTTCTCTCTTTGCAGAAACAAATGCAAAAGCCATATGCACTTTGCCATTATATTGGTATACATTTTTGTAGTTAAACAGTTTATATGGTGTAAACCACTCTATATAACATTATACAAGTATACATATGCAGTCTTCCCATAGAATTGATTCTCACAAAAGTGCACTCACTGATTTTGATGTTTCCAGTCATTAGATTAGTTTCCATAGTCATTAGTTTCCAGTCCATGACACAGGAGGTTTTTAAAACCTAAAACAATTTTTTCTAAGATACAGTGTATTATTTTAACCATATTTTTTCATAAGCACTACTCTTTTGTCAATGAGAAAATGAATATTGAGTGTGCCTTTGACTCCTCATGATAAATAAGTGAAATCGTCAAAATTATTGCAACAAAATTTAAGGTTTTAAAGACTAGAGTGTGTTTTAAACCTGACATAAGGTAAAAGAAATGTCTACTAATATTTGCATGCATAAAAACAATAATTTACATCTTTGGTATATGAAAAAAATAAATGTAACAATTACAGTGCCTCAAAGTAGAAAACAGAATTGTCTTTATTTATAAACAAGTGAAACCAGACGTGCACAGACTATGTAACTGATATTTAAGAACAGTCAAAATGTGCTTCGCACCACCACTTATACAAAATAAAAAATACAATTTGTACAAAAAAGCCTGTGCTTAGTCTGTGTAGACCTTGACTTGGGGGTGAGGGTTAAATTATAAAAAACATACAGCTAAAATACATACTTCCATAACTGCAGCAGAAGTGTGTTCTTGAACCAAGTTTTAGCAAAGACAGTTCAAATGACATGAATAAGTCCAGGATTAATAACTTCTGCTTTGCTCCAAATTCATCAGTTCATGAGTAAAATTTCAAACAATCTGGTCATCATAATGGTTCTTATATAGGTCCCTTTGGTTTGTGAATCCATACTGTCAACACCTACTTTGAATAAGAATTTGAATTGCCAATTCAAAAAATTGGAAAATGCAAATGAGAATTTTGGGGGAAACACCTTTATATACAACAAATGCAGCATACATGAGACACATGAGAAACAGTATTTGGTACACCCGAGGAGCCAAATGCTACAGAAGTACAACACTCAAAAAAAAAAAAAAAGTATGTTAATAACTCTAACTACAAGCATTCTGAGAATTCTGATATACATTATATCTTCATTGTGGACACTCTCTTCTAATTCTGAAGTTATTAGAAAGGCTTTTTCTCCAGGCATTCTGGTCAGAATTGTAATCTTAAAACCAAACTCTTCAATGATTTACTTGAGTATTCTGTGCTTCCAACTTTGTGGCAACTATGTCAGGAGGGCCCTTTTCTTTTCCAAAAGGACAGAGTCAGTTTGCATGAACTCCTAAATGCCTTTGGGGGAAATGATGCTCGTCAACCATTTATTTTCAAAAGTATGTAATTTGTTTTCCTGCTATAACCAGACTCCACTATTCTGTGATGGGAAACTGTTGCAGGGAGTTACTCCAGACACGAGCATCAAGAAGGTTAGGCAACAACTGCAATAACTAATATAGTCTGTGTTCCCAATCCATCCCAAAGGTGCTTGGTAGTGGATCTTTGCGTGTCATTTACATTCTTCAAAACCTGAAACTGTAGGGCATCACTTTGTGCAAAAGGTCATTGCCCTCCTGGAATAGAAAAAGAGTCCTCGCTTAATGAAGCACATAATACTCGGTTTTATAGTTGAGCATTTATAATTGCTGGACTAGCAAAACTTGTTCATTAGATAAGAGTGTCCATACACTTTTGGCCATTTTGTGGATCTCTAGGTCTGAGAACATTCAGTGGATTCATTCAGTATTTCCGACGGCATGCCATTATTACCAGCATTTGTATCAGGGTTTTCAGCATGTCCTTGTTGATTTTCGGAATCAAGTACATTAGTCTCAGGAGGATTTGCACCATCATTCTCAGAGTCTCCTTTATGATGATAAACAAGATGGCGATCTAAAGCAGACAGGAATGTGAAGCGGCTTGGACAGAGAGGGCAACTGAGCAAAACCTTGCAGGGACTTCGCTTGTGGTAATACATGTGTCGCCGATAAACACTAAGTAGCCCAAAGACTCTACAACATTCTTTGCATTTGTACTTCATTCTTGGTTTGTAGGTTCCCTTATAAGGAGAACCAAGTAACAGGTCATCTGGCTTGGGCTGATTTTCTTCTTCAAATTCTTCTTGTTGACTGTCACTTTTTGTTTGTGTCAATGCTTCCGCAGGTTTCCATTCACTGTTTTTATCCCCATGTTGTGTCTTTGACTCCCCAGGTGCCCTGGATTGAAGTGCTGAACTGTGGTACATGGCCATGTGCCTCGTGACATCACATCTTTGTGGAAAGTGTCTTCCACAATAATTGCAAGCATGCAGAGTACCCTTATGGTAACGCATATGGCGAGAGAGACTGCTTGAGTGTACAAACACACGATGGCAGAGTTTGCACGAGAATAGTTTGCCACCAAAACTGGCTCTGTTCACTCCTTTAGGTCTTCCTCTTATGCTTGGCCTTAGTGGATCAACTCGCTGCTTTTGTCGCATTACACCATGTTCCTGCAGTTTCATCTTAGTCGATAAACCTGAAGAGTCTTTTAATTCAACCTCATCTGGATGTGCTTTTTTATGATGCTCTCTTAAATCTGCAATTTGGCTGAAATGTTCCCCACACAGGCCACAACGACACGGCTCATTAACTGAATTACCATTTTTCATACTTTCTTCTTCCCCAAGTGTTTCCTGTTTTTGTGTTACATCACTGGATGGCTTGCTGACACGAGAATGACTGTTTAGGTGGCTTTGCAAGTCAGACAACCAAAAGAAGCGCAAGCCGCAAACTTTGCAAGGGTAAGACTTGCTCATGTTATTCTCTTGGTTTTCCATGGATCTACTCGAAGTCTTGGAACCAACAGATCCATGCCACTGTTTCTGGTGTGACAGTAAGGTCTCTTGTCTTAAGAATCGCTTTCCACAGTGTCCACAACTATAAAAGCGCTCATGAGCATGGTTTTGAAGGTGGCTCTGCAGACTCTCCCGGTCATCAAACACCTTGCAGCACAGAGTGCATTTGAACCCCTGCTCAAGGGCACGGTACTGCTGATGCAGCAGTAAGCTCTTTGGGGTTTTGAACACTTGTCCACATCTTTCACACTTAAACTGAGTGTACTCCTTCTCTGGTATCTTAGATGAAGTCAAAGGGGCTTGAATAGGGGGTTGGCAACATAATGACTTGGGTGTAGGTTTCCCAAACAAGAAAGTAAAGTTAGACAACACAGATCGATCAACCACAGTGAGCATTCCGTTTTCATGGAGAGCAACCTCAATGGATGCGTTGATACAACTACCATTACTAATGCTTAAACCATCAGAGGAAAAGATGTCAGTAAGTCCATGAATGGCCATGTGTTCGACTAGTTTTGGGTACTGACTAAACCCTTCACCACACTCTGTGCAGATGAAGGCATCTCCTGCGCTTAACTCTTGCACAGGGTCCATTGAGTAAGCCATCATGACAAAGCCAAACGTAGCCTCTTTGAGGTATAAAATCGATCGTTTAGGAAACAGAGAACATGATATATTATGTGAGATGTTTAAAAAAATCTATCAAAACATGATAACTTTGCCTATTGGAATTATTTTCCAGTAAATAATGTCTGTTAAAAATCTAATTTCACTTTAGTTGCTATAAAACACGGCTAGGTTTCTATATGCATTTAATAAATATGCCACAGCTGGTCACAGCATTTCTAAAATGGCAACTCCACCAACTTCAATAAAACAGAAAATTCCCAAAAGGATTAAAAATCTATCCTCAAAAGTCTTTTTGATTGTCAAATCAATCATCAATTCTCCAACTCCGTTGGAAAATGTGACATTTGAGCATAATACAAGGATGAAAACCTTGTTATATATGGCCTGCCTTGTTTCAGGTGCTGGCTTGCAATTCAGATATTGCCATCTGTAAAAAAAAAAGAAAGGAGAGGAAAAGTAAGACACAAATCAATTTTGTTGCAAGTGACAATTCTTAATTCTCAAGGCTAAACACTTCCGCCGCTGCTGTGTGTGGCAGGCTTTTCCAGCTTCTGAACGGCATTACTAATTGTAATTTGCACACATTGCACTTAATTATTTTTATTTTGAATATTTGATTGTACTGGATATTTATTGATTGCACAGGACATTTATATTTATTTGTATTTGTTTTTGTATTTATGGAGAACTTGATGCCTTAAATGTGGATGCAGCTGGAATTTGTGATTTTTCCCATTGGGATTAATAAAGTATTTATCTATCTATCTTTATCTATCTCAAGTAATAATTCATAATTGAATGTTATCATTATACATACTTTTAAACAATCCACTTGGGCTGTTTTGGGAATGATAGTTTCGGGAAACGCAGCCCAGGGTAGTTATTATATAAACATCTACATCATCTAAATGAGCCCAAAGTACTACCATTGAAGTATTTGTGTTGGGGCTAGGTATAAATATAGATTTTCCAAATTATTTCAAATCTGATTCACAAGCTCTCAATTAAGAGTATTTTGAGCACATCTTGATAATAATATCCATTTTACTTAAATAAACTCTCTATCAGATAATACTGTAAATTATGCAGGAAAATGTCTAACTTGGAACATTAAAAAAACAATGTAGTGAAAATGTAGTGAAAGCAGTGTTGTATAAATATAATATAAACTATAAATAACTGAATCAAACTCTTACACATTCTTTATGATAGCACAACAAATAGAATAAATATTTTTAATACATTTGTATTGAATTTTAAAATAACCATTTTTTTGCAAATTTAATGCAAATTTGATCGAATTTATTACAAGGACGACAAGATGTAAAAGATTGTATACAAATGTTGAAGCAAACTGATATAGAAAAGTGTAAATAAATGCAGAATAGACAGCGATCAAGAAGTTATTTGCATAAAATATTCAGTAAATATTCACGAGACAGTTTATCTCGATCAACATTCTTTTGTCTCCATTTTGCACTACACTTACATAAATCATTAAAACATTACATTTCTTTTAAGATAAGGGGGGCAAATGGAGGAAAAAAAATAATTTGGACTAGAAGTAAAAATTTTTTGCAAAAGCAGATTTCAACAGTGCTCTTTATTGGTTTAAAAAAACCCACTATATTCTTCAAAATGCAAAGGGAAATGCCAATGCTGAACTATCAGATAACTTTATTCTCTTTAGTCCAATAGTCATTTTGTTCTTGGTGTGAATTAGGGCTGCACGATTAATCAAATTTTTTATTGTGATTACAATTACAGATGCCACAATTATGTAATCATTCAAAGGCACAATTATTTAAAAAAAACAACAACAAAAAAAACCAAAAACACTTACTTAAGATGTGTGTGTGTGTGTGTGTGTGTGTGTGGGTAATTTTACAATTTTTACTTTTTTTTTTATATTTAAAGAAGAAACTATATATAAAAATGCGGCATGCAGCGCTTCAAACAATGGTATATAACTATTCAAAACATCATTCAATGTAAATTGTGATAACTGTAATTAATAATGGCAATTACAATTTCAAGGTAATAATCGTGCAGCCCTAGTGTAAATGGATCATTTGTCTGCAAGTAATTTATCTTTTTACCCCACTAATGCTGTTAAAGGGCCTTGAAAAAGAAAGCTATCAGGGATTGTGCTATAAGGTTAGGGTACCAAGAGGCAACACTGCCCTGGAACCAATGGCCCTATTTACATGCACTTTTTTTTTGCAGGTTTTTTGCAGGTTTTTGCAGTAAGCAGAATTCTGAACCATCACATAAATGCAAAAAAACAGTTTTCCTTAAGTCATTTAAGAAAGCAAAATAAATCAGTTTAACACCTGCCATGTAAACAAATAATCTGCATTCTTCACAATGTACATATTGTGAATGTGATAAAAAAGAATAAATAAATGTGTGGAGGACTATGCTTACTAATGGTGTAGTAGGTATTGACAGGGGAATATTTAACAGGAACGGCAGTTTTGCACCTCAAACAGCTTTCTTACATAAGCAATTTTCTGATGTGCATCAAAATGATCAGCTGATCGGTGTGTGTACAACTGGCTCATATGCAAAATAAAAACCAAATATACAGCAACCAACACATTGTGTATTATGTGCCCTTTAGAAATATCGTAACTACAACCCTAAACAAATAAATGGACCACAAAACCAGTCAAAAGTAGCACGCGTATATATTTGTAGCAATAGCCAACAATACATTGTATGGGCCAAAACTATCTTTTTTTTTTTTTCTTTTAAGCCAAAAATCAATAGGATATTAAGTAAAGATCATGTTCCATGAAGATATTTTTTATAAATTTCCTGCCACAAATATTTATAAAATCTTAATTTTTGATTAGTAATATGCATTGCCAAATATTGTCTTATTTTAACAAACATGCATCAATGGAAAACTTATGTATTCAGCTTTCAGATAAAAATTTACCCTTATGAAGTGTTAAATTCTGAATTCTAGATCATACACAAGTTGTGTGTCGATTTGAAACATTGCAGATACACTATAATATAATACAACATATCTATATTGTCTATAATATTTTTGTTTTGTTTATGCTACTTCCTTATTTTTCAGACTTGAATGTGTGATGAATGTGGTACAAGTTCCCCATGTGCAATGGAAGGCAGCATTTTCTCACATAAAAATAGTCTTCTAAAATACCCAACAAGTGTACAAAATAGGAAATCAGGAGTTTAATTTTTACTCACCGCAATCCTGATGTTTTAAAATTGATCTCTCCCCATTTACAGCAACCAGGTCGAACAGCAGAAATCACCCAGTATGTCTAAAAACTGACAAATACAAGAGAACAACCATTTGTAAAGCCTGTATGTAAAAATACTGAACAAGTGTCTGGTACATTTCCTTACCGTCTTAAGAATTTTTTAAAAATGACATGCTGACTAGAAATTAATTTCATGCACAGACAAAAATACAACTTAGTAGCATAGAATTAATCCATAGAGACCTAAAATCAGTGATGGTTACACAATACACATCGATGCTAAAACTACATTGTCATTACATGTATTTATTCAGCAGACACTTTTATGCAAAGCAGCTTACAAAACGTGGAACTTCATAAGTATGTTATTATCTTAAGAGCAATAAGCTCAATTGAGTATTGAGTAGCAGCAAGTAATTTTTGAGATAATTTTTATGTTCTTGATATTTTTAAGGGTCAAGGCATCGTGGGATATTTACAAATTCAGCAACCAAATCAGTTTATCGATCTCAAATGACGGCATGCAATAGTATCCTAAAAAAAAACAACAACCACAAATATAACGAAGGTAAATTGACGGTAAATGTACATGTCTATAACAACGGAAAGATTACGGGAAATTTTACAGCTTAAAACAAAAACAGCAACGCGTAACAGGCGCAACACCTTTACATTAGTAACGCCACATTATTATAAAGCTAAACAACACGCTAGCTTAGCAAAGTTGATTTACTCGTAGAAAACATGTAGATTACGCTACGTAAGTAAAACACAACCGAGAGTATGCGTGCGGGATATTGAAAAAAATCATGCATTCATAACACAGTATCTACAAATGAAAACAGGCACATGTATCTACGAATTACCTCGTCGATAGATGTCACTTCTGAAGAGCCTCAAACGCGGGTAGCAACTTTCCGTCACCTTTCTGTTTAGTGTGTAGCTGTAGTGCGATCTCTTGCGAATTCAACGTGTATCGTAGATTGTTTTTGTTTTTTTGACCAGTCACCTCAACTAGTTGTAGTTTATCCTAAACAACTGTAAATCCTCGAGAACAGAAGGGGGTGGAAAGAAAAACGAAAGCTTCCTTTAGGCATTCTTCTTCGCGTAAGATGTGCTGTGCAGCAATACCGCTACCCACAGGACTGGAGCGTAGATGCGGCTAATGAGGGCAATGAAATGGAGGAGGAAAATCTATAAATAATGATTGTTAATTCATTTGATCTTTGGTGCGTGCATGTACTTCTTAAATCATGTTATCAAAATCCGTTGTTTTGAGATAATTTGGCACTGCATTATGTAAACATTTGTCTGTCCTGGAACATTATAAAACGATTTTGTAATGTGAGGCTTTTTATTTAAACCCACAGATTATATTTTCTTGCACATGCTGTGCAGCGTAGGAGGGTTGTTATCATTAAATAATTTAGGAAGAATGAAATATGAACTATTTTGGGAAGCTGATTTACCATACAATGTGACATTGCAAAACAGCTGGAACTTGGAAGAAAATTATTTTGTAAGTATGCAGCTTTATGACTTTATATTTTTGAGATTGCTTGAAATATTTGTATATTTGTGACCCTGGACCACAAAACCAGTCATGAGTATCACGGGTATATTTGTAACAACAGCCAACAATACACTGTATAAGTCAAAATGGTATTTTTTTCTTTTATGCCAAAAATCATTAGGATATTAAATAAAGATCATGTTTCATGAAGATATTTTGTACATTTTCTATTGTAAATATATCAAAACTTATTTTTTGATTAGTAATATGCATTACTAATAACTTAATTTGGACAACTTTAGGTGATTTTGTCAGTATTTAGATTTTTTTGCACCCTCAGATTCCAGATTTTCAAATAGTTGTATCTCGGCCAAATCAAATATTTGATATTCTATCCTAACAAACCATACATCAATGAAAAGCTTATTTATCTAGCTTTCACATGATCTCATTTTCAAAAATTTGACACTTACTATTGGTTTTTAATATAGCAGAACCATTTGAAATGAGCCAGTTCAGACATAAATGTTACCACTCATTTTTCTGGAGTTAAACAAAAAAAAAAAAAAAAAGAAAGAAAAAAAGACAATGAGATAATATTCTAGTTCAGGATTTTGAGGGTCCGTTTAACTGGTATTGCCACTGCAGTAATGATGGTGTAATGGTGTAGTTCAAGTCATTACAGAGTCATAGCACTCCTCCCTTCAACCACAACCAGTATTAAAAGCAAAATTTCCCTGCCCAGTTCTCTGTGTCTGCAGTTTAACAAAGTACGTGCTGCCATGAAGGTTCAGATTTGAATCAGGTGATAAAAAGTATTACAGGCATTTTTATATCATGTACTGCCTGGCAATTTAATCCTAAAGGATAATTTAGTTTGGCCATACAGAAAGAATCAATCAACGGGCTATAGGTGGAAACAATAAATACATTATGGTACACTATACCACAGACTGTTAGAAAATATCCTATGAAATAATATATATCATTAAATAAAACTTTTCATGAAGTATACAATATGCGATATTTTGCCTTGTTCAGTTAATGAATTACCATTAGTGTGAACATTCTAATTGAATTGTATTAAAAACTCTTTCTTCTGACTATGTGTTTACACAGCAAACCATGTGTGGATATAGTACAAGTCTCATTGGTTCTCACAGTGTTAAGGCTGGCCTCTCATTTATTGTTCCCGAACATAGCAATACAATCAGAATCTGTTACCCGTTTCAAAAACTGAAACTGAATGGACTATCATCTCTCTTGAATCTTGAATTATGAGAGAGTTAACATTTAAGCTAAAAAACAACATTGTTCTGAGTAACTGTACTTTATATTTTGTAAGTAGATTTATTCATTCTCACATTTGAAAAGGTGTTAAACATCTAAATATTCTCTTGAATTAATGTTTAGTTTTTGATTATATCGATTATATTAGGACCACTGTAGCAGACAATCATACCAGAGTAAAGAGCTAATTAGCAAGTTTATTTAGCTTCAGTTTTTTGAAATACATCAACAAACTTAATACTATTTTACATAAAATAAGAGATGCTTTATAAAAAATTATGTGCAGACAATAGATATACAGTAAAGAAATAGCAAAAAAGCTACTTGCATTACATGCACAATACATGTAAAAACTTCATCCTAAGTTGCTCATATATGGCCTAAAATACCAAATTTTATTTGTCAAATACTTTATGGATATATCATTAAATCTCTTTCTCACACACACACACACACACACACACGTCTGATTTGCTATCCTTGTGGGAACTCTTCTTAGGCGTAATGGTTTGCATTTTCTATCCCCTTACCCCAACCCTATCCCTAACTTACCCCTCACAAGAAACCTTCTGCATTTTTACTTTAAAAACTCATTCTGTATAATTTATAAGCTTCAATTTAGCTCCCCACGGTGACACAGGGCCCCATGAACTAGTGTGTTTTCAGGTTTAAGTCCCCACCAGGATATAAAAACAAGATTACACACATGCACATGCACACACATGTATCTATAATAATTCTGCATCACATAAGCATTTCCCCATTTAGAGCAAGGCAGTGTTTTAATGTAAAGCTTCAGAACTTAATTTCTTTTGGTCCAGTTCTTCAGGTTAATGTGTCTCACTTTTATTTATGATGGCGTTAAATCCAGACACTCTGTAAAGTCCTTCTTTAGAAAAAGTGCTTCATTTATGTTATACAGTTATGTATGTTATACTTCCGCATCAGAGAAGGACTTGCTCCCGTTCTCTTTGTGACGAATGGTGGCCATTGAATTTGTGCAGGTATTTGTGCGTGAAACTTCCTCCGTGAAAGCGCTTTCCAAAACCTTCAGGATTGACTTGCGCACCTTGTCTTTAAAGTCTTGTCCCATGAAAACATACAACAATGGGTTCAGGCAGCTGTTTAGGAAAGCCAAACTGGTCGCAATGGGAATTCCAACATTGGTGACATATTGCAGGGTGGAGCTGTATTTCGTACTCATGTGGTTTACCATCTCAATGAGCACCAGGATATGGTAAGGAGCCCAGCACAGGAAGAAGGCAGTGATCACAGCAGCAATGATCTTGAAGGGACGTCCAGTTCGGCCAGTCATGGAGCGGTTCCTTTGGAGACGATGAATGATGACTGCATAGCAGGAGACGATGATTAAGAAAGGTACCACAAAGCCTATGATGAAGCGGGTAATGATCATGGCACGATGCCGTAGCATACGGAGCTCCACCACCTTTGGTGTTTCATAGTCATCGGAGAATGCAAAGTTGTTGAAGCAGTTGATTATGCTTGGGTTGTAGTGGTCAGGTGCAGTGTCCTTGAACACAAAATAGGGTGAACTCAGCACCAGGGCGAACAGCCAAACTCCAAAGCTCACCACAGAAGCCCGGCTCACATTCCGGTGGTTCTGTGCCCAGATTGGACGCACCACAGACACACAGCGGTCAACGCTGATCACAACCAGAATGTACACACTCGCAAACATGTTGAGGAAACTGAGAGTGCTGTTGAATTTGCACATGAACTGGCCAAAAGGCCAGTGGAAGCCCATAGCAGTATAAGCCACGCTGAGAGGGAGAAAGGCAGTGAAGAGAAAGTCCGCAATAGCAAGGTTCAGAAACCAGACCGTGTTGACTGTCCTTTTCATTTTGAATCCAGTAACCCAAATGACAATGCCGTTGCCCACCACTCCAAGTACAAAAGCCAGACTGTAGACTATGAGCGACATGATGTTAAGAGATTTCCTGAGATCTGTATTCGCATCATAATCCTCCTCATAGTCATCATACTCGGACGAGTTATTGAGAGAATTGTTAGTAAAATTGTATTGATCCATCACTGTACCTTCAAACCTAGGTTGACAGAACAGATATGGTATTTAGTAAACAGTTATAAGCATTCAGATTTGATCTAGAAAGAAAAGAAAATTATTGACTAACATGCTGTTCTGCTTTTGTCCACTGGAGGCCAGAATTTGAGAAGTAAAGAGAGGCTTTGCGATACAGAAAAGCTCTGAACATCATCTGAAAGCATTTTCTCTACTCAGAGTTGTTCAATTTCACATGGGAATTCTCCATCTAGTAAAACATGTAATTTTTCCTGTTTTATG
Organism: Labeo catla; assembly: GCA_012976165.1. NCBI lineage: Eukaryota > Metazoa > Chordata > Actinopteri > Cypriniformes > Cyprinidae > Labeo > Labeo catla. Next base: position 527,288 of record VONZ01000415.1, read on the forward strand.
GTGAACGTGTGACATCTGTCTCTAAGTGCATTAAACAGAGCTCATGCAAACTGTCACAAAACAGTTTTTTTTCAGTTTGTACATCAGTTTATTCCATGGGCAGACATCAAGGGGGTGTCGTTTTTTGTATAACACAGTTTTATGTAGGCTACGAATATAGGTAAAAGTCAAGTAATACTATATTGGAAAAACTCTGATTTATAGGGGTTCAAATTGATAAAAAAAAAAAACACAGGCAATTCTAAGATGTCCCCAAAATGCAAATATTGTACTTGTTCCGGCTATTGTTAAAGCATTAAAATGGTTATAGCCTATATACAATGCAAACGATACACAGAGCTTAGTTTTTGTTTTGATCTCTGTTGTAACAGACATGTGAGTTGACCCACATGGAAATTGACTGTAGCCTAAAATGTTCATACATTTGAAAAATTATATTTAATCACGCTGAAAAGTTGCATGTCAAAATAAAACAATTTTATTAAAGAGCGCTGCTTACCTGGAGTTGGTGACTTACACAAATAATTCTTTCACACCTGTGACTCGCGAGAGCAAAACTGCAATAACCTCTCTTGTTTCTTGTCGGGAAACTCAATCCCAGTTTGCAGTGACGTCACATCACCACCCTCTTCGTTCTACTCGGTTGTTGTTGCTGATGCTCGCTTATTTATCACAGTTTCATAGTATTGTTCCTGTAGGTTTGAGCACAGCAATGTGTTTATGTCCGTAATGCACTGATACTATCAGACTAACCATTTTTGGAGATGACAAGCCTCTTCTACGGGTTATAACTAGCTGAATGTTTCCAACATTTGAGAGCTCTGGAATGACTGCGGTTTCCCGAATGCGGTACCGCAAGCTGCAATTCTCTGACAAAAACAGCATGTTTGGAAAAACGAGTTAGGCGTTCTCATAAGTGAAATATTGATTCACTCGACGACGTTCGGCAACGTTAACGGTGTAGATCTTTTAATATACATTTGCACCCTAGTGAAAAATAAATATAGCTACTAAAATGTATTTGAAGTATATTTATTTCATGTTAAGTATACTACAAATAAATTTACAATTATGTACTTAATAAAAATACCCTGCAACTATACTTATGGTATACTAAATTGGTATACTTAATTAATAAAACATTGGAAAGACATACAAAATGTGCAGAGCAGTAGGCCCCAAGGACTGGAGTTGAGAACCACTGGTCTATATGTCACTAATAATTGAATATCTCCTGCATGGCTTTTCTAAAACTTGAATTCATCTACTTCTTAAGTTTATGTACAGACCATAAATGCTTTAAGTGTGCCATCTTTTAAACTTGAGTTGTATGAACTTCTATGCAAGTATTTCAAGTATGTGTTTTATTTTGAATTTTAAATATACTGATAACATGGACAGTATGTGGACAGTAAAGGGACTGTTGTCTCGAATTAACCGTAACATCACATGAAAACTTACATAATCACTCACGAGACAGACCACATTTACTCAACACACTAAAGACTTAAATGTGAAACATGACAGCAGTAACCATTAACAAACCAATAATTCTGAGTATCTGACATCATAAGACAAAATGTTATTTATTAACTAAAAATTAACAGAAATATACATACAACAATATAAAAACAATTTATCTATATGCATAACCTAGAGGATGCTGGAAAGAGTTTTTTTTTTCTCAGAAAGGTTGCAGTGAGACACATAGCTTCCTGTTAAGTTGATAGAAATCACTAGTCCCTAAAATAGAAGAGTAAACACAAATATACAATTAACTACATTTTAGTAATATTTACTATATCTAATTAAAACCATTTAGTATAAACTTGTTACTTTGATAATTCATTCTACTTTTTAAAAATATTTTAGATGATCTACTTTTATTTTCACACAGTCAAACCTGAAACTTAATTGAAGCCTCCAAACCAACACCCAAAATATGTCATGCAATGACTTTTTTTTTTTTTTTACCAAAGTGTTTTATGTCTTCATCACTGGCCCAAGAAAATGTTTGCTTTAGGTTCAAATGCAGGCCTTGGTTTGACTGGTAAATGAATGAACATTCATGTGTATGTTTTATATTTCTCAGCAGGACGTATGACAAATCTGTCACTGCATCTGTTTGTGATTTACTGTGGCCACAGCTGCCCTGTGTGTCATGGTGTCTGCCTTGATTTGTCAAGTTGTATTCAAGGCAAAACATGACCAGCAGTTTGTAAATATATCTTTTAAGAGTAGACATGGTTCCTAAGAGCCTTGAGATTATATATATGACACAGATATACATTAATCATTTATGGTTATCATGTCATTGCAGAGTTCTCAAGAAGGAAATTAAAACAGATCCACATAATCAAGGCTAAATATTTATGAGGCTCTGCAAACACTCATGCTTACACAGCTTTACACAAAAGGTTTCTGTCAAAAACTGGTCCTTTTGGCCAAACTAAACACTGGGATGAGCAGACAGAGACAGTTTTGTGTTCTGCTTATTTTGGAATACAAACAATATGTCACATCCCAAAGAGTACCAAATGAATATGTGCAAATATTATTAAAGTGCGTTTGGCAAATAGAAACATATCAAATAGCTAAATTTATACTTCTGATGTTTGGAAGAGGTCATTTTATTTTAAGCTTTTTGATTCATATGGTTGCTAATTATAAAATACTTTTTCCGCCTGATATTAAGATGTTTATTTTTTATTTAGCTGATCATAAGTGGTCAGTGCTAAAACAGGTGAAAACTGAGTGTAAAAGGGTTTGGGATTAAATGTGTGTGTAAAAAACAATTAGGAATAATTACTTGCAATCACGGAATGACCAAGTCTAATAATTGATATGCATTCATAGTACAAAGTCATGTAACAGTATTTTTGGGAATATATACAAAACACAACTTGGTTATGATGCCAGTTTTTTAGTTAAATCAGTTTTTACCAAGTGGAATGGATATAAAAGGGTTTAGATAACTTTTTCATATTATAAACTCATAGTTGTCCTTTATTGCACAATATACATCTCCACTACCACAAGCTTATTTGGGCAATATAGTCACATTCATTGGTCAAAAATTGCAAACACAGCAACGACTGTGAAACATAAGAAAATCGTAATCAATTCAAGCTGTAGAAGGGTACTGTGTAGGTGGATGAGTGCTGTGAGATTACAGTTCCCTCTCCACCCCTTCTTCCCATGGAGGTTACAAAACGGCTTGGAGGTTAGACGGCTTCTTTTAAGACACACCCAACCTACAGAGATGAGGACCGGCCTTGGAACCCCCCTACGCGCCTTTATTTATTATACACCCTCGTAGCAGAGACTTGCACGTTGCTGTGTGGGTGTATTGTGAATATTGGCAGCCAGTACGTGAACCTAGAGTTCTCAGGGGTTCAAGATGAAGTGTTTGCCCTGGACATCTGTGAGAATGGAACAATGTTGGGAAATCGTTATTAACAGCGGTCAGAAGCCTTTTGGAATCATCTGTGATTTGTTTCTGTTTTTAACGATGTGAATCCATAAAAAACAGACAAAAAACTACAGATGGGAGAATTCATTTGTTGCGAGAGGCATGTCTATTTAATCACATCAAATCTAAACTTAAACCCGTGCATTTCATTAGTTCTTAATTAAACGCATGCAGAATTGTACTGATATTAATGTGGTCTCTTTGTGCACAGCTAACCCGTTTTGACGTCAGAGTTCGGTTTGTTTGGATATTGTGAACGCTGTCTGGTGAACTTCTGAACCGTACCCGAGTCCGCCTCGGAAGAGTGGTCTGGGTGCGTTTCGAACTCCGGTACAGTTTGTGTTCTTTTGAACCTTTGCATTACACTCGTGACAAATAGACACATGTGCCGTGGTATGTTGGCGCTTTGAAAACGAAACAAAAATTTCAAAATCCGAAGTACAAAAATGAAGCGAGCAAGCATCAATTCATTTTGCCGCCACTCTGATGACGCAAACGTACCATGGTTCGGAGCCGAAAAAACACAGTATGAACACAAACCAGCGGTTTGAAAGCACTCTAAATTGCATTGTAAAGATTATTTGTCACAAGCTCCATGGGATGGCAGTAAAAGATATTTTTTATGCAAAATAACGAAACAACCTTAGTGATGCCAATAAATAGAGAACTAATAAATTAACACTGAATGGGGAAAAGATGTATAGTGGTTTGGGAGAAAAGCCGTGCTCAAAAGGGAAACAAGCAAAGGATAAGAGATATATATGTAAGAGATATACAATAGTTAACGAGTTAAACAGTTAACAATGGTTTTAAATTCTGGTCTAAAACATTTTAAGACAAACTTATCTGACCTTCCACTTATTCTTCTTATGTAATAATATTATTGAATAATATTTAAAATAATATTGATTGATTGTTTGGAATCAGTAGCTTCAAAAACTGCCTCCTATTGTTAACAACTATTGTTAGGATCATCTCTCCCTGGGTCACTCAAAGCTCCAGCAATTATCATCATAACCCTTGCATCAAGATCTCTAAATCACATTCTGCCTGTCAGATGGCTCATTATAAGGTGCACACAAGAGACGGCCAATTTCAGCCCACAACCTAAATTACATGAATCAGAGACGGATTATTATGCAATAGTCTAAAGCTGGTTTTGCATACAAAAATGCAGTAACAAGTTCTCAGCTGCAACTAAACCCTTATGTTAAGAAAATCTTTAAGGGTGTTATCTGTAAAACCCTGTCTATTCCAGATGTGACTGTCACCTCCTGTCGCGTCAAAAGCACAAAAACATCATAATCACTGATGTTGTTTACAGTGGATGCGCAGCGCTGTTAGTAGACTGGTGTCACTGGTTTCTATATGATTGTGGTACTTCCAGCAACAGGATAAATGGATAAGAAAAGACTTAGCATTGAGCTGATCAAGGAAATGTTTACTTTGACGCTTCCAGACACACTCAGTTAAGTTGGGTGTGAGGTTTTTTTTTAACCTTCCCACTTTGGGGTTTGCTGCAGCCGCATGGAGAACATTACTGTCGAGCACTTCTTATTTTTAAATTCCTCTGACTTCAAAATTAATTGCACCCGTCAAATGAGCCATTCTAGTCCTGAAAGAGCATAAGCAACCAATCATGCACACTGCCAATACAGATGTGCGGAGGAAGATAAAGTTAGAACGAAGAGAAAAACTGGAAGACAGGAAAAGGGGGAGAGGGGGAGCGGGATGAGGGATAGGAGGGAGTGGAAGCTTAAGTGATTAAATGCATCATTCGTTTTGCAATAGTGCACCACCCAAATACTTATAAAACTGAATTTAAATTTCCCTTATCATGTTATTTCTATCTTGACTAATGCTGAATGTTGGATATTGGGCAGTAGAGAAAAGACATTGAGATTGAATTTTTCACAACCTCCAAGTGAGATTAAAGAAAACCACATAATCTGTCTTATCCCTCCCCACATAAATATTGCTGTGAGACGTGTTTTAATTAAACAGTAAGTTTAAGCAATAGTTTATTTTTTGCAACATCACCCTATCAAAAGGTCAGAAATGTTGTGGATTCATGGTTAATTTATGAAATCTGAGCACAAAGATTAAATCCTGTTTTTTCTACACTGCAAATTTTCATTAAGTTGTACTTTTTTAATTGATTGTCCTACGTTTTCCCATAAACCTGTTATGAGTCATTCATAATGATGGTGTCTGGATGGGATATTAATAGATCCTGTAGTTTGCGGGCACCCAGGTCTCTCAAACTTGCAATTTGGTCAGCCAACATAAATACCAATTTGGGTGTGTAAAACAACCAGCGGGGCTACGGGGCAGAGAGTAAGTTTTTGCCTGGGCTGGGGGCTTGGTTGGAGTAGATTCTTTTGTGACGATGAGGCCAGGGTGTGGTCATGAAATAGACAGATCCAAAGGGCTGAAAATGAACTTGCTCTGCTCTCATTTTGTGGCAGTGAAAAATCTAATGAGGCACCATACAGACTTCCACCCTGTGTTTATGTAGCTGTTAGGGGAAAATCCTCACAACCCTATTCTAGTTCCAACCCTCATTTTAGCAGGGCAATCATTCGTACTGAGAAGCGAATGAAGCCATTTTAAGTTTTTGCTGCAACAAGCTGGATTTCTTCTGGGAAGTAACACTGACCAGAAACCTCTTTTCCTGCTTTCTTTCTAAAATTAACACTATTGCATTTGCTCACATTTACGACTCGTCAGCTGCACACTCCATTTACTTTTTGATTTCTAGGCCCTTATTTAAAGTTTTATTTCTTAACACATTATAAATGTTAGAAATGTATTGCTGAAGACATATTACAAAGACTGTGAAAAATATCAGGCTACTAAATTGTAGCGTTTAACAATTTTTCACCATTTTTGTTCTCAGGATGTTTTTGGGCGGGCCTGAAATCACGTTTCGACGATGCATTGATCTTGCTCAAGTCATTTTGGATATCTTATCTAGTTATTGTTTCCTCTGTCTTCTCTAGTTCTGTCTAGCTCTTGTTTTTTGTTTTGTGCATTGTAAGTAGTTTCTCTTTTTGATTTAGTTTTTTCTTTTGTCCTTGTTTTTGCAGTTTCAACTCCTTTTGGATCTTGGCTTTGTCTTTACTCTTAGCTTCTTTCTTTAGTTAGATTTGGTTGTTTATTTGTCTTGTTAATAAAATCACCATTGTCTGCTCATTTGCATTTGGGTTCCATTTCTTACAGTTCCTTGACATACTATTATACTACAATACTTTCCTGTGAGTAGGTGTGGCTTCCGTGCTGACAGCGGACACGCCCCCAGCATTTGAGAGTAGAGAATAGACCAATTTGTTTGCAAACAATTATGATGTTTTTTGTGGGTGGGGCCTAGCTAGTGGCAGAAAATTACAGTTTCAGTCTATGGAAGCCATGGAATCAGATTAGAAAAAAAAAAAAAAGGTAAATTTAAGTTTATATTTCGCAATTCCGAGATTATATCTCACAATTCTGATAACAGAAAGCAACTCATCATGCTCTGTTTTCCCCTTATATCCCACACTTCTGGCTTTTTTCCAGAAGCCTGGAAAAAAACTCACTGTTGTTGAGTTAAATCGAGTCATAAAGTCAGAAATACGAGATATAAACTTGTATTTGTGAGAAAAAAGTCAGAACTGTGAGGTAAAATAGGTAAATGTAAAATGTTTTAGGTTTAAATAGTATTTAATGCTGTAACTATATAAATGTAACAAATTATTAAAATGCATATGTGAATATTATGTAGATCTACTGTTTAAATCAAATTAATACTTCAAAAGTAGGTTTCATCCATTAGTCTGTCCATTTAAATGTCTGCGTTAAGCTTCACAAATGGCGTTTTTGATGACATTATTCTATAAAAATGATTTTCATTCCAATATCCAAAGTCACAAAAATACATTTTTTTCTTTTATTCCATGGATTTTACCTGTTTCTCTACACTTGTTACCAGTGTTTTTCTCCAACCATAATGCACGTGACACATGATGTCTACTCCAGATTAGTTTCGACTGCTTGTTTTTTCAAGATTTTGGTAACTTATTTACTTGGCTTTTTTTTTTTTATCATTCGAATTCGGCTGAGTGGTTAATATTTAATCATTTAATCATTTTTCTGTGGTGTGACAAACTCAGAACACATATTTAATATTGCTTTCAATGGACTTAAAAAAATAGTTTAGAGAAGCGTTTTACTGATTTTACTGTAAACACATTATTAAACTGTCAGTTGTATTGAATCAACTAAATCATTGTATTGACTGAGAGAGTTACAGTTGACCCTGTAACCACACTGAATGGCCTCAAGGTTAACTGTTTATTTCCAATTCAAGTCTACTTCAGGATTTGGGTGGATGGGAAGGGCAGAGTGGTGCGTTACAGCTGTGAAGAGGTCAAGAATTTTGTTATTGAGTCTAACATTTTCTCCCCACTTTTGCTTGGCCTGTCTGACCAAAAATCAACATAGAGCGAGTGCTGGAGTTTCTTGCCAGACCCACTTCCTATTACTTGTCTCAACTTTCAACCACAGTATTTGTAAGCAGTGACACAACTATATAAGACTTCACTGCAATAACTGCAAACAGGCAAACCGATGTATAGTTACAACATACTCTTAGAAAATCCGAAAGACTGTCTAAAACAACATATTGGGATGTACAGAGCCAGTGTCCCTTAGTGATAATAAGGACTGAATGAAGAATAAAGGTTCTTTGTTTTCCACATGAACATAACCATGAGAAACCACATGAGAACTGCACATATGCATTTTAGGGAGGGGAAAATTGGAGCCAGGCAACTGCCATATGGACAAAGTCAATAAACTTTGCCGTATACACACAAGAGAGGACAGTGAAATTTTGTCTTCCCACTTTTTTTTACTTCCTCCACTGACCACATTTAGCAAACACTTTTTCATCATCTCAAAAAGGCAGCATCTGTTAGGCACATGCTGCTTTTTCTGTGGAAGCACAGATTTCAATTTTAGCTCCACATCTACTTGGTGTGGATGTTAACACAATACCATTAGAAAAAGAAATGCTGTAGCTTCTGTCTTTTACACATGTGACTTTTAAAACTTGAGCAACTTTAAAAACAATGGAATGATGAATACAACTTCATTTTGCCAACATCTGCAGTATAACATTTGTGTATCTTTGTTGTGGTTTTCATGTTTTTATTTGCATCTGTAGTGTTGTAGTTTTTCCGGTTCTGATTCATACCCTTAAGTCAGTATTTAGCTGAAGCACCTTTACAACACGTTTTGCACATCAACATTTGCCAATTATCTGCCATTCTTCTCTTCACCTTCAAGCTCTGTCAACTTGGATGAGGGCAGATGCAAATTTTTAGGTTTCTTCAGAAATGTTTGATTGGGTTCAAGTCTACCCTAGTGAAAAAAAAGTATACTTTATTGTATTTGTAATATATTTCCTGTTTCAATAGTACATTGCAAATATACTAACCAAAAGTTGTACTAACTTTAAATATATTATAAGTGTATTACCACCATGCTTTTACCTATTTTCACAATACAACTTTTAACACACTTTAAAATAATTGTAATTTAGTATATTTTCTAAAAAAATATATTTTCTAAAAATATACTTGAAATGTAGTTTTGTTTGTTTTTAAAAGTGTATTTATTTGCACTTTATGTAAATATATTTTAGTATTATTTTTAACTGTGTGCTGAAATGTAACAATGCATTGAAAGTATACTTTTAAAGTACATTATTAAAGAACTTGTTAGTATGCTTTAAGTAAAATTTTGGAGTAATTTTTAAGTGTACTTCATGCTTACAACAGAAAGTAATAAAACATGATAAATGCATTTAAAGCCCATTTAAAACATTATTAAATGAAGTGTATGCATACATACAAAATGCTACTCTTGTAATTGTGATTTAAGTATTTTAATAAATTGATACAATGTCACAGAGGGGTCCATGTACATCAATGCATTTATAATTTTATACCAACAGCACACCATACGAACACTAGAAAAAGTGTTCTAGACTGTAAAACCAAATAGTATTCCTTGCTATAAAAATACTAGTAAGTTTACTCTATTTTAACCAAAATGTTGAGTTTACTAATTTTTTTTTCATTGCTGAAATATTACAACAGATAGTTCCCATAACTAATGAAATTTAAGTAAAATTACTCAAAATGTCCAAGACATGCTGTTACGCATGCGCACTGGGCGACAATTGCCCCTCCCCCACGTCGTAGAAGCACAACGGCTGAAGACTCAACGTGTGTTTGCAGAGGATCTGCTTTTATTTCGGTAAAATCAAGGTAAAGGCTTTTAATTTTAGTCTCATTTTCTGCTTGCTAGTCCTTATGATGGTTAGATTTTATGCACTTTGTTGCATGTTGTTTTGTGGAACATCTTAGCCCATTCAAAGAACTCAAACACGGTTGACCCTGCACATTATTTGAAGCGATTTCTGTTCAAACCACTTAACTTAATGTCCACTTCATATCTGTAAAATTAGCTGCCTGGTTGTCTATTAATTGTTATATGTTATATGTTATCCATTCGTGCTAGTGATAAGTTACGAGAATAGGAGTAATTTGAACGACGGTTGTTTCATGTGACGTTTTGCAGAATTCAAAATTCAGTGAGAAGTAAACAAAACACTTCAAACGAGGAGATCGTTTTTAATTTCGTAAACGCTTAGCATATGCTGTAGGATATTTTATTCTGGACGCGGTACATTGGAATGAGAAGCTCAGAGACACCGCCGCATTCACGCTAGAGAGCGCGCAATCCGGTCAGTGTACAAATAACGGATGGAAAAGAACGCTACATCTTCAGACGGGTTCTTTTAAAATAACTCTTTTTAACTTGACACGGCGATTTTGAAAGCAACTATGAGTGCTAAACTGTAGTCAAGCCGTAGCATTGTTTGTTAAAAATACCTGGTTGCGACGAAAATAGTATGCGTGCGTAGTATGATAATTACGGTAATGTGCAGGCAGTAACAAACAATACGCATTCTGAGATTGTCAACGAGTCTTTAGCAGACCCATCACCCCCACCTCCTCAAGCAGAGTATATATAACATTGAAACTTATTTAAATGTAAGTTAACGATCTTAGTTTTAAAATACCAGATGTTTCCATTTACATTACATAAGAAAAAAATACTCTATACATTTGGTTTTGTTTGTTCATTGTTCACTGATTTTTGATTGATGGATAACACTTTTTTATTATTTTAGAATACCAGCTGATGACTGCTGTGCAGTGGAAATGTAAGTTCAGATGCTTTAGTTTATGTTTGTTACAAGTGCTATGTTTGTGACATAACAGACACTCTTTACATTTGTGTTTTATACTTTGCAGAGAGGATCTACTTAGATAAATGTAAGATGAATGCAGTAAATGAGACTTAAAAGCATTTATTTCATTTTCTTCCACAGATCGATCATCTTGATAAAACCTCAGTATATCATCAGGAGCAACAGGTATTAATTTTGTGCTCCTTGATATGTTTTTTCCCTCCAAAAATGGACAGTCTCTGACTTAAATTTTATCAATCACCAAAGGCCACATTTTCAGCTAAAAATCTTCTTTGCTGTTCTGCTGAAGAAAAATACTCATGAACATCTTGGGTGGCGTAAGGGTGAGTAAATTAATAGCTAATTTTTATTTTTGGGTGAACCTGTTTTTTTTTTTTCATTTCCAAAATTTTCAAAACCCTATTCCTTTTCAAAAAGTGTGTTTATGGATTGTGTCCTTCAAAATGTTAATAGCCACTTAATGTTTGTTCTTAGATCTTTGCAGGATTCAGTCGCATATCTCGGATCTGAGTTCTGCGCAGCACTGGACACAGACTCTGCACTTTTGACATTTTCTAGAAAAAAGGATTTTAAATTTCACATCAAGTTAATTAAAAGGTATTTCTTTATCATGTTGACTGTAGTTGTCATCTTTAAATCATGATTTGCTTATGATTGTTATCCTTAGCCTGTCTCTATTTTTTCATAGTCATCTGATGTTTCCACTGCAGTACTTCAGGGCCTTTCAGTCATCCTGGAGGATGACCCACAGGAATTTTACAGGATGTGTTTCGTAAGTATTACTGGATTTTCTGCTCTCATCATTTTGTTTTATTCAATATGAATATAGTTCTGGTTATGAAAAATTGTCAAAGGTTCTGTGTATTTTTTTTTTTTTAGTTTTACAGTAGATGCTATATTTGTCTTTTGTGAAACAGTTTATTACTGAAATTGGTGTAAATGCTTTAAATTCGTGCAATTGTGTTGAGTGATCACAAACATCATTACACACTTTGAAATAAACTTCTTGAAATAAAGAGCCTAGTTCACCCAAAAATGGAAATTAGCCCATGATTTACTCACTCTCAAGGCATCCTAGGTGTATATTAGGGCTGCACGATAAATCACATGTGATTGTCATGTGCATCTCGACAGTGAAGATGGTTCTGTGATTAGTAGTAAATCTCTATCACATGCATTCAGATGGAGCGGAATTTAATACACAGAGCCTTAGTTCACTGACAAGCTACGCAATATCGCGTTCATAATCGAATGCGATTCACCTGCGCGTATGAACGCGATATTGCGTAGCTTGTCAGTGAACTAAGGCTCTGTGTAATCACATAACCGTCTTTACTGACAAGATGCGCATGACAATCGCATGCAATTTATCGTACAGCCCTATTGTATATGACTTTCTTCTTTCAGACCAATACAATCAGAGTTATATTAAAAAATATCCTGGCTCTTCCAAGCTTTATAATGTCAGTGGGTGGCTGTTTCTGTTCAACAGTTTAATGAAGTGCAGTAAAATGCGTCCATCCATAATAAAACGTGCCTCACACGGCTCCGAGAGGTGAATACAGGCCTTCTGTAGCGAATATATGTTTTTGTACGAAAAATGTCCATATTTAAAACTATACACTTTTCTCTCACTTCCGCTAACTGCCATAGGCAGAAGCCATCCCGGGCAGCTGATGTAGGATGTACGTGTGCGTATGCGCCGGTGATTAGTGACAAACATGGAAGCACAGGACAGAGCGAAATGAAACACCAGTAACGAATTAGAAGTATAAAACAAAGATCCATAAAGAAGAATGTCGGAGGATTTCAATATAAACCAAGAGCAGACTGGTTTTCTTTTGCTAAAGTAAGGAAACTTTGCTTCCTTTGCTCCTGTAAACAAACTTTTCTTTGCTAGTCGAAACTTACATTTCGACTAGCATATTTACACCAGCACATGCACACAAACGTCCTACAACATCCACCTGGAAAGGCTTGCACGTATGACAGTTAGTGGAAGTGAGAGAAAAGTGTTTAAAACTTTTTAAATGTGTATATTTTTCTTACAAAAATGCATCAATCCACTACAGAAGACCTTTATTCATGTGTGAGGCACATTTTATTATGGATGGATGCGCTTTCTTGCACTCCTTTTGAACTGTTGAACAGAAACACCTGCCCATTGCCATGGAAAGCGTGGAAGAGCCAGGACATTTTTTAAATGTTACTCTGATTGGATTGGTCTAAAAGAATGAAGTCATACACACCTAGGATGCCTTGAGGGCGAGTAAATCATGGGCTAATTTTAATCTTTGGTTTGGGTGAACAAACCCTTTAAGATAAAATCATGTAAATGATGGGTGTGATCCATCACTCCATAACACGAGAGAAAATGCTCTTAGCATTCTTAGCATGTTGTAAAAAAAAAAAAAAAAGTTCTGTGAATTCACATCTATAATGTTGAAAACAATGTACAAAACATTTAGTCCATGGAACTTGTGTGTTATATTCCAAGACTTCCAAGACAAGGCATGCAGTAATAGTTGACACAAATGATAATTTACACTTTTGCTCTGATTTAAATCATGTATTGTGAAATGTCACTGTCACACTATAAATCTCGTTATCTCTCTTTGGTGATCATAATTTAAAGCTTAATTACATTTCCTTGTACTTGATGTTTGCACAGCTCATTGTACACTCACTCTGGTCATCAATATGAATCAGTTTGCTTATAAATTAAAAGAATTAAAAGTTCCTTGTCAATATATGCTTTTAGAACATTTCCAGTATTGAAATGAAGAAATTTACACTCTACCTATTTTATTTCTCTACTTAGGATGTGGATGCAGACTTCAGTCAAGCAGTTGTAGACCTGCTCACAGTTCTACCAGAGGACATGCCCTCATTGTGGATGCAATAAAGGCAATCATGGAGGGAAGAATTGTCATGAATGGGTTTTAAAGGCCTGTATTTTATTTTTGCTGTTCTGTTTGCATGCCATTCTGAAAATGCTCTATTGTTTAACAGTGTTCCAGTGGGTCCAGATAATGTTATGACAACAAAGTGCTGTTTAGTTAAGAAGTCTGTAAAGAGTATTATAAGAACACAGATTTTTTAAAAGCTAATTTTTATTATTGTGATATTCTTAAAGTTTTTTACAAAAATAAACTGTTGAGAATTTCAAACTTGTGTTAAGTTCATTTCATGCTGGTTGAACGAATAAAAATACGTTCAGTTTACTTAAAGAAAATGTGGAAACCGATTGCACGAAATGTTTTAAGTTCCCATAGCTTAAAATGGCAGATTAAATCCATGTTGAGAATAACAGCATTTAAGATGTTTGCACAACACAAAATAACACTGCTAGGTAAATAGAATTAATAAAGTAATCTTACTATTAAATCTTAAGTAAGATTAGTAAATGTCCTGGAGTATGTTAACTAGAAATGACATTAAACCTACTTGATATTTATTAGTTAATTTACTCTGTAAGAGTTTGCTTTCTTTACTTTAAACTGATTATTAAATTAACTTTAGTTTTACCTTTAAGTTTGCTTTAACAAAATAAGGCAATTGGTTTCCAAACTTTTTTTTAAGTAAGCTGAACTTATTAGGATTTACAGTGTACTGGACAGGAAGTTCAGCTACTAGTTTGTGATGTCACAAGTACAGCCAAGTAAACACTATTGCATGGCCAACAATTGAATTTCACTCACACTGTTTTAATGACCCTGACAACGAGTGCATTCAGCATTGGGGAAAAAATTTGCATATTTTTACTCAAAAATAATATATTTATGGTGTGTTTCTTGTATATTTTGAAGACACCCTTAATTAATTTGTAATATACTTGTAATACAAACAAAGTACACTTTAATATCACTAATCAAGCATGCAATTAGCTTACAGCATATACTTACTTAAAGTATATTAAGTATACTTGAAGTTGTTCCAATTTAGCACATAAAAGTACACTAAATACACTTACAGTTATGCTTTACTACAATTTAATTACAACTAAAATATACTTAGCACAAAATTAGTTGTTCCAAAATAGCACACTTCAAGTTAACTAATCAGTAACACACTTGAAGTATACTGACAATTAGTCTGGCTGCAAGTATACTTAGCATATTTTTTTTTCACTAGGGTAGGCTTTGGCTTATCCACTCAAGGACATTCACAGAGTTGTCTATAGGGCACTCTTGCTGTAGGGCACTCTTGCTGTCTGAGGGTCTTTTAGGTGCTTTTTTGCAAATTCCAAGTGGGTTTTCATGTGTCTTCTTCACCGTAAAGACCGGATTGGTGACGTGTAGCAGTGATGTTTGTCTTTCTGTAAGTTTTTCCCATCTGGATCTGCAGCTTAACTAGAGTGACCATCAGCTTCTTGGTCACCAGTCCAACCAAGGCCCTTCTCCATCAACTGCTCAGTTTGGCAAGGAGGCCAGCTTTAGGAAGAGTCCAGGTTGTTTCAAACTTCTTCCATTAAGGGTAATGGAGACTACATGCTTCTGTGAACCCTTAGTGCAGCAGAATTTTTTATGAACTCTTCCCCAGATGTGTTGCTGGACGAAATCCTGTCTCTGAGCTTTTTTTTGACCTCAAGGCTTGGTTTTTGCTCTGATATGCATTTTCAGCTGTTAGACATTTTACTACAACGTGTGTCTTTCCAAATCATACTCATTCAAAAGAATTTGCCACACTTTATCTCGACTCAAAGTGTAGTAACATCTACAAGCAATATGAGTGTTCCTGGGCAAAATTTCAAGTGTCCCAGAAAAGGGTATGAATACTTTTGCAATGGAATCATTTTAGTTTTTTTTATTTCTAATAAATTTGCAACATTGTTACAAACCTGTTTCCTGCTTTGTCGTTATGGTGTATTGAGTGTAGATTGATGTGGGAAAAAAGTTCATTTAAAGCAGTTTAACATAAGGCTGCAACACAATAAAATGTGAAAAAATACTTTTGCAAGGCACTGTATATGTTATCTAACCTATAAATAAATGAATATTTAAATAAATAAATAAATAAAGCAACAAGCTTATTTTACTCAACTTTAGAGCAAATTATCTTACTAAATTATCTATACTGACATGACATTCACAAAGAAGAAAAAAAGGAAATACTCTTTCCGGTATCAAGCTAAGGTGCTAAACGATGCATACAATATATAAGCAGGGTGATAATGAAATCGCTTCCTCATGTTCAACAGTTATCATGAGAAGCTCTTTCCGCTTTCAACATACGAGAAATTTGTGTCTCTCTCTGTGTGTGTGTTGTCATTTGGTTTTTCAGTAGGCTAAAATACTAATAATAATAATAAAATAAAATAAAACTTGTTTAAAAATATTTTCCTCGAACTCTCACATTTCAAACAGCAAACCCAACCATGCAGTTCTGAAGACAGAGGGGACCAAAAAAGACCATTAAAGAAAAAAGCAAAATAGCATTTATTTTCTTCATTATACCAATGCCCAGAACTTCTTACCATGGCCCTTTGAAGTTCAACAAATAAAAGCAAGTCAGCTATGACATAAAGAGCGAGGAGAAGAGAACTTGCCCATACTGGATGGGAATGCGTTATATTTAAAAGTTAAGTACATATAATCATGGGATTTGTGAAATGTACCCTTTCAGCTGACTATTTTTCTGTCTGCCACTGATAAACACCTTGGCACATGTTTTATAGAGCGCCTAACAATCTGCTGCCTCAAATCTGCAGCAATTACTTGAACATGAATTAATAATTGTACATACAAGACTTTATTTATTTAAAACAAACAAACAAACAAATAAATGAATGACAAAGGTGTGACACTGAGGTAAACCTCTGTTCAACTTTCCACTAAGACTGTTATGAGGAAATAGAGAGGGTTATGAAAAGGGAAACATGTTTTGAAATGTCTAAAAATAATTGTTGAGCAACATGGTTCTTTAAAGATTAAAAATGTGGCTTCTGTTTTTTTTTTAAATGAAGAACAGTGAAAGAAAATGCTGTTTCTTTGTGTCTATGAGTGAAAAGCAGTTATAGAATATCAAAGCAATCCATTATCTTCTCATTAAATTTTAGAGCATGATTGCTAGTTTAAGTGCACAACAAACAGCTCTTGAAGTGTTTTACATCCACATGAGTCCTACATTAATAAGCACTCTCTGTATTCCCTAAGCTATACAATTATTGTCATTTGCCACAAATTAGTGTTTTGAAAGACAGCTTATTGTGGCAAAAATTAGATCACATTTTGAAAAAACAAGTCATTATAGTCACAAAATACCCATGAAGATGAATGTAAAAGTAAGATGGAAGAAAACTAATTCAGACTGACAATGTCAATACCACTGAGCTGTCTGTACACTCTGAAAATTCTAGGTTATTTGATATTTTATTTCATTTATAAAGTCTTCAGTGTGCTGTAAATTGTATTATTTTACGCAGCGCAACATAAGGACGTCAGTCAGCAGCGGTTGTTTCGCAGAATCGAAACGCCTTTTGCCTTTCATAAAATAAATGGATTTTATTCGTTAGTGTAATCTTAAAATACGTTCTCTAATATCAGTACTGTTTGTTTATGGGCAGTCTTTGGGGTCAAACACTGCATCTTTCAGCTACGAGTGAGCCCCGAAAGATTTTTCTTTAGCCCCGAACAGTGTTGGACAGTAAGGCATTACTTTATAACCCGTTACTGTAATTTGATACTTTTTTAGCAACGGAGTAATTTAACGCCTTATAATTTCCAAATTAGTAATTAGAGTATAGTTACAAGCATGCGTTACTGCTGCGTTACATCATTGCCGACCGAATGTGTTTTATCATTTAGATTGTAAAAAAGGGTGTTGGCTAGCACACGTGACGTCTTCTACCTCAGACCTACTTTCGCTGGTAAGCGCCTGTGAGGCGGATACTACCAATGAAAACAAAGTCAGCATTGGTAGAGGAAAGTACGCGTTCTGTAGCTGGAAATAGAATCATTTTGAGTTTACTTCTGTCAAAGGAAAGAACATTGTGCGTTGTCAAAGGGGAAGAAAACCTTTTCAACCGTGAAAAACTCCATATCCATTTTAAAACACCTGAAAGGGCAGCAAGGCACATTAAAACTACTTAAGAATGTACCGGGTGCGGAGAGTCTCTGCCCGCCCGCAGCCCCGCACCCGCACTCGCCCATCAAGTCTTGTCCCGCGCTGCTCACTGTTGCGACGCGGCGCGGGACAAGACTTGATGGGCGAGTGCGGGGTAGGGATGGGGGGGCAGAGATGCGATGTGCGGGATGCGATAGGATAAAATGATTTGCGGGACTCAAAATAGAAATATCCAAACATAAAATATCTAAAACAAATGAACTGCTATTCATGTATTGCACAAAAGCAACAAGAAACACTAATATAAAACAAAAACGATTAACGCGCGTAAGCATAGGTAGAGTTTCTATTTATAACACGTGTTTGCAGCGTTAAACAATGTTGATTTCTGGAATGCAATGGACAATCAGAGAATCCACTCACCGCTCGAAATGCCGTGCATTTTGCAACCACACATGCAGCAGTCTATTGCTTTTAATAAAAATAACAGTGGTTTGTGAATGTTGATGCTTTAATAACAAATATTTTATCAGGAGCGTTTATGCTGGGATGTTACAACACACAAACTTACTATTTCACGTAAATTTCGTGGATGTACAGAAAAAAGTAATGTAACTAGTAATGTAACTAATTACTTTTGAAATAAAGTAATCAGAACCGTAATTTGATTACTTTTAAAAGGAGTAATCAGTAATCAGTAATTTAATTACATTTTCAGAGTAACTTGCCCAACACTGGCCCCGAATGTTTTTGTATTTCCGAGGAATTCACAGAATTTGTCAAAGTTTTAATTAACTAATCAAAAGCCGGTCATTACTCTTAAATCAAATCGCGATATTGTCAGGCATTCACCACAGCCACCTCCATCTGCCACACCTCCGGTTGCACCGCCCACTCATTCATCTTCACCGAGTTCTATTCACCTGCACCTGTTATTCATTAAGCCACGCCCTATATAAGAGACGTTCGTTCATTCTCTCATTGTCTGGTCTACTGTTCACATGCTAACACTTCTCTGGACCCAATGCTAATCTCCATGTGGATTTCTCCATTGTTCGCTGGTGTTTGATGTGGCTCAATACCCGGACTCGTAATCATCTCTACGCTTCGATGTCATTCAGTTAAGAGCCTTTTACTCTGTTTATCTCCTGTTGTTCTGCTACAAAGCTTGTTAATAAAACTTTGGATTGGATTGCTACTCACCTCTCGTCTCCTCCGTATCAGTGTGCGTGTTTGTAACAGAAGACCAGACCGATACAAAAGGAAACATGAGCACCGAAGCACCAGCTGCACCGGATCCTCTCACCGAGTTGGTGAATGCCTTCAAGGCGGCTTTTCAACCCACACCTGCGCCGCCATCTGCCTCAGGATCTCCCATGGCCATGCCCGCTACGTTTGCGGGCGAGGCGGCTGATTGTAGCTTTTTTTACTCCAGGTCAACTTATTCATTCAGATGCAACCGCGCTTCTTTACCTCGGAGAATGCTAAGGTCGCCTTCCTCATCTCGTTGCTCTCGGGTAAGGCCCTACAGTGGGCAAAAGCCATTTGGAACTCTGATAATCCCATCATTCACTCGTATGAATAGTTTACAAGCCATTTCTCCGAGGTTTTCAGCATGATCACCGGTACATTCACCACTTCCGATCAGCTGTTCCGTCTTCAACAAGGCACTTCTTCTGTGAATGATTACACTCTTCATTTCCGTATGCTGGTGGCGGCTAGCGGCTGGAATGAGACTGCACTGCTGGGAGCCTACAGACAGGGACTCAACCCCGACATTCGCGCCGTGATGGCATTGTATGATGACAGCATTGGACTGGAGTCTTTCCTACAGCGAACCACCCGGGTTTCCCAGCGTCTAGCCGCCTGCCAGCTCTTAGTAACCGCTCCTCAGCTCGCCTCAGTGACATTCTGATATACTCCCGGAATTTGGCCGAACGTCGGCAGCACGTCCAGCAGGTCCTCCATAAGCTACGACAACACAGCCTTTACCTCAAGATCGCAAAGTGTGAATTCCATTGTCTTTCTGTACAGTTCCTGAGTTACATCAATGCTGAGGGCGTGCAGATGGATCAGGGGAAAGTATCTGCCATTCAGGAATGGCCACAACCTCTCACAGTCAAAGAACTTAAACATTTCCTGGGATTCTCAAATTTCTACAGATGCTTCATCCAGAACTACAGTTCCAACACGGCTCCGTTAACCTCCCTTCTGCGGGGTAAACCAAAGAACCTCGTCTGGAACCCCGCTGCCCACAAAGCCTTCCAACGGCTCAAGGAGATCTTCAGTACCGCACCCTTACTACATCACCCAGATCCTGAACTTCCCTTCACGGTAGAGGTCGACGCTTCCACCACTGGGTGGTGAGCCTCCTCTTCTCCATCCCTGTGCCTTCTACTCACGTAAGCTGTCTCCGGTGGAGCAAAACTACGATGTGGGCAATAGAGAGATTCT
The DNA here is from genome assembly GCA_012976165.1 of Labeo catla. Classification (NCBI taxonomy): domain Eukaryota; kingdom Metazoa; phylum Chordata; class Actinopteri; order Cypriniformes; family Cyprinidae; genus Labeo; species Labeo catla. The sequence continues at coordinate 547,600 of VONZ01000415.1, forward strand.
CACTGACCACAAAAATCTCCAATACCTCCGAGAAGCAAGGCGTCTCAACCCCAGGCAAGCATGCTGGGCATTATTCTTCACACGTTTCAACTTCAAGATTACATATTGACCCGGTTCCAAGAATGTTTCTGCTGATGCTCTCTCACGACAGTTCTCCTCAGATTCCCCTTCTGAACCAGAACCCATCCTTGCCTCCAACCTGATCGTCAGCCCTATCCTATGGGACCAGGAGGAAACCATCAGGCAGGCCACCCTCCAGTAGCCTGCTCCGCCGGAATGCCCAGAAGGGAAAATCTTTGTTCCTCGCTCCCAGCGTCTTTCCCTTCTGGGCGCAGCTCATCAGTCTCCGGGCTCTGGACATCCAGGCAGCCAACGGACCCTCTCGCTCCTCCAGTCCCGCTACTGGTGGCCCAGTATGTGCCGTGATACCATCAGGTACGTCTAAAGCTGCTCTGTCTGTTCCATGTCTACATCTCCCTGTCAACTTCCTACAGGAAACCTGGTACCACTACCCATTCCACAGAGGCCCTGGTCCCATATAGGAGTGGACGATCTCCCGAGCTCCGAAGGTAACACCTGTATTCTTGAATTGGTTGATCGATTCTCCAAGATGTGCAAGTGTTTCCCGCTAAAAGGGTTGTCCACTGCACTTGAGACTGCTGAACATCTCTTCCAGCAGGTGTTTCGTCACTTCGGCTTGCCCGAGGAGATTGTGTCGGACCGGGGACCTCAATTCATCTCCCATATCTGGAAAGCTTTCTTTAAGCTACTCGGTGTTTCTGTTAACCTCTCCTCAGGTTACCATCCACAGACTAATGGCCAGACAGACAGGAAGATCAAGGAGCTGGGACGTTACCTCCGGGCATACTGTCACGAGGACCAGCACAGCTGGAGCAGGTTCCTCCCGTGGGCCAAGTACGCACAGAACTCTCTCCGCCAAGATACCACCGGCTTAACACCTTTCCAGTGCGTACTCGGTTACCAGCCTCCACTGTTCCCCTGGACGGAGGAACCTTCCCATATTCCAGCTGTAGACCACTGGTTTTGTGAGAGCGAGAGAGTGTGGGACTCCGCTCATCACCATCTCCAGTGGGTAGTTCGACAGCACACGAGGTTTGCAGACGCCAGAAGAAGACCTGTTCCTGCCTACCAACCTGGGGATCAGGTCTGGCTGTCCACCCTTGACTTACGTCTTCGTCTACCCTGCCGCAAGCTGAGTCCCCGCTATATTGGTCCGTTCAAGATCCTGAGGCAAATCAACTATGTCACCTTCCAGCTTCAGCTTCCCCCAAGGTACCGCATACACCCCACGTTCCATGTATCACTCCTTAAACCCTTCTTTCCCTCTGCCACAGACCACACGGGAGCTGAAGTGGAACCTCCTCCTCCAGAAGTCCTGGACCAACCTTCCATCTTTACAGTCCATGAGATCCTGGACTCAGGCGTCGAGGGGGCCACCTAGAATACCTCGTGGACTGGGACCCGAGGAACAATCCTGGGTGCCCAGAGATGATATACTAGATCCCACCTTACTACTGGACTTCCACCAGAGTCACCCGGATCGTCCTGCTCCTCGTGGTCGTGGTCGCCCTCGGCATTGTGTTAGGGCGTCAGGAGCCACCCCTGGAGGAGGGGGTAGTGTCAGGCATTCACCACAGCCACCTCCATCTGCCACACCTCCGGTTGCACCGCCCACTCATTTATCTTCACCGAGTTCTAATCACCTGCACCTGTTATTCATTGAGCCACGCCCTATATAAGAGACGTTCGTTCATTCTCTCATTGTCTGGTCTACCGTTCACATGCTAACGCTTCTCTGGACTCAGTGCTAATCTCCACGTGGATTTCTCCATTGTTCGCTGGTGTTTGGCGTGGCTCAATACCTGGACTCGTATTCATCTCTACGCTTCAAAGTCATTCAGTTAAGAGCCTTTTACTCTGTTTATCTCCTGTTGTTCTACTACAAAGCTTGTTAATAAAACTTTGGATTGGATTGCTACTCACCTCTCGTCTCACAGATATGACAGATATGGACTAGTATCTGTAAATATTACGCCGCAAAATGCCATTTAAATGTGAATCCTGCATGTTCTGTGTGTCTCTTATGAATGAATGGTGCAGACGCAGGCGTGGTTTCCTTTACTACACACAAGCGCGTGACGCTTGCAGTGATTTCAGCGTCTGCCATTTAAAAAAAAAACAAAAAAAAAAAAAACGCATGAACAACATCTCCAGAACTGCTCTGAGATTACTTCGTGAGCAGTTCACCATTTCATTAAAGTAAATAAGGGTTATATACACACAGAAATTTAAAGGTATTAACGGAAACCCATCAAAATAAAAGTTTGGTTTAGCTTGTAGACATTGTAGTGGAAATACATTACTATCATTCAGTAGAATACCTACTGTACAGTACTACTACAACAACTGTTGAAAAATTAATAAAACGTTGTTACACTATTTCTCCCGTCTTTTAAATTTTACTAGTACATCCCCTTTATTTGCCAAAATAAAGTTTAATTTTAATAAATTAAAAGTGGCAGTGTATTAAAGTGTATTAGAATAATCCAAAAACGGGAACATGAACAGCAGGGGAAACCACACGCCAACACGATGGAAACTAACATATTACGACAAGGAACTGAATCAAACTTATACAGGACAGCTGATTAGACATGGACAGGCCTGAGTGATTAACCAATGATGACATCACAAGAAACGGAACAGGAAAGACCAAATAAGGACACAGGAGGGCAAAACCAACAAAACAGTCCACAGGGGTGTGACAAAAAGATTAATATTTTATGCCTTTATTTCGTAACCAGAAAAATTTAAATACACAACACAGAATTTCATATGGCTGTTGGGGAAATAAAAGTTGTTTTATGCATTTAAATAAAAACAAATTTGGTAACAATAAAATATAAGGTGAGAAAAAAAATTATTTCATAGGGCCCTAAACATAACTTAACTTGATAAATTGATGTTAAATTGTATACGTTTAGTTTTTTTAATTAATAAAAATTAATTTACTCATTAAAAAGGAGTCCAGAAAAATGTAACTGAATTTAGAAAAAAATAAAATAAAATGGAATTTGAAAAAAAAAAAGGGCCCTACATATGCATGCAAATATAGATTTTTAAATGTATTATTTTATTTGTGTAATATATTTTTGTAAAGTTATAATTTTGTGATAATACTTTGACATGGTTACTATTTGCAGTGATTACGATTTACTATTTGTTCATAGTGTAACTGTTGTTTTGTGCCACTGCTTTGGCAAAGTTTCTGTCAAATGAACTAAAATCGAAAGCTCAATATGACTTGAGTTCATGATCTGATGTTTTCAGAGTATCAGAAGAAGGTTGAGTCAGGTCATCAACCTTTTTTCTTTGTTTAATTTTCACACTGAACATGGGTTAACTTATAGCTCTTTTTTTTTTTTTAACTCTCAAAGTGCACCAGATTAATCAATTTAACTTTAAAATATATCAAATTTTCTCCTCCCTAGAAGGATCCAGGTTCACCCACCTGTGTCTAACAAAATCTTATGTAATTATGATGTGAGCTCCCATCCACCACTACTGGCCCCTGATGTTTTGCCACCAGCCCCAGATGTTTTCAGATCCTAGAAACGCCCCTGGTCTGAACTTTGCAGTTATCCTAGCAAACAGCAGCCCTTTACCGGCTCAGATTTCAGCGACACACCGGCATGAGAATTTGCGCTATTTCGGTAAAAAGCAATTACAGACAACGCATATTTTAAAACATTTTGTGGTTTGACAGTAAATTCCAATAGAACAAAAAAAAAAAAACCGCGTTGGGATCAGTGCTGATCATCCTTGGGTGCCCTTAAGATTGTATAGTACGTATAAACGTTTTCTTTAGTAACTTGAGTGTAATAGTACCTTGACATAGCCAGAATCCACTGTTCCATTTATTTAATATATTGTCTTGTATAGAAGAATTGTGTTCACGTACATGTATAGACACGCATTTAGAACGAGAGGGGGCGACAGAGTCACCGCGAAAACAAGATAATGCGGTACTGCCCTCTGCTGGTATAGTATAGTGATGCAGCAAAACAGTGTTGTAGTAAAAAAAATCTCAGGACCAGTTGTGTATCTTTAAATAAACAACTTCCATATCTTTTAAAAAAAAGTGCCTGTATATTAATGCTGAAGACAAAATTCTTAGTTGTGAAGTCAGCTGTAACTATAAAGTGACTATGACATCACTGAACCAATTATGAACTGACTTTAACAGCGAACTGACTTTAGTTTTTAGTATTGTCCTTTTGCATTAATGACACACTATTTTCCTGTTTATACTGTAAAGCTAGTTTGACACAATCTGTATTGTGAAAAGCGCTATATAAATTAACGTGACTTGACTATAAATACCCTTGCAAAAATTGTGAGTCATTTGATTATTAGCTATCTGCTTAATAACTACTACAACTTTATTTTAATGCTCCGCCAACAGACATTCCACTGAGTATGAGTAACTTTGCAAGTACAGGTCAATTTATCCAACTAACCCTAAACCTAACCTAAGAGTCTAATACTCTGAAGAGAATCTACAAAATGTTAATTATTTTACCAAAATAAGAGGGATCATATAAAATGCAACATGCATTTTTTAATTTAGTACTGACCTGAATAAGATATTTCACATAAAAGATGTTTACATATAGTCTACAAGAGAAAATAGTAGTTGAATTTATAAAAATGACCCTGTTCAAAAGTTTACATACACTTGATTCTTAATACTGTGTTGTTACCTGAATGATCCACAGCTGTTTTTTTTTTTAGTATAGTGATAGTTATTCATAAGTCCTGAACAGTTAAACTAACCACTGTTCTTCAGAAAAACCCATTCTTTGTTTTTTCAGCATTTTTGTGCATTTGAACCCTTTCCAACAATGACTGTATGATTTTGAGATCCATCTTTTCACACTGAGGACAACTGAGGGACTTCAGAAGATTCAAACAATTGCTGATGCTTCAGAAGAAAACACAATGCATTAAGAGCCAGGGGGTGAAAACTGAATCTGAAGTTCAGGGTAAATTATTTATTTTGTCTTCTGGGAAACATGTATGTATCTTCTGTAGATTCTAAAGGACTGTACTAAATGGAAAAAATATATATATATTTCAGCAAAATAAGACAAATGTACACATCTTCATTCAGTTTTTCCTTCTGGAGCATCAGTGAGCATTTGAACCTTATGTAATAGTTGCATATGAGTCCCTCAGTTGTCCTCACTGTGAAAAGATGCAACTCAAAATCAAAATCATACAGTCATTGATGGAAAGGGTTCAAATACACAAAATGCAGAAAAACCAAAGAATTTGTTGGGACCTGAAGAATTTTTCTGAAGAACAACAGGAAGTTTAACTTTTCAGGACAAACAAGGGACTCATGAACAACTATCACTAAACAAAAAAAAAACACAGCTGTGGATCATTCAGGTAACAACACAGCACTTCAAGCTTATGTAAACTTTTGAACGGGTCATTTTTATAAATTTAGCTTTTATATTTTTTCAGGTCAGTACTAAATAAAAAATAATGTGCATTTTATTTTGGTAAAATAGTTAATATTTTGCAGATTCTGCAAAGTGTATGAAAACTTTTGTCTTCAACTGTAGTTGACGTTGCCAATTAATGAGCTTGATTGATTAAAACTGTAAATTACAACGTGCTAGTCAAGAAAATCATAGCAGGTACAGACAAAAAAAAAAAAAAATCATATTCATTGTAAAAAAAATGTTTGTAAAATAACTTTTTCACTGTTGATATCAGGAGTACACCGTGTTTTGTACCACAAGAGGGCAACACTCTGTTTTCTTATAGCAGAGGAGTCCATTGATCAACTATATTGTTCTACAGAGCAATCAAAAAGCACCACTTATATTAATAAATTGACAGTATTGATGTTTCTACTAAAAAACCTGTTATCTAATGAGGAGAAAGGGTAGCCTTTCTTTCTTTTTCTACACCCTTCTGTTTCCTTGATAAGATACTACACTGAGCAATGACATCACCGACAAGCCCAGAAAGCATATGGCAAATACAAAAAGAAAGCACATAACCTGTAAATTCAGCAAAAGAATAAGGAGAATATAGAGAATAATAGAGAAACTTTGAAATGTGAAAAAGCCCTGTTTGCATAACTCCAGGGATTCAGATAAAAACATCAATGTATATTCTTATATTAAATATATGTAGTAAACATATTACAATAAGAAGATCAAGAGGAGAAGTCCCTTCCACAGTTTCTCATCAAATATATATACATATACAGACAGAAGCTGGCTTTTCAAGGCGTTACAATTAATTAAAATGAAGCTACCAATGATTCTGATTTCATTTCTATTTTTAAACATAAAGGGCAGGCTCGAACGCTTGATCCTCCAATTGTCAAAGATTTGCACATCTCAGTGAAACGTGACTATAAAGAATATGTTGCACCTAAGCAAACAAATAAAATCCCTAATGACCTAAACTGATGACAGTCATTCATCTTCTGTAAATGAAGTGTAAGTGACTGACCCAACACTAACACCCAATACGTCAGAATTTCAGCAAGAGGAGTACTGAAATTTGACGTAGAATGTGTGAGTCATGGATGAAAATCCAGTGAATGGGGTGTGTGAGCTAAGGCACATTTGTAGATCATTACACATCTGCAGAAGGGATGTTCCTTGAGCTCAGAGCCGGACTATAAGTTTTTAGGTCCTGAATGAACAGTCAGTTCAGGAGGAGAGCAGGTCACCGGAGGAGTGAATAAACCTGGGTGAAGATTTGTCCTATTGAATAGGTATGTTAATATCAGCTGATTCATTTAACTCTATTCGATTTATATGTATGTTTTAGTTTTTTGCTTTAAAGCTCATTTTTATATAGCATACATTACATACAATACATAAGATTCACATTAATTTCATTTACGTCTGTGAAATATTGGTCGATATTTGCACTGTAGCATCACTATGAGGTATACTGGCCTTCCATTGTCTGGTGATGCTGATTTAATGATGATGATGCTTACTAAAATAGTGTTTTCATTACAAACATAATTTTTAAATACTTCCCCCCCCTATTTTTCTAGCATTTCTAGCTATAAAAAAATGGACATCAAACCAGTATTAAGGAGATTTGGCTCTTGGGTCCGAGCCATTCTCACATTTCTCTTTGCTCTCCTGGTTCTTGGGGTGATGTTATGGGCATACATCGATGGTTTCCAGATAGCCACATCTCCATTTAACATCATCTCGTTTGGTTTCTACGGATTGCTGCTCAGCCTCCACGTCCTAATTCAGAGTTTCTTTGCCTTTGTGGAGCATCGGCGCATGAACGCAAGACGCAAACCATGCTCTTACACAAAAACCATCGGCTTTACCATATCAGCCTATCAGGAGGACCCTGCTTATCTCCGCGAGTGCCTTCAGTCAGTACGGGCTCTGCAGTACCCACCTGAGCTTCTACGCATTGTCATGGTGGTGGACGGAAACTCAGAAGATGACCGTTACATGATGGAGATGTTCAGGGAGGTCTTTGCAGACCAGGATCCTGGCTGTTACATATGGCAGAACAACTACCACTCTTGGAAGCCCACTGTCCAAGAAAGAGCCGATGGAGTTGTGTTTGAAGACCATCAGCGCTTGGAGGTTGAAAAACTCATCAAAACCAAGAAGTGTGTGTGCATCATGCAAAAATGGGGAGGAAAGAGAGAAGTGATGTACACAGCATTCAAGGCACTAGGATCCTCAGTGGATTATATACAGGTTAGTGATATTTACAAGTTTGAGAACTGAATTTTAAGGGAAAGAAGAAATTGTCCATCCAAGAAATGCTCCATTTAATTTTTCTTCTGCTGTTTAATCAGGTCTGTGACTCAGACACAAAATTAGACCCTCTGGCCACAGTGGAGCTCTGCAAGGTGCTGGAGAGCAACCAGAAAAACGGTGCCGTGGGAGGTGACGTGATGATCCTTAACCTTAAAGACTCCTATATCAGCTTCATGAGCAGCTTGCGCTACTGGATGGCGTTTAACATTGAGAGGTCCTGCCAGTCCTTCTTCGACTGTGTCTCCTGTATCAGCGGCCCCTTAGGTAAAACAGAAACTAAAACTAAACAATCTAAAGTTTGCATTAAATCAAAACTGAGCCTATGTACTAAACACATGGATAAAATACAGATACTTGAGTGTGTGTGTGTGTGTGTTTTTCTCAAAAAATCCTTGGTTTACTCAGAGCACTATTGTTTAGAAACACTGATTAAAATGTTGTAAGCGTGGGATGGCTCAGTTTTCATCTGATCTACCAAAGCAGGCACATTTTAGTCTTTACTCTTATCTGAGTTTTGTATATTTTGGCTGTGGGAATAACTGAGTTTTATGATCTTTGCTTCAGGTCTTTATAGGAATGACCTGCTGCAGCAGTTTCTGGAATCCTGGTACAACCAGAAGTTTCTTGGCACCCACTGTACGTTCGGGGATGACCGTCATCTCACCAATCGAATGTTAAGCATGGGCTATGCTACAAAGTAAGTAGTTACAGTATTATTATTTACAAGTTAAATACATAATGAACGCTTCCATTTTTGCACTATTTGGCATGTTATCCCACACGGAAATAACCTATATAAACATATATGTTTTAATATAGGTTTTGAATATATGTGACATATATAAAATTGGCCATTTTCCTATATTATATGTACATATATGTGCATATATGTACATATATGTACATATAATATAGGAAAATGGCCAATTTTATATATGTCACATATATTAAAAACCTATATCAAAACCTATATTAAAACATATATGTTTATATAGGTTATTTCCGTGTGAGTAAATTCCATAACATGCCATATACATGTGATACCAATTTCACGTGTTCGCACGTAAGTTTTTTGCATTTATTTTTTTTTTTAGTTAGTTCTTAGTTATTGCCTTGATAATAGAAAATATGAGCTAGGCATCATGTATGACAGTTGCCAAAGTGAGATATGAGCTAAAATGACCAGATCCTGCCATGAGCTATATAGGAGACATATCTTGTATGTACATATAGGGCTTTTTTGTGGATATAAAGAAGCAATACAGGAGACCTGTATGGCCTGTATATGCACATATATGCACCTCAATTTTGCCTATATGTGCATTTATACGCATATATGCAGCATATATATTATCATATATGTGCATATATACTGCATATAGGTTTCATATATGCGCATATATCCTCATATAGGTTCTTTCCATGTGGGAACTTTCAAACAGGTATGTTTTAACTGAGGTTTTTTTTTTCTTTAAGGTACACTGCCCGTTCGAAGTGCTACACAGAGACTCCCGCCCAGTTCCTGCGCTGGCTCAATCAGCAGACGCGTTGGACCAAATCCTACTTTCGTGAATGGCTCTATAATGCTATGTGGTGGCACAAGCATCACCTGTGGATGACCTACGAATCCATTGTCTCAGGCATCTTTCCTTTTTTCGTCACTGCCACCATTATCAAGCTCTTCTGGACGGGCTCTCTGTGGGACATTTTGTGGGTCTTGTGCTGCATCCAACTGATTGGTCTGGTAAAGGCAGCCTATGCCTGCATACTACGACAAAATGTAGTGATGGTCTTCATGTCCTTATACTCTGCCCTCTATATGACCAGCCTCCTGCCTGCCAAATACTTTGCCATTATCACCATGAACAAAAGCAGCTGGGGCACATCGGGCCGTCGTAAGATGGTGGGGAACTATATCCCCCTGGCACCACTATCAGTGTGGGTGGCCATTTTGTTGGGAGGCCTGGGGTATACGATCTACAGAGAAAGCAAGGTGGATTGGACAACAGAGGGAAAGAAAGAGGAGATCAAGTTTTTGATATATGGATCTGTAGCTTACGTGTGCTACTGGCTTATAATGATTGGCCTCTATTGGGTGTGGTTTCGGAGATTATTCCGAAAACGCTCACAGAGTTACACTGTGAATGTATAGGACAATTACTGTGGCACATTTTTTTAATTTATTTAACATTTGCACATTTTTTTTTATTTGTAAATTGTTTACATGCAATTTAATTTATAGACTTTTTAAAAACTTGCAATGTTATTTACAATTTAGTTTTTGTAAATACCAGTATTGCACATATTTTATGCAATTTATGATGTCCAGTAAGTACCAGGTATTCCTGAAATGACGTGAAAGCGACCAGTCATTAAATGTAATGATTATATAAAATGTACAGAAAGCAATAATATGAAGTCAACATTTTTTAAATGTTGGAAGGATTTTCAAAATGAAGTAATATAGCATTGAACCAAAATTTTAGAAATATGGGATTTTTAGTGAGGGAATTTGAGCACGATACATCATTAAGCTTACTGAAGTGATGCCTAATGACTAATGAAATAACTTAGGGAACATCCTGTTACCACACGTTTTTACACAGTATTTTTAGAACACTGATAAATAGATACATACACAATGAACAGCACTGATCATGTGATGATGATATTTTAGCATTTGTTATTGTCAGAATGACTACTAACACAAATATGACAAACAACTGTACAGGCATTTCCCTTTTTTTGGGATGAGTGTCAATTTGTAAATACTTGGTAATCCTTTCTGATGTAATGTGACAGGGAATTTTATGTTGTCTTTTAGCACTTGAACAGAATATGTTGTGTCAGTATATTTATTTCATAAATACAAATGGCAGGAATATTGTGTAAATGTGAACTCACAATTGTTTGTTATTTAAACAATACAAGAGATGAAATAAATTATTTTTAAAGGAAAATGTGCTTATTAACATTGCTGTTTGACAAAACAATTATTAAAATAACAATATGTAGACATAGAAGTAGATATTTCTAATTTTGCACTGCTTCAATGATCTCAGCATTTAAATGGTTAGTTAAACCAAAAATGGTTCACCCTCATGTCGTTCCAAACCCGTAAGACCTTCATCTTCAGAACATAAATTAAGATATTTTTGATGAAATCTGAGAGCTTTTTGACCCTGCATAGACAGCAACACAACTGACACATTCCCAGGTTCAGAAAGATAGTAAGGACTAATGTTGGGAAAAGTTACTAAATTGATGAGCACTAAAGACACTGGTTAATAAAATGGGATTAAATACATAAGGAATACTGTATTTAAAAATATTTCATTATTGCAGCTTTGGGTCTTATTCTGAGTTGCGTCTCAAGCAAAAGACAACGCACGCTGTACATAAAGCAGTCTAAATAAAGCAGCGACAAAGGATGACTTGCAATTTTTTGCCCAGCCTTACTTATTTGAACCACAAACCAGAACACACAGACGATGAACTAAGAGAGATGGATGTTCTGCGTCAGAACGCATCATGGTACACTTGTAAACACACGTCGAAGACTGACACGAAAGAGAAGAAATTATTGGACCACTGGTGTCACGTATACTATTTTACTGATGTCCTTACTACCTGGACATGATCGTGGTAGTTATGTTGCTGTCTATGGAGGTTCAGACTCAGAAAGCTCTCAGATTTCATCAAAAATATCTTAATTTGTGTTCCGAAAATGAACGAAGGTCTTACGGAGTTGGAACGACATGAGGGTAAATAATTAAAGGAGTAACTCGCTTTCAGAACAAAAAATTACAGATAGTGTACACTGTAAAAAACTATTTGTTGAGTCAACTTAAAATAATTTGTAACCTGGCGGCCTTAAAATTTTAAGTTCAGTCAACTCAAAGAAAGTTTATTCAACTTGAAATGTTAAATTATACTAAGTGACAACTTAGATATTTGAGTTGAATCAACTTAAAATTTTAAGGCAGCTGGGTTACTTAACCATCTGTTAAGTTTAGCAAACACAAATATCTAAATTGTTACTTAGTACAACTTAACATTTCAAGTTGACTAAACTTATTTTAGTTGACTGAACTTAAAATTTTAAAGCAGCGGGGTAACAAATTATTTTAAGCTGACTCAACAAATTGTTTTTACAGTGTACTCACCCCCTTGTCATCCAGGATGTTCATGTCGTTCTTTCTTCAGTCATAAAGAAGTTATGTTTTTTGAGAAAAACATTTTAGGATTTCTCTCCATGTAATGGATATGTATGATGGCCCAGAGTTTGAACTTCCAAAATGCAGTTTAAATGCAGCTTCAAAGGGCTCGAAACGATTCCAGCCAAGGAAGAAGGGTCTTATCCAGCTAAACGATCAGTTGTTTTGTAAAAAAAATTACAATTGATATACTTTTTAGCCGCAAACGCTCGTCTTGAAGCGACCCTTCTTCCTCGGCTGGGATCTTGTACACTCTTAAAAATAACGGTGCTTTAAAAGGTTCTTCACAGCGATGCCATAGAAGAAGCATTTTTGGTTCCACAAAGAACCATTCAGTTAAAGGTTCTTTGAAGAACCATCTCTTTCTTACTGTTATGGAGGGAGTGAGACGAGAGGCGAGCGGATCCATGTGCATACTTTTATTAACAGGACGAGACAGAAACATGGTCAAGGCAGGCAGGGTCAAACAGTGACAAACAGGTATATAGACAGCAAGACGTGAGTAGTCCGTGATACAGGCGAGGGTCGATCCACAGCGAACGATATCCAATGGGCGAGGCAGTAGAATAGTCAGACAGGCGAGAGTTTCGATAGGCAGGCAGCGAGACAGATCAGACGATATAACAAAGCAAGGGGGTCAGGACACGGATGACTAGGAACTAGACTCGACTAGGAAACACAACTGATTTAGGGCTCCGTACAGATGCTAACACAAACAGTGCTAAACGCAATCCAATACTCGGCAGTGCGTAACAGGAAGACCGGGGTTTAAATACTGTCTCTGATTGGGCGCAGGTGATAGGAGCAGTGGCTGATGGGGAATGCAGTTCGGGGTGTGGTATAACAGTCAGTGTGTGTAAACAAGGTGAGAGCGGCATCTGGTGGTGAGCGGTCCACAGCTCACCGACCAGATCTGTAACATAGCCCCCCCCCCCAAAGAGCAGCTTCCAGACGCTCCAAACGAACCATAGTCCAGGGGAGCGGTGGGGCGGGGGTGAGACAGGGCAAGGGCCGGAGGGCCAGGTCCGTGCGGAGGACCAGGTGACTGAGGCAGGACCGACAGAGCAGGAGCCCACCAGGGTGGAGCCGGAGGCGGAGCAGGAGGCGCAGGAGCCCTCCAGGGCGGAGCCGAGGGCACAGGAGCCCTCCAGGGTCGGAGCTGGAGGCGGAGCAGGAGGCGCAGGAGCCCGCCAGGGCAGAGCAGGAGGCGCAGAAGCCCTCCAGGGCGGAGCAGGAGGTGCAGGAGCCCTCCAGGGCGGAGCAGGAGGCGCAGGAGCCCTCCAGGGCGGAACAGGAGGTGCAGGGGCCCTCCAGGGCGGAGCCAGAGGCAGAGCAGGAGGCGCAGGAGCCCTCCAGGGCAGAACAGGAACCCGCATCATGGACTGGGACCTGGGGAGAACAGGGACAGAGGAGGCAGACAGAATAAGGAGCGAAGCAGAGAGTCCAAAGGATAACGCCGCCTCCATAAAAGGTTCTACAGCTAATGCGGACACCTCTGGAGGCATTGGCGCAGCTTCTCTGACGGGGAAGGCCTCTAGAGCTGACTCGTGGTCGGACGGGAATTCTGGAGCAGACTTGAGACCAGACGGGACCTCTGGAGCAGACTTGAGACCAGACGGGAGCTCCGGAGCAGGCTTGTGATCAGACGGTAGCTCTGGAGCAGGTTTGTGATCAAACACGACCTCAGGGACATACTTGTGAACAGACGTGAGCTCTGGAGCAGGCTTGGGATCAGACGTGATCTCAGGGCTGACTTGTGAACAGACGTGAGCTCTGGAGCAGGCTTGGGATCAGGCGTGACCTCAGAGGCTGACTTGTGAACAGGCGGTGACCTCAGGAGCTGATTTGTGAACAGACGCGGACCTCAGGAGCAGACTTAGAACAGGCGCGACCTCAGGGGCAGACTTGTGAACAGGCGTGACCTCAGGGGCAGACTTGTGAACAGACGAAACCTTTGGAGTGTAGCGGGCGGCCCACATACTGAGAATGGTGATCGCCCTCACACTGGTAGACATAACGCGACTAGGCTCTGGGAGGCCAGACGAGACCTCTGGCACAGACTTGGTGACAGACGACACCTCTGGAGCAGACTTGGTGACAGACGGAACCTCTGGAGCGTAGTGTGCGGCCCACATACCGAGAATGGTGATCGCCATCACACTGGCAAACATGACGTGACGAGGCTCTGGGAGGTCAGACGAGATTTGACTTAACTCTTGACGATCAGACATGTCGTGGCGAAACTCTGGACTGACAGTAGAAATATGACGGGGCTCTGGGAGGTCATGAGAGGTGTGACTTGGCTCTGGACTGACAGGGGAGACGTGACCTGGCTCTGGACCGTCAGACGAGATGTGACTTGGTTTGTAAAGTTCGGTAGTGACTTGACCAGGCACGTGAAGACCTGCAGTGACTTGACTTGACTTGTGAAGATCAGTAATGACTTGACTTGGCTCAAGGAGATCAATGGTGACTTGACTTGGCTCACGAAAAGCTGTTTGGACTGTGCTTGATGCAGGAATGACATCTTTGACATTGCTTGACGCAGGAATGACAGCTCTGACGTTGCTTGACGCAGGAAATGCAACCGTGACGCGACGTGACAGGAAATAAAGCTGTAACTTGACTTGACACAGGAACAACTGCTTTGACGTTGCGTGACGCAGAAACGACAGCTTTAACGTTGCTTGACGCAGGAAATTCTGTCTTGACTTGACACAGGAACAATAGCTGTGACTCGACTTGACAGAGGAACGACTGCTTTGACGTTGCTTGACGCAGGAAATACCGCCTTGACTTGACTTGACACAGGAACAACAGCTGTAATTTGACCTGACTTAGGAAGAGCAGCTCTGACTTGACTTGACACAGGAATGCACTGACTTTTGACACAGGAAACAGCTGTAATTTGACTGACAGGAAAAGCAGACTTGACTTGAGGAATGACAGAGACTGTAGGAAGACAGCTCTGACTTGACTTGATGAAACACAGCTTTAACTTGACTTGACACTGGAACTCTAGGACCAGCAGCTCTGACTTGACTCTTTGACAGCTTTGACTTGACTGGTGCAGCAATTCAGCTTGAATTGACTCTGAGCAGCAGCTGAGCTTGACTTGATTCTGCTGAGCGGCAGCTGTAGCTTGACTTGGCTCTGAGCGGCGGCTGTAGCTTGACTTGAGACAGGAGCCGCAGCTGTAATTTGACTTGATTCAGGAGCCGATCTGGAAGCGGGCGCCATGACGGGTACAGACTCAGGAGCAGAAAACATAACATGAACAGGCTGTGGCTTGGCTGACGCATGCTAGCTGCTGGCTTGGCTGACTGGCGCCACGTGGCTCTGCCATTGGCTTATTGCGCCATCTTGGCTATTGGTATGCCATCTTGGCGAGCTTGCCATCTTGGTTCTCGGGTGAGACCTGCTTGACTCAGGAGCCATGGCTGTGACTTTGCTTGACTTTGAGAGACACAGCTGTAGCTTTACTTGACACAGGAAACACAGCTGCAACTTGACTGAACTCAGGAAACACAGCTGCACCTTGACTTGACTCTGAGAGTTGACTTGACTCAGGAAACGAAGCTTGACTGGACTGGAAACACAGCTGCAGACTTGACTTGGACTCAGGAAACACAGCTGCAACTTGACTGACTCGAAACTTGACTTGACTCAGGAAACACAGCTGCAACTCTGACTGGACTCTCGAAACTTGACCAGGAAACACAGCTGCAACTTGACTGGACTGAAACTTGACTTGACTCGAAACAGCTGCAACTTGACTCTGAAACTTGACTTGACTCAGGAAACGAGCTGCAACTTGACTTGACTCAGAAACTTGACTTGAAGGAAACAGCTGCAACTTGAGTTGACTCAGAAACTTGATTGACTCAGAAGCTACAAAGCTGGACCGAGATTGGATGCTTCTGTGGCGTGCGGACTTTGTTTTCGCCGCCAGCAGCTGCACCCGAAAGAGCTACATCCCAGCGCATCCGAAGTGCGCAAAACAAAAGCCCGCTTCCATCGCCATCAGCTGCCATACCCGAGTCCAGTCAAGTTGCAGCTGCGTTTCCTGAGTCAAGTCTGAGTCACAGCTCACTTATTTGAGTTGACTGAACTTAAAATTTTAAGACAGCAGCATAGCAAATTATTTTAAGCTGACTCAACAAATTCTGTTTTTTTGTTTTTTACAGTGTGGGCACCATACAAATCCATTATATGGAGAGAAATCCTGAAATGTTTTCCTCAAAAAACATAATTTCTTTATGACTGAAGAAAAAAAGACATGAACGTCTTGGATGACAAGGGCGTGTGTACATTATCTATACATTTTTGTTCTGAAAGTGATGCAACTCTAAAGACAATTTTGCTATTTATGAGCAAAATACTATCTAAGGGAGGATTCCCTGACACTTGTACATCCACACCAGTAGTGACACAATCAGTTTGGGTGTCATTTACAGCAAAATCAATAACACTGTTGGATAACAGCCCACATATAAGTTATGGTTGGACATAA
This sequence comes from Labeo catla, assembly GCA_012976165.1. NCBI lineage: Eukaryota > Metazoa > Chordata > Actinopteri > Cypriniformes > Cyprinidae > Labeo > Labeo catla. Next base: position 564,186 of record VONZ01000415.1, read on the forward strand.
TTGACCAGTGGGATACTATATGCATGATCAATCTGAAGTAAATGATTTAACCTTTTATGAGATTTAAGGCACCTTGTCACACATGAACACAGGCTGAATCAGAGTGGGCTGGGTGTAGTTCTGGGGTAATTGCAAAACATTTTATGAAGAGCATTTAAGTGTTGTATCATGTTTAGACTGTTACCAAAGGCAACCAAGGTGGACCCCAATTGTAGGAGGTTACGAATGAAAATTTGTTTAAATAAAACCATCAACAAAAAACAAACAGTCAGAAACAAGAATAAAAGCCGTATAATGATCTCTGTAAAACTATATAAGCAATATAACAACTGCTTAAAGGGATAGTTCACCCAAAAATGAAAATTCTGTCATTAATTACTCACTCCCATGCTGTTCCAAACCATGTTAGTTGAGTAATTAATGACCGACTTTTCATTTTTAGGTGAACTAATGCTATAAACAAAAACATAAACTAGAGAATTCTATGTAGAACCAAATGTAAAGACTATTACCTTTAAAAGTTTAAGTATAAGGAGTTTATGACTTTTTGGTTTGCTTTCAACATGCAGTGCTCCTTTTAGGACACTTTTTAAACATTGTACTTCTTGAAAAAATGATTTTAATGTTTTTATGTTCATTAAACAGAAAAAAATATTGTGAATATTAAACCACGTTTAAAAAAACAAGAACAGTAAGATGCAATGATATTAAGGCTTGTATTATTAGCAATTAATGGTAAATGAAAGGAAATGCCTGAGAAAATGTTGATTGTCAGTTCTGATGTCAAATTACATTTTTAAATTAGCTGATTAATATTCTAATCATCTGTAGGGTTTAGAATGCGTACATTATAGCCCAGTCACAAAAGTGATCACAATGCAAAGTAATGTTAATAACTTTTATAAAAACATGACAGTGATTTTAAGTTTTGAAGTGAGTGTAGCTACTCAACCCAGTCACAATGAAAGAGAGAGTGATATACTAGTTCAGCAAATGACCTGCCCTATATCATTCTTACTCATTCAGTGCCAAGAGTTAAAAAAAAAAAGTCACTACAGACATCAACCAGTGATTTTCCAACCAGTTGTGTCTGTTTTGTTTAGTCATGTTTTATTTGGTCTGATAAAGATTGGCACTGATATAAACACGTAATGACTTAAATACGCAATACTCATCATGACTGCTCTTGAGAAAACTGAAAAAACTCTTTCTGTTACTGGTAGTGAACCCATGGCAAAACTGAATCTTCATCCTCCACAAATGTTTCCAATTATTCAGATCCTGCCCAGCCTGTTCTTGCGTCAAAGGGTCTACAGACCCAGACCGCACATCTGGGAACGATTAAAAGCGGAAACAGATTTCTGTGAGTAAGAGGGGCTGTGTACGCCTCATACAGTATGTTTAACCTACAGTATGTCATTTCTTTTTCACTTCTCACATGCCACAACAAAGCAAGACCACAACAGCAACCACAAATGATTCAGCTTCATTGATAAATTTAATGTCATCATTGTAACCACCACCATTCATTGTACTGATTGGTGGACAGTTGTTAGTTGGTGTTGTTTCAGCTTAATTCAGTTTTTTAGCATTTTTAAAAAAAAAATTATGCCTGCCACCGCCATCATTTTTGATAATTTTCACAAATTTCATGGCTCCCAGAATATTTTGTTGTTAAGAACAGAGCCTCTGTTTTTTTTTTTAAAGATTTATTTTTGCTGTTTTTATACCTTTAGTTAGATAGGACAGTGTAGTTTTTAACAGGAAGCAAGTGGGAGGTATTGGGAAAAGTCCACGAGCCGGTATTTGAACTCGGGCCGCCCGCAGCGCAATGGCTCGATGGACGCGCTAACCACGAGGCTATTGGCGCTGACAGAGCCTCTATTTTTAAACAAAAAAATCTGTTTTATTCTAGGTTTAAGCATTCTTGAATACAGGTATGTTTCATAAAAAAGCAACATTTTGACCAAAAATCTGAGATTCAGTCCTTTACCACTTCCTGGATCAACATTTAACGGTAACATTAGGCAGTTTTAATATGCTGTGTATTTTCAAATGCATCAACTTACATATGAAATTGATTTTTTTTGATTGGGAAACCTGGAAAATTGTGTGTTTGGCGGGAAAGTGTTAATTCAAGTTAAAAAACATAATTTATTCCCCTCATTTCAAACTGGAATGACACGAAAGAAGATCATTTGAAAAACATCTCGGCCATATGTGAGGTCCAGTGTTTTGAAATTGATTTCACTTTCAGTGAATAGACAAAAACAGTTGGAACATTGTTCAAAATGGCTGCTTCTTTTTTTTTCTTTTTTTTCATACAGGTCATACAGTACAGAACAACACTAAGGGTAAATAAATGATGAGAGAATTCAAAATTTAAAAAAATGTAATACAGCTGCAAGCAGTGATTACCAGGGTTCAAGCACTTCATGACATTTAAGCACATATTAAACAAGACATTATATATTATTTAGCAACCACCTTAATCAGCGATTAAAAAACATTTTGGCAAATCCTGGTAATTTACCATAGAGATATGATGCTTTTTAATGTTTATGCTTGTTGTAGCGCCAACTGTGGTCCCATCTCCCTAAAACTTGCATGCTTGTTTAGAATCACCTGCTGCATGTGCTCACCAGGTTTCATGAAGTTTTGAGTTTTTGTTTAGGCTTTATAGGCTTTTGGGTATATTTGGACAGGCTTGGACTTTTCTAAACGATCCCGTTATAGCCTCCCAAAGGGGAAATTTCAAAATTTTTGGATAATTGTTGACCTAGAGAGTCCACATAATTGTACTGCAGTATTTTTTTCCATTTAACAGACTGATTGACAGCAGTGGTTGTAGAGGCAAAGTTGTTTGGAACAAGGAGGTCTATCATACCATACGAATAACGTGTATGTGGAAATCTGCACAATATACAATCATTAAAAAATGCGGTATCACCCCCCAGTGGCTGATTTCTTTCAAATTTCTCTCAGACCCTTCAGGGTCATGTGCCAAACAGGGCCACCGTGTTTCATTCCGTTCAACGTTCCTTAACCTTGTTTAATAGGTGCTCAAAGTTCATTAGCCTATGGCGACCACGTTTTTTGAGATACGCGCAGATGTCCTCATAGCCACTTGTGGCACTTTGGACCAAGACTGTGCATACCAATTTTCATGTTGACAGGACAAGTAGTTGCGTAGTTATGGCCGATATCTCGTTCCGTTCAAAAGCTATAGCCGATTTCGTAAAGGCAATTATTTAGATAATTATTGATATTCACTCTCCAGAATCTTCCTGCAGTGGTTTGGTTCCGATTGGGTGAAAAAATTAGGACTAGTTTGCAAAAGTAGGTTTTACAAAAAATACAAAATATCCGAAAATTCTTCAGTCGTAAAGAAATAATTTTTTTTTGAGAAAACAATTTCAGGATTTTTCTCCATATAATGGACTTCATTGGTGCCCCGATTTTTAACTTCCAAAATGTAGTTGAAATACAACTTCAAAGGACTCTAAACGATCCCAGCCGAGGAAGAAGAGTCTCATCTAGCGAAACGATCTTTTTTTTCCTGAGAATAAAAATTTGTATACTTTTAGCACAGGATCTGGGATGAGCATTCACATACTACTGAATCACGTCGAAAGGTCACGCAGAACATAGGCGGAACTACAGACCCAGTGTTGTTGCCTGTAGACAGATTGTTTGTTTTCACAGGATTGGCAGTTCCTATAGATGATTTTTTTTCTCAATCGACATCCAATTACAGACACATATGCTGGCTTCCAGCAGTGTTTTAAAAACATTTTTGTCTCCACAGTCGTTTAATGTTGATTTTGACAGTTTTTTATAACTTTATACCAAACAGTCCTCGTTAACATCTTTAAAGTCTTCATGACACATTTGATGAGTTAGTTTTCTAAAAAAAAAAAACAGAGAATAATCTCATATCTGGCTTTTTTCACTTTCAAAACTTTGTAATGATTATATCAAAAGAAAAAACAAAAGAATAGAAGACTTGTAAAACAATATTTATACCTACATCGTATATTTTTATCTAAATATATTTGTTGCATCATACATGAACCAATTACATTACAGTCTGCATTTGAGACTTTGCCTGACAATCTGCCGGTTTTGTCGTTTGATGCTCATTTTAACAGCCAGTGAAAAAAGTAGCACTTTTTTTTTTTAAATGTACATAAAATCCTCACACATTAAAAGCCAGAGGCACAGGCAGAAGTTGCGTCTTTGAATTAAAATATCCTATTTTCCACTTTACTTTGACATAATGTAGTCTTCTATTTTGGGTGTTTTCACTTAACAGTCATGACCTCAGCACTGAGTTGGCGGACATTGTCTTGTCTCATGGCAGATAAGTAGAGGTAAAGCAGTGCCAAAGCAGACGAGAAGCAGAAATATGACCAGTGATGATAACAGTGATCCACAAAGGTCATCCCTAAAAACCTGCTTATTTAAATGTATTCAGAATTTATGAAAAAAAATACATTAGGTTTTAAGCCCTGTGATAAAATCCAGACATTGTAAAAAAAAACTGCAGCTCTAAAATACACATTGTCCTAACAAACATTATGGAAAATTGCAATGCTGTACAATGAAGTATTTCCCTCGCCCAGTGGGTTGTTGGGACAACAGCAGCAAAACATTGAGTAAAGACTGAAAACGGAGTAACGCCTTGAGTCATGTCTGTGCTATATTTAGTAGTATAAAGAAGGCTTTATGGCTTGATGTAGTGGAACAGCTTCACTCTTAAGCTCAGATTCACTGCCTCTCCCATGTTCTCTTGCTCATTTTGAAAGCTGACTTCTATATAATAATATTTAAACTATCCTTTAATAATCTGGTCCTAGATCAAATGGAAATTCCTTCACTGGTGAAACAAGTTTTGCTTTAATATTTTATTGCTTTGTTTTTTATTAGCAGCGAATCAAATATTTCTTCTTTTCTGTGAATTGTGTTTCTTGGGCTGGATCAGAATCATCTGTCCCAATCTGATAGGATAACCAATACAATGCCCTATGCACAAGGAAATATAAAATAAAACAGCAAGATTTTTTTTTTTTTTTTTTTTAAAACATAAAAACTCTCATAAAAACATATCCAGGTCACATTTCACACCAAAATAAAGAGAACATATTTGACCCTGGACCATAAAACCAGTCTTAAGTCGCACTGGTATATTTGTAGAAATAGCAAAAAATACACTGTATGGATCAAAATGACCGATTTTTCTTTTATGCCAAAAATCATTAGGATATTTAGTAAAGATCATGTTCCATGAAGATATTTTGTAAATCCTTTACTGTAAATATACTTAATTTTTGATTAGTAATATGAACTTTAAAGGCGAATTTTTTCAATAATTAATATAATAATTTTTTTGCACCCTCAGATTCCAGATTTTCAAATAGTTGTATCACAGATAAATATTGTCCTATCTTATCCAAACCACACTTCAATGAAAAGCGTATTTATTCAGCTTTCAGATTATGTATAGATGTCAATTTAAAAAAATTTACCCTTATGACTGGGTTTGTATTGTGACATAGGGTGCGTCTCAATCAGCTCCCTGGTTCCCAACCTCGTGAATCAGATATTGTGTACACAGATTCGGTCACTGGCAAGTACCCTGGCTCGCTGCACATTGGCACAATTATTACTCAATTTCTGGGCAGCATGACTACGTACAACGTCAATGGGCAAGTGTAGAACGTCAGCGCTGGAATTAATCGACGTCAGACTGAACAATTTCTTTTTTGATATTATTCTTAAACACATCGCCCTTACAACATTTCAGCCGAATATTAATTATAAATGTTAAAGGGGTGCTACTATGCTTTTTCACTTTTTGAACTTTAGTCAGTGTGTGGTGTGTATCTTTGGGCATAAAAAAGATTTTACAAAGTTACAAATCTCAAAGTCCATTTCAAAAGGAGATATTTTGTTTTAAAACATCCCTTTTCAAGAACTACAACGAATGGCTCCTTTGGACTACAGTGTTTTCCGCATGCAATGATGTCACAACGCGGTCCATTAGAATATCATTCAAATAAATCCCGCTCACGGAAATTTAAATTGTTGGAGGGAGGGTAGGGACGAGGTGGGGGATTAGCCTAACTTTAGCAATGCAGCGCAGAGAACCGCTTCAATGAGCCACAGCGCGGCGGGTATAAACACAAGCATTGACTAGATTGACTGCTTTAGAGCTGTAACGTGCAACAGATGTGTGCAGTACAGGGGGTCGAAACACATGCCGAAGCTACGATCTACTCCGGTTGCCGCGTCGGAGCCGTAACGCGCCGCAGATGTGTGCAGTGCGTGGTAAGAGATTTATTCATCATACAGTGTAGATAGCTTCACTTATAATGTGAGTGTTTTTTAAAAAGCATAAACTTGCACTAGAATAGGCTAGGCTGATCAGTGATGATGTTCTTTGATAATGTTAGGCTGCTTTTAGCCTTATGCTGAAGCTGGTTTCGGGCAATGAAACTAAGTATGTAAATAATTAAATACATTAGCAAGATAATATCATGTATTGGCATGTATCTCACAGGCTGATGATAGGACCTACTGAACACTACTGTAGCATATTATTTACTCACCCTCCATGCATCCTAGGTATATATAACTTTCTTCTTTCAGACGAATGCATTTGGAGTTATATTAAAATTTATCCTCCCACTTCAAAGCTTTATTAACCCCCCTCCGGGTAAATGTAAGAATCAGTTTAATCTAGCTTGCGCTAACAGTTGTACATGGAATTTGCTTCTTTGACAAGGGGTGTGGCAGTACTGAAATACTGTCTAAGCTGTTCGCCAATCGCAACGCAGTGGGACAGCTAACCAATCACAACACATTTTGTTTTTTGGAAGGCGGGCCTTCATTAAACCCAGAACTAATTGAGCCTTATGTGCCAGGCTGGGAGAGATGTATTGTAATAATGTAAATTATGTTAAAAATAATGCGTTTTTCGAACGACCGAGCATGAAAGCATGTTCTACTACACCCCCAAAACAAAATCAAGACTTTGTAAAAGAGCATAATAGGACCCCTTTAACTAGATGTGTTTACTACCTGTCAAGCGATTTATGCTGAAACATACAAAAAAAAAAAAAAGCATCTTCTATCGCGTGATATTATGTTAATTGAGTTAGTTGGTGTGGTTTATGTTTAGCGCCTCAGAAACGTGATGTAATTCCTGGTACGGGGCATTTTGTGATAGAGACACCCTTAAAATGGCTGATTCCGTGCCTACTGAAATAGGGAGCGGATTGAGACGCACCCATACATTTCATGACATTATCACAGGCATATTTCCCATTTTTTCATTACTGTAATACAAGGATTACCAAAATGAAAGATCAAAAAAGACAAAATATTCAATCTGTGTATCTGCACATTAGAGAACTGTATGTGAACATAATATGTTACTATAAAAAATATCAAAATATAATAAAACAAAATAGGAATTTACACTGAATAATTACACTGAAAATAAAGAAATTATTACCCTAGACTTAGGAAGATGAGCAGAAGCATTGCAGTCAGACAGGTGGTGACAAGGGCAGGACTGGGCAGCCATAAGGTGAATGGAACTGTATGGGACAGGGGAGGGAACTGGCCTCCTGGGAGGAGAGCCTGTTCAAAGACATCCTGTAGTTCTGCATGGCCTATCTGTGTCATAGGGACTACTGAGGTGAAAACCACAGATATTTGGTATATATGGAGAGTGGTCGGTAATGGCAAGATCACAGGAATGTCATTATTTTTCATAGATGTGAGTGGTTACCTGTGAGGTAGTAGTAGATCCGGACGAGTGAGTGCTCCTGAGAGAATATTTCACACTGGTAAGTGCCCGAGTGCTCTGGCCGGGCAGAGGGGATGAAGTAAAGTGGATCCACTCCAACCGTGACCTCATCAAACCGATCCATCAACGTCGTTCTCTCCTGTATGTCAAGTTTAGTGGTTGTAAGGCAGAAAGTTAGAAATTCTGATCATATTCAGTAAGAAACTCTAAATTCAAATATGCTGTCTTGCACACATCAAATATTGCAGCATCCTAAATTGCTAAATGAATTAAGTAATTGAAACTGTAAGAAATATCATAAAAAATAAAATAAAATAAAAAAACGGTATTGCTACAGCCCCCTTCTAATTTTGTTAAAATTCTGCAGGAAATATATTACAATTCTGTCTGCATTTGAAAGAAAATAAATAAATAAATAAAAACAAGATAAATAAATAAATTAATAAATAAAACTAAATACGTTTTAAATAAATCTGTGGGAAATATACCATAATTTTATTTGAATAAATAAATTAAGTTATTGAAACTCTATAAGGTATACTGTCATTTTGCCTGCATAAAATGAAAATAATATTGCTATAACCCCTCTAATTTTGGTAAATTCAGCAGGAAATATACTGATATTTTGTCTGCATTTGAACAATAAATAAAAACATAAAGAAATAAAGAAATGAATGAATTAATTAAAAATAAATAAAACTGTAGAAAATATACCATAATTTTATGTGAATGAATTAATTCATTAAAACAGTAGGAAATACACTGTAATTTTGTCTGCTTAAAAAGAAAATAATATTGCTATAGCCCCCTCTAATTTTAGTAAATTCTGCAGGAAATATGCTGCAATATTGTCTGCAATAAATAAATAAATACATATATAAATAAAGGAATGAATGAAAATAAAATAAAACTGCAGAAAATATGCCATAATTGAAACTGTAAGAAATATACTGTAATTTTGCCTGCATTAAATTAGAATAATTTTGCCATAGCCCCCTAATTGTGGTAAATTCATCAGGAAATATACTGCAATTTTGTCTGCATTTGAATAAATGAATGAATGAATGAATGAATGAATAAATGAATAAAAATAAATACATTTTAAATAAAATGAATGAATGAAGTAATTGAAACTGTAATATACTTTATTTTTGTATGCATAAAAAGAAATTAATATTACTATAGCCCCCTCTAATTTTGGCAAATTCTGTAGGAAATATACTGCAATCTTGTCTGCATTTGAATAATAAAAAATAAATAAATAAATAAATAAATAAATAAAAACAAGATAAATAAAGAATAAATAAAGAAATGAATGAATAAATAAAAATAAATACATTTTAAATAAAATTGGGGGAAATATACCATAATTTTATTTGAATGAATGAATAAATATTAATTGAAACATTTTGTTTGAATAAAATTATTACAAATATAACAAGTTACAAATATTGCTACATTCCCCTTGAATTTCAACAAATTCAGGAAACATACCATAATTTTATCTGAATGAAGGAATGAATGAATGATTCTTCACTGAAATGGCGAGAAACATACTGTAATTTTGCTTGCATAAAAAAATAAAATGTAATATATTGCTACTGCAATTTTGTGCTTTACAATCCCATTATTTTGTCTGATTGAAAAAAAATAATAAAAACAACATGAATAAATAAATAATATTCACTGAACCTGCCAAAGTGTGCTGAATTAAAAAAAAATGTCTGTGTGTGTGTGTGTGTGTGTCTATACTCAATTATAATTACTAATAGTTTCCTCATAAACTATGTTAGTCATCGTGGTCTGAAGTGATGTTCTTATCACCATTGCATATCTCCAGATAATCTCTGCATCTGTGGGAAGCAGGAAAGGGACCTTACACCACATCTGAGTCCTGTTGTTCTCCTTTACTTTGATTTCCTTCACTGTGAAAGCACATACATCACGGAGACACACACACAGAGCAATACATTAGACGCAGATCTGTAACACTTCACCTTGCAATTGAACGCCTTTTGTCAACAGAAGAACAGAGGCAGCACAGTCTGCCCACCATCCACCTAATTATAATATTTAAGCAGAGCCTCTGCTGAGAGCAGCCAAGGAAACGATACGCTGAGCAATAATTGTAGCTGTGCTGAGTGGAAATGAATACCACAGTGTGTGGGAGAAGGCCTGCCATCTTAGGTGACCCACAGGGCTATCTGTGCGAAATGATATTATGTGTAAAAGTGTGTCAAGGCCCAAGGTTTCGCTTAACAACTTCGCTGTGCTCCTAAGTAGAGTTAAAAGCTGTAGATGTTTGCGCTGCGTAAATGCCGTTACATAATTACAGAGGTGGTTCTGTCAGGTTGAGTTATAACATATCCATCATGTCAAGTGTGGAGAGAGTGCGTGAGTGAGGGACTGCACAGAATTACATATCATAATATATTGAATAGAAAACTGCACACATGTAAAGGAGCCTGTCAACTCACCGGGGCAATCCAGCGGGAACTCACACGAGTCGTACTGACAGGTCATGCAGTTATAAACAGCACCTTGTGCCTGGAAACCTAAACAATACATTTTATACCATTTATTGTACACTATACGTTTTTTTTTTGTAGTCTCTAAAAGAATGTTGAAAAAAAAAAACACATTTGGAGGAGCAGCATATGGAAGATTTTGAATACATCTACATAGGAAAAATCAAAAGATCGCCACATTGGTGGAACGCTCTGGGGTTTCAAAATTTTAATGTGTTGGACCCCCCAGTATGATGATCCCTCTGTAAAGGATCTCCTTTCTAAAATATAAAGACAGCTACATATTTTCATATTCAAACACCCATTTATACTGTAAAAAAAAAATATATATATATATATATATATATATATATTATATCATATAAAATATATTTTATTATTATTTTATATTATACAAAAATATATTTTGTACACACAGAAACTCAAAGGTTCACAACAACCCATCAAAATAAAAGTTTAGTTTAACTTGAAGAAATTGTGACAGTTATATATTACTACTTCTGTAATTTCTGTATTTGATTTCTACAGTAGAATGTCTTTTTTAAAGCAATAATAATAATAATAAAAACTTTTTTTAAGGAATGTCAGACAACTTTTTCACTGTGTAATATTCACTGTTAAATTTTTATGAAGTTTATGTTTCAAAAATAAAGGTAATTGTTAAATCTGTATTTCATTAATCATTTAAAAGATTAAATTAAACCATAAAACAAAGAATTAAAAAAATAATAATAATATTTTATAGGGTTCTTTTATAGTAAAAAAAAAAACAAATCTAATAAATTGTTCTTAAATTTGTTTTGACTAAAGTTTAATTTAACTATTAAAAATGGTCCAGAAAAATACACTGTAATTTTGTCTGCATAAAAATAAAATAATATTTCTATAACCCCCTCTAATTTAAACTATATATTAAAAAAAATACGATAAATAAATAAAGGAATTAATGAATGAATAAATCAATTTAAAAAAATTAAACTGTGGGAAATGTACCATCACTGTATTTGAATGAATGAATAAATAAACCAATAAATATTGAAATATTTTTATATTATATAACATATTGGTAATAATATATTGAATATATTATATATTAAATGAAATGACAGGAAACCCTGTTATTTTTTTGACATAAAAATATTACAAATTTTACAAATTACAAATATTGCTACATTCCCCTCTAAATGTCAAAAATTCTGCAGGAAACATATTGTAATTTTGTCTACATTTGAAAAACAAATGAGAGAAAAGATGAATGAACAAACAAATATTATTTTTTTTAACAGTGTATTTGCCAAAAAGAAAAGGAAATGTTAAATCTTCATTTCATTATTTGTTAAAATATTAACCAAACCATAAAAATATTTTTTGAAAAAATTCATAGGGTTCTTTTATAGTAAAAAATTAATAAATTGCCCCTAAATTGTTCAATGAATTATATATACTTTTGACTAAAGTTTAATTTATCCATTAAAACAGAATCTAGAAAAACTTTAAAATATAAAACAGGAAAAGTCAAAAGAAAAACATGTAATTCTGATCAATGTTCATACAGCAGAAATAAATGGTAATAAGGCCAAATTCTATCAATTTAAGCTGCTTGTCATTTTCTCTTTGAACTTTTCAGTGAACACACAAGTTTAAAATCACTGTTTTGAAAAACCAAACAAGAAAAGATGGAACCCATAAATTTCTGCTAGAACTCTAAAGATGGTCAGTGGTACTTACAGTAACACCATCATACGGGAAATTGTTTAGAGTCACTTGTAATATATATTGAGTTTTTTTGAGCACTCAATAGGATTGAGGACTCAACCTTAAAAAATGCCTTAAGGTTCTTTCAGAGATGTCAGTGTGGCAATCTGAGAAACCTCAAAGTACATAACAAGCACTTTTTTTGCTTCATCAGGAGGGTCATGACATATACACTGTAGGTGTTACTCACCACATGTGGGGAAACATCCAGAGGCTGCAAGAAATGATAAAAAGCACATTTTAAAACCATGTGCATGAAATATACTGTTTAATAGACAGTAATACTGAGGTGGCTGGGTGCATCAAGTTTCAGAGTGGGAGAACTTGCTATGATTTAAAAAAGAAGTAAACGGAAACTGTGATGGAACTTATAGGGAAAAGTGAAAGTATTGAAGATGAAGGCTCAGGTCCAGTTTTTCATGGTTTACCAAGCAAAAGAAATGAAGTGATAATGCAAGTCTCACCTCTGGGCAGCCTTGAGGCTGCTGCAATGAAATTGTTTGCTGCTGCCTGTAGCCTGAATTCATACACTGTATCTGAATGAAGGGAGGAGAGGGGAGAAGGACAGAGCCATTTATCTCAATTTCAGTCAAAGTGTGTATGTCAAAGATTACATGTCTGTTTCTATCAGGCTCTCTCCCTGATATTTATTGCCAGTCTCTGTCTGTCTTTTCTGCTTTCCACAGTTTGACAGAAGCATGGGCTCTACAATTTAATTACTGGATGATTAGAAACCACCTAAAGGAAGCAGTTCTTGTTGAAGTGTTTACGGAGAAAAAAAAACTCAAATTGTATTGTCTAGGATGACCAAATATATCATTTCCAAAGGATAAACAATTTGTCTGGCTGTAATCAGACCACTAGAATGGAGAGATTTACAGCTTTACAACACCCAGCATCTCACAAACAGTCAGCGTTTCTGTGTGTGGTGAGTGTAGACAATCATTTTCACATTTGTACACATCCGTTTTCAGTACACATTGTGTAAGTCTCTAGGTCATCCTTTTGTAATCCAAGTATTGGTGGAGTTCACTAATAAGGGTTCCGTAACATTTCCTATATCCAGTAAATCACGTCTGAAAGGAAATATTCAAGCTATGGCCTAATCAACTGTCACAGGTCTACTCCCAACAGTTACTACTTAAGACTTGTAATTAGATAAATGTGTTACCATTATTTTTCTGCTGGTCAAATTCCTCCACTATAGGCATAATTTCAGTCATCAAGATATTCTTCAACATCACGTCATAGCCTCTTCCTAAGAAAGAGATACACAAATATTAGCTGTACAAGAACGTAAACTACAAATTCTGTACAGTTAATAAATATCGTTAAGTTTAACTGCAGCCTCAGTTTTTAACGTAAAATTACACTTTTTTTACTGTCACAGCAACGTGAAACTTTATTACACGTTTTCGTTGAATTGAATTAGGCTACTGAGGAAGAAAACATTTTGACATTTGCATCGACATCAAGCTGAAATGATAGAGAATGCTAAAGGCGGGCGTACACGGTGCGATTTTTGAGGTCGTACGAGCTCGCATGCGATTTATTTTGGTTATCGGAGGAAATCGTCTCTTCTCGTATGGTCGGGGCTCGTATGGTGTGTGAGAAATTACGAGACGAGCAGAGTGCCTTACGAGCACTTCCCGACCTCACGATCATTTTTAAACATGTCAAAAAACTTCGGGAGCTGTCGGATTGAAAGCGTGACGTGTGTGCTGTTGAACGAGCCGATTTGTTGAGCAAACTGGAAATGACCAATCAGAAGCTAATAAAAGAAAACCACAGAAGAAGAAAGATGAACATGGCAGCGCCACGGAGAATTTGGACTGTCGAGAAAGAGGACAAACTCGCTGAACTCTGGCAAGAACAGCGAGCGCTGTATGATATGCAGCATTTATCATGACAGGGTCCATTGATCGCGGAACGTATCAAAAGAAGGGGGGGCCCGGGAAGGTGTGTGAGTGGGGTGGCGGGGGTCTACATTTTATTAAAAACAATATTAATAGTATAGTTATTAGTTAAAAATATTTTATTTGACTTTATAAATGAGTCAATTTATACAATGTCTAAAATGTTATAAATAAGTCCGGGCTTCGGGACAATTTTCAGGTCATAGTTCAGACGCGGCCGGGCTTCGGGCCTGTTCTAGGCTTATCCTTATTTTTATATTTTATACATACACCAATTATGGTGATGAAAACAAATTTCTGCGCTGGTGGAAACAACACGAGACTTCACTTTCGCTTTCACTTTCGAGACCGGCTCCGCCAGCAGCAGCAAATCAGCGCAGCTGGAAGATCCGCGTTCAAGCGCAAGCAATTAGCCTTTTTCACAAAAATCGGAAGTGACGTCAGCGCAGGGTAAAGTCAGTTCCGCTACAGGTCTGTGCCTATTATATTAATATGCTCTTGTCTCAAATAATGCCTTTTACCTTTTCTTTTTTGTCTGCTTTCCAAGTTGTTATATAATCAACAAAGAAACAACATTTTACTTGTTTGTAATTTATATGGGCACTCAGACCGGTACTCGTCAATATAATATATGCGCAACATAGCGCCAGCTATAGTTTCTGTTCTCCATCTCCGGTATATCTAAGCGTATTTTCTCAATTTACTCAGTAATTTCCCTCGAATCACTACATCATGGTAAATTATGACAGCGTTTATATCCAAATGCACATTTCCCCAAGAATAAATGAAACAATTCTGAGTCCGGATGATGCATAAACTCAATACAACAACGTAATCCAGATCCAAAAGGAATAAAGCCATTAATCGGAGTCATGTCTTATTTAGTATTATATTATTTTATTATGTATATCCCTGGGCACATTATGCAAAGTACATTTACACCCTGAAGTTAATAATGCAAAGGAGAGCAAGTAGAAAATACAATATTACTTTAATAATAATAATAATAACAATATTAATCGCGAAAAAAAATGATGTGAAGAGTCATAATGCACAGCCAGCACCAAATAGACAGTACGGCAAAACTTAAAACTGTACTGTATTATAAGTGCTAACATTCATAATTAAATAAACATAGTATTTGTGATGACCAGACGCGGACACAAAGTTTATGAATAAATGTTTGCTATTTTTAGAGTAAAACACCGGTATATATCATAGTATCATAGTATCTATTTTGTAAAAATAGACTTTGATTCCCAAACTTACTCTTGTTCAGTACGGCCGCTGCTGTCACCGGAAAAACGTTTACCCTGCAAGCGCCAATCCGGAAGCCAGAAACACGGAAGTGTGAAAAAGGCTAATGGGCTGAAACTGAAACAGCTCCGGTAAACGTAATTACAATGAATGTGTCGGGGAAATAGAAAGGAGATATTTTAATTATTTATCAACAAACCAGTGTTTTCTGAGTCAGTGTCCCAAGGGTTAAGTTGCGGATCCTGACTCATCTCCTCTTTGCCTCTTTGGACGCGCCTTTAGAGAAATGCATCTTTACAGATTACATATTGAAAGAGTTTTTTGTTTTTGTGAAAGAGTATTAGTTTTGTTTCGTTAAGTAATAATTTCAAGCTTTCCATAGATATATGTATCATGTCTGTGAGGTATGTATTCGCTGAGTTTCCGTTAATTTTTGTGAAGCTCCTGGTGAGACAACAGAAAGCGCATCATGTTTATTTTCTTTATTTAATAAAAGCACCGTTTGCAACGTTTTGCGAATCGCCCAAGAGCTACATTTATCAGGTGAGCTTTTTTGTTGCTTTTTTTTTATTCTTTTTTGTTTTTTCGCAAGCCATTGCTGCCACAAAGAAAAAGATCTCTTCCTCGGAGTCCATGTTTTTGGCGCGGAACTTCGTGAATGTGATTGCCTCGGAAATCGGCAGGTTTTAAAATCGTGCCGTGTACCACTGCGTCCGTAAACAAAGTCACTCGTGACGTGTGCGTGGCCATACGGTCTTCCGACTGTCCGAATTCGCACCGTGTACGGCCGCCCTAAGTTTAACAGAAATGCACATTTATTCACGCCCAAAAAATAAACTTTGCAGAGTACAGAGCAAAGTGAATGTGACCACTTTTTTCCAAACGAAGCATATTGTTTACATTTTTGTAAGAAATAAACGTTACCATTGCTCAGCTACTGCGCCTATCGTAGCGGAAAGAAAGCTTTACACTCAACGTTACTAAAACATCGTTTTAATTAAATCTAGGTTCTTAATATTTTTATTACAAAGTACGCGTTTTATTACAAGCAAAAAGATACTCAAGACCTTACTGCCTTGTCAATTAAGTTACGCTGAGCGTCGTGGGTACACAAACACAGCTTTTCGTACCGTAGGCCTATTTACTTAGTAGCATAATACGAATATGTAATTTCTTAATTCTTACCTACTTTTCCTGCTTCAATTACTCTTGATTCATTGTTGAATATGCGATCAAGTGTGTTGAAACATGAGTCTACATTCCTTATATTGTATTCGGTGAGAATATGGCCCCAGCACAAACGAAGACTGTCATCCACATCGATAAAGCACTGGTAGCAATTCAAAGCTGTTTTAATTACCGAGCTAAAAAACAAGAGTTTTGCAATCATCGCAAATTATTTTTTTTCTGTACTTCCTGGCCCTGTTATACATATTATTCCTCAAACTGCTTGAAACTAAACAACTTTTAAAAATTCTGTTTAAAGATTACATCATCATGACGACATAATTATCTCATGGGCCCTGCAATACACATTATAGTAATGATATTATGTGGTGATTAGATGTTATAATCAATATATATTTCTCAAAACTCCAAATAAATAGCAAAACTTTCCACCTTATAGAATGTATGCACGTTACGTCAACGTCAGCTGGAGTGAGTGCGGCTCCGCCCACTGAGTGGCAAAAAGACTGTATGGTAGCATTGGTTTCTGCGTAAACGCTGCGACAGAACGAAACAAAAAACATCTAAAACGAGAACGAGCTTTGCGATTGACTGTACAAAGAGATTTGACAAGAAATCAAGAGGCATTTTTTTACAGACTGTGAAAGCTACAGAAAAGAGAAGCAAATGGTTTGCTGTAATTCACAGAAACAAATGGACTCCAGGCAGCAAAACACAGATTTGCAGTTATCGTTTCATGATAATGTGTTGAATTTTGTTGTAAAACCATACCCATATACTGTATTTATTATAATATATCGTACTGACAACACATACATTAAATATTTACCATCTTAAATTCTGCATAACTGGATGTTTTTTAAATAAACACTATATAATAAAACTAAGTAAGTTTTTGTGCTGGACAACATGATGATGTATATAACATTGATATAAATTATTACAAACATATTTTGTATTTACAAAATGCGTTCACAGGCAAATTTGCTTTATTTATTTCCCCGGCATCAAAATCAGGCACATGTAAGTGGAATAAATGTCAGGAAACATAATTTCTGGCTACATATCAATATCCATGGACCAGGACCACTGGATCTTTGGTAAGTTGTAAGGAACACTATATCGAGCAGCCTTTAGTTTAAACTGATTATAGGTTGTTTTACTCGCATTTTCGCACCTTCCCTATTAAATCCATTCATGCAGCTGCCTCTTTTGCCACTCAGTCCAGCTGAGGGGGCGTGTTCCGGCAGGAAAGTGACACGTGCACATCCTCCATTCTTAAAAGCGGAAGTAAGCCTATGGGCGAGACTTCGGGTTCATTAGCTGCTATCGAGAAATAACTAGAAGGATAACAAGGTGTTGTAATTAGTAAAACTGTTTGCACTACAAACCAGTATGTTCATAGTTAAAATAATACATTACAGAACATTACAGAATACAATACAGAATTGTAGCTCTCTTCACAACAACACAGACACAGGTTGGTTCTTTAGAACGGGCGTTTTATTCTTGGGTTTGTCTTCTTTGTCTTTTGCGCCGCAGTGCCACAACGCCGTGAGAACTATATTTGTAAATGAGCATAGTACAAACACATCAGAAATTACACAACACACAGTCGTCCAATACATTGAACATGTGAAACAAATACCTCGTTGGTCGCTTGTCATGAAAAGAGTTCTTAAGATTTTATGAGAGTCTTCTTAACTGTCCTTTTGACTTACGACAGCACTTGTTTTAAACTTAAACGTATTTAAACTTAGCAGAGCCTTGTGATGCATCCGCTCATCATCAGTCCATCGGGGCGTCTAACAAGCACATCATTTCCGTTAAAGTGACGCATTCCTGCACCTTAAGTTTAAAGTGCACCAAATCAATTTACATCACATTACAACATATTTACATATTTCAACTGAATACCAAATAGATTAATACAAGAAATTAAGGAGTTAATTATGAAGAATTAATTATGAAACAAATATACAGAATATCTCAGAAACAGCACTTACACTCCCACCAAAATTACTTGAAATGTGGGATTTTCCTTTAAACCAATATATTGAATTAAAGTCAACACCAATCAAATTTCAGGTGTACTTGAATGTAACTGTGTCATGTGCTTGACTTAATTGGCCTCAATTAAAGTGACTACCTTGTGTTTAGGCCCTTCTAAGTAAACTGATCTAGTGTGTGGCTTTCCTTTAACAAATGTAGTGTCACTGACTAGTAGCTTCAGGTTTCGCGGAATGCCGTCGGCACTAGGGTAAGTTTCCACTACCCTAGAAAGCTTCCATTCATTTCTTTGAGCACCGTCTTCTTGTAGTATCACAATGTCATTCACTTGTGCATTTCGTAATGTTCTTTGCCATTTCTTGCGTTGTTGGAGATTTAATAGATTTTCACGTTTCCATCTCTGCCAAAATTCATTTGCCAGGAACTGTACTCTTCTCCATCTCTTACGCAGATAAAGGTCTTCTAGCAGACTTGTCCAGCATTGCAGATAGGATGCTTCTGATTGTTTGAATCTGGCATTCCCAGACTCCTCCCATATGGCTCGCTGATGAGACATTGACTACAAATTCACAACTGATTGCTCGAAGACATTCTTGATCCATTCCCTTGAGCAACTCAGAAAACTCTCTTCTAGCGCCCATGAAATTTGTTCCCTGATTGAATCTCAGTTGGCGTACAGGTCCTCTGATGGCTATGAACACTCGAAGTGCATTCATGAAAGCGTCTGTTGTCAGGTCGTCTAGTGTCTACGTGTACAGCTCTAGAGCACAAGCAAGTAAACAGTAATCCATATCGCTTTAATTCCTTTCTTCCTTCCTTTACGATGAAGGGGCCGAAACAATCTATGCCACAGTACGTAAAGGGGGGGGAAGCCTCAGTTCTTTCTTCTGGCAGATCTGACATTTTTTGAACCTCTGTAGTTCTTCTGTATCTTCTACATTTTACACACCTGTAGATGTGTGAGGAAACCACACTTCCACATCCTAAGATCCACATTCCGTTTGCACGTAACTCATTCATGGTCATGCCTCTTCCTTGGTCATACACACGCTCGTAATGATGTTTGACGAGTAAAGCTGACAAATGTGCTTTCTTTGGAAGTATTGCAGGATGCTTTATGTCATGATGCAAGCTTGATTGTGATAACCTTCCTCCCACCATGAGGACATCCTCTTTGTCTAAAAAAGCATTTAAATGACGTAACTTGTTGCGCTTATTCAGGGTGTCATTCTTTTGGAGTTTGATCCTTTGAATATCTTCAGCGAAGGCCTCTTCTTATACTAGTTTGATGATGATAATTTCTGCTTCTTTTCTTTCTTCAAGACTGGTTGCTTCATTTGTTCTTGGTTGAACTCCCTTGAATTCTCTTATAAACCTTTTCAGCCTGGCAACAGCCCTCACTACTCGAGACCAGTCAGAAAACTTGGTGAAGCGGTTTACCATTGAATTCACTTGGAACATGGGCTTTGCGAAGCTCAGGGTCTGTCATTTCGATTTCTCCCACCGTTTCCTCTTCACGTGGAAGATCTCTCTGCCACAGAAAGTCAGGCCCTTTCAGCCAGTTTGACTCTTTCAGCTGAACTGCACTGAGCCCTCTTGAGGCGTGGTCGGCAGAGTTGTTTTCAGAACTGACGTGTCGCCACTGTTCAGGGCATGTACTAGACTTTATGCGTTGAATTCGGTTGGTTACGAATGTGTGAAATCTCCTGGCATCATTGTTCACATAGCCAATGACTACTCTTGAGTCCGTCCAGTAATACTCTTTCAAGTTTTCAATCTCAAGCTCTCTTTTCGCAACATCTCCATTACGGACTGAAGTCACAGCTGCCGATAATTCAAGCCTTGGTATAGTCATTAGCCTTGTAGGGGCTACTCTGGCCTTTCCAATGACCAGTGAGCAACTGATCTGCCCTGTTTCACTCACTGCTCTAAGATATGAACATGCACCATATCCAGTGAAACTGGCATCAGCAAAGTTGTGAAGCTCGTAAGAAACAACTTCGTCAAAATCTGATGGTAGGTAGCTTCTTGGAATCTTTAAAGCAGCCAAGTGAGGCAAGTCTCGAAGCCATGACTCCCACTGTGGTAGAATATGTTCGGGGAGATCTTCATCCCAATTTACTTTATCTTTACACAGTTCCTGAAGAATTGGTTTACCGACTAGTAGAAAAGGTGCAACAAAACCTAGCGGATCATAGACAAAGGCCACCGTTGAGAGAACTCCTCTTCTTGTGAGTGGATTTTTCTTTACTACAACTCTGAATTGGAATTCATCTGAATGCACCACTGAACTTCAAGTGCTCACTCGATGTGAAGCTCTCCCAAGGCCATATCAAGATCTTTGGTCTGAGCACATTCCTCAGGTGGTATTGTGGAGATCACTTCCTCATCATTGCACATGAACTTGTGAAGTCTGAGGTTTCCTGTTTTGCACAAGGCTCTTGCCTCCCTTACAAGATGTACTGCTTCAGCGGATGACTTCACGCTTGTTAAGCCGTCATCAACGTAAAAGCTTCTCTGGATAAATTTGATGGACTCTTCGCTAAACTTTCCATGACCCTGTGATGCTAAGTATTTGAGTCCAAAGTTGGAGCAGCCGGGGGATGAAGCTGCCCAAAACAGGTGTACCTTCATTCTGTACACTGAAGGTCTGGGATCCAGATTGCCATCATCACACCAGAAAAATCTCAGATAGTCCTGGTGTTCCTTTGCAACATGAAATTGATGAAACATTCTTTCAATGTCACACATTATGGCTATTTGACCCTTTCTAAATCAACACAGCACTCCAACCAATGTGTTGGTCAAGTCTGGACCAGTCAAGAGGTGATCGTTCAGAGAGGTTCCTTGGAAGTGTGCTGAGCAATCAAAAACCACACGGATCTTCTCTGGTTTGTGGGGGTGGTAGACTCCGTGGTGCGGAATATACCACACTGGTTGGTTCTCAAGTTCCGACCTTGGAACCCTCTTAGCATCTCCTCGAGTTATGATGTCATTCATGAAATGGACATAATCTTTATAATACTGCTTATCCCTTCTCAGGCGCCGCTCCAATAAAGTGAGTCTATGAACTGCACATTGTTTATTGTCTGGTAGACTAGGTGTGTCTGTCTTGAAGGGAAGTGGGAGTTCGAAGTGGCCATCTTCCTTTTGCCTTATACCTTCCCTTAGCTTGGACAAGAAAAGAATGTCTTCCTGAGAAACTGGATTGTCATCTGCATTGTGATCTGTGAAGTCTAATTCAAATGCCTTAATTATGTCTGCAGAAATGACTTCCTTAACAAGAGTTCAGCAAACAAAGTGTACTTCTTTCTTTAGGTCAAATGATGGCTTCACTGGAGGCACCACTTGTCGCACTAATGTTCCATGACTGATTCCTATTGCATCACCGTAATTATTTGCTGGGTATGAGCAGCCGACTATGCTCCAGCCGAGATCAGTTCGTTGTGCATATGGTTGATTTTCCTGTCCCGACAGGATTTCTTTAGGAAGAAGGGCTTGTTGACAGTTATAGCTGATCAATAGGCCTACTTCACAATCCAACGGTGGTGGAATCTTGTTTGCCAATTGTTCCAGATGAGGCCATTTAAGAGCAGTTTCCGAAGTTGGGATATGTGATCTGTTGGCTGGAGTAAACTCTCATGTAAAAACAGATGACAGTGGGATTCTTTTCTCTGATCTTTCATCTTCTTTAGAACGGTTAGGCCTTTGATACCTTGATACTTCTTTGAACTTGTCGTCATGCAAACAAGTAGGATGTCTCTTCTGACACTTTTCACACGTGCTTTTATTATCACATCTTCTTGAATGATGACCAGTCTGCAAACATCCGAAGCAAAGTTGCTCTGAACGTACAAACTTGACACGATCTTGAACGGTCTTTTCAATAAACTTTCTACACTTACTTAAGACATGTCCTGATCTTTTACAAAACATGCATGATGAGATGGTGCTTTGTGCTACGTTTGTGTACAGTGTCTTTGCTTGAATGGTTTGGTTTCTTGAATATTTTGGTTTCCCGCTCTCCACACTCCTAAGTGCCTGTACTGAAGATATAGGATCGCAAGCGAGATCAGCTTCCTTTGATAGAAAGACTACAAACTCTTTGAATTGCAGGTAACCAGCATGTGCTTCACGGACTTCCATCACTTTGCAGTTCCATCTGGACACTAACCAATCTGGCAACTTCTGCAGAATTTTTTGATTCTCATTGCAGTCGTTGAGAACTTCCAATGTCTTCAGGTGGGGCATTGCGGCTTCACAGCTCTTGAGAAAATCTATCAATTCTCTTAGTTCACAACCATCTTTAGAAATTATTTTTGGCCATCCATGCAGCTTGTCTCTAAAGGACTTTCCAGTTATGAATGGGTTTCCATAACGTTTCTCCAACAGCTGCCAGGCAGAGTTGTATGTGGCTTCAGTACCTAGTAAGAAGAATCCTTCAACAGTCTTCTTTGCAGCACCACCTAAGTACTTTCTTAAGTAATATAGTTTAGAGGGTCTCCAGTAAACAATGCAGGCTCTGGCACTGGAAGACGGTTGGCACTCATAGCTTCTGCTAATGCGCTGACCAGATCAGAGCTGTTTTGCAATTGAGGCATAAGCATTGAAGCTGAAGAAGTTTGAGATGCCTGTTGCAGAGATTGGGCATTATGAACTTGACCCGTAACAGGTAAGGATTGAGGAATGAACGGAGGACTTGAGTCTTGAAGCACTTGGGTCGTCACTGGCAGAGACTGAGGAATAAAGGGAGGACTTGAGGCTTGGAGCACTTGGGGATTGGCTGGCAAAGACTGAGAAATAAACTGAGGACTTGTGAAAGGAGGAACTTGAAAGTCTCTAGCTGATTCAGCATCATGCAGCAAATCAATTGCATCAAAATTTCCTTCCAATTGATCATAGACCTTTACTCGAGCTCTAGCGGCATTCAGCTTCTTCACTTCTTCTAAGCGTTCAAGCTTTCTTCGCTTGTCCTGCATTGCCTGTTGTCTAGCCAGGTCCTCAAATTCAAATTGTGCTAAACGTTGTCTACTTTCAATCTCTAATCTTTGTTATGTTATGACGTTTCCCTTTCTTGCTCCTCCAACATTGCCAAAACTTCCTGAGATGCAGCAGCTTCAGCCAATGAGAAAGTTTTTCACATTAATAGAGTTACCTTTTAAACTTTACTTGAATTACGTTTTGTTACTTCTAATAAACACAAACCACAAACACAAATAATCTTAATTTTCTTTGCAATAAGCCCCTTTGAGACCTTTAACAAATAAGCATCAGCACATTAAATTCGTCTTCAAAACATGTAGGCTGAGCACAGTAAGCAGAGAAATTAGATTTAAGTCCTTGTTGCAATTTTCAAGTTCAATCACTTCCCTAGCCACCTTAACTTGACGGTTGTGGCAGAGTACCTTCTGATTTTAGCTTTAAATGATGCACTTTCAACTCCGTCTCATCACCACTGCTTGCGATCTTTATGCCGACAATGTTTTATGTTGTGCTTATCTGATGCGCTGTATCCTCTTCTAGTCGTCACTCGCAACGGTCTCGTTGTCTCTCTTACCCGCGTCAGGCAGGCGAGTTCTCACTGTAGCTCTGTTCACGACAACACAGACACCGGTTGGTTCTTTAGAACGGGCGTTTTATTCTTGGGTTTGTCTTCTTTGTCTTTTGTGGCGTAGCGCCACAACGCCGTGAGAACTATATTTGTAAATGGGCATAGTACAAACACATAAGAAATTACACAACACACAGTCGTCCAATACATTGAACATGTGAAACAAATACCTCATTGGCCGCTTGTCATGAAAAGAGTTCTTAAGCCTTTATGAGAGTCTTTTTGACTTACGACAGGACTTGTTTTAAACTTAAACACATTAAGAGGTGTGTTCGACTTAACGCAGCGCTGCGCAGCTCAATCAAATTCTGACTTGAAGCAGTGCATGCTGGTTAGAAATTTTGTCCAACTTGAGGCGGCGCCGACGCCTCGTGACTGTCACGTGTGGCATCAAAGTACCGCGATAGCGATTCGAGAACAGCAGAATAATATGGTAAGACACACCAATTTGCAATATCAAGCCGCAAAATGAGCTGTTTTGTACAGCTAAACATAGCTGAACGCAGATGAGACTGGAAGCCAGAACCACACAATTTACAAATGGAAAATTACAGGAAAAATAAGGTGGATAAATTGTTTTACTTACCTTAATTGCTAATAATTCTACTTAATTGTTGATAATTGTTCTACTCCACCTTATTCTTCAATGCGTAAGTAAGCCTATGGGCGAGATTTATGTTTCAGTAGCAGCTACAGGGAAATAACAAGAAGAATAACATTAAACTGTAAAACGGTTTGCACTACAAACCAGTGTGTTCATAATTAAGATAATATATTAAAATAATATGGTAAGACACCAATTTGCAATATCAAGCAGCAAAACCAGTTGTTTTGTTTAGCTAAAAATAGGTGGAGATGGATGAAACATAATTCCAGACCCATAAAATTTACCAATGGTGAGCCCTCTTATAGTCCACCCAACAATAAAAACTCTGTCATCATTCAATTACCCTTAACCCTTTTTTTTTTTTTATGTGGAACATGGAAGATGATTTTTCGAAGAGTATACTCAGGTTAGACATCATATTGAATTTAGATGAAAACAAGGCTGTGAGGGAATAAAGCAATAATCCCTGTGAAGCCATGGTTTACAGTGAATTTATAACAGCTGAGGGGCATTTTTAGGCATGATGCAAAGCGAAGTGTAAAACCCCCTTAGCTGTTATAAATTCACCGTAAACCACGGCTTCACAGGGATTATTGGTTTTATAAAGCATAGTGGTGGGAATCTTTAGTTACCTGACGATTCAATTCCAATTAATTCTTGGGGTCACGATTCGATTAAAAATCAATTCATAATTTTTCGATTTTTTAATCACAATTGTATGTACTCTAATGTAACAGGCTACCGCTAAGCGGCTAAACCATGTCCGTTTTTTTTTCACTACAACATAATGTTATTATTATTAAGCAAAGGGTATTGTTATTATATTGCCTACAAAATCAATTTTTGAATTTTTTTTGTTTAGTTAAAAATAGGTGGAGGTGGATAAAATGAAATCCCAGACCCGAATCAGGATTCAAATATGAATTGATTCTTTTCCCCCACCCCTAATAAAATGGTTATTCCATATACGTTGTAAGGTTCCACAACGTAAAACTGAGCAAATAAAGTGTAATGATATTAATAAAAACATTATTTGAACATTTTAGTAGTTCCTCAGAAACGGTTGTGGTTGCAACAAAGTGGTTGCCGAGCAACACACAAAGAATCAAGGACCAGAAGTATCCGTTTTATAATAAAGCAAATAAGCCTCAAAAAGCCGTGGTTTACAGTGAATTTGTAACAGCTGAGGGGCGTTGTTAGGCATGACGCGAAGCCGAGTTACATAAAAACAGAGCAAATAAAATGTAATGATATTAATAAAAACAGTATTCTTCCACTAAACAATGTAGTTCCTCAGAAACTTTTGTGGTTGCAACAAAGTGGTTGGCAAGCAACACACAGAAGTAAACAAAGATGTATGATTGGCTCAACCAATCAAAATCATGGACCGGAACTATAAAGATCATAAAGATTATAGTTTATAAAACTTTTACCACCTTACAACAACAGTACAATCCAATGAACACACTTTATTTCTCTTCGTCACAGGCTTGTTTTTAATTCTGTCAAAATTTAAATATGGTAAATATGGTCACCTGTGCCCAGACTAAAGTCAGTTGGTAACCAATGATCATTTCCCACTGATTCCACTATATGGACAAAAATACAATAGAAACCAATGTCCGTGGCAAATGAACGTGACCAAACATTCATCAAAATATCTTCTTCTATGTTCCACAGAATAAACCAAAGTCATACAGGATTGTAAGGACATGACACTGAGTAAATGATGACAGAATTTTCTATTACTAGTGGACTATCTGTTTAAAACAGGTGAGGTCTTGACACATCTTGAAACACATCTTGATCATGCGGTGACTTCAGACAAAAGCAATATACTGTGATGTTCATGGTGGTCCTGTGCAGTGTTGCCCCATTAAGAAATATTGCTAATTTACTCCATTGTCTTTTCAACCCTCTTCCTGCTCCCATTATGCACCATTTTGCTGCAAAGTAAAGAGATGGGGAGTGTGTGTGTGTGTGTGTGTGTGTGTGTGTGTGTGTGTGTGAAAGAGAGGGAGCAGAAAAGGGAGGGAAAGGGAAAAGGGAGGGAGAGGGTGATGCCTGTGTGCCTGTTGATGATGATGGTGGTGGTGGGGTGCCGTGATATTGCAAATGATCCAAATTGACCGGAACAAAGGGAAAAGAAAAGGCTTTCTGTGCATGTGATCGATCACTGATCGCTGAGTAGCAGACAAAAGAAAGGAAAAAGACAAAACATAAAATTACAATAAAGAAACAATGGCTGAGGCATTAGTTAAAAGTGTAATTGGCATTTACAAGATTAATATAAAGGTTAAAACATAAACATATTTTAAAAATCTGTTTCCAAACATAGTCAGTGTGTGTTGTGTCTGAGAAATACAGAGACTACCAATCAAGCCCACAAGCTCATTGCATCCCATATCCCACACCCCTCCCCCCCATTCCATCACCCCAAAACCCCCTCTCTCCTCCCTCCACCCCCCTCCCCTGTCTTTTCCAAAGTGTCGCCATGGTAACGAGACAGGGTGCCTAATACATGAAGTTAATATATTTCCAGTGGCAGGAGCGACTTGGGTACTAATGCATTCATCTGTCTCTGCAAAGACAAGCCAATCAATAGTGAGCAGGAGCCCCACCGCAGGCCTGCCAGAGGAAAGACGGTGTAGTCAGTCAGCCGGCCTATCAGCACCGATCAGAAGACAGGTAGCATTGCGCCGCACCGTCCTGAGATGCTAATTCTACAGCTGGCCCTCCAACAGGAGGCCAGAAAGTCAGCGAGGGTACGCTGAAAAATGAACATATCATGGAGCGCCGGTGTCTCTTTTTTTCTCACTTTCATTTTTCATTTGCGATTTCGAATGTGCGTCATATGCAGGAGAGTGAGTTTTTCTATATTATTAAATGTTATATTTGGAGAATCTTTGTATCTATCATGTTGCGGTGATGCTCTGTGGGATATTTCATTTCTCTTGATTTAATTAAAAACACGACCACTGATAAGTGATCAAATTATGCTTGAAAAAATGGACTCTGACTGCATTGCGCTGCTCAGATTCAGTCAAATTTAAAGGCTCACTTCAGAAAACACACAATAATTGTATCAAACAACTAAAACGTCTCTAGCGATGCTTTGTTGGATGTTTCATTTCTCTTTAATTGATTAATATATTTAAATAGCCCTATTGATAAATATGAACCAATTATGCAGAAATAAGAGCATCAGGTATACATCAGGCTTATTATAGTAAACAAACAAACAAAAAAAAGTCAGATTTCTTGAAATAAAATCAATTTTAAAGCTTAACTTGTACTAAAACTGGAATTAAAATTAATTAAAATTATATTTACATTTAAAAAAAAAAACCTGATAAAATTGTTTGGCAAATATACAAATAACTAGTTCTACATATAAACGAAAACTATTATAGTATCTAAATAATACTAAAATATCACTGGTATAAAAAAAAGAGGAGAAGAGATGCATATTGACATATATGGATCAACACATCTGTATGTTCGGATAATACATCTGGAATGACAGTATCAGCGATGGTAATATTATGGGGTCACTACCCTTGGCTGTCTTCTTATTGGACCGTTTCTTTGTGTAGAACACAAAGCCAGCCAATAGGGTGTGTCCCCAGTAGTCGCTTCCACAACTGGAGGGCCAGAGTGCCATCTAATGTTTACAGTACAAGAACGCTAAATCTAAACATAAACGTTTTTTTTTAGCATATGATTAATCAGCTACTGTAAATACAGCTAAGACTGATTTCAAAGACATGATAAAAATGCATTTGTTTCTCCTCGGATTGACTTTTTAGGATGATGGCGCATGCAGCCCTGTTCCTGAGGACCTCACCTGTGACCTAGTTTGACCTCACAGGTTAAGGGTCTCAGGGACAAAGAGACATACTGTGGAAAAAAAAACAGGAGCGTGTTTCTGGAACTAAAAATGCACAATTACGTCATTCTTTCTTTCTCATGTCTTCAAAACCTCATTTTAAGCACCTGGAAGAAGGCTCCGACTGCATTGCGCTGTGCAGATTTTCACCCTCACTTCCTTTAGGCTGTGAAGGTGCACAGAGAGCAGTAAACGCATAATGTTTGCACCAAACTGTGTTGTGTCAGTCATAATAAAACCACGGGGTGTTGTTGATGGGTACTTTTACTGCAATATGTTTCACCGCAGAGGCTGGAAGCTGGGGCACCGTCCTCTGCACGATTCTACCAGGAGCTTCAGTAAAACCTCATCTGCTTGAGGAGGTTTTGGAAAATCAAAGACGCATTCGCCGACTCCTGAGACAAAGACAGAGAGGATTTCTCCGCAATATTACATAACAACCAGGAGAAAACTATGATCAACTTAGTGTAAAGTAATTCTTAGTAAATGACTAAGTAACAAAATAGGGCAAGTTAGACTTGAGCAGCAGCTTCAGATGTCATCAGGTAACATGAGGACAGGGCAAAATGGAATACCTACAGGACACTACATGGATGTAATCCAGTTTTCCCAAAATGTCCAGGTGTTTGGTTGAAACCTGTGAAGATAAAACAAAACAAATATAATTATACATGCAATGCAATGTACTTTTCAATAGATGGATTTGTGTTACACAGTGCACAAACTGCAAATGGGGACCTGAAGAAGCTAAAATGGTGCAATAGTGCCCCTTCTTGGTAGACAGAAGGTACAACTGACACAGTGACTGAGTGTGTAGAGACCAAACTGTTCAAAACCATCACTATCACCAAAAATGTACCATGACTATCATAAAAAATATGGTTTGACAAACTGATTAAGACGTTCATGTCTACTCAGTTGTAGACAGGCAATACTTCAAACTGGTCCCAGACTCGAAAATACTATACGATAAAATATTTCTCAAACATCACACCGTCATGAATTATGAAAACGACTGCAGCAGTAGTTAGACCCACAGTTCTATTGTCTTTTAAAACACACACCAAAAACGCATACTTCAAAGCATCTCGGCATTAGAAAAGCATTATCTGCCTCGCATACATGCATGTGCACAGGTGTGTCAGTCACAAGCACCACAATAAACTGTCTACGACAAATACAAGCCTCTGCCGTGCCAAAAATCGTATAATGATGTAGCAGGGGCGAATGGCAAAAAGCCGAAAGGAGACGTACTACCTTACTGTGTCATCTGGAATATGCAGACTTTGACAATGTCAACCTTTGTGGCGACAAAAAGTGCAAGTCTGTCGAAAACTACGCGTGCAAGACGAAAAACCAGTTCACGTGCAGCACGAAGGATGCGGAAACGTGTCGGACTCGGAAAAGTTCGACCTGGCGAGACAAAGACAAAGTGAAAGAAAAGCGAAAACGAGAAGACGTCCATCCTTTCCGCTCTCTGTAGGTCCAATCTAAGTGTCTGGTCATCTCTGGAAGAGAAAGAAACACTCAGACAGCCAGTCAGACACACAGACAATGAGCCCACAGGCAGGTAGAGCAAAGACAATCACGCTGATCCCATAGGTAGCACACAACCTACCTCCCCTACAGCAATCCTATAGTCTACAGCACCACGAGCCCCTCAGACTGTGTCCTCACTGTCAGACAGACACACACACTCTCTCTCTCACACACACACATTTTCAGCCTTTGCCTTTGAGTCTTCCATCACTCTGTCTCTCCTCAGCATCTCAAGCACTCACATCCCTTGTCCCCAATCTCAAACTCTCTCGCTTTTTTCCTCTCAATCCCTCCCTAGCCTACAACATCCCTATTCTCTCTCTCTCTCGTTCTCCCCTTCCCTCGCTCACGTTTTTTCAGGCATCGTGTCTCCGTTACTACCCCTGCCCCCCCTTCTTTCGCAGTCTGTGCGCTCGTGTATGCGTGCGTCTGAGAGAGGAAATGTGTGTGAGAGACGGAGGGAGCAGGGAGGGGGCAAAGGGGAGAGGAGAAGAGAGCCGAGAGTAGGAAGGAATGGGAAACGAAGGGGGAGGGTCAGAATCTCAAACAGGGTGAGAAGCCACTGAGCATCAGGCTAGCAAAATGATAGAGCGCTGGAAAATATTACTCCCCGCGTTTGCCGCAATCTTCTGTTAATCAATCCGCGGGTACGCCTCATCAGATTACGCTCCGTCTTCCCAACGTGCTGCGGCTTCACCAGTGCAGTAAATCGCCTATAGCTACTCGTGCAGCTACTAATGTGTTCGCACACTATACTACATATATTCTTCAGCACCACACGTTTGCACTGTGTGCATTTTAATTCACTCGCAACAGGCTAAAATAGACATTAACAGGATAGTTCATGTAAAAATAGATCATTCTGTCCTCATTTACTCACCCGAATGTCGTTAACGTGTGTGACTTTCTTTTTTCTGCAAAACACAAAATAAGATGTCTCAGTATTTTTTTTTCTTCATTTAATGTAAATCACTTGAGTTCATTGTTGTTTTGGACTCCATTGGCTTTCAATGTGGAAACTGTGACAATTTTTTCTCAGGATTCTTTGACGCATAGAAAGTTCAAAAGAACAGCTGATTTTTTTTATCCATTTAATGAAAGTCAATGTTTTGGGCGCCATTCACTTTCAATGTACAGACAAAAACATAAACAACGTATAGACAAAAACATGCTTCAAAGTATCCTTTTTTAGTGTGTTTTTATGGAATAATTAAAAAAAAAAAAAAGTAATTGCAACTTTTTATCTCAAAATTCTTTTTTTCTCTCAACTCGTGATACAAATGAGCAATTCTGACTTTTCTCAGAATTGTCAGATATAAGCTTGCAATTGCCATTTATAAAGTATTTTGCCACTTTGCGAGATATAAAGTCAAAATTGCTGGATATAAACTCGCAATTGTGAGAAATAAAATCAGAACTCCGAGATATAAACAGGCAATTCTGAATTTTTCTCAGAATTGCATGATATAAACTTGCAATTGCTAGAAATAAAGTAAGAATGGCAAGATATAAAGAGGCAGTTCTGACTCCTTCTTGGAATTGCATGATATAAACTTGCAATTATGGGCTATAAAGTCAGAATTCTGGAATATAAACTCGCAGTTGCGAGAAATAAAATCAGAATTGAAAGATATAAACAAGCAATTCTAAACATTTTTTTCAGAATTGTGTGACATAAACTTACAATTGCGAGTTATAAAGTCAGAATTGCAAGATAGAAACGGAATTCTGACTTTTTCTCAGAATTGTGTGATATAAACTTGCAATTGCGAGAAATAAAGTCAGAATTGCAGAATATAAACTCACAACTGCAAGAAATAAAGTCTGAATTGTGAGATATAAACAGGCAATTCTGACTTTTTCTCAGAATTGCACAATATAAACTTGCAGTTACAAGTTATAAAGTCAGAATTGCGGAAAATAGTCTCGCAATAGCAAGAAATAAAGTCAGAATTGCAGAATATAAACTCACAACTGCAAGAAGTAAAGTCAGAATTGTGAGATATAAACAGTCAATTCTGACCTTTTCTCAGAATTGCATGATATAAACCTGCAGTTACGAATTATAAAGTCAGAATTGCAGAAAATAGTCTTGCAACTGCAAGAAATAAAGTCAGAATTGCAGAATATAGACAGGTAATTCTGAATTTTCTCAGAATTGCGTGATAGAAACTTGCAATTGCGAGTTCTAAAGTCAAAATCGCAGGATATAAACTCGCATTCTCGAGTTATAAAGTCAGAATTGGGAGACATAAAGTCAGAATTGCTGGATATAAACTTGCAATTGTGAGAAATAAAGTCAGATTTGCGAGATATAAACAGGCAATTTTTACTTTTTTTTACTCAGAAATGGCAGTTTTTTTTCTCAGTTCTTTTTTCTCAGAATTGCGTGTTTATATCTCACAATTCAGAAGTTTTTTCTCAGAATTGCGTGTTTTTATTTTGTAATTCTGACTTTTTTCCCGTTAATTGCAAGATATAATGTCAGAAATGCAGGACATAAACTCGCAATTGTGAAAAATATAGTCAGAATTGCAAGATATAAACAGGCAATTCTGACTTCTTAAAATTGTGTGATATAAACTTGAAATTGCGAGTAATAAAGTTAGAATTGCGAGATATAAACAGGTAATTCTACATTTTTTTCAGAATTGTGTGACAAACTTGCAATTGCGAGAAATAAAGTCAGAATTGCAAGATAAAAACGTATGACTTTTCTCAGAAGTGCATGTTTGTATCTTGCAATTCTGACCGTTTTTCTTTGCAAATGCGGGGTTATATCTCGCAAATGTGACTTTTTTCTCAGAATCGTGAGATATAAACTCACAAATGTGAGTTAGAAAGTCTGATATTTTCTCAGAATAAAAAAAAAGAAAAATTCAGAATTGTGAGATAAAAAGTCAAAATTAAATGTGATTTTCTGTATAAGAAAGAAAGGCAAAGAGGTTTGGAACAACATGACACAACTTACATTTTTGGGTGAATTTTCCGTTTAAAAATGGAGAAAGCATAAAATCAAAAAAGATATTGTGCATGAAAGTATTCTTCACTTAACGTGACATGCATTATGTATATTCAGTATCCTGAATATGAAAATGATACTATATTAAGTTCCTGTGCCACAGAAATGCACTGGTGTATGTGTTTAAAAAGTGTATAAACACAATGTTTGTGCAATGCACAATGGCAAAATCATAGCGCATCAACAGTTTGCTGGAAAAATCAAAAGTCTGAAACAATTTCAGCTGCGTAAAACGCTCATTTCTTCAACTAAATGCTGCATTGTCCTCACATGGCCTCTTTAGCCAGCCACACTCCAGTCCCACAGCCTCAGTGGAGGTGTAGTCGTTTAAATATGATTTATGACATGCTGGTACAGTGAGTGGGGGAGGCTACTCGTTTCACTTTGAGAGCGAACGGTAACAAAGACAAAGATAGGCGCAAATAGCAACGAGGAAGAGCTAAGATGGAATAGCCCCTTTTCGTGCCATCGCAACCAGCGGGTATGAAAGTCCCTTGTTCTGGAGCCAAAATGTCTGCTGCAGACAGCATTATTAGTACAGTCTGGGATAAAGACGTTCAGACGTTGATGCGCAGAAACATGAAAGAGCCCACTTAAACAAGGGTGCACAAGTACGGATCAGCTATACATTAGCTTTACAGCAGCTTATTCAAAGGGAATACTTAATAACCTCCATTTCCACAACTCAGAGGGCTGGCAACAGCTGTTATTAGTGCTGCTGACTGCAGGGAGTCTGGAAGTTATTTGCAAAAGCTTGCGCTTTATCTGCTTCTCACTCATGTTCGTTTCTATCTTCTCATAAATAAACCTCTTTGTTTTCTCTGTAGATCTACCCCTCCATCCTCTTCTACTTTTTTATATTCTAATGCCTGTCCTATATTGCTACTGTGTCGTTTTGAATCTCCTTTTTATTTTTAATCTGGACTGCTTTGTGTCTCGGTTTGCACGGATGGTCCTATGCTGTCCGGTGTGCTGCATGTCTGCAATAAGGGAGCACAGTGAGACAAAGCACTGAGGTTCTCACTGAAAGAATGACGTCACCGTGTTCGGTGCAGGTCTCCCTATTTCAGGGCCCGGATGGCCACACTTCTAAGTCACTCTCAATTGAACCGCTCATCACGTGGCAAGGCATCCGCTTCCTCGAGTCACCAGACAAATGTCAGGAAAATTTCCACTCAGGTTTAAGGAGGAGGATGACTTTGCTACAGTATAGGAAAGACTGGGGCTAGTTGTCAGTCTAGGTAACTTTTGCTTTCATTAGATTTTTATATGGATAGATTTACATATAGACTATGGAAGCCCATTTCCACCACTGAATTATAATAAAATAAAATGATACAAACTTGCAATTCTGACTTGTTTTCTCAGAATTGTGAGATATACTTGCAATTGCAGTATATAAAGTCATAATTGCAAGATATAAACTCACAATTCTGACTTTTCTCAGAACTGCATGTTTGTATCTTGCAATTCAAAATTTTTATGAATTGTGAGATATAAACTTGCAATTGTGAGTTATAAAGTCCAGTTCTGAGGGGGGAAAAGACTGATATTTTGTCATAATTGTGAGGTTATATTTCACAATTCTGAATAAATAACTCACAACTGTGTTCTAAAGTCAGAATTGTGAGATATACTCGCAATTCTAAGAAAAAAGTCACAATTCTGGCTTTTTTTGAATTGTGAGCCATAAACTTGCAATTGCGAGTTATAAAGTCCAGTTCTGAGGGGGGAAAAGACTGATATTTTGTCATAATTGTGAGGTTATATTTCACAATTCTGAATAAATAACTCACAACTGTGTTCTAAAGTCAGAATTGTGAGATATACTCGCAATTCTAAGAAAAAAGTCACAATTCTGGCTTTTTTTGAATTGTGAGCCATAAACTTGCAATTGCGAGTTATAAAGTCCAGTTCTGAGGGGGGAAAAGACTGATATTTTCTCAGAAGTCAGAATTGAGATATACTCGCAATTCTAAGAAAAAAAGTCACAATTAAAAGATATAACTTGCAATTATTGAGAAAAAAGTCAAATTGTGAAATAAAAAGTTGCAACTAATTTTTTTAAAATTTAGTGGTCAGTAAGATATTTTAAAATGCTTTTGAAGGAAGGCCCTTATGTTCACTAAAGCAGCATTTATATGATCAAAAAATGCAGTAATGAACCATTATTACAATATAAAACAATAAATCAGTATTTCTAAAATAAATAATTTAAAATATTTGAGAACATAATTTATTCTAGCAAAGGCAAGCTGAATTTTCAGCAGTCATTATTTCAGTCGTCAGTGTCATGTGATCCTTGAGAAACTGTGATTCATTTTTTCAGGATTCTTTAAAAAGATCAGAAAGGTCAAAAGAACAGCATTTATTTGAAATACAAATCATTCAGAACAGTATAAATATATTTACTGTCACTTTTTTAATTAGTTCAATGTGTCCTTGTTGAATAAAATTATTCATTTTTACAAAAATATAAATGATTGACCCCAAAAATTTTGAAAGTGCATATACAGTATGAAAAGCGATGAACAGATAGAAATAATCAAATATTTCCATATACTTGTGTACACTAGTGTGATACAATTGTTTAATGGTTCATTCTAATGTAAATAATAATAATAATATGCACAAAAATGATAAAATGAAAATGATTTATGATTAAAAATTTTGAAACCGACATACCAAACCACTGCTAGGAAAAAACAAAACAAATTTGTGTAATTGGATTTTTGACAAAATCAAAAATTCAAACCCTAGTTACTGAGATTCATTGATTGAGACAAGATTCTGGTGTAACAACTTGCCTTGATTTCACCCAACCACAGGACACACACAGGTTTAAATGCATAAGCAAGTGTTTATAAGCTCATACACACCAAGATTTGGAATCTATTACACATCATGCCAATTATTTGTATGAGTGCAGCTGATCTGAGCAGCAGTAATAGAGACACGAGTCAAAGTGGGTGAAGGGTATGAAAATCGAAGCAGAATATGAGGGCAGAACTGGTCCGGTCTGGTCGCAGGCACACAGCAATAGAGAAACATATCATTTCAACACATACCATTATGGTGTGTGTAATGAACACTGAATCCTCAACATACAACAGAAACTATCGACATCTGACCACAGAACAACCTCTGAGCACACCTCCGATAGGATATAATGCTGATACATGCCCTTTTTCCCACCCTATGGAGGTGAAAGAGAATATGGAGGAAGAAAGAGACAGAGTGAGGGAGAAAGAGAATGAAAAGAGAGAAAGAGACAGAGGGGGAGTAAAAGAGAGCTACAACGCAATGCGGATGCTGGCTGTCTGAGCCACCAGCCAGACACACAGGGGGAGATGGGGAGGAGGAGGAGGAGGATGGGGGGTGACTTGGATGGTGATGCAGAAATAGGAGGCACAAACAAATAAACACACAAACACACACTAGTGTGTAGACACAAACAACCAGCAACAGCCTTTTGCTTTGTTAAAAGATTTCCGCCGCTTCCAAGTGGGAAAAGAAGGTGAATGCTGGTCATTTCATATCAGTGTTTTTTAATTAAAAAAATATATCTGTTTGATATCTAATCTATAATTTAATGAGCATTAGATGAAAAAATTATTTTAAAAATTTAAGGCAAGATCTGACAGCCTTTGGTATCAGACAAATTTTATCTAATTGGATGCCAGTGGCAATAAATCAGGACTAAAATATTCTTAGCATTTCCATAAAGCTGATATATAAACAACTCCGCATACCACCGGTGGGAGAAAAATTCATTTTTATCAATACGTCGCTTTTCAATCTAAATATGATACAGACGACGAAGAGCTGCTGCTTTTGTGTCGTTTGCATTCCTCACTCAACACCAAACAAAAAATGACTTTGACTTCATGACACGCATACTGCCTTAAAGCACCTCTTGTTGATGTTTCCAGTGTATAATAAAAAGGCTTTTGTCTTTGCTAGTGCATGCAGTGATACAGTACATTTGAAAATGTCATATGATATACAGTGGGGTCCAAGAGTCGGAGACCAGTCAAAGTGCTTCTGCTTCCTCATTATAAATGATATTTTCAGCATAACAGTTTGTGTGAAAAGTTAAGTGAAAAATGAAAATGAATTTCAGAATGAGCCTACATGAACTCCAACCTGATGATTATGTTATCCAGGAGCATCTTGTGCTGGAAAATGAACATCTGACCTTCTGTACGAGTAAGAGTTCACCTTACAGATCGGATCAGCCTAAAATAGTGCAGAATCTATAATATTTATGATTCATTTTACATCATTCATGATGTCTTATCGTATCACGTTTTTCATCATTGGACAACTCTTATTCGCAGATTTTAAAGGTGACGTCGGATGCCCACTCTCCCCAAGTTGGTATGATTCTTTAGGGTCTTCATGAAATGTCTGTAACATACTTTGGTTAAAATTCCTCAATGGTGGTGTAAAAGAACACCCTTTTTACCTGGTCAAAAACAGCTCTAGTAATGTGTCGTTCATGAATGATTCGTTCAGTTTGAACTAATCTTTAATATGACTCGGGACGAACGAGTCATCTCAGGAAGAGATTCGTTAATTTCGTGCTGATCATGCATGCGCACCATCCTATTGATTCTTTACAGGAAACAGAAATGATGACTTCTCAAGTCTTCGGGTTCAGGTTCGAGTCGTTCTTTCATCCCGTGATAGCCCTATAACCGCTATCCAGTCTGTACCGGAAGAAAAATTGATTAGTTCACCTCTCGAATCTTCGAGTCTTGAATCGTTCGTTCTTTTATCACGACGTGACCGCAGTATTGGATACTGGAATGAGTTAATAATTCCCAACTTTTCGTACAAACACATTTACAGTTATTCAAATCATTTCTAGTCTCAAATTGTAGCTTTTTTTTTTGTTTTACAGTTTATAGGCTACATTTGCGAATTTCTGTCATGGTTAACATTGAATGTGGTAATAAAGAGGCTTAACAGTTAATCACTTAGATAAAGCAAAACTACTTACATATAACAGCATTCAGCATGAGAGTTTTGCTGAATAAATAAGCTTTCCATTAATGTATGGTTTGTTAGGATAGGACAATATTTGGTCGAGATACAACTATTTGAAAATCTGGAATCTGAGGGTGCAAAAAATTTCTTAGTGATGCATATTACTAATCAAAAATTAAGTTTTGATATATTTACGGTAGGAAATTTACAAAATGTCTTCATGAAACATGATCTTAAAATTGTAATGACTTCTGGCATAAAAGAAAAATCTATAATTTTGACTCATACAGTGTATTGTTGACTATTGCTACAAATATACCCATATACTTACGACTGGTTTTGTGGTCCAGGGTCACATATAATGTATGGGAAGCGGGCATGTGACAAAAGAACTAACGATTCGAACCTGACAACTTGAGAGGTGAACTAATCAATTCTGTTTCCGGGACTGCATAGGCTTATAGCCTATGGGGCTGGGAACGAATGAGTCGAACCCGAAGACTTGAGAGATGAGCTAATCATTTCTGTTTCCAGTAAGTTACAGACTGCATAGCTTCAGTTTATGGGGATGTGAGACATGACAAAAAAAAAAAAAACGATACAGATCGGCAGGTGAGGCAAACAAAGGCAGACTGCATAACCTGAAACAATAAATGAAACGTTTCTGTTTCTCATAATTTGGCCTTGGTTGCATTATAGTTTTAGATGCGTAAGTAGATGTGTTGTGGAATTTGGCTATTAACGTAACATTTGAATTACATTCTGCTGAAGTGAATGAAATGAACCGAATGACTTAGAAAAAGATTTGTTTATTTTTATGAACGAGATTCAAAGATCCGAGTCAGTAAAATGATCCGATCTTCCCACATCCCTTACGGTGCATGTCTCTTTAAATGATAATGAGCCCTGTTCTGTTTCTTTTGTGGAACAAGAAAAGCGATTTGCAAATAATTATAAAAAACATAAAGTGTGAGATTTACTTCTTCTGGAGGTGCAGCTGGCTCATGAATAGTGTTTGCTGATCCTTCCTTGAGTTTTAACTTTTTAGCAAAACCTGCCTTAAATTATCCCTCGGTTATAAAGCAGTCTGGTGTAAAATGATTTGCACGGACATAAATGAATTTAGTTGTATTCAGTGGTGCGTTACCATCAAAAACAAAACTAATAACACCACAGTCCTCAGTGGCTCTGATGTCAGAAGAAAAATGAAGACTCCTATGTTCACTTTTACATTCAAATACAAAACACCTGCAATGCTTACGAGACATCATTGTCACTAGAGCTGCTCGAGCGCGGAGAAAATGGCGGGTGGCGTACAACTGGCTGAGGGCTGAAATATGTTAATACGTGACAGTCCGTCGCGGCTGTGGGCGGGGCTTGAGCAATATGACATCATACTGCTCAGAAAATCAAAATAGCTCGGTAATTGAGACTGTTTAGGTTTTTTGGATATTAAAAAAGAGAAGTGGATGGATTCTTTATCAGTGTAGGGTGACTGTGTCAACATACTGCTAAGACACATTTATGCAAACACCATGCAAAAGTGAATTTGGCATCCTGTCCCCTTTAAATAAAAGCTTAAATCCTACATGTTCCATCTTGAACCTAATTTAATACCTGAGATTATCTTAAAAAAGAGAGACATTTTTAATCTCTTACATATCCACTACACAACCATTGTAATTGAATCATTGCTCCTGGCTGTCCACATGAGCTCATCCCATGCTGCTTCAGGCGTCATAGCAGGTTCTGATAGCCGTAAGCGTGCAGCCGCAGGGAAAGCTAGAAGGTTGTACAGTTATCTCCGGGCTGTTTATTATGCGAAACCATACAACCAACTACCTCACACCGCAACGCACATGGAGGGCCACATACTTCTCCGTGAAAGCCCATTAGAGAGATTGCCGAAAACCTTTATTACTCCGTTGCCAGATAAACTGATGCTTGTTTTCACTTTTCTCTTGAATTTTGATGTTTCAAAGACATTTATATTCAGAACAAAGTTAAAAGTTTTGCTAATATATGTTTGCTATTGTATTCAAACCTCATAACAGCCTCATATCTTCTCTATATAATAATAGTCCTTGAGTACACAACATATGCAAACACACACAAAATCACCATAAACAAACTTTCTTGCAAACAATATGAACACAAAACCCTCATCTAAAGCACTTTGCATTCATTGTTGTGGCATTGTTGCCCTCTGCTGGTGATATTGTGCACTGAACCGACTGCATTGTCTCTGCTCATTAGTGGCTTCACATATATAATACACACATGAAATAGATACAAACACACGTATACGCATCCACATGTACCCACACAGTCTGACCTCCTTGGTGAAACCACCCACTCTCTGCAACTACTAAAATATTCATGCTGCCCTGATAATATGTTTTCTTTTTTCATCATCATCCCCTCACACACTAATTTCTTTCTCACACACACAGTGTTTAGGAAAAATATGCTTATTGATCTTTATTTAATGACAACGAAATGCTACAAAATCATCGGAATACCCGTTAAAACCCCTAAATGTGTCTGTACGTGCTGTATAAATCTCTGCTGTGAGCTTGTATTCCATCAGTCTAGACTGATTCTGCAGGCCTGGCAATATAGAGGCAGGAGTCTGTCTGCTAACAGCGAAGCTAGTGCTTATTCAGCAGGAAAGCAGCGGTGTAGCGCTCCTCTGAGACCTCTCATTTTCACACACAGACACCAAAGGCCTACGAGAGCCATAGGTTAAAGCCATATCGCTTTGCATGCCGACTACACACGTTACACAGATGGCATACATGCAAGGGGAATGCAAATGTGTTTATCTACACTAGTGTAAGCTGTTCGGTACAGCCTGTTTTCTTTGTTTTTGTTTGTTCTGTACATTTGTTTTACTGCAGTGTGAATTCATCCAAGTGGTTTTTGCTTAATGAGTCTATAGGTTCAGCTAATGAGTTTGTGACCTTCTGTGTAGTTACAGATATGAATGCTAGCTGAGAAACCAGAGTTGGTGCAGTTAATTTGTGCCAAAAAGCAAAGATTATATCAAGAAATAATTGTGTATGTTTGGGTCTCTCTGTGTGTTATATATCAGTATGAATGTGTTAGTTCACCAAACAGCATAGAAAGAAAAATTGTTTTCATATGGGTATGAACACTTTCCCTGTCTGGTATTGACTAACAAACAGATAGTCGCGCTTAAAACTCATGCCACTGCGTGAGGCGGTGTTGCTGTGATGCATATTAAGGAGAGGTTTTAACATCAAATGCGCTTTAAAGAGATAGTTCTGCCAAAAATTTTAATTCCATCATTAATTACTCACCCTCGTGTTGTTCCAAACCTGTAAGACCTTCGTTCATCTTCAGAACAAAATGAAGATATTTTTGATGAAATCCGAGAGCTTTCTAAACGCAACTGACAATTGCATAAAGTCATTATTTTTGTTTTCATTGCACCAAAATAATATTCTCGTAGCTTCATAAAATTATAGTTGAACCACTGATGTCACATGGACTATTTTAATGATGTCCTTACTACCTTTCTGGGCCTTGAACAGTTGAATTGCTTTCTATACAGGGTAAGCTCTCAGATTTAATCAAAAATATCTTAATTTGTGTTCTGAAGATGAACAAAGGTCTTATGGGTTTGGAACGACATAAGGGTGAGTAATTATGACAGAATTTTCATTTTTGGCTGAACTATCCCTTTAATTAATGTGAAAGTCAAATAAAAAAAACAAGTGGGATTCAGTGTTATTTTATTAGTACTGATATACTATTAAAATTTTTCCTAATATTTTAAATTAGATTTTATTTTTAGATTTTTTTGTTTTCATTTTAAAGTTTTAGTAATTGTATTGCGTGTTCTTGTAATATTTATTCATTTTTGTTTATATGTCTATATTAAGCTTATGTTTTTCATCATGTTTAGATTTTAGTTTATTTACTTTTAATTATTTTAGTATTTAAAGTAAACGATAATGAGAAATGTTAACTTGGCAACAAGCTGAAATAAAATACTTTTTAAAAAATTCAGTTAACGTTTACTGTATTTCAAGTTCTACTTAAACAATAATAACCCTGCTGGGACTGTTTTTAAGAAAAAGCAAAACATTTGTGACCACAAAAACAGTCTTAAGTCACATGGGTATATTTGTAGCAATAGCCAACAATACATTGCGTGTGTCAAAATTATTGATTTTTCTTTAATGCCAAAAATCATTAGGGGTATTAAGTAAAGACCATGTTACATTAAGATATTTTGTAAATTTCCTACCATAAATATATCAAAACTTAATTTTTGATTAGTGTAATGCATTGCTAAGAACTTCTTTTGGACAATTTTAAAGGCGATTTTTGCAATTTTTTTTTTTTTTTTTTTTGCACCTTCAGATTTCAGATTTTCTAATAGCTGTATCTCGGCAAAATGTCCTATACTAACAAAACACACATCAGTGGAAAGCTTGTTTATTCAGCCTTCAGATGATGTATAAATCTCAATTTCAAAAAATTGACCCTTATGACTGGTTTTGTGGTCCAGGGTCACATTTCACCAAAAGAATTTTGTTAGGTTATAAACCATGTATTTTCTGGTGAAGGAATGTTAGTGAAACATGTTCATAGCTAATGTGACAAAACTGTGGTTAATCTGCGATTATCTGTGTTAAATACTGATGTAAAAGCTAAAATGTGACCCTGGACCACAAAACCAGTCATAAGAGTCAATTCAGTATAATATTTTAATAGAACAATATGTGGCCGAGATACAATTATTTGAAAATCTGGAATCTGAGGGTGCAAAAAATCAAAATATTGAGAAAATTGCCTTTAAAGTTGTCCAAATGAAATTCTTAGCAATGCATATTACTAATCAAAAATTAAGTTTTGATATATTTACGGCAGGAAATTCACAAAATATCTTCATGGAACATGATTTTTATTTAATATCCTAATGATTTTTGGCATAAAAGAAAAATTGATAATTTTGACCCATACAGTATATTTTTGGCTGTTGCTACAAATATACACGTGCTACTTAAGACTGGTTTCGTGGTTCAGGGTCACAAATGGGAAATTTCTTCACCACTTGCATCACCAAACAGAATGAAAGAATAATTGTTTTAAACGGGCATCCCTGAACACTCTCCCTGTCTGCCATTGGCTAATAAACAGATCAGACTCACAGCATGGTCTGCATATTAAGGAGGGGTACGAGAAACCGTTTTAAAGAGATAGTTCAGCCAAAAAGAAAAAATGCTGTCATTATTATTCACTCAACCTCACGTCGTTCCAAACCTTCATTATTTTCTTTCTTCTGTGGAACACAAAAGAAGACATTTCAAAAAATCCATACAATGGAAGTGAAAGGGTAACCAAAACTGTTTAGTGACATTTTTAATTTTTTTTTTTTTTTCCACAGAGAGCTGGTCAAACTACGCAAACTCCACTTAAACAACACCCCACAAAAAATGCACAAACCCTTATACCTCTACAATTCTGTATTTTTGCACCGAATGAAAAGAAGATGAGCGACACGTCAAAAACCTGTGACAATCCTGTGGCATGTTACCATGGCAATACCAGGGCCTCCTTTAGCGTGTTGCCAGGTAGATTATTTGGCCCTACATCCGTTTTGTCTCAAGACTCTTGCCCTTTTTTAATTCTCACTCCACCATGAGTGTTGTCAGGTTCCCTCCCTAATTCTGCCCACATCCCAATGTCCCTTTTTTCCGTCCTACTACTCAGCCGACCTTTTGGACCACCTACGTCTCACCCGGTTCTTATTCCAACACTCTTTCTTCAATTATCCAATCCCTCTATTTTCCCTCCCTCTGCTGACCTCCCCACCCCTTGTTCTCTTTTAAAATCAAATCATGCATAAATGATGCACAAATCATGCACTGATGTCAACTCGCCGTCATCCTCGCAAGATATGGCTTTTTTATAACACCCCCTCTTCCAGTTGGTGTTTTTTAAAATCTCTCCATACTTCTCTTCCTTTCAGTTTCCCAAAGCACTCACACTCCCCTTCTCCAGAACCCACTTTCCATATAAATCCCAATACTCAATCTGAGTGCTAATGTGGGTTGAAACGCACGTGTGTGAAAGCATGTGTGCACTCTTGAACTCAACACCGATGTTAAATTGAATACTGATGACATTGATTTTAAATGGAAGGTTTTCATACTCCAGCATGCACTGTTTGACTAGCACGCGCCAGTAATGGGACCTTTTGTCCACCATAAAGGCGAAATTAGATTTAGTTAAATCAACGTAGTCTTACAAAAAGAAAAAAAAAACCCTGCCTCTGGCAGTGGCAGCAGAGCTCTCAATTAAAAGTAAATAAATAAATGGCAAAAATGAATCACGAAAATCATATCACCTTTCCACACATTTTCTTCCTGGGCAAATTTCAGCCGTAATCCCTTTCTGCCTCTTTGCAAAACCTTCGCTACATTTCAAGGTGGCAAATAAAGTGGTTAAACGTGTTGCTATGGGAACACTTTCCCTGGCAACCCTGGGCAGCCCGGCAACGTGCCAAGCGGTTGCTAGGGCAGAGTTGTCAATCACGTCAGAGGGGTTAGCGTGTATGCCAGGCATGTTGGTGGGACTGAGCTCTGCTGCTGAGAAAAGAGAGATGCACGCACAGTGCTGGTCAGCTGCGAAATATGAAGGTCAGCTGGCATTGTCAATGCACAATGGAATCCCAAGAATATACAGGAACGAT
Organism: Labeo catla; assembly: GCA_012976165.1. Lineage (NCBI taxonomy): Eukaryota > Metazoa > Chordata > Actinopteri > Cypriniformes > Cyprinidae > Labeo > Labeo catla. The sequence continues at coordinate 609,043 of VONZ01000415.1, forward strand.
TAGAAATATTCGGAGAGCAACTAGACGTCCAGCGAAGCTGCTTCGCCCGTTAACGTAAGAAAAGAGTGGGAAACAAAACACAAATGTGAGGCCGTTCAAAAAATATTTCTATGATAAAAGCTGACTCATAAGGAAACCTACAAACCATGGCAGAAGAATGAACGATATTTGAAACATGCAGAGGAACATACAACAGTCCTACTGAACAATAAGGCTGGGTATTAACACACCAGCTTTCGATTTAATTCGATTCAATTCAATATCGATTATTTTGGATATATATTAGGTACAGTACATGCTAAAGTTTTCTCAAGAAAAAAGAAAATCTCTCAACTAATGCTGCAAAATATACATGAGTCAGTTGGTACTACATTACTAAAATGGTGAAGGTTAAAATTAACTGATTTGTATACAAATGCTTAATTTACACTCAATTAAGCTTTTATAATAATAAGGTTACAATTACATAATTACATTTCTCTTTCCATTTGTTTTTTTTAAATATAAACAAATTCATAAAAAACTTGACTATATATATATATATATAGTGTATATGTTGCATGGTGCATATATTTAGGAAAACGCTCCTCTCTAGGAGCCTCTCTAGTCTAGTTGACTAATGAGTTTATGGTCACCGAATATGTTTTTTCTGAAGTATATGTTACGTTACGTGACATATTGTTTACTCTTTCTTTTAACATACCTTCGGATGTTTATTCATGTTTATTTCATTCTGAAACTGGTATTAAAGTGGAGGAGATAATCAGTTCATGGGCGCTTTGCGCTGCCGCTGCCGCTGCCACTTTTGAGGCACTACAGTGATCAAAATAGCAGTTATTGTTTGAATACTGTAATAAAATGCTAAGAATATAAAATCTTAGACTTTGTTTTATATCAAAAGTAACAAAGCACAAAGCTTATTGCGATTTATTGTATGGGAGGTGCGCTACAATGTTCAGTTCATTAACTAAAAACAGGCTAGACTAATTAATTCTTGGGATTTAAGAATCCATATCGTTTCGTAAAAATGAAAACTGATTAAAATCAAGAATTTGATATTTTTTTACCTAGTCCAACTGAACAATAACAAAACTATATGGGGCCACAAAACAGTCTAAGAACAGGTTCTGAGTGTTTAAAGTTTCAGTTCATAGATGGGTTTCAGCTCCAGTGTGTGAGCATTGTAGGTCGAGAAGACAAAGGGTGGAGAATGATGGTGGGAAAAGCAAAGTATGGTTACCTGATCACTGACCAGCTGGTCTCCTATGAGCTGTATGTCGTTTGAGGAGTGAACACCTGTAGTCCCTGAGGAGGACCAGAGCAGATCTCAGGTGATGCATCCCGGCTTCTAAAAAGACAAAAGACTGAAGGTTTAAAAGATATAACAAATACACAAATGAATTGCGCATACAGTTGGACATTTGGACACATTTGGACACATTTGGACAAAAGACAAACCTAAAAATCTATAAATGTTGTATTAGATTTCAAAACAACAATTCAAATACAAACTCTTTCATTAATTACTCACCCTCATGTTGTTCCAAACCCGTAAGACCTTCTTTCATCTTCAGAACACAAATTAAGATATTTTTGATGAAATCCAAGAGCTTTCTGACCCTGCATAGACAGTGACGCAACTACCAGATTCAATTGCCAGAAGGTTAGTAAGGACAGTGTTAAATTAGTCTGTGACATCAATGGTTGAGTACTTTTTGTGCGCAAAGAAAACAAAAATAACGCTTTATTCAACAATTTCTTCTTCTCCATGTCAGTCTATGCCGCGCAATTTTAATGAAGCCCTTACTACCTTTCTGGGCCGTGAACTTGTCAGTTGTGTTGCTGTCTATGTAAGGTCAGAAAGCATCAAAATTATCTTAATTTGCGTTCCAAACATAAATGGATTTGGAATGACATGAGGGTGAGTAATTAATAACAAAATTTTCTCTTTAAATGTATTAAACGTAACATTTAAGACATTTATATTGTTACAAAAGATTTCTATTTCCAATCATTTCTGTTCTTTTGAAGAATGCCTGCTGAAAATTCAGCTTTGCCGTCACAGTCCTGCTTGATTTGATATTTTGTTATATAATTCAAAGGCATTCATACAATTTTAAGAGTAGTCTATCTATCCAGATTAGTTTCTGTTCCACAGTGTATTCGAATGATTGAATTAAAAATTCTTATGCAATAAAATGAGCTTGATGAAGTTATTTTCTGCCTTATGCTTGCAAGTGTGTGCTCTCATTTTTCATTTTTACCCAGACACCCAGGGTTTTCCCCTGATGCATCATCTTACCCAGATAATTGTGACATCATGCCAAGAATGCACATAAGTGTTTAAATATAAACAAACTCCAGCCCCAGATCTCTGGTATGTAATTTATATTTTATGTCTGTTTTGAAAGGCTTCTGTGTTCATCTGCATGAGAAAAAAAAAAAACTCCATCGTTCTGCCTGGCAGAAATCTTATCTGCATACAGCATATTAAACAGGTCACATGCAGGTCAACGCTCATGACGGAAATAAAACCGAAATGAAAGGAGCCTTCAGAAATCAAAGCAAGTTCATTTTCATCACCGATTATCTGCATTTATGTGGCTATCGGGGAGAGAAAACCAAACAAATTCTCTCTTCCAGGCCAATTTCATAGTCTGAAGCATAACGTATCTAACACCATTAAACAGAGCAACATAAATTCCCATGAGCTGTTATTCTGTTCCACATACTTTGTGTCCTAGGGTGAGAACAGAACCCACGCTAATCTTATCAGTCCTGACGAGGACTCACAGCGAGTCACAACAATCCTCAGAGGAGAGGAGGATGCATGCTGCAGATCTGGCTAGAGAGGATTAATTTCAAAGGCTTGTCAGCCGTTGGTTCACTGGAGTCAAGTGTAAATAGGACTTATATTATGCTTGATAGTCCTTTTACTATCCGTGATTGCCAAAGTGGTCCTTCCATATGCATATTTATATGATTACGTTAATAGGTTTGGTAATATCTTTAGAGATCAGAAGACAGTAGCCCTGTGACAGGATAAGATGGTCTGCAATCACTTTTTATGACTTTGAATGGTAGTGCATATTTTTAAAGAGATAGTTCACCCAAAAATGACAATTCTGTCATTAATTACTCACCCCCATGTCGTTCCAAACCTGCAAGACCTTAATTCATCTTTGGAACATATTAAGATATTTTTAAAGAAATCTGAGAGCTTTCTGCCCCTGCATAGACAGCAATGCAACTACCACGTTCAAGGCCCAGAAAGCTAGTAAGGACATCGTTAAAATAGTCCATGTGACATCAGTGGTTCAACCTTAATTTTATGAAGCTACAAGAATACTATTTGTGTGCCTCCTGGATCAGCAGCATATGCTACTTTCATGAAAGTGCATCGAAGACTGGCACGGAAGAAAAGAAATTGTTGAATAAATTTGTTATTTTCATTTTTTCTGTGCACAAAAAGTATTATCGTAGCTTCATGAAATTAAGGTTGAACCATGTCACATGGACTATTTTAACAACGTCCTTACTACCTTTCTGGGCCTTGAATGTGGTAGTTGCATTGCTATGTATGTAGGGTCAGAAAGCTCTCGGATTTCATCAAAAATATCTTAATTTGTGTTCTGTAGATGAACAAAGGTCTTACAGTTTTGGAACGACATGAGGCTGAGTAATTAGAGAAAGAATTTAAATTTTCAAGTGAACTATTCCTTTAAATGATTTGTTTAACCTTTAAAGCTACAGAAAACAAAGTGCCTTAATTTTCTGCAAAAGTCAATTTGTTAGTGACCTTTCTGATAGGGATGTCACACGATTAATCGCATACAAAATAAAAGTTTGAGTTTGCCTAATATATGTGTGTGTACTGTGCGTAATTATTATGCATATATAAACAATACAAATTAATGTATACATTTAGGAGAAATATGTTATTTATGTACAAAATATTTGTATTTAGATAGTATAAATGATATAAAAATTATAATAAATACATATACATTTCTTAAATATATACATAAATGTATTTGTTTTTATATATACACATAATAATTACACACAGTACACACACACATACATTAGGCAAACTCAATCTTTTATTTTGTATGCGATTAATCGTGATTAATCATTTGACAGCCCTACTTTCTGATCATCAAATTGTCCAATTCTAATCTTTCCACTAAGCATTCGTCTGAAAATCTTTTCTGTGCTAGTAGCTGCTCTTATCGCAAGCACAAGCTCCGTCTACACAAGGGACCTCATAGATCCTTTCATTTTTTTTTTCCAAGGCAGAACTGTGCCATGGATACATTCATCTGTGCCTTTTGTTTGTGTGTGCGCCTGTGCCTCCCCATAACTGTGCCGGTACCCCTGCATATACAACGGATGTATAGAGAAACCTTTTGTACCTCATTTTTAGAGAGGAAATGTCGCCCCATCTTTCCCCCCTTGGTTGGCCCCCCGTGGGTAATGCCTGATTGACCAAAGCACCTCTTAAAGGGGTCAAAGGGCAGACAAAACAGTCTGGTGTCATGGCAACCTGACTCTCAGCAACCAGAATGATAGGGTAGGCAGGGAGGGCTTTGAACAGGCTGTCTGTCAAATTATTCTCAAATCCCTCTTCTGGGTTTCAGACAGGAACACACAGACAAACAGCAACACACAAACTCCCAAATGTGATGACTGACAAGCATTTTTTAAATGCTTTAAGCAAAAAGAGAATAAAAATACTAAATAAACAAAATAAATGAATATAGTAAATATAATATTTAAAAAAATATGGTGTTCTGAAATGCGAAGGCAAAGTCCTCAAAGTTTTTATTTTTAATCATTTGTATAAAAATATTACTTACACTATCAAAAAAGAATTTTATTTTAGAATTTTAAATTAACAATGTAATCAGTATTCTCTTTATTAAAGCTAAGTATGAAGTCCATTTAAACCAGCGTTTCTCAACTCCAGTCCTTGCGCCCCCCCCGCTATGCTTATTTTGCGTGTCTCTTCTAGTTAACACACCTGATTCAGATAACCAGCTCGTTATCATGAGCTACGTGCATGAACTGTGTTCCGATTGACATGATCCCTACATAGTGTTCATTGCTCCCTGCTCCCTGAGTTTGCTTCACTTCGGAACGTTCCTTTATGGATTTGCGCTGCGCCGCTGCCTGCAGCGTCTTCACACACAGACGAAACTTACTAGAGAAGTGTGAAATGTGACATCATATACTTCTGTAAATAAATACAATTTAAATTCACCTCTCGCACTCTTTAATGCCCTTTGAATGGAACGTATACACTCGTTTCGAACCAGAATCATGGCGGAATATCTGGTGATGTCCACTTCGCAGGGCACTTCATGGTCGAATAGAACAATTGCCGTACGTGATAAGAGATACATTCAAAATTAGCATAGTGGGGGGGCGCGAGGACTGGAGTTGAGAAACGCTGATTTAAACAATATATTTTATTTGCTGTTCTTTTTAACAGTTAACCTATAACTATTTTTAAATTTTTCGGATCATCAGTCATCAAAGCTCAGAAAGTGTTGATCAGACAGAGATTTAATTTCACCAGGCTGATTACTCACTAAAAACTCCAATAGATCATGTCTTCATGCCATTTTAAGTCTTATTTTGACATAACTAAGTGGTTATATCTAAGTGTGTGAGTTGTTTGTTTACTTTTTAAATTAGTCTTTCCATTAACGCCATTATATTGTTCATTCAGACTGATTCGCAGATGCGGAACATGAACACAAGAGGCGGGATTTATTGCACAAACCAATCAGAGCCGATAATACCCAGTCATATCCAATCATATCGTAATGGAGGCATTGCCTCTTCTCACATAACTTTCCCCCTATTCATTCTCAATTACCCCCCACCAAACCCACTGCACACTTTAGGGGGGTCTGTTAAAACTCAATGGGCTCAGGGGAGGCGAGAGAGACAGGGACTCCCGCTGTAACTTTACCTGCTGGTGTCATTTTTGGACAATGTTTCTTTAGAAAAACAAGTCATTTATACACTTTATGTTATATTTTGTAATATTGCCGTTGTTTTATTTTTCCACTACAATTGTTTTTCTCATCCAATATTTTGAGAAGACACTGCCTATCCTGCCTCCTCGGAGGAAACGTTATATACATTATACATCAAACGTACAATGTACACAATATTTATTTTCTCATTTTATTTTGCGAAACTGTCAAATTTTCAATGTCGCAAAGGCACTTTTCCAGCATCCACCATTATGCATAACTCTCACAACCAACTCCATCATTTAATTAACATTTTTTTTCTCTCTCTCATACTCAAGGCCGCATGATATACAGCTTTCTCATTTGCTGAACGTTAATGTCTTATGCCTGAATATTGACTTTTATTATCTAATTTATGTTTCTCTGCTGGTGTGCAGCAATATGTAATTTCGTATCACGCTGCCAAATAATGTGACCTCATAACACATGATCAACAGTACGTGAGATGTTGTCAATTAATTCAGGGGAAAAAAAGCAGAAAAAAAAGGGAAAACAGGCTAAAGCTGTTGCAGAGTACACTTCCATTGACTAACACTTACCCTAAACCTATTTATGCATGTCTATGGCAAGCAAGTGATCCCTCCCTAGATGGATTTGGGCACAGTACCGGGTGAGTTCACAGTTCTTTGTGTTCAGTGGATAAATGGAAGGCAAATGCATTCAGATCAATACTATGCCATGAGAGGGGCCCAGAGTGTGTGAGAGAGGAGGGGGAAATGGTGGAATTGGACAATGGAGCCACTGATTAATCATTCCTGTGCTGTTATTGACTTTCTGTTAAAGGGGTGAGTCAGAACCTAATTTATGTGAATGTGTGTGTGTGTGTACTTAGCTATACTTTGGGTACAAATTTGTCTGTAAAAGCCTGCTAAATCTAATAAAACCTTCACGAAAGCCCTCAAAATTATGCATACATAAATTCAATAATTACATTTAATTATGTTATATAAACCTATTTTATATACACTACCAGTCAAAAGTTTTTGAACAGTAAGATTTTTAATGTTTATTTAAAGAAGTCTCTTCTGCTCACCAATCATTTATTTAATCCAAAATACAGCAAAAGCAGTCATACTGTGAAATATTTTAACTATTTAAAATAGCTGCTTTCTATTTGAATATATTTTAAAATGTAATTTGTTCCTGTGATTAAAGCTACATTTTAGCATCATTACTCATTCTAATATGCCTATTTGCTCAATAATATTTATTATTATTTTTAATGTTGAAAACAGTTGTGCTGCTTAATATTTTTGTGGAAATCTTTGTTTTTTAGCATTCAAACTGTTTGAAAAAAAAATTATAATTATATCAATGATATAAATATGTTTTATAAAATCTATATTATTAAATATAATTTAATATAACAGAATAAATAATATTTATAAAATATATTTTATTATACTACAACAAAAACATCTGTAATGTAATTTTTATGGAATATTTTAGAAGAAAATATTTTTCCATTTTGAGATTTTTTTGTCAAACAGGATGAACTGTGTGTTAACAGCACATGATAATGGGCATCCCATGGGGGGTTAAATACAGACACGTATCAGCCGTCCAGACACAACACAGGAGGTCGTCGGACAAGAGCTGGGGGGAAGGGAAGTGTCACATTTCCGCGGCTTTGACATCTGACCTTGTGGCTGTGACCTTGTACATTGTCTGAGAGGGCAGATGGGGCACAGCTGAGCACAAATCGCCTCCTTCACCAACGGATGATGCTGTATGATCACTCATGCATCCAGATAATCTGTGACTCCTTTATTGCTTAGCTACTTCTCTTGTTCTCAGTACCTGTCTCTGTTCTTTGTTGAAAAATATCTATTGTGTCAACTTTAACTGGTTAACTTTGCATAACCATTCAAATCCACTGGCAGAAAATCAGGTCAGGCTGAAATCCACAGCATGGTGTGAAGCCAACATACACAGAGCTCACTGAGTGACTCTTTTTCCAGTCATTAATGCACACAAATTGAGAGCATTTGAGAAGCTTTCATCATATTAATTAGGAAATACTACTGCTGAAGTGCTATCAACAGTAATTTAAGAGTCAAACATGCTCTCACTGTGACCAAACCGCACCAGTACAACTGAACACATCATACTATATCTCAAAACTGTTACTTGTATCTACTGATCTCATTCTTCCTCTATCATGTTTTCCATTAGCCGTTAAACTTCACCTTGAACTTGAACAATGCACAAGTGTTTGCGCTTGATCCATTTCCTGACCTTTCTTTGCTCTGAGCAAACGTCCCGAGAAGGGAACCATGGTTACGGCTTTCATCTTACAGTCTGGTTCCTCTAAACCGCATGCACCCAAAAGTCACAGCTGCTTTTTAACCAATCATCATGTCACTTTCACTGCCATTGGACCAGTCAACAATACAGTCGTTTTCCTCATCCATTCCTCCATAAAAAAGGCAAATGCAATCGAACGCCCCCATGACTGTCCCTCAAAGGCCTTAAGCATCCAAAAAAATATTTTTTATGAAGCCGATGCTGTTTCGAAGAGACTGCTATCTTTGTGTGTGGCTCTACACTGAGAGATACTGAACTGAGAGCTTCAACAATGCCTATATGTTTAATATCAGCTAAACTACTAAGACCCTCAAATAATATTTTAAACATCGTGGTACTCTTAAATGTGCCTCGAAGACTGCCACACAAGAGAAGAAATTGTTGAATGAAGTTGTTGTTTTTGTTGTTTCTTTGTGCACAAAAAGTATTCTTGTAGCTTCATAACATTACGGTTGAACCACTGATGTCACATGGACTATTTTAAGGATATCCTTACTACCTTTCTGAGCCTTGAACGTGTCTGTGCGTTGCTGTCTATGCAGAGCCAGAAAGCTCTCGGATTTCATCAAAAATATCTTAATTTGTGTTCTGAAGATGAACAAAGGTCTTACGGGTTTGGAACGACATAAGGGTGAGTTAATATTTGGGTGAACTATCGCTTTAAAGACTTTTAAGACAGTTGTTTCACAACTGTTTTCATTAATGGTAATGAAGAAATGATTCTTGAGCAACAAATCAGCATATTAGAATGATTTCTGAAGGATCATGTGATGCTAAAGACTAGAGGTATGATGCTGAAAATGTAATGAAGTTCAAAGCCAGAGTCCTAGATTTTGAAATTACAACAGGCGCACGACTAACAATGTAGTCGATAAGCCAAATCTAAATAGAACCATTTATAATTAATTCAGAAGTGAAAATAAACCCAGTTTCTGATTTGTTAATTTTTTTTCTTTTGAATTAGAAAATGGTCTAAAATATCCTTTGAATCCTTCGAGACTATGCCTCTCTTTTCCCTGATCCCCAGGGGGGTTTAAAGACACATTTCGAGCTTCGGGGACAGAGTGTGACATAAATATACAATTTTCTGGGAGCGCACGCACACACACATACACACAAGCAAGAAGGAGCAGGATAACAACCTGGACAGTATAGGATCAGAGGATAAGATAGCAGAGACAGGCAGGAGATAGGGATGCAGACATGAACAAAGTGCAGACACAGATGGGAGAGAGAAAGCCAAGAAAGAGAAAGGTATCTCCACAAGAAAGACAGGAATACAGCGCAAATAAAAGAGCACTGAGGACACTGGAACAAAGGTACAATTGAAAAGCAGGTCCACCCTGAAGCTGCAGGCCATATGTTCAACTGAATTTGTAAAGTTAAAACCAAATATTGCCCTGCTTTCGGTGGCAAATGTGTACATAATACCCCAGTTTGCATATCAGCATGCTTGTGAATCTGTGCACGTGGATACCTGTGTGTAATGAGTGCACATCTTGTGCGTGGCATATGTTGTTTCTGCCCAGGTTAAGTTTCCCTATATTGTATGTTACACAATATTAATGATGTATGAGTACATTTTTTATTTTTGAGTGCAAGATACTGTACTTAAGGATGAGCAGGTGCAGGATATAGTATAGTACCATTAAAGGTTAGTTCACCCAAAAATAAAAATCCTGTCATGAATTACTCACCCTCATGTCGCTCCAAACCCGTAAGACCTTCGCTCATCTTTAGAACACAAATTAGGATATTTCTGATGAAATCCAAGAGCTGCATAGACAGCAACATGCATCAAAAACTGACACAGAAGAGAAGAAATTACTGAATAAAGTTATTTTTGCGCACAAAAAGTGTTCTTGTTGCTTAATAAAATTACGGTTGAACCACTGACGTCACATTATTTTATTGATGTCCTTACTACCTTTCTGTGTCTTGAGCGTGTCAGTTGCATTGGTGTCTATGCAGGGTCAGAAAGCTCTCGGATTTCATTAAAAATATCTTAATTTGTCTTCTGAAGATGAACAAATGTCTTACGAGTCCGGAACAACATAAGGGTGAGTAATTAATGACAGAATTTTCATTTTTGGGTGAACTGTCACTTTAAAACATTTGAGATCGACATATTTCTTTGAAAGAAGCCTCTTATACTCACCTTAGGTGCCATTTGTTTGATCAGAAATACAGTAAAAATAGTAACATTGTGAAATATTACAATAAAAAAAATATATAATGACAACAGTCATTACTCCAGTCTTCAGTGTCACATGATCATTTTAAATCATTCTAATATGCTGATTTGGTGCTCAAGAAACATTTATTATTATTATCATCAATACTGAGAACCTTGTGCTTTTTAATATTTTTTAAAAACTTATGTTCAGCTGCTGCCTTAAAATTTATTTAGCATAATCAACCTGGCTATACAAGTCATTTCAACATAACTAACTGTTCATAGTTTTAAGAATAGTTTTAGTTTTATTTTTAGCCAACATAAAGATTTATTGATCATATTTTTTACAGTAGAGAAACATGATAAATTTTTTCATGATCCCTTGATGAATAGAAAGTTCAGAGGAACAGCCCTTATTTGAAATAGTATGAATCTTTTGCAGCTACATAAATGTTTTTACTGTCACTTTTGATCAATTTATCTTTCTGAATAAAAGTATTAATTTCTTTCAAATCTTATTTACCCTAAACTTTTGAACTTTTTGATACTCCCTCTTTTCTTCATCGGAGGAGACCGAAATGGGCGGCATCTGGTTATAAGAAAGATCTCCGGCATAAATCATACACAAACGCGAGCACCAGGCGGCAAGAGTGAATAGTGCACGTGGGTACATTTATATAACACAAACACACACATATAGCCTTTCCCCCTTTTCACCCAACCCCCTACATCTCAGTCGTCTTCGCAGGAGAGAGAGGAAACAAAGAAAGAATGAGAGGATGCATAACAATTCCATGTGGGAAAAGTGAAGGTTGAAAAATGAAAATGAGACCTAGCTAAAGCAAAAGAGGGGAAGAGGAGAAGGTGAGAAAATGAGAGAGAATATCGCCAGCGAGGGAGTTTGCTGAGGCAAGCAGCAGCGCTGTGACCTACTAATGCAGAACTGAGGAATTCTCATTGCTGACCCGAAACACATTCCTCTGGACTGCAGATATTAACCCCCACGCGACCACTGTATGCACACCCACACCCACACGTGACTGTAACTATACACAGTTATGACACGCTATCACTCTCACTTGGTCATGCATACTAACACTTCTTTGTCACCTTCACTATCTAAACGTGCATAGCGCACACACAATAGCCAGTGGTACCATTTCTTCTCCAGCAATTCGTACGTCAGCACTCCGGGTAAACACACAGTACCACAGCAGTCAGGCAACTGTTAATTAGCCCCATACTGTCAGCACATTTGACTATGCAGGTGCAGAATATCACCTGAAAAACATCACCTCCACTATAGCTCCACAGGAAATAGTGCCTTTCAGTTAAAATAAATACATGGTATTCTTAAAGGGACAGCTCTTCAGAAAGTAAAATTCTGTTAACATTTACTGACCCTCATGTCACTAGAAACTATTATGACTTTCTTTCTTCTGTGTAACACAAATGAAGATATTCTGAAAAATGTCTCAGTTGTATTTTTCCAAATGTCTTTTTTGTAACACAGAAGAACGGAAGTCATACAGGTTGGAATAACGTACGTGTTATTTTAGTACAGTATTTGTAATGGAATGTTTTGAAATTTGAATTTTAAAGGAGAAGCCCACTTTCAGAAAAACTATTTACAGATAATGTACTCACCCCCTTGTCATCCAAGAGGTTCATGTCTTTCTTTCTTCAGTCGTAAAGAAATCGTGTTTTTTGAGGAAAACATTTCAGGATATATCGACCAACGCAATATACCAAGCGCAGCACAAATTAGTGTAGTCGCAAATAAACAATAAAAAAATAAAGAAGTCACAGTACGTTGAAAAGAACCCGGAGGCCAAAAAATTATGGTTGGCTTGAAGTTTTGACAGACCTGGTATTGCTTATTTCCTGAAGCAAATGAAAAAATAATATGGCTTCGCAAACGAATTGTTTGAATAATGTGTTCTTTTGCCATTCCAAATAAATTAATACATGTGGAAAAATCCTCTCCATTCTACCACATGCTCTCTGTTCTCTGCGGTGCTTCCTCCTAGCAACAATAATTGCAGCCATTTCAAGGACAAAATAGTTTAAGACATGCTTTTTTGGGGCGTTAAATAATGGCGCAAATGCCAGTAATTTGACGAGTGCAAAAGTTAGTAAAATGCACTGCATGATTCATTTGAATACTCTCCTCCCATAAATTTTGCATCTGAAAGGGAAACTCCAACAAATGCATATTCGGTAAGGTTAGGTGCGAAAATAACTAGTAAATAGTCTTTTCAGCATTAATTCATCACTGTGCATCTTTAGTAAAACCTGACAGTACAGTTTTAATGCCAAAAACTGTTTGCGCTGGTGCAAGCTGTTAGTAAAACTGGCCCACAGTCTTTACTGGTAAATTACTGGTAAATTACCATTACGAGATCATGTGTGAACAGGACCTTTTCAAAAATACCCGTAAATTCATTCTTTGTAGCATTACCAGTAAATTACCAATAATGTGCTCTGTGTGAACGCAGAATGAAGATTATCAGTATGAGCATGTAGAAAGCACTGACGAACAAAGGCTGCTTTGGTCCAAATTGGCCAATCATAGAATTCTCATGGAGATGACGTGATTACTCTGAGCGGTTTACAAAGCTCCGCTGCTTTTTTATTCGTTTTTCTATGTAAATATGCACTAGATGGACATCTTTGACCATTGCATCTAATCTAGCAGCTTTTTTAAATATGTTGAGCTCGAGACCCAGCAATCTTTTCCATTTATCAGTGCTGTGGCTCTGCATTTGGATACTATGCGCATCGTGTTTATAAGTGCAATAATGTGTTCTGTTTGATCATCCTCTCAAAAATGTCATCAAATTGGACAGATAGTGAAATTAAAGCGCTTCTGTTTATGCGTCGCAGCTTTTAAAGATCATTTCAGATGACCAACATCACAGAATTTACTGGCATTTTGGTGCTGATGTGTGAATGGTCCAGTAAAAAAGCAGAAAGCCGTATTTGTGTATTTACCGGTAAAGTCATACTGGTAATTTTACGGCAATTTACTGGTATTAGGTTTTGTGTCCACCAAAGTGTTTTTTGCCAGCAGAAAAACCAGGCGCTCTGCTAAAAATGCCCAGCTGTGAGCACTTGAGAGTGCAGAGTTTTTTTTTTTAGTTGAGATGCTGTGGTTGCTCTGAAGTATAAGGCAAACGCATAGCGAATTAAAGGAGAAGTCCACTTCCAGAACAACTTTTTACAAATAATTTACTCACCCCTTTGTCATCCAAGATGTTCATGTCTTTCTTTCTTCAGTCGTAAAAAAATTTTGTTTTTTGAGAAAAACATTTCAGCATTTTTCTCCATATAATGGACTGATATGGTGCCCCGATTTTGAACTTCCAAAATGCAGTTTAAATGCGGCTTCAAACGATCCCAAATGCAGTTGTAAATGATCCCAGCCAAGAAAGAAGGGTCTTATCTAGCATAATGATCGGTTATTTTAATAAAAATAATACAATTTATATACTTTTTTAATCTCAAACGCTCGTCTTGTCTTACTCTGCCTGGACTGTTTTTGATCCTGTTCATGACAGTTAGGGTATGTCGAAAAACTCCACCTAATGTTCTCCCTCAACTTCGAAATCGTCCTATATCACTGTTTTACCTTTTTTGTTAAGGGTGTTTGATCTTCTTTGCATGTTCACTTTGCAAAGACTGGGTCGGTACTTCTGCAGCGATGTAGAATGATTTTGAAATTATTTTAATAAGTTGAGGGAGAAAATATGATTGGAGTTTTTCGACATACCCTAACTGTCTTGAGCCAGAATACATAGAGTTCAGGGAGAGAAAGGCAAGATGATTGATTGAGATTAAAAAGTATTTAAATTGTATTATTTTAATAAAAATATAGATTGTTTCGCTAGATAAGACCCTTCTTCCTCTGCTGGGATCGTTTACAACCGCATTTGGGATCGTTTGAAGCCGCATTTAAACTACATTTTGAAAGTTCAAAATCGGGGCACCATACCAGTCCATTATATGGAGAAAAATGCAGAAATGTTTTCCTCAAAAAACATAATTTCTTTACGACTGAAGAAAGAAAGACATAAACATCTTGGATTACAAGGGGGTGAGTACAATATATGTAAATATTTGTTTTGGAAGTGGACTTCTCCTTTAAATGTTTCTCCTAGCATTATGTTTTATAGCAATATAGTCTGGCAGTTCAATCTGTTAATGACATTAATACTCTGAGACAAGCAATATTAACTTCTCCAATGTTGCTCATTCGTAGTAAAAGCACGGTGGTCGGTATTAGTCCCGCCCCTTCTCCACACTGATTGGTTAGCTGACTAGATAGTGACAATGATGAGCACAGCGTTTTACTCCACGTTGAACATTCTTCAACTCTTGGCGCCGAGAAAAAGACGCTCAGCACTCGGCACACTCCTGCCATTTTAAAAAACGCAGAGCTCCCATTACGAACAACTGAAAAAATACTCTAGCCGCAGGGAAAAACGCTGTAGTGGACACACAGCCTAACTGTGTAGAAGGTGGTAATGATGAGAATTTTTGGTAACACTTTCTATGAAGCACATATTTATAATACATTATAAGGGTATTCTTAAGGCATTATAATGAATGCATAATGCATTATAAAAAACATATATGTTATATCATTTTATGAATATTCATGAGAACAGTTTTATTGTATTATAATATTTAATTATTTGTGGATATAGCTTAAGAGTGATGATTTATAACACACAATGAACATGTTGCATTCACTTAAGTTACAATGGATATTCTCATATCTACTTTACTTAAAGCAATCAATGACCATTTAAGTATAGTTATAATAATAATATTTTTCTCAAACTACCATAAGATCAGGTATCAGATCAGATGAATGTGTAATATGACACAACTATTTTTACTGTAATATCAGTTTGATTATTTTGATGCTACCCTTTAGTCAGCTGTTGAAAACTGCAACTAGCAGTCATTAGAGTATTAGTAGTACGTCTGCTAAATATATGCTAACACTTTATTTTAATGGTTGCACAGAAGACAACCTGACTATAAGTAACTTTGCAAGATTCTACCTACCCTAACCTTAACATAAGCCTACTAATACTCTGAGAGTTAGTTGACATGTAGATGCAAAGTTGCTTATAGTCGACTATAGTCAGTAGACTAAGGGGAGCATCAAAATAAAATGTAACCTAACATATAAGAATTTTTTTTTTTCTGTTGAAATTATTAACTAGGTCACATCAAAATTAACATTAGCCTTACAGGGAGCACTCAAATAACACTCCACACCTAACCACTTAAAAGATGTAGTAAGATACTGTGCAGATCTTAAATAAACAATGTCAAGATATATAGTCCATTATAAATATATAATAAGATTTAATATGGTGTTCATTGTGTGTTATAAATTAAGAATACCCTTATAATGTATTATAAATATGGACTTCATTGAAAGTGTTACCGAATTTTTATTTCTAAGTGAATTATCCATTAAAATGTAAGATTACATTTGATTTAAACACGAACTAAAAGAAAATATATTGAATTAAGGTTTGCCATTAGGATCAGAATCTCAGGAATCACGTTAATTAAACACTCAATTAGAGCAACTTCGTTGAATACATTTTTTCCATTCAAGAATAGAAGTCGTTTAAAGAAGATGGAAGTGTTTGCTTACCAGACTCTCTTTAATACAGTTGAACTTTAGACAGGATCATTTTTCAGAAATGTAACAAAAAAACTTAAGATATAATTTTGCTCTACTGAAGGTAACAAATATCCACCTGTTGTTGAAAATGGCATCAACTCCCCAACAAATGTCTTAATTCAGCCCAATTTGGATGGTGGAGTAGGCTGAGATTTGATGAAAGAGCTATTTAGACCCGAGACACTAGTAAGATTACCTAAAAATATACAGTAAGCACTACAATTTAGACCAATTAGACACATTCTCGAACATTTGATACCAGAAGAACGAGGCACATTGTCATTTATGTTCCATTATATGAAGAAATGCTATCTCTATAGAAAGCCCATAGGAATAAAGTTAGTTTTTTTTACAATAGCAAATGCCATCAAACTCCATGCAACAATGTATTAGTCATGAATAAATCTTTGTTACTTTGACTGCACAATGTTAAACCATTTCACACTATAGAATTAAAAAAAAATAAGGCCAACCTGAAGTGAAATCAAGTATTGCACAAATAAAAACAGTAGCAGTGGAGGTCCACTTTCTGCGTTTTTTTTTAGATTCACGGCAAAATGAATTTTCCACATTCTATTCCTCAGTGAGAAATTGTATGAGAGGAGGCAGCGCTGATGTCAAACCTATTGATTTCCAGAGCACTTCAGTGAGGGTGGGCTCAAGCAATCTGAGACACTTGAACATATGGAGAGTCAATAGCCCTTATACTGTTTTGTACTGCTGGTAGTATTCAAGACTTGAGACTCAAGGTGATTCGTTTGTTGTACTGAAACTGATGTGGTACTGGATAAATGCACTTGCAAGCCAATGATGAATTTAGTTTCAGCTGAGAGTCAAAATTCAAGGAAACTGAGGTACACAAAAATGAAATAGATATTGAGAAACACAAAAAAGAATAAAGAAATGAAATATGCCGCTGTATATTGTCATTTAAACAAAGCATATTTAGTAAGTCAACCAATGCAAATTCCTCATAACTGCTTACTGAATGCTTGATATATATATATATAGTTGATGGCTATAGGATACAAACATCAATGCAACTGAAACATCCATTCTTTTGGGGTTTGATTAACACAGACCACAAAAGGATAAGTGAATTAGGGATGGTCAAATATATTTAGTTTCTACGTTCTATATGACAATATAACCTAAAACAGACAGACCACCAAATACCCCCAAAATCAGATTTTCCCCCTTTCTGGTGCCTAGCTAACCTCCTTTATGTATATAACTGACAGACGTTAGACATTAAGGGTCCTTGCACACCGAGTCCAAAATTCTTGTACGTTAAAAAATAAATACAACCTCATGTTTTTTCAATCACATTCACACACTGCCTCCGAAACTTCTGTCTGTCAAAAAAAAAAAAAAAATACAGATCTGGTTCAATTTTCTGCATTTGTCGCATATGTAACAAGCATTTTGAGAGGTGTTTTGACAATTCTAAGCCACCGTGATGTTCTGTGCATGACGAATTTTGACTGTCGGACTCAGTATGTGACCTTAACAGTTCTCAAACAGTTTGAATTAATTTTTGAAGAGGTAACACTTTACAATAAGGTGTCATTTGTTAACATTAGTTAATGTATTAACTAATACGAATGAACAATGAACAATACGTTTATTACACATGTTCTTGTTATTCTTGTTAATGTTACTTAATAAAAATACAGTTGTTCATTGTTAGCTCATGTTAGTTCACAGTGCATTAACTAATGTTAACAAACACAACTTGTGATTTTAATAATACATTAATAAATGTTCCAATTAACATGAACTAATATTAACAAATGCAGTAGAAGTATTGTTCATTCTTAGTTCATGTTAACTAATGTAGTTGATTAATGTTAACCGATGACCTTACTGTAAAGTGTTATCTTTCAAGATGTTTTCCAGTTGTTCATGATTTCCTGGATATGATTAAAGGCGAAGTTCACTTCTAGAACAAAAACGTACAGGTAATTTACTCACCCCCTCGTCATCCAAGATGTTCATGTCTTTCTTTCTTCAGTCATAAATAAATTATGTTTCTTGAGAAAAACATTTCAGGAATGTTCTCCATATAATGGACTTCTATGGTGCCCGTGAGTTTGAACTTCCAAAATGCATTTTAAATGCAGCTTCAAAGGGCTCTAAACCATCCCAGCCGAGGAAGAAGGGTCTTCTCTAGCAAAACGATCGGCCTTTTTCGAAACAAATGAACAATTTATATACTTTTTAACCTCAAATGCTCGTCTTCTCTCATTTCTACGATGCGCATGCGTAGTCTGTGTAATCCAGGTAAATACCTGTCAACGATTTTGAAGTTGGAGAAGAAAACGAGATGGGAGTTGTAGGGTATCAGAGCGAATCAGACAAATAGAAGATTCGATCAGAACATTTGGTTGAAACCAAAGAGCCAAATTCCACAAAGGGGCCAGGACCACGTCATAAATCTGTCCAGGAAACCCTGGCGCCAGCCAGCCAGAAGTAAGCCTAACCAACCAACTTTCACAGCTTTGAACAACTTGCAACATTAAAACAAGAAGAACACAATTATTGATAATCCCAATTCAGGAAGGAGATTGTCAATATTGGGGCGAGAAACCCAAGATTAATGGTCAAAGATGCAGAACATCAGGACCATCACATGAGGAAACTTTGTTGGGTGGTGCTCCCCCACCCAAGACAAGAACCAGACCAAGTTCCTTCTAAATTCCTTTGTTCCTTGGAACATGCCCTTAGTTCACAGAATGGCAGAGACTGTCCATTTTACCTAAATATGCACCAAAATGATGCTTAAAAGGACTTATGAATGAACATCAGACCATTGAATAACTCCCTACTATGTATGTCACCCACACATTTGTCTATTATGTTCTAATCACTCGTTGTGTATGTCCTTTTTAATAACTATTGAATAGCTTAAGGGTTTATATTCATGTTTGGTATGTATGAGTTTGAAAATTCATGCTTTGAATGTTTCCACCAATCAATTCATTGTCAAATGCGTTGTATTCATGTTATAGGAATCATGGCCAAATTATACTCTGCAAGAGCGGGAAAATTCTGACCATGTGACTGATAAGATAACGTGCTGATTTATGTTTTGGGAGGAGAAACATAGCAATATCCCGAGTTAAGACAACATCTAATTGGTCAAGACACCATTTTGGGATGTGTCCAAAGCTGAGTTTAAAACCACAGGACACCATCAAATTTTGCTTTTAGTTTGGGCTTTTTGCTATTTCCATCCCTCCTAGCCATGCTTTTAGCCGTTGCTTTTAGCTTTTAGCTATTGGTCTTCGCCATGCTTTTTGCGTTCTTTGAACGTTTCCTGGCTTGCACGCCAGCCACTCCTCTAGTGAAAACATGAGGAGACCGTCACATTTCTTTCTTTTACTTTAATCTTTTCTTTCCGTTGAGAGTTTCGTGTTCTAAGTTAAGTTTTGCCGCTAAGCCGTGTCTCAGACTTCGTGCCCGCCTCAAAACTTCAACCAGCGTACACAACTCCATCCTCCAGCCAACGCCCAAGACATCACTTCCAATGACCACGGACTTCCAACCAATCAGCAACCTTGGGGAACCCCTTTCTGCAACGACGTCATCAAAGGAAACCCCTTAACACAAAGGCAACGCAAGTACAACCTCCAGATTCTAGCTGAACTGGTGCACTTAATATAAAGTTTAATAACCTCATTAAGAAACTCAACGCGAGGGTTAATTAAATGATTGATGGTTGTTCAGGTCTAAGCAATTGCATATACTTATGCTATAAACTTGGGATTTCACATTTTCACTCTTCTAAACTCATTCTTTCCTCATCTCTCTCTCTTTCTGCAACTTGTATGAATGTGTGAATGCGCGTCTATGTGTTAGATTAGTTTATATGTCTTAGGTTTTTCCAATAAACTCCTATTCATATTGAAAAGAGAAGTATCTTGTGTTTTGTGCTTATAAATTAATGTCTTAAACTGCCGACCTTGTTACCGTGCTAAGAAATAGTGTTTTCACTATATTTTGGATATTAGTATCCAGTAGAGTTGATGTTATACGGCTCGCTCAATGAATCACTGACCGATTCATTGATCCGCTGTAAAACGGAGATTCTGTTCAATCTTAAATGATTCCCTTTGAGCAAAATTGACTTCTGTAGATCCCCTACAGTATAATTGGTGGAGAATGCGGGCAGTTTAATCTAATTTTTAGGCATAAACCAAGTTATTTCATCTTTTCTATTGCTGCGGATGAAAGATGAGAAACTTCTGAGTCGATACGTGTGTGTGACGTAAGCAGCGCGCGGCCGCTTGAATGACTGAACGCTTGAATGCATGAGCGCAGAGAAGGCTGCAACTCGAGTTCGCGCCTCTCTTATAGACTGTAGTAAATGAATTCAAAGGTAAGATCTGAGATCGTACAATAAGGTCGAAATTGAGCGTGTTCCTCATTTTCTGTAATGCCTTGTTTATAGCTGAATTGATGTCATTGCGTGTTCCAGTGTCATTCAATAGCTATACTCCCGACCAGGGAATCTCAGTCACCGTTAGCTGAACAGAGCTAAACTGCAGTAATTCAAAGGGAAATAAATCGACGGATAAAAATAGTTTGAGCGTGTTCCTCAATCTATTTCTAAGGCCTTATTGTTCATAGATTGATTGTCAGTGCGTGTTCCATTGCCAATTCAACTATGCTATTCGACTCCCTGGGTTAAACATTAGAAATAATGCTTGCCTGTTTGTGTCTGTTCACTAAGTGAATTTAAGATACATATCTCGTGTTACACTACGTGTGTGATCTGAATGGGAGTGTTTTAAAAGCTTGATCAAGTAAAGTTAACTTTGAACCAACAGCGAAGAAACCCTGTTGTGTTGTGTTGTGTTTACGTGCCCAGAGAAATTGACACGTAGATTTACGATCCGCCGAGATCGATATCCTTGTTTCCCCTATTGTAGCGCCAAGCTGTATTTGAATACATTTCAAATCTAACTCTAAACGAACTAAGAGTTAAAGTGCCACATCGCAAAACCAACTAAAAGTGGTGTTATTTGTACAGTGTTGAAATGCGCCGACATTTCATTTAACATGCTTAACTGTACTTGCAATGCAACATTCATGTGCTTAGTCCACTAAAGTTTGTTTGGTTGCCATAGTTACGATCGTGACTCGGAAGTCTTAACCTACTTCCGGAGCAACTCTGAACTGCGCACGCGCAGCACGTCGACGTCATATGTAAACAAACTCTAAGTGTTGCTAAGCTAACGAAACTGTTGTGTTTACATTGAAATCTATGCTAAAGATTAGCCTCAAAGGTTAGCAGTTAGCATTAACATCTACTGGTTGTATACAGTGTGTTTGGGTAAAGCTAAAGTGATTTAACCCTTTGAACATCTTAACTAATACACCCGTTGGTCTCTTTCTATTTCTTATTTCTCCAATTTCTCACTTTCTACTACTTATTTGCATTTTACTAGAAATGGAAATACTGCTCCACAATTATTAATTGTGCCAAATTCAAATTCAATTTATTTGGAATCATTCAGATTTCCTCATCAGGTCATTTCATATGATCATTATTTCTAGTATTCTTTTACGCCTAACAGTTAATCATTGTAGGTAAGAATGAGCCTTGAACTTTGAAAGTTTAAGTAAACTTATTCTACCTAACTGATTTATAACCCTTACTAATAGATTCTATTCAGAATCGCACTTACTCTTATTGCGTTTTACCCTTCCTTCTTCCTGTTTGGCTATACACTTAGCCTCTATATTTATTTATTGATTTCCTCTTTCTTTTAATTCCATTTTGATTATTTTGCCATTTATTACTTTCAGTTCCACTTTATCTTACCTCTCTCTTTCCTCCTGGTATCCTAGTTCGGGAACGACACACCTGAGCCCTTAACAGGAGACATTGTTATCCCTCGCTACAAGTTCGAATAAATTAGGAAGACAACTCTCTTTCACTCAAATTTTATTGTTGTTTCATTAGTTGTACGGCAACTATTAACAACGCTATACTCGTAGTTGGGCATAACAGCAACACAGTCTGTGAGTGGACCAGATCTACTCTCCTTTCTTTCCTTCTACACAAGTCTCTCCTGTTCTCTTCTGCTTTCTTCCCTCTTCACATTTTTAGGGACCTGTAAGAACCATCAATCGATTCTAAGTGAATGAAATAAACAATCTTGTCGAAGACGAATCATCCTTATGAATTTGATTGTAACCAAACCCTCCTTCGTTCTTCCTAACCTCCCTGCCTTTTAAAACGCATTTCAAATTTTTGCATCTCACCAAACGCTGAGATCAATTAATAGAGATAAGTGTTGAACAACCGTCGCTTTTGAAGAATCCCAGGTAGGCGGTCCAACTGTAAGGTGTACGGTGTCAATCCTGTCAGACTAAGAAAAGAGATATCAACATTATTATTGTATTCTTTTGTCTCAAACAGAGATATAATAATATTGTTTACCTTCTTGATAACAAAATCTAATCGAAAAATTCCCATTGGCAAAGGAATTGATTTATTACACTGAATTGTGTTTCACCTTTCTCTCTTTTTCCTCTTCATCATTAGAGTGACGAAGTCTTCACCTCCCTAGTCTGCCTAGACACCTTGAGACCAACACAACCACCACTATACTTCACTAGTGGTTCACAATCACTGACCCAACATTTAGTTGTCCCACCACACATAGGCTTCTACACCACACAGATCTGTGTCAGTCCCTCTTCTCCTCAGCGCGCCAACATGCCGCAGACTGCAGACCCCATCGCCCAAGGGGAAGATGTGAACACTTGGCTGAGAGGCATGACAGAAAGCCTCACCCCCAAGACCTGTGAACTGTTATTATTTCTAATAATAATCCTAATCCTGAGAAGACTCCTGACACATGATTCAAGCCAGAACAACAACCACGAGGAGCTAGGCAAGATCACAAGCTCCCTAAGCTATGCCTTCACAGCCCAGCTGCACCTGAGCGACAAGCACATCACCCACCTCCAAGAGGAGCTGACACGTGCGCAAAGCCGCATAGACAAGCTGGAAGTGAAAGTTCAAGATCAACTCAAAGCACCCAACGAGAGGGAGCAGGAAACAACGGAACAAGTTAAGAAGTTCCAAGCAGCCCTGGCAGCAGCTCAACGGGACCAACAACAAGCAAATGCTGCCCAGAAAGACCTGGTAAACAGACTTCAGTATGCCGAACAGCTACTAGAGAAAGCCAGGAAAAACATCAGAGACAAGAATGCTGAAATCAGTGCTTTAGAAGACCACCTTGAAAAGTACGGCACTGAAATTGACAATCTGACCCAACCTCTAGATGATGCCAACGACGA